>OY970756.1:20015433-21215433 GCA_963853795.1 Xestia rhomboidea | reverse complement strand
GCTCTCACAGAGGAATGGGAGAATATTCCCCAAAATCGTATAAGGAACTTGGTGTACAGCATGCCAAACCACGTAAACGCAGTAATGGAAGCACGAGGAGGCAATACGAAGTATTAAAATTCAAGAAAATCGTAATAAAGTTCAAAAATTTCATGTTTCCTATTTTTGTTTTAAGGAGAGATCAGCAGTTTTTTTCTTTATGTAATTTTGTGTTAATAAAATGTATGGTGACTCATATTTTTTTTTACTTTCATTTAAGGAGTATTACATTGTCTATTAAATACAATTTATTGCATTATCCTATCATTTTTAGTTTCCGAGATTTTTAACATTCTTTAAGTGACCCGGATTCATTGCTCTCGAGTGTATTAATTCTTCATTTAAAACCTAAACACATGATTCACAACATTACGGTTATCGATTTACAATATCGGTATCCGAACGTTTTATTGTTTGTTTCTTTTTCGGGCCTAGGTACTATATATGGAATTTGAAAATCGAATTTCAAATCGACTGGTTTCTATCTCTCGCTTTTTTCGTATCGAAGTGAAAGTGACAGAACAAAGTGATGTTGAAATCTTTCGAATTTTGTAAGTAGAGTACCTGCACGGTATATAAAAAAAAAAGTTACTTTGTCTCACGCTCGCAGCAAAATCGAATTTTACTCACTGTCTGTAAACAGCAAAACCTGCTTGTTTGAGGTGCTGAGGTGAAAAAGATTATGTTAGCTGGTTCACTATGGCAGAACTGCGTCCAACTATGACAACGTAACATTAAACACCTGACCGTTATTTGAAGCTTCAACATATAATGAGATAGGCCTATCTGTTTTCCGCTCGTCTTACCTCTCTGTCTACCCTAGTAGCTCCCTCTCGCTCGCACACCACTCCACCACCGGCGCGGCCGCTCGGCTCGCTCTCGTTATTGGCGTCCTGTTTCCCGCTGCGCACGAACGTGCTCAGGACTCAGTAAATTAATTGTGCATATCTTTGCAAATTCAAAAATATATTCCTGTTCCACGTAAGTGTTCATAAAGCTTCTTACCTCAAACCATTTAAAATTTTTAATCAAACGGTGTTACCGTTCGGTACGTTTAAGTACGTATGTTTTTGGTACCCACCTACATATTTTGCTTTAATTATGTTTTGTGTGGTTTTCTATCCTAGATTTTACAGCTCGTGTTAACATGGAAAGTGACGAAAGTGTTTCAAATCCGGGCTCGAAAGCCCCATGTGCTAGTGCTAGTGCTCCCGCTATTAGTGACAATAAAAAACGATCGCGTATTCGTCGTCAGTCGCGAGCTAAGTCTAGTTCGTCGAACAGTAACTCATCCGACTCCTCTAGCAGCTCGAGTTCGTCGTCTTCGGACTCGAGTCTTCGAAAATCCACGACGCGTCACCGCAACAAAAAAAGGGAGGGCAAACGCCGGCATCGACGACACGATTCCCGGAAATTCCGTAAATTAACACGTCAGGTAGATGACCTCCGAAATAAATTAATTTTTTGCAACAATACTTCTGTACCCTGTTCCGCGGTACACTTTAATGAGAATTTAGTTGACGGAAATGTTAGTGGCGAACATTATGAAGATCCGATAGTAGATTCTGTCGAGGTGCCGGCACCTGTTGCTCAGTCAGATTTTACTTTTGAAATTGAGACGAAATTGAAAGAACCTAGTATTCCAAAGACCTCAGAGACTCCTCAGGAGTTTCTTCAAACATTAAAGGATTTGCAACATTTAGATAGTAGTGATTGGTGCGAGGTTCGTTATGCGGAAACCCAAAAACTTTATAATTCTAACCCGGTTTTATCGACTTGGAGCTGAATGAAGAAATTAAAACGTATGATTCGTTACGCCATCTTGCTCACGCTGACAAGGCCTTCGCTGCCTTATCGTTCTGCATCCTTAAACAGCGCGAAACTTTACAAACTTCTGTCAGAAGTTTTTTACAGTGGGCGCGAGGTTCGGATTTGTCTTACGAGGGTATAAACGAAAAAGTTCACGAGCTATTTTTGAAGGGCGATTTTTTTAAAGTTTCTTCCGATCTTTTGCAATTAACTTGCGGTCACCGTGCGGAGGTTATTCAGATGAGAAGGGATGGAATTACAAACCACGTGCGCGATCCCCTTGTCAAGGCCGTGTTACGTAAGATCCCTCCGTCGTGTCAGCACGTGTTTAATGCGGAGTCACTAGCCCCAGCACTAGAGAAGGCAGGTGGTGTCCGAAAAGCCTCCTTCCCTTTCAAAAGCCGGGTAGTTCTGCTTCCGTTTCGCAAACGGGTCAAAGCAAGCCCGCACGCCGCCCCTCGCAGGGGCAGGCTTTACGTAACGTACCCTCGCAGGGTACTGCTCATGGATGTTGTGCGCCTACGCATATTACCCATGCTTACAATCAACCCTCCCAGGGTTACTGTAATGCCCGACCCTCGCAGGGTCATGGCTCTAATCACGACGATAATCGCCCATCATTCTCTGGCGGTTCAAGAGGTTCCTTTCGAGGCAGAGGAGGTCGGCAAGGCTAGAGGCAGCAAGACAGCAAGAATAGCCGCAAGCGAGCCGCATCGCCCTCTAAGAATTACAACCGGAACAAAAAACGCAAGTATTGACTATCGATCCCGAACATTCAGAGCGGGTCGCCTGGTTCATTTCCACCATCGGTGGAAGGAACTGGGTGCCCCAAGTTTTCTGTTAAAGATAATAAAAGGGTATCGCATACCCTTTTTACATCGACCGCCAATTGTAGTACCACTGTTGAACGAAAGTCAGTTCAGCTCGGTTCCTTCGGATGCAATGACGTCCATTATCACCCAAATGCAACACCAGGGTGTATTAGATGTTGTCAAGGCCTCGCCAAGTTTTGTGTCCACAATGTTTCTTGTGCCAAAGGACGACGAGTCGCACCGACCCATCTTCAACCTAGCTGCCTTGAACAATTACGTAATCACCGGCAGGTTCAGATTAATAAATGTTTATCGAGTTCCAGATTTCCTTCAACCAAAAGATTGGATGTGCAAAATAGACCTGTCACAGGCCTATTTTCACTTTCCCGTAGCTCCATCTCACAGACGGTTCCTACGTATAATCTACAGGGGAAAATTAATGGAAATGACGTGCATCCCGTTCGGTCTGAGCACGGCCCCCAAGGTCTTTGCCTCCCTATCCAATTGGGTAGCTCAGTCACTCAGGGATCAAGGGATTCGAATAATCGTCTACTTAGACGATTTTCTGGTAGTACATCAAAACCCACAGATATTACAGAACCATGTCCAAATCACGGTACAGAGGTTGCAGTATCTCGGTTGTTTGGTGAATTTCGACAAGTCCACACTCACTCCATGTCAATGCCTAGTTTACCTGGGTGTTCAGTGGGACACTCTGGTAAACGAAAAGTCTCTTCCAGAGAAAAAGTGCCTGAATCTAACGTCCAAGGTATCGACAGCCCTAGAAGAGAGAGCTCTCGATTTGAAAGCTTTGCAGAGCCTAGTAGGTCTATTAAACTTTGCAAGTTTTGTTGTACCAAGGGGCAGGCTTCACTTTCGAGCACTCCTCTCTTTCCTGAACACAGTCGCCAAGATGCCAGTTGCCAAACAGTTCATGATCCCGGTACATGCCCTGAAAGAGTTAACTTGGTGGTTGCAGAACCACCCTTGTCCTTATCCGATTCACTTCGCGCCTCCAACGCATTTCCTAGCGACCGATGCCTCAGACCTAGCTTGGGGAGCGCAGCTAGACGACCGTTCGTTCACGGGACCGTGGAACGAACACGAACAACCGATACACTGCAACCAGAAGGAACTTCTAGCATTACTGAAGATATTACAGGACCAGGGTCAGTTTCTGTGTCGTTCTACGGTTCTATGGCAGTGCGACAACAGAACAGCCGTTGCTTTCATTCGCAAGGAAGGCGGCACGAAATCAATAGCTCTCTTGGACTTGAAAATCGATATTTTCAAGGTTCTAGATCATTATCAAATTCACCTAACCGCTCATCACATTCCGGGCAGATTCAACTCCCACGCAGATCATCTGTCTCGCTACCGATCCCCCCCCGAATGGCACCTTTTGCCGGCGTGTACAGACCTGATTTTCAACAGATTCGGGGTTCCGGTTATAGATTTGTTTGCGTCGAAAAATGCGCATGTGGTGGCCAATTATGTGTCTCTGGACCAGAACGACGACCAAGCCCTATTCCACGACGCCTTTTCCCAGACTTGGAATTACCATCTAGCGTGGATATTTCCTCCTCCATATTTGATCCCCAAGGTACTCACACCAAGGTACACCCATCTCAACCGGGCCAAGGGCCTCTTTCTGTTAGTTGTGCCTCGGTGGGAACGGGTCTTTTGGAGAGCCGATCTCAAATCCAGAGCGCTAGCTGCTCCTTTCACAATCAGGCATCTGAACCGCCATCTAGTAGACGTCTCGACGGGCCTTCCACCTCCCAAAGTACAGGAAATGACCCTAGAAGTATGGAAATGTGGGGGTGGTCTCATAACCTAAATGATTGGAACCGTTCCCAACTGGACCTACTTTCATCGTCCTGGCGTCCCTCTTCACGTAGTACATACAAAGCCGCATGGCAAAGATGGCTAGGATGGTGTAAAAAAGAGAAAGCTGATCCATGTCGCCCAACTGGTTCAATTCTAGCAAAATTTTTAGCCGATTTATATTTGAATGAAAACCTATCATACAATACTATACTAGTGCACAAATCAGTGGTGTCTACGCTCTGTAATACCGAAATATCGGGAGTCTTAAGTGCTCATGTATTGGTTAAGCATGTTATGAAATCGATTGCATTGAGAAAGCCTGTGCCCCATAAGAAAACTATTTGGGATGTCAATGTTCTCATTTCCTTTTTGTCTTCTTATGAATTTAATGAAAATAACTGTTTTGCTACCGCCAGACACACTGCTATGTTGCTGCTTTTGGTTTCTGGTAGACGTATACATGACCTGACCCTTCTGGCAGTCAATCAAGAGCATTATATAGACAATACTGATCATATCATTCTATGGCCCAGATTTGGCTCTAAAACTGACCGTTCTGATTTCAGGCAATCGGGCTGGAAATTACTAAGAAATGAAAATATTAAAAACCTCGATCCGGTGTTTTGGGTGAAGCATTGTATCAAATTGTTTAATCAAAAACGTAATTCCTTAAATAATTATTCGTTATTTGTTAATTTAAGAGGGGATCATAAGCCAGCATCGCGTACTGTGATTGCAGGCTGGGTAAAATCTCTCCTATCAGAGGCTGGTATTGTCGCAGCTCCCGGTAGCGTCCGCTCAGCAGTCGCTTCCAGAAGTTGGGCCGATAACGTCTCAGTTGACGAAATTTTGTCACAAGGAAACTGGAGGTCTTGTGACACATTCCGTCGCTTCTATAGGCGTGAGGTCGTCCAGGCCCCTGTTAGCTCAGGGATGTCAAATTGTTTTCGCCCAATTTAATCGAATGTGAAGAAGTTTACTACATTTTATTTATTTTTATAAATAATTACAATTTATGTGTTCATAATATAGATGAATAAATTTACTTAGTCTCGCACACTTACAATTTTATTTATATTTTTTCCTAAATACAAAATTAACTACTGTAACCTTCATGTTACCTTTTGCGCCTTCAGCGTGTGGATGTGCATACCTTCACATTGGCGTCCTCCTCCACCAGGCGATAACAAACAGGTCTCATTATATGTCTAAGCTTCAAATAACGGTCAAGTGTTTAATAACAGCGTTTTACCCTACAATAAAACGCTTATTAAATACCTACCTTATTTGAAGCTTAACTTTTATCCTCTGCCTGGTATAATTCGACACAATGACGAGAGCGAGCCGAGCGGCCGCGCCGGTGGTGGAGTGGTGTGCGAGCGAGAGGGAGCTACTAGGGTAGACAGAGAGGTAAGACGAGCGGAAAACAGATAGGACTATCTCATTATATGTTTAAGCTTCAAATAAGGTAGGTATTTAATTAGCGTTTTATTGTAGGGTAAAACGCTGTTAATATGATAACGTAATACAATAACGCATACAGGGCGTTGTTGGGGTTGCCACGACACTGTAGCGCATCAGAGAAATTCGCAGAGGCACGTATAGACGACTTTTACGTGATTACGTAAAAGTCGTCTATACGTGCCTCTGCGAATGCGAATGCAAAAGCGTGTCGCCTCCCTGATGAGACGGGTGCGGGGCAGTGCCATCACTGACACTGGACCAGGACACAATTAATACCTTCAAATCGTGCCTTGAAATAATATTTCTTTTAATTATTGCATATCTGATTATTATATAATTAATGATTTTTATATGATTAATGGTGATTTTGACATTTTAATTATTTTGACATTATTAGTCATTATTACCAACATTTTCAAATACGTATTTATGTACTATTTTTATGTAATTATTTTTTCACCTCGGCACCTCAAACAAGCAGGTTTTGCTGTTTACAGACAGTGAGCAAAATTCGATTTTGCTGCGAGCGTGAGACAAAGTAACTTTTTAATTATTTTTTTTAATATCGAGAACTGTGCAGGTCTACTCGAAAAATTCGAAAGATTTCAACTTCACTTTGTTCTGTGTCCTTCACTTCGATACGAAAAAAGCGAGAGATTCGAAATTCGATTTTCAAATTCCATATCTAGTAGGCCCAAAAAAGAAACAAACAATAAAACGTTCGGATACCGATATTGTAAATCGATAACCGTAATATTGTAAATCACGGGTTAAGGTTTTATGTAAGTGAAATTTTTTTATTTCGAATAATCGAATTAAATCATGTATCTACTTATTTATTTTTAGTTTTAATAATCTTTAATATTGAGACAGAATACCGCGAGTGTAGTTAAAGAACGCATTTAAAAAAAATATCGGGATTCAAATTTTTATTGTTATATTCTCTGTTACGCTAGCCATGGTTAGGTCAATGTACGCTAGCTAAGAAGTACAATAAAATTTGGATAATAAAGTAATAATAATAAATAAATATGAGCGAGTCCAGTGACGAAGTCTGCTATTTAACACCCGAAGATTGAAGCATACCTAAAAAATGCAGAATTAAGTTTCCTGCCTGAAAAGTCTCGCGAAAAATATCTAATAACTTATGATATTTTTAAGCAATGGACACTTACAAAGGGTGCTAACACTTTTTCGGAGACTGTACTGTTATCGTACTTCATAGAATTATCACAAACTAGGCAACCATCTACAATGTGGAGTATTTACTCAATGTTGAAAGCCACAATAAGAACAAAAGATGACGTGCACATTGAAACCTATCCCAAACTTATTGCATTTTTGAAAAGAATGTCAGTAGGGCACAAATCCAAATAACATTATTTTTTACAAATCTCAATATATTTTCCTGTTTATTGTATCCTCTAAAAATATACAAATCTTCGTCTGGATATCTGTGTGTTTGTGATGTGGTGTGGTGGTTTAATTTTTACCATCTTGTTTTTTTTACCTTTAGGTAGGTATATGTTGTCGCTGCTGAGGTGAAAAGTTGTATGTGTTACACGAGACCAAAGTTATTTGCATCTCGTGTCTTTGAATCCCTCGCTATACTCTCAGGATACTAACCTAGAATTACTCGCTACGCTCGTGATTCAACTATAGAATCCTTCGCTGACTCGGGATTCAAAATCAACACTCGCAGCAAAAACCCACTTTGCTCTCTTGTTGCACAATAGTACATTGTTACCCTAGGGGTGAGTTTGGTTCATGTTCAGGTTTTTTCGAGTTGATTCATGTTTTTATTTTTACTTGCCTTGTATTCTTAATGAAAAGCACAGTGTTTACCTCGGGTTAAAGACTTATTTAGTCCCTCGAACTATTAGCGCCCTCACTGCGCTCGGGCACCAAACCCCGTCTCGGGACTAAATAAGTTACTTTCACCCCTAGGGTAACAATGTACTATACTAACACTAGTGTCTAAGATGTGTATGTCATCATCATCTTGGCTAGCCTTTTCCCAACTATGTTGGGGTCGGCTTCCAGTCTAATGTATGTATTGCTAACAAATTGGATTTAACTATCTTATAAATAAATGATTTGATTTTGAAAACCTTACCATTCATATCTTATATATAGTACCGAGATGTTTTAATATGAGTATAATTATCAGCAGTTTTCTAGGAATAGTCGGAAGCTTCTATATTCCCAGAATTGTCCGAAAATAATTCTTGCTTAGTACCATTAGCAGTTACTTTCATAATAGAGGGCTTGCTAGCCTAGCTAGCGACCTAGAAACCTCATTTTGATATTCAGGTTTTAGTAGTATGCGATATGCGAATACTTGAAATATTTAAATTCAAATTGTGTTGCGACTCTAAATGTTTTATTTCATTTATAAATTAAAATAACTTTAAGTAACTAACTTAACAATAAAATGAACGATAAATTGAGTATACGAGAATATTGCGGTTTAAAAGAAGATTTGGTATCAAAATTTAAAAGTACTCTTTGATGCTTAGAATGTTCGGTCATGTGGACAGGATGAGTGAAAGGCGACTAACAAAAGGTATTTATTTACAAGGCACATGTGGTTGTCATGGTTCTTCAGTAAAGGTCAGGTGCGTGCAAATCCTTGTGATTATTACTTATCCTGTCAAATTCTCTAAATTTATTCTATACGGAAAAAATCCTAAAACTTTATCAGCTAGAATCGAGAGAACCGGTTGTCCTGATTCCACCCAGAACAAGGTATCAAAAATCTGGAACCGGAACCGGTTTTGCAGGCCCTAAGTGGTATGTTCTGTGACATTACATTTTTGTGCTGTACATCATCATATCTTTTGATTATTTTAATACAACTTAATAAGATGTGCTTTCCTGGTAAATTTGAGTGCTCGAGTTTGTAACACACATGTTTTGAGTAGCATAATTGTTCGATAGGCCTCATCATCCACCGAGCCGTCAGCTTCCAGTCTAACCAGATGCAGCTGAATACCAGTATGCAGCATGGGGGGATTGCCTATCTAACCTCCACAACCCAGTTAGTACTCGGTAACACGGTAAGACTGGTGCTGATATAAGATTTTCGGGCCACTGATTTCCTGTAACGATTGTCAAAGGTCTACAAATGACAGCCGGGACCAAGAGCTAAACGTGATTTCCGAAGCACGGAAGAAACTCTGTATGTAATGGGTGGTCACCTATCCTCCGACCAACCTAGGCAAGCGCAACTTAACCTGAAGATCGACCCGAGTGGCAGTTATTATTTAATCACGAGCTCCTCTTCCTTCTTGTTCGATAGGCATAATGAGACTAAATTAAACAAAGTCAAGAAAAAGTTAGGTATTTCGGGCGAAAGCGGTCCAAGTAACGTCTGTGGACGAGACCTATATTTTCTTAAAGCTGATGTAAAGAGCATCACTTTTTGTTATGGCGTTGTTGGCGCGTTTACGTCTTGTGATGCCTACAGGAGCAAATAATAGATTAGAAGAAATAAAATAACGTGGACTGACTGAATTTGGTGTAATACAAGAACCAAGTTAATATAGAAGTGTCCTCGTCGTGGTAAAATTTGAAGTGCGGCGACGGCCAGCGCGCGCGACCGTGCTCACGCCCTCGCCGCCCGAGCGCCCCTCAGCCGCCGCCGACGCCGATGTTGCTGCCGCAGCCCGCGCGCTTCCAGCCGCGAGTAGGCATGCCATACATAGACAGCGTCAAAAAGTTTCCTCTATGGAGAAAAAATTAATTGACCATTTAAAATGAACTATGTAATTAACGATTGCATCAATTACAAGCAGCGTCGGTGAGACAGACATCATCTTCAAGCTTAATAAGAGGGTATTTCTTTGCGCCAGGAGACAAAAGTTAAAAGAGTAAAATATACAATAAGTGACAACAAAATGTTCTAACTCAAGAGAACCAAGGAGCGTCGGTGATTGATGCAAACATTATTTTAAAGCTTGTAAGAAGAGGGTTTTTCTTTGTTAAGGACAAAAGCAACACCCGGTTCTTCATACCCCCAAAGGCCTTTTGGTCGTGTGTACAACTCTCCAGTAAGATTAGTCTCAAGCTGCTCTAAGGTCTTTGCTGTGTCAAGAATTTGGTAAACGGTTCACTTTCATCACATAACAACTACTGTAACCAATTGTAAACTTCATACAATGAAACATGTCTGCTTACCCCTTTAAGGATTATAGTCGTGAAGGACAGACAGATCAATTTTTTCAACTCATAACAACTAATGCGACCAAATGTAAACTTCGGCATTATGATGATACCTGTCTGCTTACCCCTCTAACGCAGGTCATGAAGCGATGAGGGCTTCATACTTCTCATACTGATAATATTGTACTTGTACATAATAATGTACCTCATATTGCTTTTTTAATAAAACGAAGAATTTAATTTACAAAAACAAGTTTTTATACCCTTTTTAACCGACTTCAAAAAGGAGGAGGTTCTCAATTCGTCGGAACCTTTTTTCATGTACGTTTTACTCGAAGATGGCTGAACCAATTTGGATTTTTTTTATGTTCGAAAGGGGATACTTTCCAAGTGGTCCCATGATCATCAAGTCAGGATCTGATGATGGGATCCTGGAGAAATAGAGAGAACTCTTCAAATTTTATAGGCACACTTGAAGCGATTTGGGTAGTTTTTGGAAGAGTGCTTTCTCGGAGTGGTCCCATTTCAATTCGGTTAAGATCTGATGAAGAACTTCGGAGATAGGCAACGGAAATCGCTTATTTTTCACTATTTTGTGTTTTTGTTTTTTGTAGTCGGTTTTGTTTTTGCAAAAACGTATTTTTTTTATTTTAAGCGATTTCCTTGAGCTTTGGTAATTAAAAAGCATCAAACACAACAAGTTATTTGAGTATCCTAGAATAAACAAAGCTTCTTGGACCAGAGTCTATAGAAGTCTGTAGTAAGATCTCAAATTTGAACTCGCGACCTCCGACCGATTACCAAACCGCTGTTCCGATTTGTTGGATTAGCAAAAATAAAAAAAAGTAAAAATAACAAGAAGTCACCTTCTGCCAAGCCTTTTGCCCACTTTGTTCTTAAATGTGTGTAGTCTATAAACGTAACCCAGATAAATTGTGACACGATACCCCATGGTGGGACTGGTTCGCAGAATTTGGGCTTCTGACTATCCGTTACGACTTAAGAGGACTTGTAAGCTTTTATCCAATACTAGCTGATGCCCGCGGCTTCGCCCGCCCGCAATTTATATACTAAAACCTTCCTCTTGAATCACTCTATCTATTAAAAAAAACCCGCATCAAAATCCGTTGCGTAGTTTTAAAGATTTAAGTATTCATAGGGATATAGAGACAGAGAAAGCGACTTTGTTTTATACTATGTAGTGATTAGAACCTATCAACAGTAACATGCCATACAGTCACGACGAACAGGAATTCGTCTCCGTGTGCCAGACTCAAATTACTCTGCGCTCTGTCTTCGAGATCAAGTAGGTAAACTATGCACGGCGGGCTGCATCAATTTGGTACCCCAGTTGGATACCCCAGTACCCCGGGTACGAACGTGGGTGCTTTCAAGATGGTCCCCACATCCTGAAGCTGACTGTACTGAAGAACAACGTATATCCAAACTACTAAATTAGAAAAAAAAGACCTTAAGCGTTGCTACATAGCATAATACATATACATATTTACTTGATCTCTTCGTACCGAGCCTTCGTGTAATTAGTATTGAATGTCACTTCAGGTAAATTCGTTTAACCATCAATTTTATTGCACTCATGTGGTAAATATAGATGTTGCAATAATATACGTACATTATACACCAGCACTTGACAACTTTAGTAAGTAAATATGTATTACAATTTAAATTTTCTAATATATAAAAATCTCGTGTCACCGTGTTTGTTATCAAACTCCTCCGAAACGACTTGACCGATTTTTATGTCTCGTGTATATTTGGTAGGTCTGAGAATAGGTCGTAGGCTAGTTTTTTAATCTCACACATACATATCGACGAAAATAATAATAAAAAAATTGTTATTTTTGAAGATTAGGGGTACTACATATTAGGTACCCATAGTCTTCAAAAATAACAATATTTCACATACCTCCGTGTTTTAATTTTTGTGAAAGTTTTTATTGATATTTTTTAAAGATTTTTAAAAAATATCGTGGTGGGAAATGTCGTGGGCAAAAGCTAAAAGCTAGTTTATATATATAATTGTTTGTACTGTGTATTGAAATCTTTTAAAACTGCCACATATTAATGTGTTGTGGTTTCTATACCACACTTGATGGACTGCCTCAATGGTCGAGTGGGCTCAAGTGCGACTGCTGAGCATGTGGTCCTGGGTTCGATTCTCGGGTCGAGCAAAGTGTTATAAGGTTTGTTATCAGAAATTTCTCAGTAACAACCACGGAGTCTGGATTTCTGCCCGGTTGATAGCAATAGGCTCGCCCCTTATTACATGGGACTTAAACTTAACTGGCGAAATGTGCGTGTACTAGATGTGTATTAGATACAGCTCTGCTGACCCTTCGGGGATTACAGGCGTGATGTTATGTTTATTTATAATATTAAGGAAAATAATATAACACGAGAGGACTAAAGTTAATTCATTAATTAACTTTCTTCGAAAAACTCTTACAGGTCACAACCTGTAAGAGTTTTAACCATTAATTACCCTACACCGAACTCGGTGAATGTAGTTTAGCCTTATATCGGCCCATGCAAGTGTTATAAGCTAGTCCCGAGTCCCCTTCATCTACAAGTAAACAAAGCATTAACGAAGTCAGTCCATAATTGCCGTTACGTGATAGGTGAGTAGTAAGAGTCACCGACAGACACTGGCCTGTCTTTGTATCAATAATTCAATTGTTTGCACTGTCGTAGCATGGCAATACGGTTAGTATCGATTTCAATAGACCGGTGCGGTAATAGAAAGGAGTTGAAAGATTGTCATTATTAATTTATGGACTATGGACTGTGTGTGACAACTAGACTGACTGTGTAAAGAAATGCTTTGCAGAAACTTTTAACTACACTGGCCTGCCAAAATAAGTAACACACTTTTAAAATTGCAATAACTTTTTAAGTATACAAGATATACTTTCGAAACAAAAAGGACTCGAAAAATAGTTTAATTTTGTCTATAGTTTCAAAGAAACCTGATAAAAATATAATATTTTAAATCTCTAACTTCTATAGTTTAGGAAAAATTGAAATTTTAAAAGTGTAGTACTTAGTTTTGCAGGTCAGTGTATTTTTTTATAAAGAGAACGCGAGAGGAGCTCGTGGCTAAATAATAACAGCCACACGAGTAGATTTTGAAGGTTAAGCAGCGCTTGCCAAGGTCGATCCGTGATGGGTGACCATCCATTACATACCGAATTTCCTTTGTGACACAGAAAGCACATTACTCGGTGGCTCGAAAGTCTTACAACTAGTCTTACCAAGGGGTATCGTATATTCCAGTACTAATGGTCACTGGTCAGATAGGCAGTAGCACCATGTATAATACTGGTATTCAGCTGCATCCGGTAAGACTGGAAGCCGACCCTAACATATTTGGGATAAAGCTGCCGAAATGCCATGCAAGCCATTTGAGGTTGTTTCGAAGATAAATCTTAAAGTAGCTTGCTCCCGACGTCGACCCCTGCTTTGAATATATATATATTTTTTTAATCGATTTTTTCAAAGAAATTGCACAAATGTTACATCTAACACAAATCTCCTGACATACTGCAGCACAGTTTGTCAGCAAAGTCAAACTCAAATCATTTGTTTCAATTAGACTGTAACAGGGAGTTTTGAAGGTTAAAAATAAAGTAAGTATTTATTCTGAGTTTCATAATTCTAGAATAATCTAAATTATTTTTTTCATACAAACTTTACTTACTCTGAATTTATTTAAATAGATTTGTGAACATTTCAACAATATCGGTTCAGTAGTTTTTACGTGATGCGCAGTCAAACAAACAAACAAACAAACAAATTTTTAAAAAATAGTTTTAATATGTTCAGTTACTTGTTTTAAGTCACTTTGGTCAGTTTTTTTTTAAATCTTCAATGTACAGATTTTTTGGTTTCAACGATTTTATTATATGTATAGATGTTTCATCCATGACTCGGAAACAAATGTCCATGCTCAGCTTGTTTATTATTAATTCCTTTCTTATAAACACTTTGACATTGAATGATTCTGTGTGGTTCTTTCTTCAAAAGACCATCTCAGACACTAATCTCATGTGAATTGAGCAAGATTATGTCTGGACTTCAAAAGAGACTATGACCTCTGAGTTTGTTTCAGCTGTTTGTTCTCAGAGTAGTCAGGTACGAAAAACCGGCCCCATCTAGTTTTTAAAAAATGACGTTTAAAAGTGTTTGTAAAAACATACTTGCAAAAATAAACATCATTTCATCATTTCATTTCAGCACACAAACATTAGCTCGTACCGGGATTCGAACCCGGGACTTCAGGCAGCCTCACTACCGCTGCGCCATTCGGGTCGTCAAATTAAATTAGTGATACTGCGAACTTCAATATATCAATCGGATTTAACCTAATTATTTTAGCTTTTATCCGCATGGTGTACTAATTGATAGATACGTGGTTAATTGGGTCCATTACAAAGGGTACAAATACTGGAAACTGTCACATTACCGCAACTATCCAATTCACAAAACTGCCCAATCAGCGAAACTGATTAAACAACGAATTGACGAGTGAATAAACTAACCAGTATTACGCACACTCTTTGTTATTAGTGTGTTATCAATTTGGATGTTTTCCTTATTGACTCTATAATTAGAATGACTAAATTACTAAGTCATGTCATGAAAATGTGTAAACATTTTGTTTCTTTGTTTGTCACGTCTGCACGTTTTAGCGGTGAAACGGATTTGCCAGAGGTACACATACCTACACAGGGTCCAGGTTTAGATCTAGGATAATGGTTGTAAGGTTATTCTCGAAAGATAATTTATTTTCTTCACGCGTACTGCTGTGAACAAAACCTACATGGAGCATAATCTCAAACGACCCAATCTGTCTGAACTGCTGACATTAATTGCTCAATAATCATAACCAGCATGCCTGAGAGATATTTCTCGACGGCATGTAAAGCTAAGTCAGGAGCCCATGGGCGGCATAAAAACTCTGACACCAGGTTAGACATTAACCTAAGAAGAAAAGTTAAGACATAACAAATTTTGTGGCATTTGATATCACACAAATGTCGTCCAATCAATGCCCAATTAAAGAGTCGTATGCATCTCATTCATCCGTGTTGGCCACTCAAAATGGAAATTGATTACAAAGAGTGACCGGCTGGCGGCTTGGTGCAATACAGAATCGTATTCACCCCTTCTGTCGGCACCGCTGTGAAAGCCCAATTAAATGCACTAAACCTTGTTATACTCGTACGTAAGAGTTGTTTGCGGACGCTTTGTTCGTGAGCGTACCGAAAATCCAGCATGTTATTGTGTACACGATAGTATTGATGGAAACTGAAACCTTCTGTTGGCCAATCGGTAGGTCCTGTATGTTTGAAAGATAGTTTGTGTTTTGAGAATAGACACACTTTCATCTGCGTACCCCTCCAGAGCATAAAGGCGTCAACATAACATCTTATGTTTTCGAAATATGTTAACAATACATAACCAAGAGATAGCAGCAATCGCGACTGATTCGCTGTCTATCTTTAAGAGTTCCATTGTCTATCAGATCTTAACAAAACAAAAATTAAAATAGGACCACCGCGGATAAATTAATTTTCTTCCGAACAAAATATACTTCAAAATTAGGAAACATTCCCCCTAGTTTACAGTTGGCGAAGATAAAAAATCTGACGAATTTATAGCTTTTTAGAAATCGCTTGAAAATAAATCTATATTTTAAAATTATTAATTCAAAAAACCTTTTAAAAATAAGCTTTTATGAAATGCACTTAGACGAAGAAAATAAAAGAGATCATTCATTTTGCAACAACAAGCATTAAGGGCAATTTTCACAAAACAAAACAAAGTCTATCTCTATCAATCCTGTTTCTTATAAGGATCAAAACTCTTATTCGACCAAATGAGGATCGAATGCTAGAATTCTAGAAACGTCAGCAATCATAAAAAAAATTAAACGATAGAAAATCAGCCTAGCTAGACATTTAAAATAATGCTCGAAATAGCTATGAATATGAAACGTGACATAAAAATTTATTATGCTAATGCAAATACTGTTATCTTTATCAGCTTTTTATAATAATAGACCCATATCGAAGCCGAAAGGCATTTATTCTCCACGTCACTGCGATCATTTTTTGGTTCTAGCTAGACCAAGACCTGGGAACCTTCTAGTTACGGAGATATTGGGGGTCAAAATTCCAACTTTTTCACAAGTTTTTTTTTAAATACAAGTTTTTAATGTTATAACTTTACTTTAAATACCTCCATGACGCGGTTACTACTCAATGTATCCATCAGCACCGCAAAATGTTGAGTTTTACCAAAAAAAAAAGTAGTTTCCCAGCTATCATTTTTGAATTTCACAGAATGCTTGGTTGACGGCTTCGTGAAGAATCTGTTTACATCCTGTATATAACTCTGAACAGAATAGAATAAACCTGGTGTCATAGTACTGTTCAAATTTGAAAGAGCTATTCAACGATACTACATGGTGCTATTCGTACCAAAATTAGCATCATTCTTTGAAGAAGCAAAGTAAAGGGAAAAGCCGGATTTTGGCCGCGCCCGAAAAAGTGTCATTGAGTTTTTCAACCAGGGATTTATCAGTAGTAGCTCGAAGTCTAGTTATGTGCCCTATGATAGCAATATGCTCATCCCTTACTATATAGGGCTTAAACATAGATGACGATGTGGGTATTGTACAGGGACACCTCTTCCTAACCCTTCGCAGAGTACGAGCGTGATGGTATGTTACGTGTAAAAAAATAATTATTTTGGCGAACCTTGACTTGGCTTCAGATCAGCAGCATATTAAAATACCAGACTTTTCATATAGTTCAATAAGTAGGTAAGCAAAGAAGTACAATAAAATAATTTAGACTGTCTTCGTACCCACAGATTCTGACATCAAGCGGACTTTAACGCATTCTCATTTCAACAGAGGCGATTACCACAACAACATTGGATTATTTGAGCATACGGAGAAGATATTTAAAACAGGATATTACGTTGGTAAGTAGACACATACGCGGTACGCCGTACATTACAACTGTAAGTTTTTAAACTGACATGATCACTAACATTATCT
This sequence comes from Xestia rhomboidea, assembly GCA_963853795.1. NCBI lineage: Eukaryota > Metazoa > Arthropoda > Insecta > Lepidoptera > Noctuidae > Xestia > Xestia rhomboidea. Next base: position 21,198,228 of record OY970756.1, on the reverse strand, counting down.
TTAACAATGGAAACAGTTTCGAGTTACCGATATTTCAAATTCAAATTCAAAATTGTTTATTTGTGACACATAGGTAAAAATAAATAGGTACATGGTGTTATCTTGAAAAAATAATGTCTCACTATGTGTTGCCTTGCAAGGCGTACAAATAATGTTTACACTTATGTAGTGCAGGTAGTTTTTATGTAAAAACTGAAAGTTGAATAAAAATTAAAACTAACGTTATTACAGCTAGTTACCAACCTAATATTAAATCTTTAATAAAATAAACATACAATAAACAACAACATTTTTTAAACTATACTAAACAAAAAGAAAAAAATATAAAATAAAAACAGTTATCATTTTTCTTCAAGGTATTCATTGACCGAATAAAAGGCTTTTTGAATTGAAAATTTATAGAGTGTTTTTTTGAAAGTATTTGAATCTCTTGATGCTCTTATTGATTTAGGTAGTTTATTAAATATTTTTGGTGCCATTCCTAGGAAACTTTTTGAGTAAAGGGCTGTTTGATGTGATTTAGACTTCAGTGCAACTTGTTGGCGTTTAGAGGATACGGTTTCAAATTGGTTAGGGTTATTTTTTAATAAATATGGCAACTTCATAAATGTAGAGGGACGGAAGGGTTAACAATTTTAGATTAATAAAAAATGGTTTTCAACTGTCAGTTTTTTCGATCATGCATACTGCACGAACACATTTTTTTGGGCTTTAAAGACTGCTTCCCTATCCGTACAATTACCCCAGAATATTACTCCATAACGCAGTGTCGCCGCTGTTACAAGCACCATGGTTACGGACACTAAGAACTCGAAACAAATAGACGTGGTAAATATCCCGTTTTCCCGAATCAGGCATTAATTCGCAGAAACCACAAACGAGCGGAAATCCATGCAAGAAAATGTTAGGCGAAATATTTAGTTTCAATTCCGCTTAATCCAGGCGTGGCTGTCGGTGCAAATACAAATCTGAATTTCATCCGTAATATTAAATACCAATGAATGTTTGAAATTCCCTAATAGATCACTGAGTTGTGAACTATTGAGACAGAATGGAATTTACTCGTAAAATATGTCTCATATTGGCACAGTGCAAAGCCGTAGCTAGAGTTGAATTTAAGGTAGAGCACCCGAGTAGGGTTGTCTGTATATTTGTAATAAATATACAACATGTTTTAAAACAACAACAAAAAAACAGTTTTATAATATGTTTAAATATCTTTCGGTCTCCGTCCAAACTGGGACCAGGGTCGAAGATTCGGATTAAGTTTCGGTTTTTGGCTAAATATTCTGTTTCGGACGAGGCTGGTGCGCGTTACCGTGTGAGATCTCACGTCGCATTGGCTTGAAAACTTTTAAGAAATCCGGTGATCCATATAATATACATACATCCACCGCCCGACCGCAGGGACTGGTAGAGCTCCCGCCGCCACCGCCCCCACGCGTGAACCACCACTCGGTAGCGCGGCGCTCTGCAGTTGGTACACCAGACGTCACATTACAGCACGGATCACTGTGTGCACGGACAGGCGTGCTCACCGCTCCTCCACGCGGCGCACCGAACAAAGTCCGCTTCGTCACCTTCGCCCTCTGTGGCGGTAAGCGACGTCGTGTGTAAGTAACCTTAAAGCATTCTCGAACGACACCGCTCGTCCGCGCGGTCGGGCGGTGTACGTGTGTCAACAGATTTCATATGTAATGGATGCCAATGCGACGTGAAATCCATCACCATCACCGCTAGACCGCGCGGGCGAGCGGTACTGTGTTAAAACCGCCTATAATGAAAGCTAGCAAGTCAGGATGGAAGTAGGGTTTTCATCTCGGCATCGTCTCGACCAACTAATCGCAGGCGATCGTTTTAACCACATTAAAGGACTTCGGGTCCTGTTTAGCACGGTTAGCTTATAATGTTAGCAAAGAGCATACAAAAATACAATATGCATAACATGACACAAAAGAGCCGTATTTAGTAAAAAAAAATTAGGTATGGCACTCAAAATCTATAATGAATTACCTAAACAAATCATAAATATTACCTATAAAAATCTGTTCTAAAATGCTTTAACGAATTTCTAGTTGAAAAATTACATAACAATAACAATTAATAATTATTTAAATGAAAGATACTAGACCTGCTACAAGCGATTTATCTTGAAAAATAAACTTTGACTTTGAAATTAAATTATAATATTAAAATAAAATCAAATTGTAATTACCCGTTTATCTAAGTTATGTGACATGTAATATTTATATATATATTTTAATCCATTTTATAATATACTATATATATATATTATACCATTTTTTGACAGAAGTGTTAGCTTATGAATCTTATAACATAATGGTCAAAAGTAACCAGAGTTAAAACTTTGTCAAAAAAAATACGTTCAGCAGGCAGTTTAATTTTTTACTAAAACTTAAGTTGAAGTGGATTATCGTTGTGTTCGTATGTGTTTTGTCAGTACGAATTGATTACTCACTGCTTCATTGTTTAAGTGATTTCTATGACAGAATATGAATACTTAAATATTACACATATTTAACTGCCTCGTTTATCATTTAACTGCTGATCTGAGCATGATAAAAAAATTAATACAAAGAAAATTAAAGGGCAAAGACCGTTTTAAATGGTTATGACACGCTGTTCTAGTGGGCATCCAGAATAGTTGTCCGTGCCTGATACCTTCATTGCACGGTTCTGATATGGTGCGGTGTAGTGGGTAGACTCCTTTACGTCCATGTCCAAGAAATTATTAATTGCGAAAATTATACTATATGCTATGCTTTAATAAGAAAATCTTAATATTTTAACAATTCGTTAAAACCTTGCGAAGCAGAGAATGTATAAATTCTGCTTGTCTGCACTACTAATAAACGAAAACCAACAATTAGTTTTGTAAGAGGATGTAAGCCGACAGTGCCTCGACTCTAATATAACTAATATAGACAAAACTGGTGGGTGGAACACGAATGCAGACGAGAACGTAATACCCACACTTACTGAGGGTATTGTACATTCGTTCTACAATGTTATGAGTAGCTGCCTGAATCAAAGGTGAATAAACTGATAAGGAAGTATCCTTATCAGTATAAAATTAATTATAGTTTAATGTTTATTTTGTTTTATTTATTTATTAATATTCCTTAACCTATGTTGGTCTAATCGACTTGGATAGGGGTTCCCAAACTTTTTCAGTTGCGGCGCAATTACAGGTTTAGAATTCTGGATCGGCACCCTAGCTATAGTTTCTTCTTATGATGTGAATTCTGGTGGATCTTGTGCATGGAAAGGATCTTGGATTCACGCTAATTATTTGGCATCGTCTTCGGCAAAGTATTTCGACCACCATTCAGTGAGCTTCTAAAGGTGTTCCGTGAAAAGGGAGATTAAGGTTTGTGAGACTAACCCCCGAATACTGAAACGTCACTCAAAATTTAAATAGCTCTTACATTTAACAGATACTCAAAAGTGACGTTTGGCCATACAAAATGTAGAGTTTAGGAGCTGCTCAAATGTTAAGCAGCCCTTAAATTTTGAGTGACGTTTCAGTATTCAGGGGAAAGACTTATTAGATTAGTAGACGCGAAAACCTAAGTTAAGTTTCTGGAAAATGGACTGGAATGAACAGGAGCCCCTCTCTGTTCTCTACGGCGCACAGGGCGCCGGCCGCGGTTCACTCTTAGGGAACCCCTGAATAAATAGGACAATAGAGATGATTCCTGACTAAAAAAAATATGATTGTTCAAAATTGACGAAGATAAAACGCGTCAAAGATCATGAGTGGGCTTGTGACGTCACTTTCCGGTAAACAATGTACTCAAATGTGACGTCACACAAGTTTTCGACGCACTTTCGTCTTCATTTTTTGATAACGTGAAAAAGGAAAAATATGTGCAATATTTTTTGGAAATCTATCTGATGGACTAATTAGATTTTTTTTTGTCATCTACCGTATTCACTTTAACAATTATACTTAATTATACAATCATTCTTCATCATCCTATTAATGTTCCCACTGCTGGGACACAGGCCTCCACTCTATGAGGGGGAATGGGCTATAATCCACCACGCGGGCCCAGTGCGGATTGGTAGATGTCACATGTCTTCGAATTTTTTGGTTCTAGGACATGCCGGTTTCCTCACGATGTTTTCCTTCACCGTTTTGAGAGCAGCGCTGAAGAAATAAATTACACAAAGTAATGCGCCTGCCTGGGTTCGAACCCACGACTTACTGTTCGTAAGTCGTGGCCGCCACCACTGGGCCACCGCTGCTCCTGCTCTACTTAATTATACGATCTTCTGGATACACCTGGCGTGTGCAGTGAAAAAAAAAAGAAAGAAAGAAAAATATTTGTTTGACGTCAGTTATTAAAGCACACACACAATAAAAATAAAGATAAAAAACAAGGAGGAAAACAATATGTGCTGTGTGCCTCACGGCTGCGGCAAAAAGGTCCATTTCAGCATTCATGCCAGACAGGTGATGGTGACGCTGTCTGACGCTGGTCTTCCAATGAACCTTGAGGGGGTAGGTAAGTGACGGAAAAAACAGTTTCAACAAAATGTATAAATAAATGGTTACAAATAAATAGATAGCAAGTAAATTAATTAAATGTGTATTAATGAGTTCGGATAAAGAAGAATGTAAGTAGGTATAATAAGCATTTTACAGTGCGTGTATTGTTACATGCACTGCGCGCAGGTGTCCCATAAGTAGGCCTTCAGTCTTGCTAACAGCAATGGTCAGGTCGCTTTCCCGAATCTTTTTGAACTCTTTTTTTTACTGAACAAACCCACAAACGTGGCAGCGACAGCAGTATTCTAAAAACATTGCTGTAATTCACACGCAGTGCATTATTAGGTTTAAAAAAAGGTATAAAAAAAGCCTAGCGATATGCAATAAACAGTGCTATTTGAAATTATTGTTGCACTTAGCCGACCCCAGCATAGTTTGGGAAAAGTATCGGCAAATGATAATGATGACTCTGTTTAGGGTTACACCTCTAGACTGGCGGTACCTCTTCATATGTCTTGTTTTGTGTACTAAAAAGCAACAGTTCACTTTCTTGGTATTGTATCTTACTCAAATACTCAAACGGCTCCAGAATGCCACTCACATTAATACTCGTTTATAATAGCTTCTTGGTAGCACGTAGGACTCAACAGCAACAAAGGAGATTTGAATTCGTAGAATCTTGTAGGTGGATGCGCTTCTTTCCCCACGTGTAAAGTGTGTATTCTACTTATACGTGTATTACACTACTCTTTGTCCGCGGATTCGCTCTCGTTATGGTCGGATATTATCTCACGATAACGTCCTGTCAATGTGTACATGCCTATGATATTTGGGGATAATGTGGTATCCTATAGTTAAAAAGTTTTTGCAATCAGATCAAGTTCCGAAGCCTCTACCACAGTGACACAGTGACAAACTTCTTTTAATATTAGTATAGAAGTGAAGATTCGATTTGCTGTTTACACCTAAACCGCGTAATAATGTCAAGTGGTACGCAAAAACTAGAACAAAACAGTTAATAAGACATGCTCGCTTGTTCTTGTTACTCATAGGAAAAAGCACTACAATAATATGCTTACACTTAGCAAAATTCTAATTCTATTTTCTCGTAAACTAACGGTTGCTACTTTGCAATAACTAGCTTCCAAAATATGTTCATGAAAAGGAAAAACGTTAATCAACACAGTAGGAGACAATTACTTTAAATGTTGCTTCGTGTGTAATTAGTGGTCCGGGCAGTAAGTAATAAATAATAATAAATAAATATCGCTGGACATTACACACAGCGCCATCTAGTGCCACACTAACCAACGAGGCTTGTGTCGTGGACACCAGATAGTTGATATACTACATATAGATACTTTTTGTTTGTAAATACATACTTATTATACATATAAACATCCATGACTCGGAAACATGCTCATCACACAAACATTTGCTCCTACCGGAATTCGAACCCGGGACCCTAAGAACGTAAGGCAGCTTCACAACCGCTGCGCCAATCGGACGTCTAGGTCTAAGTGTGTTCAGCATCAACGGATTACAAACAAGTCAATGCAACGTGTGATCCACGCCACCGCCTACGCCTGTGAGAATCGCCATAATTATTTAGCTCATGCTCGCGGTTTCGCCCGCGTGGAGTTCGATAATTATTCCTCGGAATCATATTAACGAGATAAAAAGTATGCTATGTGTTAATCCAGGCTCTAAACTATCTGTGTGCCAAATTTGATACAAATCGGTTCAGTAGTTTTTGCGTGAAAGAGTAACAAACATCCATCCATTCATTAGTAAGATTTTGAATCGGTTAACCATAATCTTACTATTAGATATAGACAATTAAAAATATAATCCTAAATAGATTTTTTATCCGTGACCCAATTATTTTATCAAAATGTTAGATATAAACATATACCTAACTAGATTTTAAAAATGCAAAACTAGAGCTTTCGTTATACCAGCGCATGTCATAGAAAACACACATTGATCATAAATGTTAATCATAAGTTTCTAATTTAATAATGCTAGTAGAGTTGCTGTTTTTAAACAATTATAAATAGAGCATCGAATTGCGTTATTAAGTTTCGCCCTTAAGTTTCTTGTTGGGGCTGGCTTCGATAAGCTAGAGCCCCAATCGTAGCACCATAATTACTGCATGCAAGACTGTGTAATATGATGCGGTAATTGCCAATAGGAACTCAGCCTTTAAACTTCAAACCAAAACCAGCCAAGTGTGAATCAGATTCGCACACAAAGAGTTCACTACGTATTAAAAATCGGCGAAACACGTTTCTTGCATTGGGACCACTTCTATTTTTAATTTCAATATATTTGTTTACATCTAGTGTAGCCATAGTAATACACACTCTGTGACGTATGACAAGTGTTACGGTTTGACAGATACAGCACTGTCACCGACGGCACCAACAACCAACAACCAACAGCAACAGGTAGAAGCTTGAAATATTCACAGAATATTAAGTTTAAAGTGTATATATACACCTTAAAAATAAATAATTAAATTAAAATAAAATAAGGGCCCATAAAACAAACGTATGTTGTATAGATAATGGTACGGAACCCTTCGTGCGCGAGTCCGACTCGCACTTGGCCGGTTTTAATTTGAAATTGAGAATTTCAAAATTAACTTCTTATTCATGTTTTTTTTAACTTCATCATCATCATCATCACATCAGCCTGAAATCACCCACTGCTGCTAACCTTAACCAATTTGAAACTATCCTCTAAACGCTATCAAGATGCACTGAAATCAATCCCTTATCAAACAGTCCTACTCTCAAGTAGTCCAAAATATTCATCAATATACCTAAATCTAAAACTATACCAGCAATAAAATATACCAATAAAAATATAATAAGAACTTTTGTTCATAGCATAAAAAAACATATTACACTATCAATTAATATATTTAGAAGAAAAATAAAACCGTTTATTTATAACCTTTACTGTCCTATTAATTATAACCTACCTTGTCATTAGCTGTTGTTAACCTATTTTGTATTATTTAAACTTTGTTTTTGATTAGTTTAATAAAGATTTAAACAGCTGTACCCATATACTGCAGCTTTTACGTTTTTTTTTGCATTTCCTATTGTTGTGCAAACAATGTTTGTACGTCTTGCAAGGCAGCACATAATTATACACCACCATGTACAATACATACGTATATACATTATTCTTTGTACCTTAGTCTCGCGACCAATACTTTGGAATTTGAACTTCTGAAACCACGAGGATACGTCAAACTTGCCGTGTCTCGTATTTCTATAAAACTATTCCAGTGAAGCTCAATTAATGAACCTATCACATTAATTTCAGTAAAAATACTTGCTTTACGTAAAAAGAAACATCTATTGCACCGGTTCTAAAAAAGATCAGTCCTAATATATTGTCGTTTTCTTAGCGGCTTATTTAATTATGCCATGTAAGTTTTACATAGACATTACCTTCATGAGCGGAAGCGATCTGTGATGTCTTGTACACAACTGGTCTGCGTACCAGTATTTTCACTAAAATGCAACAGTTCATTTAATACCTGGTGCGGAACGGACGTGCGCTCTGCCATCAATTGCATCCGCGATACTCATTCAAATCGCTTGTCGGTCGACGCATACAAGTGCCGGAGGCTTTTTTGAAAGCTAATATCCACCTTTGCTGACCAAGAAATCATCAGCAATGATGGTGCCAGGGGGTACCCACTACATGTTCCTCTCAGATGATGGGAAAAAATGGAAAGTGAGTAGTTTTTCTTCACTACTCCTTACATGTAACTTTGTTTCAGCGCCTAAAAATATTTTGGTAAATGATGAAGCGTTAGAAAAATACGAAAAGCAAATGGCTATCGTTGATTGGGAACTGAATTTTTCACAGAAAGGTGTGTATTTGACGACGTAATTATTTAATTAGGGCCTGTACAGTGATGTTAATTTTTTACGACTTTTAGTTTTTATTGCACATCATGTAAGTTGAGGTTTATGTGGAAAAACTGCCCAAACTTAATGTAGATTTTATAATTTATTTCATTTTATTATATATTTTTATAATTTGATAAATAACATCATCAAAGGGTTCCTCTTCCTTTATCACTTCATTTGAATTAAATTAAATATACCTGTGCTCTATTTGTTTGATACTGAATAATATCTGCACCTGTTGACTAAGAGCGACTGTTTTTTGTTCGTTCAAGGTGACGTTTCGGAATCCATCGCCAATCCAGTTCGGCCGATGTTTTCTAAGAAATGTGCGATTTATGTCAATCCCATCATAGAAAAGTTACGACCATACGAATTTTGTGTGACTTTTGAACAACATGGACCTATTGCGGGTTAGTTTCATTGAAGTGTAATTCAAAACACAAGTTCTGACCAAAAGATTTACTTTCCCTGTAATACTGTGCTAGATTAGTATTAAAGAGAATCGTTATCTTACTTTGGGGGTTATTTATTATTGTTAAAGGCAGTGTCCTTTTTCATGTTAAATTGACATAGTTTCAATGAATTTCCGACATTATGGTGCTTTCAACAGCATCAAAATGGCAGCCGACAGTTACAGACCAGGTTAAAAGTAAAAAAATGCCGTTTTAATTATCTTCTATATTCATAAAGCATGCAGAAGCCTTGTAACATTGTAGCTCCACCCACGCCTTACCAATGAAGGTTAATTGATATTTTAAAATAAACATAAGAAGCTCATAAGTGACTACTGCATATTGAGACATTGAAAGTTCGATTGCCAGCGAAATAGTTCTTGTACTTTCGTGGACGGCGCGACGGAAATGTTGGTAAAGTTAATTTCGCGCCGCATAGTATTACAACATACTGTGACAAGCAGTATCTGGTTCATCTGTGAAGTTTAAAAGCAGTAATATAATTAAATATGAATAACGTCAGCTTTGAGACATTTCGTAGCGAGCGCTACGCCGTAGCCTCGTAGCTCCTCGCGTAGCAAACCCAAAAAATTAAAGCTTTGAAGCTAAAAGGATACAACCGAAAAAAATACTATACAAATATTCGATAAATATGTTTTTTACGAAAAACATTTTTAAATTTAGAGTACATCAGCGAGTCATGTAACATGGAATTTGATTCGCTTAATTTTCGTTACATGTGTCACTGTTTTGTTGTATTGTACAATAAGACGTTAATAAATTCTTTGTAATATTATTTTTGGGTACGACACACAAACACAGTTTTCTCATTGCTTAGAAGTCACGGAGACAATTCGTAGCGCGCGCTACGCCGTAGCTAGGCGCGTAGCAATCAAATCCCCGTTACAATAAAATTGAAATTAGTAATTAATTAAAGTTACTAATTTACGTTTGCTCACTGTGCAATATGCGCTAGAAATAAATCCGCTGCATCGGCACAAACATAAATCAAATTATTTCATAATTCATATTTTTCCTCTATTTGAAATATCTAAGGTTACACTAAAAACTAAATGTACCCTGAAATAAAATATTTTGATGTAATGCGTCTCCCTAAATTTCATATCTGTGATTCAGCAATTTTGTCTTATTCATTTTAAAGTACCCAATATTGCGTAAGGCGCGTAGTTCGCACTGTGGCGAGCTGTGCCGTAGGCCCGCGTAGCAACATACGTGTAACGATTCAAACAATTAACATTTATTTCTGTAAATGGTTTTCTCACTTTTAAGAGTCCATAATCAATTCTTATAAATAATATTCATACTAACTAATAATTTATTAGTTAGTATGTTGTAGCTTAGCAGAGGCAGTCGAACCTTCGGTTTTCAACAAAATACTACCATAAAAAACATGTCTTGATAAATCAAAAGATGTACCTTGGAGTTTTTTTCAAATTATACTCGTGGAACAATCACCTTTACTCCGAAGTTCAATAATTATTCAATAGAGCCGGAACAGACAGGATGGTTCAAGTTTTATTCACGGAAGTGAAAGAAAAAGTTGTCTGAGGGATTGTGTGTACACTGACAGACAGAAGTAATCTCTTTGTACGCATCACAAAGCTTTAGGGGTTTAGATACCTTGCTGTAGTGGACGCGGACCGGTCTTATTCTTATTTTCAATATTTTAGATCATGGTGCGATGCTTGTCATGAACTCCAAGATCATAGGATTCTTCACTTGGGGTGACATTAGAGGAAGAGGCGTGCCTTTAATAATTTTAAACATTTTACCTTTTAGAGAATGGTTTGAAAGTATAATTTACTTATGAAGTAAGCCTGTTGTTTCTTTTAGTTCATATTTATTGCCTTTAATACTTTAATAAAATTGACTTAGCAGCGTTATAATCGTGGAAGTCAAGCTAAAATGCCACGTTTTCACAATAACTTGTACTTACAAAAGTTATTTTGAACAAATGCTACTGAAACAAATATAATTCAGAAGTGGTAGCAGTGAAATATTGAAAAGTGGTACCTATATTATCGGTACCTATTTAAGGTGGACGCACACTTATCCGCGCCGAATAAAAAAAAGAAAAAGTGTGCGTCCACCTTTAAGAAGATTAACTAACGCTGCCACACTAAACTTGTTATTTATGCATTTTTGATAGTGGCACTTTTACAACTGAAAGTTTCTGCTTATCAAAATCACAAGTTGCGCGTCAAAAAACAGGTTAAAAACTCACATATACAACATTTCAAAATCAATCACATATCAAGTACAACCGAATGCATTTAGTTTTCCGTATTTTTTTGAACATCAATCATTTAATCGTCATGTTTTTCACTATGTTTGAACATCACTCGTACTTGTTGCACTTACGACTTTTTACTAGAGGTCGCGGCTCTAGCTATGTGTGACAAAATTGAGTACTATCGAGTAGCAACAGAAGTCGAACAATACTACAGTTTTTTTTTATCTATTAAATCATTGTGAAATAACGTAACGTAACGTCAGATATGTCCCAGTGAGTAAAATTAGAATGGGATTCTAACTAAAATAAAATATTTTTCTTTTATCTAAATGAAATGCTGAAAAGCAATTTCTCAATTAACTTTCTCAAAATGTTGATGACATGTAAAGTGAAGATATACTGTCACTTACGGGATATATTCCGTGATTATTCATTATTTTGAGCTCCCGATATTTAAATGCTGTCATCCCGTGATCATGGAGCTTGAAACAGCGTCGAAATATCCCCTAAGAGATATAGTATAAGTTTAGACACTGTTTTAAGCTTTCACGGTTCTATACATAAAATCTACTATCACAAAAATAAACTAATAAGATATCCCGTAAGTGACATTTTAAGTATAGTATAAGTTTAGTTTTAAACCGTAAAAGCTTAAAACAGTGTGCATATATAGTGTGAACGAACTTCTGTTGTTGAGCGTACTATGAAATGAAGTGCCTATTTGATGAGACAACTGAAAACAACAAATTGGTGATTTTAGTTACTTTTATTAAGAATACAGTGATAGAAAAATGCTAAATGTATGTGTAGATTTTCAGATCCTACCCTGCGGACGCTGCAATAATAAACAAAGGTGAATTGATTGATTTCCAAAGTCTCGATTCTTACTATTTCTATAACTCAAGATGTTTGCTGGAGTTCACTTCTTGCAGTTATGTAACAAAAGGCTTCTTATTAATATTCAATAGGTTTTTATTATTTCTACAATAAAAGCTAGCTTTTGTGCAATTATTATGGGAAGAATGGAAAACATTGTATCTTTAAAGGCTCGGGTCTTTTGTATAGGTCACTGTAGCTCTTGTTAATTTTAATATCTTGGAGAACCCCGTTGAGACCTGAAAGCTGTCCATAAGCTGCTCATCGGAACAGAGTAGATACTAGCTAATAGTTTATTAATTTTAACAAGTTTCTATAACAACGTGAACATTTTTTGTTCTTATATCCTATTTATAAAAATACATTTCGTATTACATATGTTTCTAGGCGTAGCTATATTTTGGCTAAGCCACTGGGATTGAACAACATTAAATTGGTAAGTGGTACCATATTACTGATTTAATGATATAAACAAGTTCAATATACTAATCAGTTTTACCTGTCCTATAGGTAGATAAATTAATTTTCACAGAATATATTGTGTGTGCGTGTGTGTGTGTGTGTGTGTTGACATCTCTTGGAAGCCCTTTCCTAATTACTGCAGCGTCCATTGCAGGCTTCGAACTACTCTATTAATCTAGATACCTATTACCTATATCCTTAGTTGATAATTAAACACGATGTTACATCAAATCATATTTCCAGTGAAACCACAAATGTTTGATAATTATGTTGAGAGTTAACCAACACCTATTTACTACATTTTCTCAAATTATTGATTATTAACTTTCTATGTTCACTCAGTGATAGTGCAACAGTGAACGATTTTTTAAATCGGATGAGTTGCTTCGTAGATTACCTTCTAGGTAGACCCAAACTAAGAAGCTTATATTATATTGTGAAACACAATATGTGTATACACTAATTTAAGTACAAATTGTTTTTCACCATGAATAAGTTTTTTAACTTTGGATACATATTAATCCTATGCCATGTTATTTTTATCACCCTGACTTTGATCCAGTTAAACCTTAGAAAATGACTGCAGCATAAAACGCGCATGAATAAGCATATGTAACAAGCACTGTCTAAACCATTGGCAGTGCAATGGTGTGGTTCAGAGATAATAGGCTAGACGACAAAAAAAAAACTAATTAGTCCGTCAGTTAGATTATCAAAAAATATTTGACCCGTGTTTTTTCTTTTTTTACGTAAACCAAAATTGACGAAGATATGACGCTTTTAAAATTCTCAATACGTCACGCCTAGGTATAATTTTTAGCTAGTTCTGACGTCACGAGCACTCACGAGTTTTGATGCGTTTTATCTTTTGTCAATATGCATTGATTTACAAAAACAAAAAACACGTGTCCATTAATTTCCAATACTCTAACTGACGGACTAAATAGATTTGCAATTTATTGATACTCTCGTCATGCCTATTATTGAGACAATTACACAGTCAAGATGTACGATATTACTTACTAACGGTTTCTACAATTTTACGTTAACATATATATGAAGTGGAAGGAACAGAGACGAAAAAAACGCCCACGTATTCATAAATGATTCTGGGCTCCCCTACTTTGAAAATGTTCATTGATTATTTTTAAAAATACAATTACTGTTTCCTATAAAAGTGCTATATCTACACGGTCAAAATGTATGTTACAGGAATGGAAGGGTGTAAATAGAAGCTTATCGAAGCCGAAAAACACTTGTTCTCCCGGTCATTGCGCTCATTAAATTCCCAACTTTCCACAAGTTTTTTAAATACTAGTTTTTAAGGTTATAACTTTACTTTAAATACCTCCATGATCCGTTTCTCTCAGCACAATGTTTGAGAGCATTACGTTGAGTTTTGCCGTAAAACGTGATTTTTCTCCCTAAAAAATATGTTTATCAGCCTATATACTAGGTGTAAACGGAACCTTCACGAAGCCATCAACCTAGCATTCTGTACATCAAACTAAACAAACACCCAACGCAAAAAATATTGCTGGGAAACGGCTTTGTGAAGGGTTCTTTTACACCTTGTAAACACACAACTACACTATTGCTCATTGCATGGGATGTATTCATTAATTTCGTAATAATTCGTTACCTGCATCATTATTTTGCGGTCATTCTATGAAATTTTGTCATATTTAATTCACAAAATATGTTTTACCTTTCGTGTTTTTAATGATGCCTCAAACAGTAATTTAAACCATACAGAATATAATTAGTTTTGTATAGAATGATTTTATTGAAACTCGAAAGTCAATATACATACAGCCATAGTTTTTGTTTACCCTTAAACTCATTATACTGTGATTATTTCTTCCCAATATCAGGGTAGATCATGAAGTAAAAGATATATAAATGATGAGTTACTCAGATTTAGGGTAAAAGAAAGCTCAGCTTATAATAAACTATGCAGTCATGAAAATAAATAAGGTTATAAGTGTTTTTAAGGTCGAAAGAATTTACAGAAAGTTTCATGTATTTGTATTCCTATTATTTATAACAGTTAACTAATACAAGCACAACGCAGATCTAGGAGAATTGTGCTTCTGTGGGTTAAAGGTTTTCTACGCCGCGTGGGCCCAGTGCCGGCGTTAAGGGGGGAGCGAGATGGGAGGACGGCCTGGGGCACCAAATTTGGGGGGTGCCGAGGTCTGAGGCTGACACGGCAAAAATGAAAAGGAACAATTTTTGGGGGGGGGGAGGGGTTACTGGCAGCCAACATTTCGGTTTTCATACGTTAAGCGCGTGTGCGTAGTGTGCGTAGGCCTAGGCGTAGCATTCTCGTAACAATGGTGTTAGTTAGTTTAATTAGTTTAGGGCCTCTTTCACCACCTCCAAGTAAAGTGTTGATTAGTTACTTGATGATTAACGTTAATTGGCAAGTAAAAGTGAAGAGTATCTTCTGTCAATTTCACAGGCGAAAATGAAGCTTCGAGTAGCAACTTGCTAGTTAAATGAATGAAGTATCAAATCGTACGTTGTATCGTTCAATGTGATGTCAACAACCCTCGTCAAACTGTGGCATGTGGGGTTCTAGGTAGAAGTAAAACAAAGAACAGTAGTCGCTTGTCATTTTTTGTGTGTTCGTCTATTGTTGTTTTGTTGCGTGGTACTTTAATTTGTTTTAAGTACTGAACTACTAATTTAATAACATGAAAAAAAAATATAAATAAAAAATAAAAAAATTTGCGTACCTCTCCGTTTTAGACAGTATTTGTTATTTAGTTATGCACTTCGATAGACGAACAGTTTCATTTTGGTCCATAAAATATTAAGCACATAGGTAGCAAATTTAAACGTTGCATCGCAGACAGTTCTAATTCATCCAATTGATGATCAAATAAATCCATTCCAATATTCGTCTATTCATATAATAAAATCGTTGAGACCAAAAAATCTGTACATTAAGGATTAAAAAAAAACATACCAAGGTGACTTAAAATAAGTAACTGAACATATTAAAACCCTTTTTTTTATATTTTTGTTTGTTTTTTTTTTTTTGTTTGACCGCGCATCACGTAAAAACTACGGAACCGATATTGTTGAAATGTTCACAAATCTATTTAAATTAATTCAGAGTAAGTAAAGTTTTTATGAAAAAAAAAAAGATATTTCTAGAGTCATGAAACTCAGAATAATACTTATTAATAAAAATAAAGAAATACCTGTTTTGGCATTTTTTTTAAATCTCATCCAGAGACAAAAAAGAGGGTTTTGTGTTTGAAATGAATTAACTTCTAAAATCTATACAATAACAACCAATGAAGTGTAACCTTTTAACGTTGCTACATATACTATACGCACAAAATAGCGGAACTCAACAAAATCAGCTTTCCTCGGTATAAGTAGTTGGTACGAAATGTTTGTGCGCTCATCACGTCAAAACTACTGCATAGATTTCTTTGAAGGCTTCCTCAATAATTAGGCTATAGATATATTATCACGCTACTTCCTTAAGGGGGTAGGCAATTATGCATTAGGTAGGTATACTTCAATTGTTTGACGTTTCAGTCATGACGTAAGTACATGAGAACGACTATTAAATTTGTAGCTTATGTCAAGTAAATAGCCTAGCGGTTTCATGACCGCTCTGTAAACTAAGTTGCAGGGTTGCAGGGTTGCAGGTTCAAACCCCCTAACATCATTATTTTTACTTTTTGTGATTCGTTTTAATATTTTTTGGTGCTGTGAGATTTCCCATATTTCTTTTTGTATTTAAATTGTTTGCATTTCTATATTTCTTATTTTTTTTTATATTTCTAAATTTCTTTGACGTTGATGAGAGCTTTAAACTTAGCTAGAGTATGACTTTCATCGAAGGTGTGACGATGGAGACAGTTGCAAGATGTCATCAAGAGTTTACAGCATCTATACCGTGTTTGGGCTCATTTTATGCACCTTGATGAGAACTTTCGACCTAGCTGGAGTGTGACTGTCATCAAGTGTCTAAGGATGATAACGTAAGACTGTCGAGGGAAGCCCTTATTTGAAAAACAGAATATTTTAAGCGATTAATGCCATACATATATAATATTACCTACTTGAATCTATAGTATAATACTATAAAGCTAGAGAGTTTGTTTGGATGGTTGAACACGCTAATTTCAGGAACTACTGGTTTGAGTTAAAAGTATCCATTAGTGTTGGATAGCCCATTTATCGTGGAAGGTAACAACGAACAACAACGTTACAACGTTTATATAACATCACGCTACAATCAATAGAAGCAGAATATCAATGAAAACTGTTGCAAAAAAAGGAAAAAAATATTCCTTTTGAGATCTTTCGTTGTGTGCGTTAAAGTTACGCAACAATCTTGTATGACGGAACTGTTCCTCTTAAAAAGTTCTATAAAAAGTCCGCGATATCTTTTAAGGGTGTCTCACACTCTCTCTCTCTCTTATGTGTGACGCAGACGAAGTTGCGCGGGTCAGGTAGTTATCAAATAAAGCTACGCACGAAATCACAACAGACAACTTTTAAATATTTAAGCGTCAACTAAACAAGCTAATATAATAATAATAGCTAATGAGAGCAGCGGTGGCCCAGCCAGTGGTGGCGGCCCCGACTTACGAACAGTAAGTCGTGGGTTCGAACCCAGGCAGGCGCTTTACTTTGTGTAATTTATTTCAACACCACTGCTATCAAAAACGGTGAAGGAAAACATCGTGAAGAAACCGGCCTGTCCTAGAACCAAAAATTTGAAGTCATGTGACATCTACCAACCCGCACTGGGCCCGTGTGGTGGATTTTATGTGATTGTGGACGTATGGACTGTTATAGGTCTGAAACAAAGATTTTATTTATTTATTTTATTTTATTGTAGCTCATAACCTCTCATAGAGAGGAGGCTGTGTGTTCCAGCAGTGGGAACATTATAGACTGATAAGCGAATTGACGGAAGACCTGGCAAGTAAGTGTCGGGTCGTCTTAGGAGTAGTGCTACTCGAACTTCGTGAAATTTGTACGTGAAGCTACGTA
Organism: Xestia rhomboidea; assembly: GCA_963853795.1. NCBI lineage: Eukaryota > Metazoa > Arthropoda > Insecta > Lepidoptera > Noctuidae > Xestia > Xestia rhomboidea. The sequence goes on along the minus strand of OY970756.1, from coordinate 21,180,705 downwards.
TGAGCTTAACTGGCGAGTAGCTTACTCAAAGCTTTACTTGAGGATGTTAAAAGGGTACACCATTTTCTTCTCCTAAAACATTTTGTCCGAAAATCATTTCCCATAACACGTCTGCTATAAACTTCAGTAACCATAATAATAATATCGCTGGACATCGCTGGACATTAACACACAGCGCCATCTAATGCCACACTAAGCAACGAGGCTTGTGTCGTGGACACCTGATAGTTGATATACTACATATACATACTTTTTGTTTGTAAATAAATACTTATTATACATATAAACATCCATGACTCGGAAACAAATGTCCTTGCTCATCACACAAACATTTGCTCCAACCGGGATTCGAACCCGGGACCCTAAGAACGTAAGGCAGCCTCACTACCTCTCCGCCATTCGGGTCGTCATGTTCAAAATCCCGAAATTATGTTTTAAAATTTGTTGTTTTTGTTTTGTTTGTTTTTTGTTTGCTTTACTTCTAAAACTATTCTATCATAATATCGAATAAGTTATAATAACTGAAACTCCTAATTTTACATGACATGAAGTCTATCCTAAGTATTGTATTATATAATGTGTATTATTCCGAATGTAAACTTATAAATTGTTAGTCCTAAAACATTTGCTAAGAGTTAGGTTTTAGTGACAGAAACGAATCGCTGTAAATCCGACTTCACGTAGTCTTGTCGGCCCTCTCCCTAGAGTGTAATTTAGAATCGTGTAGGCGCGGAGGGGCGAGGCGGCTCGCCAGTTGAGGAACAGGTGGTTGTAACACTCGCCGGCCAGCAAGCCGAAGCTGCGGTGGTGAGCGTTAAAGACATCTGCGACGATAAGCTCGCGTGGGACTGCCGGAGCCCCGCAGCGCTGGAGCCGTGACAGAAACCATGCCTGCTGCATGTTCTTGCTCGTTTGCATGTTGCATGCTTGCTTTGTGCAAGCAAGCATGCAACATGCAACTGTATGCGTGCTTATATGCGGCATGCTTTCTGCACGCTTGCTGCATGCTTGGTGCATGCTTGCTATACGCTTGATGCATGCTTGCTGCACGCTTGCTTCATGCTTGCTGCACGCTTGCTGCATACTTGCTGCACGCATGCTGCATGCTTGCTGCTACTTGCTTAATTCTAGCTGGATGCTAGCTGCTGTTTGTTTGAGGTTTGCATGCTTCTTACAGGAAAATAAAATCCCCATAAATGTGAACGCATACTTATCAGAGCCGAAGGAAGCAGAGCCGAAAGAATCGAATTTTAGAATTACATTTATGAAATCCTATAAAACCTCGCACACTTAGGTATCCGCGTCGAATCAGACGAATAGATAACGTTATACGGATGAGAAAATGTTTCTTTCGTCGCGGTCGGTTCTTTCGGCGCGGATAAGTGTACGTTCCCCTTAAATGTTCATAATCAACTGTTTTATAATTATTGACGCTTTGATTGATTGATTTTCTGCCCTTTAGTGACTATCGATATGGAATGTATGCCAAATGAGGATTCTAACTGTGAACTTTCTGCGATATGGTGGTTCTACTTTTTAATTCTTACAAAATACATTAGAGCAATATTGTATAGAAATGTGTTGTTTTGATAAAAGTTCTTGGTAAAAGCTTTTAATGATGGTGTGTTAAATATGATTTCAGTGTATATATAGGTATGTGTTTATGGTTTAGGTGTTTTCAGTATTATTGTTTTGTTGATTAGGACAAAAAAAAATACGGCACATTAGATTTTAGATAAAAAAGTTAAGTAACACGACAGAGAACCTGGTAAAAGACCCCCTTAGTTTATTAGCTCCTTTCTTGGTTAGAATCTTACAAAGTCCTGACGAATGATTTTATACGGTTCCTAAGTACTTATTTCGGGTGCCGACGTACAAACCAAGTATTCTATACATTAAACTAAGTATCACTGCTGGTTATTGCTGGGAGAAATCACGGTTTACGGTAGCGCTCAATTTACATTGAGCGCTACCGTAACTGCACTCGAAACATTGTACTGATGAATGTATTGAATATAAATATGTCCTTTCTTTGGTATTGTTCGTCGTTTCATTGAGCTCCTTGAGTTATAAGTCGAGCTACACGATAACTGACAAATGCTTGCACTGACTGGACAAGTCCACTCAAATCTGTGTGGTTCTTTCTTCTAAAGACCATCTCAGACAATAATCTGCATAGTCCTCATGTGAATTGAGCATGATTATGTCTGGACTTCAAAAGAGACTGTGACCTCTGAGTTTGTTTCGGCTGTTTCTTCTCAGAGTAGTCAGGTACGAAACACCGGCCCCATCTAGTTTGTAAAAGTGTTTGTAAAACCTACTTGCAAAAATAAACATCATATCATCATTTTGAAATGAAATGATGTTTATTTAATTTCATCAATAGTACAGTGACCATGGCGATTTATAAAAAAAAAGTTATAGCATTTAAAACTTACATTTTAACATAGTAACAAACCATGTATTAAAGTGGGATCTCCGTAACTACAAGTATTCCAGATATTGTCCAGTACATTAAAATAACTCTATGACGGAAGAAAACGTTTCAAGTGCTTCATTGAGGGTGTTTGTACCATCCCAGTAACCCGAACGTGCAATAAGACACACTCTTACAACTCTTTTTATTGATTGACACCACTAGTCTTAGTAAGCTTTATAAATCATTACAGTAAAATAAGCTCGTATCCAAATCTAACCATATTATATCTAGTCCAGGCATGTCACCCTTAAGAAAGTGCTAAAAGTTAGTCTAAGAGGAGACGAAGCGTAACCAAGAGGATATCCTCACAGAAAAAAACGATCGTCTTCTCACGGACATCTCTTTCTTATTTTATTTTATTCTATTCGGGAAACTTACAGCTAATGTAAGCAATGATCTTAAACAGTACGAATTTGAAGGCCATTTACAAGTCTCCACAGATAAACACTTGAAACACTCGAAACAAAAAAGACAACATAAAAGGTAGGTACAAAATACTGTAACATAAACAACAAACTAAAAATCATTCAGACTCAAACAATAACTTTTCCGTAAAAAAGCGTTTCACCAACAGACAAACCGAAAAACACTGGTATTGAATATGTCCAGATCATGTTCACTAGTTTATTAAAACTTTTGCTCGCACGGATTAGAAACGAATTCTGCCTGTACGTGGACTTGGAATGCCCTAGGGACACGCAACTAACTAGGTTTGCGAAACATTTTTACTCGTATTGGTTTGCGTTCACTACGGGATTGACGAACAAAAATGAATGAAATAAAAAAAGCTAACTTTTTTACGCCGCTGAGGCCGGCCCAGAAAGAGGTAGCTATACGAAAAGAGCACATGGAAGATGGAAGGAATTGGGAGAGATCTTTGCCCAGCAGTGGGACAGTACAGGCTAATAAAAAAATAAAAAACTTTTTTTACTACCAGCTTTTTAGTTGAATAATTTGTAAGATTTCACTGACGATTTAATTTTTTAATCGTCGATTCGTCATTACGAATTACCAACTTTAAATCGTTATAGATCCTAAATGATCGTTAAAAAAATGTATTGAGAAATGTATAAATGATTTTCAAATACCAGTATTGAACTGGTATTTAAAAATTCACTTAAGATAGTTCGTCGACTTTCATTTTTTTTCAACTATATTGCATCTGGTTGTCGCCATAATATTCAATTTTGATTGCTGCCATGTGGTTAGAGACACTCGCAATATTAAGACAAATCGTTTGTTCTATAAAGCGCCATATAAAAACAAACATACATAACTTGCTCTCTCCGTCATTGCGGTATTTTTTTTTGTTCTAGACCATATCTGGGAACCTTCTATGCCATACTATTACATAAATGCATCCATCATCGTTCATCATTTTCACCCCAAAAATAAAAGTCGTTTCCCAGCAATAACTTTTGCGTAGAGTTACTTAGTTTGATGTAGGTTTCGTTTACACGTGGTTTACACCCAGTATACATACAGGCTGATAAACACAAACCCACCTTTCATCATTATGATGACCTAGGTTCAGTCCGACTGTATTTTTATTGTTTAAAAAGCTTTCCAAGATTTTTAAATCTAAATCCTTATTTATTCATCTAAAACCCCCCTTACAAAGGTGTTTGATCACTACATGAACTTAGAACGCGTTCGTTACAATGTTACTGCAAGTGTGATTTGCAGTACCTCCCTAAGACAGAAACCTTTACTTACTTGTGAAATCAAATACCTTATTCGAAAATAGAGATTCTAATAATTATTCAAACATAATTCCGAAATCCTAACTATGAAGTCTTGATTAAAAATTATCTTCTTACTCGATAGATGGCGTTGTCGCGTTTTTGCTCGTTCACAATGTCGTTTAGAGGCAAACTCTGGCAAGGTAGTGTCTGAGTCTGTAATTTTTCAATTACATCGTTTACGACCCATATTATACCAAATAAAACAAAAATTACTTTATAGGTGGAAGCTATAAATTTTTAACCAATAAAATTAATCAAACAACAAACTTAAACAAAAACCTTTAAATTAATACTTCAGCCATTTCTTGAGCCTGTTAAATATTAAACTACTCAAATTGATACAAAAACTACTGGTTTCTATCTCAGACCAACTAAAAACCAAGACATAACGCTGCCAACAATAAAGTGAGCCCAACGCAAATTACGTCTCGCTCTGTTCATATACGCACACACGCACACATTTACATCAAACTACAATTAAACTACGCCTAAATAAATGCACAACATGTTTACGAAACCGGTCTCACTTCTCTTATTGCAGAGTTCCGTCGTTACTGTTTTTTTTTTGGTATGAGTGTACACGGCGAGACGTAATTTGATGGCCTCACATAGCTGTTCGCAGAGTTCCGTCTTTACCCTTTTATTTGGTCTGAGGTTTCTATAGGTATAAATTGGTAAAACTGTAAAATATTATTAGTTAATTGATGTCCATAGGTATAAAGGATGCTACGTTACTGTCAATAAATTGAATTTCTCTTAATGAAAATGAATGTCTCTCGAAATAGTTTCATCAATAAACCCTCAAAGGAAATAATATGAATCTAACGAGTTACCGACGTACCGATAGCAAATAATGAGCAGACCAAACTGCAGAGCATAATTAATGCTTTAATAGTTTCCAGGAGCTCCCAATTTTCCGCTCGTGTTGTTCTTTCTAGTTTACATTGAATATTGTGATTCACTTTAGCGGATTGCTACTAACAATTTGTTTTATGAAGAATTAAATGGGTGAATATCAAAGCAGCAAATTTTACGTGTCCACGTTGAGAATCAAGGTGTAAAATGATATAATGGTTTTTAATTTTTTATAGTAAACTACGTTACTTGGTGCAACTAGGGCCACATTTTTTGTTGCTAATCGTGTTTATAAATAATCAGGGAAAAAAATTGGCTTAAAATTCAAGTTTGGTGGCTTGTCCCAGTTCCATTTTTTGATATAATTGCATTCACCAAAGTAACAATTTAAGGTATAATAAAAAATAAACCATTTTCTTTGTTTATGCATTAGACCAAAAACAATTAAACCATACTAGAAAAACTAATTTAAAAGCACAGGACACTCGATCCAACTTTGTCCAAGCAAAACACAAAATTTTGGAGGCCCTTTTTCAACTTACAACAGCATAAAATTTCGTGTGTGTGCGACCAATCGCGTTTTTTTTATTTCGCAGTTCTCGGTCTTGCGCTGGACTTGCCCGTAACAGGTGTGTGATTAGTGCTGCGATTACCCGATAAAAACTTAAGTATTCATCTTAGGTGGCACGGGGGACAAGAATTGTTCAATTTTGGTTTGGTTTTGCTGTTGATTTTAACGTATTTTAATAGTAAGCTACACGTTGTAGCTAGTCATTTGGGTAACGCATAAATCAGTGATAATAATTTAATTGTAACTTAAAACCCCTAATTTAAAGATTTTTTTCATGCCCTGGTTCCAATTTAGGTGGCTCAATTTCGGTGGCTTTGGTGGCGTTTTTACGTACTGTTAGTACATATATAGCCAGTTTTTACGTTGCAAGACAGTTTCATTAGCAAACAAATAAATGTTGTGTATTTGGCAGTAAGTAAAACCTATTATTATAAGGGTAGCACAAGGAAATTATATACTAACTGGAATGAGTACGAACAAAATGCTAAAAAAATAAAAAAAAACCCTATCTCAAAAGCTTAGAGTTTAAATTTGTACAATGGATTCAATAGAAAAGAAAAAAAACAAAACGTTCCGAGCGAGAAACCGACAAAGGTGGATGGTGTCCCTGTCTTGCCTTGTCACCGATGTAAACAATATGGCCGATACATTTTCGCGTTGAAGTCATTTAAGTACTTTTATTGTATTTAAGTGAAATAATCCGCTTTATATATGGTAAAATTGTGTTGTGTGAAGGGGTGTAGTAGTAAGGGTTTGCTGGATGTAGAATTTCGTTTTTTAGGGAAGTTTTTTAACTTTGGTTGTTTATTACGACTAGGGTTACCAAGTTTTAGATTGACAAACGGGAAATATCCAAATAAATTAAGTAAGTAAGTTCGAAGTTTCGAACACCGTTGTCGCACATAGTAATCAAAAGTACATTATATAAATTAGAAATATCGGACATCGCACATGGTTTCGGTAGTACCTAGTTTGCTTTTTAAATACAAATATTGAAAAGAAAAGAGTCCGCCGCACCATGCCGTGTCCTAAGGATTTTTCCAGGCTTCTCCAGCAAAAGAATCCATTTGGCGAGCTGCGAGTGAAAATGAATGGTTTCGGAATATAAAATAAATATTATCGAATGTTACTAAAACATTATAAGTAAACAGTCATAGCTTGAATATGCGATTTTCTATGTCTGAAAAATATATAATATTAATGGAGTCCTCGAATCCCCGAATACAAAAGTCGTCTGGATGGACAGGTTGCAAAATGGATAATTTGCAACTGGACGGTACAGACATACATTTAAGTTAACATAAAAAGTTAATCACATCCACTCTTGAAGCTATTTCGCCTAGAATGCTATTGAGTTGTAGGTCATCATCATTAGTTGCCAGAAAATAAAGGTTTTATTATTATTATTAAATAATAAAATAACAGCTACTCTTAAACTGTCTCAAGAGTTAGTATGATTATTGGACACCCTATTAGAAAGAGACAACATCCACTCTTGAAGCTTTCTCGCTCGGAACGTTTTTGGCTTGCCCGTCCTCATTCCAGTTAGTATATAAGTTTCTTGGGGTAGCATGCCAAAGATGAAGTTTCTTATTTTTATTTTGTTGCTTTTTAGAATGCCAAAAGAGACCAACGAAAAGAGGCTGCTTAAAAAGAGAATTGATTAAAGAAGAAGAAAAGCAAGAATAATGTTTCATCATCAGCCTACAGCAGACCACTGCTGGACATATGCCTCCTCAATGGCGAGCCACTCAACTCGATTTTCAGCAACTCTCATCCAGTTGCTACCAGCCACCCTGCGAAGATCGTCACTCCAGTCACTCGAGTCTGAGGGCATCCCACCTTATGTTTGCCGATTCGGGGTCACTACTCAAGCACACGTCTACCCCAACGGTCATCGATTCTATAGCTAAATGATCGGCCCATTGCCACTTCAGCTTACATATTCTGTGAGCTATGTTGACAACTTTGGTTCTCTGTCGGATCACCTCGTTCCGGAGACCCACCCCACCTCAGAGAGACTCGAAGCACAGCTCATTCCATAGCTCGCTGAGCGACCTTAAATTTATGGACCAGCCGTACCGTGAGGGTCCACGTTTCGGCCCCGTAAGTCATAACAGGCAGGACGGGTTGGTTGAAGACCTTCCGTCTTTAGGCACTGTGGAAACGTGACGAGAAAACCAGGCGAAGTTTCCCAAAAGCATTTGTCAACTTCGTCCGGTCTTCTAGCAGCCCAGCCCAGCTGAATTCTTCTGTAGTCTCAAAGTTGTTCTTACCAAGCTTCAGAGTTTGCCCGAGATAAACATATTCTTGAACAACCTCGAGAGGACCACCATAAACAACTACAGTTCTGGGAAGACTTCAGAACTGACCAGGTCTCGACAGAGTCAAAAGCCTTCTCATAGTCCGCAAATGCAAGACAGAGCGGCCGATTATACTCTTCGGACTTCTGTATGTTCTGCCGCATAGTGTGGATGTGGTCTATGGTGCTGCATCCTCCTCAAAACCGGGTCTGTTCCGGTGGCTGGAAGTCGTCTAGTATTTGCGCTAGACGATTCGGACTCTTGAAAACAGCTTATACACGTGGCTAAGTGGCGAATTTGGTCTGTAATTCTTTAATAGGGTCTTGTTCCCCTTCTTAAAGAAAAGAACGACCACGCCCTTTCTCCACGCTTCTGGAGCTCTCCCAGATAACAGGACCGAGTTGAAAAGCTCTTGAAGCTCTCTTAATGCAGGCCTTACACCGGCTTTCAGGAACTCTGTCGTTATCCTATCCTCATCAGGGGTATTTCCATTTTGAAGCTGTCTAAGAGTCGCCTTGATTTCATCTTGGCTGAATCTTGACAGGTCTTCAGTGAAATGACGAGTTAAGGTGGTTCTGGAATCCTCATTTTCGGGATCAGGTCGAAATAAACAGTACATGCGATGCATATTCAATTTTGGTACCACTGATTTTCAATTTTGGTGGGTACTTTCAATTTTGGTGGTCGATTTTCAATTTTGGTGGCCACACTACACTTTAAACTAAAATATCTCAAACATTTATAGAGATATTCTTGGGCCTCTTGAAGATTCTTTAAGCTTGGACTTTCTATTGTTATATCAGGTCCTTATTTTTCGCGAAAACTGAAAAATAAATTTCACCACCAAAATTGACAAAAATGCACTTTTCTGATATTCACCCAAATGATGGATCGAATCAGTTAGTGTTCTGCTTATTCGATCCATCATTTTAATACTAATTGATGCTGGCTGTAATCTATAAAGCGTGAATCACAAATGCGTTCATAATTGAAGTGCAGTGAAGACCAGTAAATTGAACAACTTTTCACGCACTTTAAAATAAACATAAATTGGTTTGCTTTATGTTTGAGACAGCGTACCACTCGAGAACGAATGAAACATAGGTATAGGAATCCCATTAGGATATAAATAAACAAAATGGCCTGGAAAATGCGAAAATTCAACAGCCCTGTTCAAGTCGAACATTCGCATTTTTCGGGCTAATTTCTTTTAGTACCTAATTATAGAAATGAATAAAAAGTTTATAGTTCAGACCGGAGTTTTTCTCGGTATTTAGTATATTGATTCCACGGTTCCTACCGCAACCATGTTTTTTTTTTTTTTTTGGGAATGGCATCTCGCAGTTCAGTCTAGAGGAGACTGGCTACTGCTTAACCGGGCTAGACCTGTGGATGCCTTGAATCTAAGGCCTCCAGCCAGGGGCATGTTAACTAAAAACTAAGCGACCACGCCTAAGGGCACCCCCTGTGGGGTACGAACCTCGGCTTAGGGCGTCGCTGGGGGCAGCAAGGGGACAGGCTGGATCTGAGTTTCATTAATTAGGGGCTCGTTTAACAATACTGGCTCAGCATCGCGGGCTGGCTCTAGCAAGGGTCGGGGGGGATTGAACGGGGATTACGCGCCGGACCTCGGCGGCGAGGTCGGTATGTTGCCGGTTTGTATTTGTATTTTCTACGTACGCTGCTGGTGTCTTTGCTACTCTCCTGTAAGAGGGTGATAGCGTCGTCGGGGGTGACTAGAGTATGCCGAGGACGCCGGACTGAGCTGATACGCGATGGGTCGTATCGGGCGGCCGATGCGATCAGGGGGTTCCTATGCTTGATAGAAGAGTCGAAAAAACGCTTTGCAAGACGTTTCATGAATTGCTGAATAATGGGGATTCTGAGATCTAAGTGAAGACTGTCATTACGGACGTAAGGGGGTCTCCGGTGATCTTACGGAGAAAGCCTGCAGAAGAAGGTCTGCATCCTGTGGATGTAGCGGGGATGGGCATGGGCAAATACGACACAAGCGTATGTCATGATGGGTCGGATAACTGCTGTGTAAAGACGCAACTTGCACTTGAGTGACAACTTGCTCTTTTTGACAAGCATGAAGTGAAGTCTGCTCATGGCAAAAGCTGCTCGGTTACGAGCTGCTTTGATATGAGCCGCGAAGGTCAGGTGTTCATCGAGGATGAAACCGAGGTAACCGTAACCATGAGTCGAGGTAAAAAGATTTATATTTGTGCCCTTAAACACATCCACACAAAATAGTCTAATCAAATAATGCGTCTCACCTCTGTCGAGTGAGTTCTATATTAGCAGTAAAAAACGCAACGAAGTTTATAGTGAACAGAATTCCTCGGGAATATTGTTGAGTTCCAAGAAGCGAGAACAAATAAGTAAAATAGGAAATCGCAGTAAAGTAAATGAATTAGCTGACGACTAGTTTACCTTATTTACCTATAGGTTTCTGACTATCTAACTTATTTTATTTATCTTAGTAAAAATAAATAAGAATGAATTTATTAAGCCAAGCAAACATTTTCTTAGTCTAACTTAGCGCTATGAATAGTCGAAACCAGTTAAATTGTAATGTTATATCGTAAAAATGATACCTACGTGTACTAAAACGTTTTTTTTTTAAGAAACAAACAAAAACTTAACTTATGGAAATCCAAAAACTGCTAGCTTAGTTCTTGTGTATTTTTATGACAATAATAGTACATTATGATATAACTGCGGTAAGTTGAAAACTACAGCCGAGGCAATATTGCTAGCCCGAGCCGTAGGCGAGGGCTATAAAAAAGCAGAGGCTGTAATTATCAAAGCGCACGTATGTCATAAGACGTTTGCACGACGCGCGCATCGCTAATTTGTGAACAAGTAAAATTATTCCGCGCGCTTTTTCTCTTTTTATTGGTTTTATTTATTTCCTTGCAAATATTATGTTATAAAACGTCGTATGACATACGTGCGCTTTTCAACTTACCGCACTTATATCATAATGTACTATTCTTCTCCATAGAGATCTACGTTAGGGAATGGGAAACTACAGTACTTTCTCAAGTTATTATGCCTAATGACTGACTGTAGCTTTGCTTTTTTGTATTTTTGCCATTCAAAAGTGCGGTAACGTAATGGTCTAATTGAAATAATGCTTTGAATTTGAAAAGGCCACAAAGTAGGTTAGGCAGGTAATATAGGCTGTCTCATATAAAAAACTGGTATTCAGCGTTTACATAGTTTGGGAAAGGCTCGGCTGAACATGAGGAATAAACCTCATACAGAAATGTGTGCAGGCCCAAAAGGAATGCCCAATGAGCAATTAATTAAACAAGAAGGTACCTACTTCAATACTTTACGAGTAGGTTAGTTTAACACACTGTAATTATGAGTCGAAATTATCTGATTTTCACTAATTCCTTCGCGGTTTCTAGCTCAAAATATTTTAGTTGAAAAATCTGTCGATATCCGATTAGGTACCTATTGCTATTATTTACAGAAACAGATCAAGTTTGGATTTGAGTCCGTATGATCACAATGGCCCAGTGGAAATGACCGCGGCTTTCGAGTTGTCCGTCCTTAGTTCGAACTCATACTGATCATAAGATGGTGGAGTCATCGTCAACATCGTCGTCTTGAACTGAAAAGATCGAAGACATTGGAATTGGGACCACTGCACTGAGGCGGCGTAATAGATTACGGCTCACCCCCTATCACAGGGAGGAAACCTGTGTCCCCAACAGTAGAAACATTGGATGGGCTACTAGTACTGCATTATAACAGATTGAAATGAGACGGAATAATAAAAAAATATGTAGCCAATTTTAACTATGATTTTAGTTTTGTTGCTTTTCCATTAGCACACCGTAGGTACACTAATGGATTACGTACGCTTTTATAAATAATAACTGAACCACAAAAACGTTACACCGTTATTGAAACAATAATAAAATCCAATATATTAAAAGCACACTCCACTTAAAAAAAAAAACGTATTCGGATTACGAACAGTGGTTTTTGTGAGCCACCATTTTAAACAATGGTTTATAAATGACCATCATCTGTCTAGCCTTTTTCCCAACTAAGTATGTTGGTGTCACATGGAGTTTTACATGGAGCGACTGCCTATCTGACCTCCAGAAAGCCAGTAAGACAGACAGCAGACGCAGACCATCAAACTGAATAACTTTCTCCACGAAGCAAAGCCCTTTTATTAACCGCGAAAACTAATCCGTTGTCACATTTGGGTCGATTTGACATTCAAATTTTGCATGGAAAACTGATTACCTATTATTACACAATTAAGACATCGGAGTCATACAGAAAGTGGTTCAGTTTCATGGTCACACCCATAAATATGACTGCTACTTTCTGAAACACGCTGTTTAGTATATTAGCGAGCCACCCCGCCTTCGCACGAGAGCAATTAACTACCAACAGCGCCATCTATCGGGTCTAAAACTCATGTTTTTCTAACTGGAACCAATCATAATACATATAAGTAACAGTAAGGAAAGTAATGATCCCGTTCAGAAACTAACCTTGCCTGATTTTTTTATGTTAAGTTTTAAAGATATTTTAAAAAATAAATAATTTTATGCTTAGTAAAGAAATATTTATAAGTTAAGATTAATGTTTTTTATAAAATTTATCAAATTATTGTAAGTGTATAAGTTCAGAAACATTAAAAAAGTTTAATAAAATATTGAAAAAATTACATCGTCAAATTTAGGATTATAATTTTTGAACGCACTCAAAGAAAGAAGCCTGTGAAAGAAGTACATTAGAAGCGCGAAAATTCTAAGTTTTGTTTACGTGCGATTTTGATTACTAAAAAAAATGAGTGATTCTAGTGAGGATGATTTAAGTTTAACTCCAAAAGGGTTAAAAAACCTTGTTTCAAATGCCGAACTAAGTTTTTTGCCCAAAAAATCGAAGGAAAGATATCTTAAAACGTTGGATACCTTCAATCAATAGAGACTTTCAAAAAATGTGAAAACTTTCTCCGAAACGGTTTTGCTGTCTTATTTCATGGAAATTTCAAACACGAAGCAACCCATTGTGGAGTATTTATTCTATGATAAAATTAGTATTGGTAACGAAACATAACATAAATATAAAAGAATATCATAAGCTGATTTCATTTCTTAAAATACCTACAGTCTTCTGGGTTCAAAAGCAAGAAATCAAAAGTTTTTACGGCAAATCAAGTTGAGAAATTTTTAAACGATGCCCCAGATGATACTTTTCTCGGATTAAAAGTAAGTTTAAGTTTAATATTTTGTATTTCCTACAATTTTTCACCCTGGTTAAAAAAACTTGCTTGGCTTTTGCTAGTTCTGGGAAAAATTCACAAATGGCGCTGATTTTATTATTTTGCTATAATTATTACAAATTTATTTACCTATCATGACTGAATACTTTCTTGCTGGGAGTGGTGAAAAGTTTTGTATGCAACGTGTGAGCAAGTTCATTTGCTATTCGTTTTGTTGACTCTTTCGCTTACTCAGGATTGAAATTTATAATCACTCGCTGCGCTCGTGATTCTATTTTCAATCCTTCGCTCGCTCAAGACTCAAAATCAAAACTCATAGGAAAAACGAACTTTCCTCACATGTTGGATAAATAACTATTTCACCACTCCCGCACGAAAGAAGTGTCTTTCCTCTACGAAAACAGTGAGGAAAGTTGGATTTTCCTCACTGTTTGAACAGTGAGGAAAGTAATGATCCCGTTCAGAATAGTATATTGTATCTTAAGGGAGCAAAATTATATTTTTACGGCGAGGGCGCTTTTTTGAATCCAGAGCGAAGTGAGAGATTCTTGAGTAGACTCCCGAGCTTTGCGAGGGATTCTTTAGTAGAATCCTGAACGTAGCGAGGGATTCAAAGTACGTCGCCCGAGCCAAAAATATATTTACGCCCGTGTGATACACTCTACTTTTCATCACCCACTATGAGAAAATAAATGGCGCCTCATATTTTATTCACTGTCACTTGAAGAACTAATTTTTCAAAACAAAACCATGAATTCTGGGTAATTTTAATTACCCGTGGTCCCATGGCATTAGGGATTGTTTCCTGTACTTCTGAAAATATCGATAGAAAATACAAAGCCATAGTCACAGCATATCATATCCCACAGGGACCACGGGAGTGATTGCATAATTTGACTACGGGTTTATTGGTTTTCTATTTTTTATTTATCTACCAACTACCAGGAGGGCAGAACCATAAAGGAGGTATTTTATATTTTTAATAGGAATCTCATAATCAATCCGTGTACATTTCGAGTATCACGCAGTAAGCAATGTAGAAAATACTTCTTCGTGATTCTGCCGTCCTGGTAGTTTGTGAGACATTACTATACAAACAATATTTGCGTTCGATTTCTTTGGCGCTGAACAATAAGATGTTCCAAATTCAATAAGTGCACGTAAAAGATTATTGCGGCACACTTAAAAGTAGGATTAAAAACTCATTACTGCCCGCTAAAAGTTTCTTATAGAAAACACCACCTTTGGGTGCACTTAAAGGCGAACCAAGTCGTCCTTTTCGAATAGATGGGATGAAAACTAACTTTGCCTGATTTTTTTATGTTAAGTTATAAAGATATTTTAAAAAATAAATAATGTTCATGAATAACAGCTCTTTTTATTTTATAATAAAGAATTATTTTGAATTGCTTTGTGACTATTTAATTTATTTACCTATGATGACTGAATACTTGCTTGCTGCATGTGAGCAAGTTCATTTGCTATTCGTTTTGTTGAGTCTTTCGCTTACTCAGGATTGAAATTTATAACCACTCGCTGCGCTCGTGATTCTATTTTTCAATCCTTCGCTCGCTCAAGACTCAAAATCAAAACTCATAGGAAAAACGAACTTTCCTCACATGTTGGATAAATAATTATTTTTAAATATTAAGAATTGAGCAGGTCTACTCACAAAATTCGAAAGATTTCAACTTCACTTTTTTCTGTCACTTTCACTTCGATACGAAAAAAGCGAGAGATAGAAACAAGTCGATTCGAAATTCGATTTTCAAATTCCATATCTAGTAGGCCCAAAAAAGAAACAATCAATAAAACTTTCGGATACCGATATTGTAAATCGATAACCGTATTACTGTAAATCACGTGTTTAGGTTTTAAATGAAAAATTGTTATATTTCGAATAATCGAATTATATTTTTTATATCAAGATGAAGAATGTTGAAGAAAAAAATACGAAGTTTATCAAGTATCTAATTATTTATATATAGTTACTTATAACAAACTTTATTATTGAGACAGAATACTTCGAGTGTAGTTTCAGAACGCATTTTTTTTTAAAATTGCGGAATTTAAATTTTAATTGATATATTTTCTGTGCGTTCTAGCAATAATTTGGTCAGTGTACACTAGCTACAAAGTACAATAAAATTTGGATAATAAAGTAATAATAACAAATAAATAATGAGTGACTCCAGTGACGAAGTCTGCTATTTAACACCCGAAGAATAGAAGCATAATGTAAAAAATGCAGAATTAAGTTTCCTGCCTGGAAAATCTCGCGAAAAATATCTAAAAACTTATGATATTTTTAAGCAATGGAGACTGAACTATTACTTTTAATTTGCAAAACTACAACCATATCACTTTTGATTTTTTTAAATTATTTAAATGTTGTCATCATCATCAGCCTATTAATGTTCCAACTGCTGGGACACGGCCTCTTCTCAATGAGAGGGAATGGGCTATAATCCACCACGCGGGCCCAGTGCGGATTGGTAGATGTCACATGTCTTCGAATTTCTGGTTCTAGGACATGCCGGTTTCCTCATGATGTTTTCCTTCACCGTTTTGAGAGCAGTGGTGATGAAATAAATTACACAAAGTCATGCGCCTGCCTAGGTTCGAACCCGCGACTTACTATTCGTAAGTCGAGGCCGCCACCACTGTTGCTGCCACCGCCGCTCTCATGTGTCTAGTCTCTTAATGTGGTGTGGTGGTTTAATTTTTACCATGTTGTTTTTTTACCTTTAGGTATATGTTCTTGCTGCTGAGGTGAAAAGTTGTATGTGTTACTCAAGACCAAAGTTATTTGCATCTCGTGTCTTTGAATCCCTCGCTACGCTCAGGATTCTAACCTAGAATCACTCGCTACGCTCGTGATCCAACTATAGAAATCTTCGCTTACTCGGGATTCAAAATCAACACTCGCAGCAAAAACCCACTTTGCTCTCTTGTTGCGCAAATAACTATTTAGATTGTTCTAGAATCATGAAACTCAGAATAAATACTTATTAATAAAAATAAAGAAATACCTGTTTTAGCATTTTTTTTAAATCTCATCCAGAGACGCAAAAAAGAGGGTTTTGTGTTTAAAATTAATAAACTTCAAATACCTATACAATCAAAACCAATGAAGTGTAACCTTTTAAAGTTGCTACATATACTTCATATCTAATTACATACAGGTAAATATAATTTCTCAGTTTTCTTGAAATTTGATATTTGATGTGAATACGCACAAAATAGCGGAACTCAAGAAAATCAGCTTCCTTCGGTATAAGTAGTTGGAACGAAATGTTTGTGCGCACATCACGTCAAAAATACTGCATAGGCTTCTTCAATATTTAGGCTATATTATCACGCTACTTCCTTAAGGGGGTAGGCAATTTTGCATTATGTCCGTATACTTCAATTGTTTGACGTTTCAGTCATGACGTAAGTACATGAGAACGGCCATTTCTAGCATAAGTCAACGACTTAAATAGCCTAGCGGTTTCATGACCGCTCTATATACTACGGGGTTGCAGGTTCAAACCCCCAACATTATTTTCACTTTTTGTGATTTGTTTATTTATTTTTTTGATGCTGTGAGATTTCCTACATTTCTTTTTGTATTTAAATTGTTTGCATTTCTATATTTCTTATTTTTGTTCGTGAAATATTTTTCCAAAAAGTAATAGAGAAGTATGGACGAAGAATACAATTATGCAGCGCCGACCTCAAATAAATTGGGATAAGAGCAGGAGTGTGATGATGATTTCTCCAAAAAATAGTATAGCGAACGGAAGCCTGATAAATTCACGTGTTCTTGCCGTGCAAGAACTGTGCTGTGCTATTCGCAATAATCTATACGCAGTTTACGTAGATTATATTTACAGCTATATTGTTATTGCCTTCATTTCATGCACCTTAGTGAGAATTTAAGACCTGCCTGGACTGCCATCGAGGGTCTGACGATGGAGACAAAAGTCAGTTGCAAGAGGTCCGCAACAGTTTGCAGCATCTATATCGTGTTTGGGCTCATTTCATGGACCTTGATGAGAACTTTAAACTTAGCTAGAGTATGACTTTCATCGAAGGTCTGACGATGGAGACGGAAGGCAGTTGCAAGAGGTCATCAAGAGTTTACAACATCTATATCGTGTTTGGGCTCATTTTATGTACCATGATGAGAACTTTCGACCTGGCTGGCTATGACTGTCATCGAGTATCTAAGGATGATAACGTAAGGCTGTCGAGGGAAGCCCTTATTTGGAAAAACCGAATATTTTAGCGATTAATGCAAATATTTCAGAGAAATTAAGTTGTTACCTACTTGATTCTATACTATACCTAATATTATAAAGCTGAAGTGTTTGTTTGGTTGGTTGAATACGCTAATAATGTGAAGAATGATATATCATTCTTCACACAGTCCATAAATAAATAAATAAAATATATGAATAATATTCTTCACACAGTCCATCCAACGTTTCTTTGGTCTGGTGAGAGTGTCTGATGACATGACGAGTAACAGATAAGTATGGAAGAAGACATGGTGCGCCGACCCCAAATGAATCGGGACAAGGGCAAGAGAATCATGAGTTCTTGAGATTAGCGCGTTCAACCAACTAACCAAACATACAAACTTTATAATAATAATATTAGGTAATATACATAGGGGGATTCGAGTAGCTACGTTTCGATGCAGACGGGTTGCTCGCGTATTAATTTTCGTTATCGCGGCTGCGCAAGCCGTCGCTCGTAATCTTAATCGCTATGGATCAACCACTTGTGGCGAATGAGCTACTGGTGTTCCTGCAGCAGAAGTTGGATGTGATGGACGAGGTGTCCGCAGTCCAAATCTGCGCTACGAACTTCAGTGAGGACGACGTCGCTGTTGCCAAGCTGCTGCTGTACCAGTTGCTCAACAAGAGAGACCAGATGGTATCCCGACGGCGTGACGGGACTAAGAAAAGCATTCAGGACATCATTAGGCTGCTAAAAGTGACCGACCCTGCCGACGTGCCAACGTTAGTGGCGAAGGACTTACACAAGCTCCCTCCCGTCACATTCGACCACGTCGATGTTACTAGCCTGTTGAAGGACATCGTTCTTCTGAAGGCAAGTCTAGTGGATGTGCAGAAGAAGTTAGATCCTTTCCTAAATGCCGTCACCGAATTACGCAACGAACTCAATAAGTGGCGTCAAAAGGCAACGGTATCTGGGTCACCTTCGGGTGCATCGAACGTAAACTGGCGTCGCGGAGCTGGCCCCCGATGTATCGTCGGCTAGTTCCGCGTCAGCAGTTTTGTCGCCGTCGTCACCGAAGAATGCTGAGTCTGCAGAATGCGTTCATCGTGCGCCCCACTGCCCCGCTCCCGTCCCGCTGGCACCTCCACCCGCCGCCGCAAGGCCGCACAACGCGCTCCCTGTTTCTGCAGCGCCTGCAAAGACTCGACATGTTCCTAGAGATTTCGCTAGCGTAGTCGCAGGCAATAACTACTGAGAGGCCTGTTGAGGCCCTTGTCCGCTGAGACCACATCTTGGTACCTCTCCCCGTCGGCTTCTAGAAAGTAATCCCTGAGACTGCATACCTCACGGTTATGTAGGGTCTTAGCATTTAAGAAGCCACGACCCCCGCACTTCCGCGGGATATACAGTCTCATCACCGATGACCGTGGGTGATGCATTCGATTTGCAGTCAGCAGTGTGCGTACCCTCCTATCCAGGGCATCAAGTTCCGTATGAGTCCATTTGAGTATGCAGAAGGAATACATCTAAACCGGCATGACCCAACCGTTTAAGGCGCGCACCTTGTTTCCGCCTGACAAAAGACTGCCTAGCACCTTATTCAGGCGGCCAAACCAATCCAATTTATTCGTAAATGTAGGTTTCAAAACAATAGGATGTTAGAATAAGATGGTTTACCCGAGAGCATACAAATAATAATAAAGTTAGTGGTGTCGAAACAACAGACACGCATCCAAAATGAAGTAACTCAATTACTTACATACTAACACACAATTCCTTACGTACTAACACACAATTTACCAATGTGAAAATAATAATAAAAATTTAAAATTGTAATAAGCTAATTGTCAGTCATGGTGTCCTCCATAAACTCAGTTGTGGAATAACAACATTTATGAATTTAAAAATCGTTTTAGTTTCTTTTTAAACACAATAAGATGACCTGACCATCATTCCTCCACAGATAGCCTAGACCTGAACGCTCCTGCAGTGTGCTGAGTGGGTTCAAGGTTATACAAAGGTTTTATTATTATTATTGTGTCTGGACCCGCCAAAGCATATTCGAAAATCGAGGAGGTCATTTGCTAATAATTGGACCCTACTTCAGATTTCTTAGTCAAGCCTTTTTTCGTTATTTTTTTAAAAGCTTTCTAACTTAATTTTTAACCCTAGTTAGAGGGAAGTTCCGAGGTACTTTAATGATCACCATTGTCTAAGACTACCAACAAATAATAATAAAACTAATAAATTACTTAATTAAAAAAAAAGTTTAGAAAAATCTTAACACAGTATAAAAATTGATATTTATTTATTATCTCGCAAACTATAAAACTTTGGCGAGGAAAAGTAGGGTAGAATAATTAGTAAATGACCTTCTATTAGTCGAATTTGCTATGGCGGGTCCAGACACAATCAACCTGTCTAAGAATAGTTCTTGCCCGCAAACACGACCGCGTGGACTTTGAGAAATAAAACGCCGTAGAAACCTGCGTCGCCATGAAAAAAATACACCACACAAGGTGATCGATCTAATAATCTCAAACAGCTGTAAATAAGGCAGTAGACAGTGGCTAAGGTATTCCTGAGTTCCTGCAGTCCTTGATCCATTTCATAGAATTCACAGGCATCCCTGAGTGTAAACATTATTACAGCAACTGCGATGCAAATATTACCAATAATGCTCAAAACGATACTACTAACTAAATAAAATAAAAAAGTAGCATCATATAATTAATAATACGTCCTAACTAACATAAATGTAAATTTATTTCGTTTTTTCAAGTTTCTTCAATCCGACAGTGTACTCTGTACTTTAAAATAGCGACTAGCTAGCGAGTCCAAACGAGTCGCGAAAAAAATATGACGTTTGAATACCAATGTTGCAAATTAATATAGTCACTTTCAGTTTAGTTTTTAAATAATAAGATAATAAATAAAACAAGAGATGTTACAGAAAAACTGCAAAATAATTTTTATAAATTAATTTATAAAAAAAACAAATAGAAAAAATTTGGTCCATAATTCAGTGTAAAGGCAGTTAGTGCTTATAAAAAAGTTGTCTTTTTATTATGTATAAAATATAATTAAATTCAAATATAATTATTTCTTCGAAGAATATATCAGGTCCATTTCTCAGTTTTCAAATTTTGTTGTTACAGCAGTAACTACGGCCATCAAACTTTTCGGTGGCCATAAAATAGAGAAAAATCAAATCCTGATAGAATTTCGCCTCTAGTCAAAAAAATAAACACAAAATTTCAAAAAATCATAATTTATAATATATATATTCTGTTAGCACTATCCAATATTTATATGGTTATTAATTTCTAACTAAAAATCTAGTTAGTAGGGCTGGATCAGAGTCGTGATAAATGTTGACATTCAATATGGCGGTATGTCGTCAGTGCTATGCTGTGTCGTGGTGAGATTTGATTATTTTAGGGTTTTGTATTTATTTGCTTTCAAATACAGTCGATTATCATTGATTCAACTATTAACTATCGCGTTCTTAGTATGTGATATACAATTTGCCGTAACAGAATAGTAAGATGAGCTAAGTCTTTTCTCACGGCGTTGTAAATTTTTGCATATCGGACTGCCGATGCCTACTTAAATTAGATAGTAATATTAAAATATAACGATGTGCCGACGCAACGCTTTGTTGTAATTTGGCGTTATTGTAAACAAATCGAATTGTTCTTTTGGTAAGTCAACGTTTAGATTAAAGAGACTAACGAAAGTGTCTATTGCAGCTTGTGAACATCGAGATAAAGCACGTATAGATAGCAACATTAGCAACGGAGTTATACGAATCTACCTACATCCAAGCTAATGCACCACGAGCTTCGACTCAGCAAGCATTGAAGACATCTGAGGATTTAGCATAACATAATCCTATGTAGTTTTATTTTGCAACATTAGTGGTTTTGGTGTTAGATTGTGAATTTTGCGATAAAGACTCTAGTGTTCTTATGAACACAAAAGACTAAAAGAAAATGTGATTTGATGTAAAAATTTGTAACCTCTACTGAAAACTTAACACCACACAATATTCTGTGATATTAATAAAGTCAGTACCCTAGGTGCTGAGGTTTTTTACTTATATACAAAGGACCTACCGTCAACCAATTATGTCCAGCAATCCTCAGTGGAAGATGTTCCAGCCGCCAGATTCCCATTCATCACCCTTACAAGATATCTTAGATCTCCAGCATTCGAATATGCAGCCCAAATCATCATACCGTAATGGTGAGTGCGTTCATACACATCATTTGCTTGTTATGTTGACATTGACATTTGTATCAATTGATGCCACAGGAACTGCTGATATTCGTCTTTTTTATTTGCTGCTATGCTTTATATTAAATTGTTAAAGTAACTCACGAATTTTATTGTGATAATATGCATGAATTTTTAGTATCATTTGGATGTTGGTTTTGTACTCATCAATGTTCAGATTTATAATTTGATGGCCTTATGACCTTGCAAATGATTTCTCAACAAATTTTCACAGTATTTTATGCTTGTATAACAAAAATACCTAAAGGAAAATTCATGAAAAATAAATACTTCTGTCAGTATTTATATTATAAGCCTCCAGAAGTACTTCTATACAATGTGTTTCTGGACGATATAAATAAACTTCGACCAGTCATTGTACTCATCATTATGAACAACTTTTACTATGGGACCAAACCCCGAACGTAAAAAAAAAATGAGCTTTTCAATAAATTTTGACGAGTTATGCAAAAATAATTGTAGGGAACAGCTGATTTTTTTTCATGTTTGAGGGTTTCTTCCTATAGTAAAAGTTGTTCATAATGATGAGTACAATGACCAGTCGAAGTTAATCGATATTGTCCAGAAACACGGTGTATACTTAAATGTACTTACAGCATTCACTCCCTGATTGGCTAACAATGCATGATCTATTTAAATTTAAACATGGTTCCGTAAAACTTTTCAAAGGTTAATTTGACCCTTTTATTTCACATCATTGTAAATGTTTTTATAAAGCTTTGCATTCTGACTAAGGATACTTTTTCAAAAGCTTTCAGTATTATAGAAGTTGTGCCTGGTTGTTATTTTTATCAGTAGCAGATTTGTTTTACTTCAAAAAATGTTTATATATAATATCTGTATCATTTTTACACCTGCACACCAACATATATTAATACTCTACTCTTGCCTGCTTACATCACAAATCACTTAATTTGTTCAGCACTAAATATTATAATAACATTACTTTGTCTCATAATCTTCAAACAATTGACAAACAGAATCATAAATATGTTTAATGATAAACTCATTTAATAATTTTTGGTGCAAGCAGGCCTGTTCCTGTACAATATTATTTGACTACTTTCAGAGCTTGGCCTGCATAATTTTTGGAATTTAATTGTTTTTTTAACTTTAATTTGCAAATTCATAAACAATGCAATATTTGTAAATGTTGCTTTTATTATTAGCCCTGTATTTTGTTTTGTTCGCAGGTGAGTACCCGAGTTCACCGAGGGATAGTTACAACAGTCAGTCTAAGTCTGGAAATGGTGGTGGAAACCGCTTCTCTCTTGGTTACAATATAGACAGCTGCCCAATGGGGGACTCGGTCTACTCTTCTTCCGGCTCTACTAACAATTCTTCATCTCAGAATTACGATTCAATGAATCACCCACCTATTAGAGAGACAGGAATTATTGAGAAACTTCTTCACTCTTATGGATTCATACAATGCTGTGAAAGGCAGGCCCGCCTGTTTTTTCACTTCAGCCAGTTTAGTGGCAATACTGAACATCTCAAGATAGGAGACCCTGTAGAATTTGAGATGACATATGATCGTCGCACTGGAAAACCGATCGCATCGACGGTCACCAAGATTGCACCGGAAGTGGTAATATACGCTATCCTGTTTTAATTGTGGTATTAATGCAAATATTTTGTTGTATTGTTATACCTATTTATATTTATTTAAGGTGTTGAGTGAAGCACGTGTAACTGGAACTGTGACAACCGAAGTTAAGGGGGAAGGCTCTGGGGATAATACTGGAAGAATTTCTTATGAGAATCGTGGTGAATGTTTCTTCTTACCTTATACAAAAGACGATGTTGAGGGTAACGTCATCTTGCGTACGGGAGATGCTGTGAGCTTCCAGATAGCAACTAATCAGCGGTGAGTGACTGTCAATTTTGTTATTTTACTTAATCTAAGATGTATGTATCTAATAATAATGATATTCTAGAGGTACTTTGGGAGCATGTCACGTCCGCTTTGAAAATCCCGTGCATCCCGTCAAATATCACGGCGTAGTATGTTCGATGAAAGAAAACTTTGGATTCATCGAGCGCGCAGATGTCGTGAAAGAGATATTCTTTCACTATTCGGAAGCTAAAACTAAAGAAGAGTTGCTTTTGGGAGATGATGTCGAGTTCATCATTCAAACTAGAAACGTAAGCTTGCATTTACTGAAAAATTAAATAAGGTTTGCTGAATGTTTCTGTAATGTTTTTAATGATTGTGTAGGGAAAGGAAGTGGCTTGCAACATTACGAAGTTGCCAAGCGGTTCCGTAGTGTTCGAGGATGTGAGTCCGGAGATAATGCGCGGACAAGTATTGAAGCCTCTGGAGCGCGGGACATTGGTGCGCGTGGCCCAGAACGACCCGCTGCCGGGGCGCATCCGATACCGCGCGGCCGACCACTCTGAAGTTGAGGTAACGTATAAATATTTTGTAGCCATGTCATACACGTTTTAAGTTATATCAAAATAACTCCCTGTTACTTGAATTCTATATAAATTGGTTTATACTAACAGTAAATGCAAAAAATAAGCCCCAGGCTAAGCTAGTAACAAGAATATTGAAAAATTATGTTGTTAAAAGCTATAAATATCACAGGCGTTTTCTCGGAAACAACGTGAAAGACGACTCGTTTATGCATGTCTCTAATAGAAAACAATTTTACATAGCGCGAGTATAAATATTAAGTTACGCTTAAGTAAACTTTTACGTAGCTTCATATAATTTATTAAGTTATCAGCTTTTACCAATTTATAGCTGTTTATATTATTTTAATTTAATTGCCAATAATAATAATAGTTTTGATGCCTTGCTTGCAAAACGGCAATGGCCTAACTAATTTAAATCTTTTTCAAAAAAAAAATCTATATAAAAAAACGTTCTTGATCGTAAATATTGACAATAATGTCAAAGTCGGGCTAAAATTGATTGGATGTCCTACATTAAATGCACACATGAAAAAGTTACGAATAAGTTGTCCTACCTACCTTTGCTAGTAGAGAGCATGGAACTTTAACTTTCACAAGTTAAGGTACGAGTTGGTACTATTATCTACCTTGTGGCAGCCATGGTTTAAAATATTAGATGTTGTATGCGGCGAGGAAGGTCTTATAATACGCAGTTGCCTTAGGCGGCAAATTCAGAGGAGATTTTCACGGGCATTTACGATAAACGCTCCGCTAAAATATCACATAGTAAGGGCGCGCGTTCGATAGGGTCGATGGGAAAGGATGCTTATGGCGTCCTATACTTTATCCTCATTGTACAGATAAACCGTCGGAAAATCGTCGACATCAATGTGCCGTGACCCTGACGTGGGGCGCATAATACCGCCGGCTACTTTTGACGATCGACTATTAGAAACCCACAGGGCAGTTCATAGCGTCCGGCGACCGGCTTTCGTTACCGTTTTTACTGCAATAGCCGATTTCGTAAACCAAAAACGTTCGTTTATATAAAGTCGTTCTCCAAAAGAGTCGACAGCATTGGCAACCGAATGCTTTAACCGGCTTCGTAAACCAAAAATGTTCGTTGACTTATAAAGTCGTTCTCCGAACGAGTCGACATGCAGCAATGGCAACCGAATGCGTTTCCACGAGCCTCGAACCAATAATTGGTCAACGCACTTTTCTCTGTAGCCGGTCCGCCTAAACCTGCGCGTTAGCAAAATTGAAACGACCACGCGATTCATATAATATAATTATCATTAATCTGTGGCTTATTAAACGCCCACGCCCGCTCTTTTGCCGCGTAGGTGTGAGAGTGTGTGGCTATATTTAAAAACAGGTTTGGCGTCTGCCACACGTACTCCTCCACTGACGTTCCCGCATCTTACTGATTCAAAATATCAGTTTTCTGGAAGAGCTAGGAAACTACGAAACCTTTTAATAACACATACGATCACGCCTGTAATCCCTCAAAGGTTAAACAGAGTTGTGCTAATAGTACAACCAAATTTCACTAGTTATGTTAGTTAAGTCCCATGTTAGGGCAAACCTATTGCCCCTAATTACATACCACAAATTTGATGGATTTCAATACTATCAATGGCATTTGGTTCACGTTAACATCACGAAGTATTAATAATTAAACTGCTGGGAATGTGACAAAGGGGTCACCGTCTGTCCATTCCCACAACAATTTTTATGCGGCGCACGGCAAGACGCTGTATGTGGTTGACGCCGATTACAATAAATAGAACTTCACTTTAATAGTGAGTGTAGTAATGGAACTAAGAAATGTATCTGGTTCACCTAGGTGCCTTTCGGTGACAAGGACCAGTGTGGCGAGTTCACTCTTCGCCACGGAGACTGGGTTCAATTCCAAGTAGCTACGGACCGTCGGGACCAGCTGAAACGGGCCACGAACATCTCATTGTTGGACGAGTCATTCAATGTATCTGGCGAACGGTAAGACAATGGCTCCTATTATCTAACCACTTCTCTATATGTGTATTTAATAAATATTAATTGAGTTCAATATTCCATCCCAACCTACCTGTCAACATATCTCCTCTAAATGACTAAATGTCCCCTCGTTCTTACATAAGTACTAACAAACAAAACATCGCTTCTCTCAAAATCAGCGTCAGTTAGATAGTTTTGATATTTACTAAGCGTCCTTTCATCCTCAACACAAGTATACGTGGTACACTCAGAAAGTTTTGCGAAAATAAAAATTAAATTAAATGTTCTATGTAAATATTTTTTTATTAATTCTTTACAAAGTCCTCTCTACTAGCCTCTATGCAAAGTTTCATGCGTCTGAACCAGTTTTCGAAACACCTTTTCCAGTCCGCCGTAGACATCTCGTTTACAGCCTGCTCGAACGGTGACAGCGCATCTTCCGGCTACGAAAATTGTATCCATTTGAGCTATTTTTTTTATTTTCGGGAATAAAAATAAGACACACGGTGCTAGGTCAGGGCTGTAAGGAGAACCCAGGAGTTTGACCGGCGTGCTGTCCAGGGAGTTCCTCGTTTTGAGCGAAGGCGCGTTGTCGTGGTGGAGCAGTAGCCCGCGGAGCCTTGTGTTTGGTCGCTTGTTGCTCACAACAGAGAAAACTTAGCTGCCAAGCATTTGGTAGTATACCATTCAGCGTTAATGCTTCTTTAGTTCCATAAAAGAATTGACACCAAGTAGGCAGTCAAATGGAAAAAGTTCACGATCAGTCTTCCCCCCGCTTCTAGATCGCTTCACTTTGGTAGGCGTTGATTCGTTTTGAAACACCCAAACCATCGACTGGCGCTTTGTTTCTGGATCGTATTGATAAATCGAACACTCCGAGATGAGCCTGTTTCAAATTTGTTAATCATATCACGGCACCATTCCACCCGGGCCTGCTTTCTGAGCATCGGTGAGGTTGTGCGGCACCCAGCGTAAAACTAGCGAAACTATCCTCCTCACGTGAAGATGCACGTGTACAATTTCGTGAAGGCTTCCCTATCCACCCTGTAGTATATGCTGAATCTCTTGATACGTAACTCGCCTATTGTCTTGGATTTCATGTTATACTCCTATCACGCTTTCTTCCGTAACAGCCGTCAAAGGGCGACCACTTCTTTTTTCATCCCCCCATGTCAGTCGACCGCGCTTGAATTCGTTATACCAACGATACACGGTGGCCTTAGAAGGGCCTTCATCCATGAATGCCATTTGAAGTCTATCGTACGATTCGTCCGGTTTCAGGCGACACTTGAAATCGTAAAAATAATAGCGCGAAAATATTCCTCGTGCAGATACAATTTTTATGTTTCTCAATTCGACTGTACTTATTTTTTTTTGTTTGTTACCTCAGAACTTTCGACTGGGTGAACCGATTTTGATGATTATTTTTTTATTTGAAAGCCGGTGCTTCCCGTGTGGTCCCATTTATTGGTGAACATCTGATGCTGATCTTCGGAAATATACAATGGAAATCTTCAAACATAGACGGCAAATCTGCCGTGATTGCTGCAATCGCTTGGATGTTTATTGTTTATACAACAACATGACGTAACATCACATGTGTACAATACACCCAGATTTCGACAGTTAGGTATGTTAAGTTGGCGCGTTCGGGTTCCACGCGCGCCCCAAAGAGATGTCAGCAAAAGGAAGGGGTCCGCAAGGTCCAATGCCTGCCGGGGCTGCGGGACTGTTCGAAAGAGATACCGCGGCCCGGCCGCGGTTTTAGTCAGTAAAAGTCTGACACTCCCCTCCGCATCCTTCATTCCATCATTCCCATCCGAAAAAAAAGGTATGTTAAGTTCCATTTTTGTTTGGGAACAACTAAAAATGGAAAAGTAAAAAACATTTTTGCAAAAAATAAAACCGACTTCAAAAAACACAAAAAAGTGAAAAATAGCTTTAGCTTCAGAAGTCGGTGACAAAAAAAGTTAATCAATCAAACAAAGGTTTTTTATTAATGAGACATGATAATTTAAATTAGCTCGCAAACAATGTGGAACGAAATTTTGGAATTTGGAATGTTAGGTACGTTCCAATTTTTACTTAGAAATAATGACATTATCAAAATAGAGTATAACGGGCCAGTCTCATCATCTGCCTAGCCTTTTCCAACTATGTGCTTCCAGTTTTACCGGATGCAGATGAATACCAGTATTTCACATGGAGCGACTGCCTATCTGACCTCCACAACCCAGTTAGTACCGGGTAATACGATACCCCTTGGTAAGACTGGTTGTATAACGGGCCAGTCTCTCATACATACAAACTTTTTTTTCGCAATACTTTCTGAGTGGCCTGGTATATGAATCGATCCTACGTATTTTATTATTTTCCAATTTTAGAGCACATTCTCATAAGTTGGCTCAGTATAGATCTGTATAGTACGAACTATTTCCCGTTTATTCTACCGAGTTACTGAAGCGTCTTCAGGTACTTATTAACAAGGGCTTTGATTGCATGTTTGATGTAAATCGCTATTCAATGCCTTTATATGTAAAATCTAAGTAATAACACAAATTATTTTGTAGCTGTTACAGCTTTTACAGGTGACGTTTGCACGAGTGTTGCAATCCTGAACATCCAGATTGTTTGAAATTTGTAGAATGCGAAGAAAATATTGTGTAGAGATAGTGTGATGTCGTAGTTTTTAGATTATTTTGTAAAATGAGATATTTAATGTATCTAAATGGTGTATGTATGTGGAAACAGACGGGAGCAAGGAATCGTATGCTCTCTGAGGGACGGATTCGGATTTATCCGCTGTGTTGAGAGGGAACAAACAATGTTCTTCCATTTCGCCGAAGTGCTTCGTCTAGGACAAGAACTCAGCGTAGGCGATGAGGTTAGTGCAATTAGGGCTTTACCAAACATGCGATTTTTTAAAGTGTCGATCGGCGATTTTGGGACAATTCTGTCTGGCATTTTGGCGACTCTTCTTAGCGTTCGGTCACGATGGGAAAATACCAAACTTCGACTTTGCCACGTTTAAGAGTTTTTCCGAGTATTTGAGCACCGGGCCGCTTCCTCGGTGTCTTAGCGTCAGTAAACTGCATTGACGACCATCCAAATGCGTGCGAAGTGCAGTGTTCAGTCGTAACATCGAGCTTCCGAAAAGCTACTAAATCCCTGATCGCCGCCCGATGCTAAATCTAGCTGGTGGCCATCCATAGTCGTCACATTTTTCATTTTGGAAGGTTGTTGTTTACTTATTGTCAAGTGATAACCATAATTACGAAACCAAACTGACTATTATTTAGTTTATTTAAATAACAATGGTAATTGTTGATTCCTGCAATTCATATTTACTTTCATGTTGAGGTTCATATCCAGAGTCTAACCGACATGCAATATTTATATATTTTCTGATTATTTACACACTATTAACAAAAGAAACAAAAATACAGGAAATAAATGTGTTTGCCAGGTGGAGTTTACTGTGGACCCAGTGAGCTCTTTTTCAAACATGAACAACCGTCAGTCTGGAATCCGTATCAAACACCTATTGGCCGGAACTGTTAAATTCGAGACTTTGATCGAACACGGCGCTCGTGGTATAATCACCAAGGAGGCTGCGATGTCCCCGTCTTCTACTTCAAGCCCAACAAGGCCTCCGCCGTCGGTAAGTACACAGCAACAATCCATAGCAATATCACAGTATATATATAGTATCAAATGTATTATATTTAATTACTTACCTATGTATTGTTTTATATGTAGGTAAAGTCTCACTGTTATTTTTATAAATCACAAATTGGCCGTATTTTTATTCCTTTACCAATAGAAGGCGTTCCACGAGAGCCCATTTCATCGCTTTTTAGCCCATAATTTTTCATCACTAGCTGAATACTTCTTTAGTTTAGCAGTCATATTCAATCTGATGCGCAGAGTAGTTTCTAACCTAATAAGTTAGTTTAAAACCGTAGAATACTGCGCTTTATGGCTTGACAAAAATTGAGTTTAGATTTGTATGAGTGATTGTAAGGAACCACTTCACTCACAATACAAACACACACGACTACGAGTCTGCATTTAATTTTGGTCAACTAACTCCAACCCACTTTCCACATGCTTTTATAAAAGCTTCATCTGATCTAAAGAAATCCGCAAACATACTGTTTAGTCCGAAATAAAGAAGCATCACGTTTTAACCCTTTATTTAAATGGGGTTCGTAGCCTGCTGCTTTATAGTGAAGGTGCTAGACTGCAAGCAGCTTAATAGATATTTTGAGTTAAATAGATTCTAGAATAATGAGGTATTTTTAGTTAATGGGAAGAATCCTGTGTGCCGAGACTGGCTCTGTAAATTCTTTCACTGTTATTAGGTAGCAAGAAACTGACAAGAATTTCAGAATTACTATAATTATTATCAATTACAGTTTTGAAAAGTT
Organism: Xestia rhomboidea; assembly: GCA_963853795.1. Taxonomy (NCBI): domain Eukaryota; kingdom Metazoa; phylum Arthropoda; class Insecta; order Lepidoptera; family Noctuidae; genus Xestia; species Xestia rhomboidea. The sequence continues at coordinate 21,150,126 of OY970756.1, read as the reverse complement.
CTCCAGAAAACTCGACAATAGTATAGTATATTATTATATCTATCTATTTTTATGGATAAGTAATAATATTATCGATTATATAATATTTATCGATTTATTATTTATAAAATATAATATTTGTAAATAAATAATCAGTGAATTAATCTTTAATAGTTTGCCTAGTTGTTATAAGAAGGACGTTTATCATACGTCCATCTTATTAGTTGCAACTAAAAGGAATTCCATTGTTTAAAATTAAATTAGAATTGCGCATTTTGTTTATAACGTTTCTTGCGTAGTAATCCCGCAAAGGGAGCAGAAACAAATTAATAGCGCTTTAAAATATAATCTTAAAATCTCAGTAACATTTTTTTTTCTCCCGCATTAACGGGACGAGTAGTTAGTTGTCACTTATACTTGGTTCTATTCGTTGTCTGAATGTTCCAAAGCTGCGAAAATGGGCCAAGATGCCGCAGGTGCAAACGCCTTTGCGTAAGTTACGCAGGCTTTGCCAACTGGTAAGTTCCTAAATAATCTTCCCTAATGTTGGCATACTTTTTGGTGTAGAAAAACTACGTATTGAGGTAGAATTCCCAAAATTAAAGCTTTTTGGGTTGGCTTACTGGAGTTATTTTTTCTTTCATGTCCATGACCGCGTTGTATTAGAGCCTTATTGGTCTGTAGGGATAGATGCTTTTGCTAATTTTCCTCCTCACAAGAAATAACTGAACACGCAATGAATGGCAAAAGCAGCGACATAAATGTTGGAATGGCGTAGTGAAAATGTACCTTTTTTATTTTATTTTCATGTAAAAGTAGAGCTAAAGTTTACCTTACATGGAGAGATACAACTTTAGAACTGAACAGATGGTGACGCGGTGTGGATAATGCTTCATGCACAGGCAGGAAAAGAGCAGCCGTTTAGTTTAAAAGACTTACTTGAAATTGCTAAGCTATAATAGTTACACGGTAAAAACCGATATACATTTAAAACTGACCATGTATGGTAACTTTATAATTATGAATGTCTTCCTAAATTTTTAAAATATTATTCAGACAGTGTAATAATTTATTTTAACTATGTTCATTTTAACTATTTTCTTTTTCTAATAGGAATATAGTGGTGTGATAAGTTGGCAAGTAAACCAGCAAACTAAGAAACCAGTCCCATACTCTTCCAAAAAATGTGAATCTAAGATGCTGCCCCGTACTGGTGACATGGTTACATTCGACGTGTTCCAGGTAACATTGGTTTAATAATGAGATTTCCATGTTTTAACTAAAAGATAGTTTCCTAAAAATGTAACAGTAAAGTATAGTTTTTAGATCAAGTTGTACACTACATTAATATATCATTATCACCAGACATGCTTTAATCTACTTTACAATATTTCAACAGGTGAAACGGACAAAAGAGTTGGTAGCTAAGTCAATCCAAGTACAACATAGTCTTATGAACGGAAACAACACCAGCAGCAGCAGCAGCAGCAATGGAGGTGGCAACCGGCCCATCATGCAGGGATTCATCGCTGCTCTCAAGGATGGATTCGGCTTTATAGAAACTTCAGATCACAATAAAGAAGTTTTCTTTCATTTTAGGTAAGCGTACTCTGAGATTTATTATTAAACTCGTACTTATTGATCGCTTTAAGAATCTAGCCAATGTGTATCTCAAAGAACTTTAGAATTGTACTTAAAAATAATCTATTACACAAAAGCGATTAATTAGTACAGGTTCTAGCTTGTTTCAGGTTCCCAAGATTATTTTAAAAGGGTGTCTATTATCAAAATAGTAAAGTAGTATTCACTTTACTATTTTGATAATAGACACCCTTTTGACAGTCTAATTGTGTAGGGAGGGAGGGAGTCCATATTATTTCATCGTCAGCTGCCTACCCTTTTTGCAACTACATTGGGGTTGGCTTCTGGTCTAGCCAGATCTAATTTATTGTAGTTATAAAGTTGCACATAATATTATTATTTTGTCAATACTTTTGCACTTTAATCACAAAGATTTACGAAATTTATGTTTTATTATGCTGCTTGCTATGCGACTACTTTTGATTTGTTGCTTTGTAGATTACAAATGACTAGTTAAGCGCGCTTTGAATGCCTTTTTCCTTTTTTTTTTTCAAAATCCTTCCCTGGTGTTTGTAGAACAATTGTGCAAAATTTCATCAAAGTCGGTTCTGTAGGAAGGAGTACGAACAGACGAACATATTATATTGATTTCTATAAATAGATGAACTTCCCGGTCGAGTTCTCGTCGGCGATACATAAATGCCTCGTGGAAATCTTACTGCACGTGGAGCTCCTGATTCAATTGTTATCCAATTGTATGGACTGAGCTACACTAGTTGCAAGATCAAGGATTACTACTGCATGTTGGTTGCAAGGTCAATAAATACGCAAATCAAAACCAGTAAAAAAAAATGACTTGAAAAAATATGCCGTTTTACTTAACAATTTATTTTTGATCCGCAAATGGATAATTACGTGGCCAGAAATTGCACAGAACAGAGAGGTTTGGAGGGAGAAAGGGGAGGCCTTTCCCCAGCAGTGGGACAATGTAGGCTACCAAAAAATAATAATACGGAAAACGTCATTTTATAACTTCATATTCAAATAGCAGTAGTTTACTTCGCAGACTTTATTTTTTGCTTTCCAAGTTGCGAAGGTTTATTTTTATCTTTTGGCATTTGCGACTTTGATATTATTAGCCTATGACGAACGAAGTTTTAAGAGAAAAATAAACATTTTGTTTCCAAAAGCGTAGAAGCGTCCTTTAGGAAAGATTCAATAAAAAACATAAAAAAAAATCAAATAAAAAAAAATGTGGGTTTCAAGAGTTCATAACCTCGTGGATGCGTCTTTTCAAGGCCGATAATAATAGGCTAGTAGTTAAGTTAGCAAATATTGCTTGTTTATTTCTCTAATATATTATAAAGTTTAAGATTATCTATCTTAATCATGAACAAGTGCACTTGCGTATTGTGATGTGAAAAAATTGCGGAAATTATGATGGCCACTAAATTCGCTCATGTAACAAGCTATGCGAGGGCATGGAGAGATTTCAACACGATCATATGGAAACAATTTAATTTTGGTCAGAGTCAGAAATCACAAGATTATGTCACAACTATGAATAAAAAGGCTCTCTACCTCATTGCAAAGGGTTGGAAATGGAAAAGCTAGCTTAGCCCTACTTTTTATTTAAACGTTGAATTACGAAACCAACATCAAAGTAAATAAGTCGCATTAGTCAAAGTTCAAATGCATAAAGACAAACATCTTTGCGACGCGATGATCCTTATCTAAGCGGAAAGCCGTGTTTTCTCTAGCAGCATTCAAATGAACTGCATTTATCAAATTCGTGGTAGATATTTGCAAGATTCATCTCATTAAAAACAAAAATATTTCGTTTATCCATTTTATTTATTTGTGGTCAGTGTTAATAGCGATGCGTATGCTATATTTTGTTGCACAGAGGAATAAAAAAAATATGCTAAAGTGTAGCTGGTGCCTATCAGCGGTAGACTGGTGACTCATCAGTACTTACCATTTTTTTTCGGAGCTCGTCTAGCCTTTAGGCGTTAAAGAAGGACACATCTTAACACAGTATCATGTTGATTCCAGTAATCTGGAAGGCAATCCAGATGGGTTGGAACTGGGCTGCGAGGTGGAGTATACGCTGGGGCGCGTGAACGGTTCAGGCGGCGGGTGTGCGAGCGCTGAGTATGTGCGGGTGCTGCCTCGCGGCTCCGTGATCACCGCCAAGCCGCTCGACCCCACACTCAATGGGACAGTCACCAGGACCCTACGGGCTCTCAATCCCGACCAGGCCCACTATTCTGGTACGTATTTAAACAACAAAACTTAACATCACGCCTGTATTTTTCCAAAGGGATAGGCAGAGGTGTACGTAATACACCCACATTTCGCCAGTCCCATGTAATAAGAAGCATGCCTATTCCCATCAACGGCACGAATTCAAAATCCGTTTAAGTACTGAGAAATTCCTTATAGAAATACCCAATAACACTTTGCCCGATCTGGGAATCGAACCCAGGATCTCATGCTCAGCAGAGAAAATAACGAAGTTCAAATATCGTTACTACTTAAGTATTAATAGGCAATGGTTGGCTTGCCGTAGTCCTCTGCTTAATCTTCAGCGTATCTACTTATTGGATTGCGTGAGTCGTTAGAGAACATGCGCTTTGATTGCTGTAGGTAATCCATAAATAGCTAACGTCCTTGACAGGGGTGGGTAGTCGGGAACATCAAACATGTGCCATTGTTTCAAGTACCACTTGTCTGATGACATTCCCCCACATCATTTGACATACGGAATTGGATAATTGGACTAGCTCTGGGCCATATTTAGCCAGAGTGCAAGCATCCAGTTAGACTCGGACTGTGCTAGGTCTTAGTTTGTACGAGAATATGGTCACTGGTTGTAACCAGACTATCACAGGATGTCTGTGATCACTGCTTGTAAACAAGCATTGTTTGCAAGTAGTTCCGAGTTTGCTTGTTACTACAGACAGAAAAACGTTGTCTTTTATTGCACAAGGTAGATAAAGATAAAATTAATTAAACAAGAACGGCGTTTACCATTATAAAAACATTGGCTATTTAACTAGGTATGGAAATAACATCTCGTGCACATACCACGTAAGGACAAAGAGGCTCTCACACCCAGATTTCGCCAAGGTTTCTTCAGTCCCATGTCCATTCTTCGAGCTATATCTGACAAATTAAATTCTTATACTGTACAGTCGCTTGTCACTTTTATATTTCGTATCGCATCATTTGTGTGCAGGTCTTATTCAAGTGGAAGGCGGTACGTCATACGAGTTCGGAATAATGGGGCTGGCGTGCAAGCGTGAAATACTACAGGTCGGCGATCCTGTCACTTTCCAATCAGATGTAGAGGGCAGGGCCACTAACATTGTGCCAATAAGGAAGAAGAGGCGTGCCACGGTCGATGCTATTAAAGGTAAACTTATTTTAAATCACTTCTATCGATAATACCCCTTGTTAGTGCTCAGCATACTAGCCCTGAATCTATATGTCACTGGTAGTTGAGATCGGCTGAAAATATGTGGCACGGTCTGGTTCAAAACATGCTGCATATTTTCATTCAGTTTGAGGTTCAACACAATTGGGTGTTGTGAAGAATGGGCCGAATGAATTTCTGATGGCTGTCACTCCAATGGGGATGGCAACTGTGAAACTAATGGCGCTAGCAGAATTTGTTCCAAGCATCGTCATTTGTAGAAAATCTGGTAATGTCATTTTATATTTCAAAATGGCTTGTCCTCATTGGTCAGATTGGCAACAAACCATGCTAGCGCCATCTGCTTTCAGCTTTCACCAGCCAACCCTATTCATCAAATGCTGAAAAAAAAAAACAAAAAACGTTGCATCAATGCTGACTAGATTTTGCTTTCTATAGACTATTTTGTTGACTACATGTAGTCAGTTTCAATGGCCTTTGAAACGAAAGTACGTGAAATTTCATTAAACAGTAATATTTCAAAACAACCATAATATGCCTCACAGCTATTGTAAATCTAATAGCCTGCTTAAACTTGGCTGAAATCTCGTCATCATTTTAGTCCAGATTTAAGTAATAAATAAATATTTTAATTTTTTAAATCAAAATTACTTGTGCTTTTCAGGTGGTTTTGGTTTTCTGTCCCTGGAGGCTGAAGACAACCGCCGTCTATTTTTCCACATGTCTGAGGTGCGCGGCAACCACTCGGAGCTTCAGCCCGGCGACGTGGTCGAGTTCGTCATGCTGACCAACCCTAGGAATGGCAAGTCTTCGGCTTGCAACGTTGTCAAAATTGGGTAAGTTTACTGAAACAGTTATTGTTGGTACATGTTCTTTTAAACAATTTTTCATAGTCGAGAGTGTAAGTAAGTCGATGACGGATTATAGCCCATTCCCAGAGAGGCCAGTGTCCCTGCTGTGGGAACAATATAGGCAGATCATGCTAATGCTAACGACAAACAGGCCTCTTTTTTACTTATTGGATGACAAACACACAGCAGGGCCTATAGTACATCTGAAATTATAACCAAATGCATGTCAAGGCACAAAACTACAACATGTCATGTGCCAGTATTTCAGGTAATTCCGTTGAGAGTTTGGTATCCATACCCTTCAGACCCCAAAACATATAGTAACTTATGCCTACGATCTGGGATTGCTAGCCTCCAGCCAGCTTGATCAGCCACTTTATTGATGAAAGTTCTCCCGAACAACGATTTCAGTCTATCTACCTATATTAAATCCTAACAGCTGCCAAATCCAATTCAGATCTTGTCAAATGTGATGGTGCTGAACCACTGTAAGTAGGAGTTGCGACAAGAGGGTAGACGACACCATAAAACAATAATGCCAAGACACCAATCTCTAAAAACTAACTAACACTTTATTTTTTTCAATTAATTGCCAAATTAGATTTTTAGTTGCTTTGAAATCAATAAATAGTTCAGTCATTGAGTTGACTAAACAGTGACGTCACAGTTTGCTATTGCGATACAAAATCTATGAGAGAACCGCGTTTTGACAGCTCTTAATAAGTATCTCAATTGATTGGTGTGTCATCTACCCCATTATTTCAAATAGAGGCTTGTTTTCGGTTGGGCTTATCATAGAACTAGCAAAATCAACCTTCACACTGCTAGTACACAAGCCTCCTCTCAGTAAGAAGGAGTGGGCTGCGGGCTCAGGATTGGTTATAGACCTACTAATAATTAATAGTATATTGCGCGCAAGTTTTATTTATTTTGCACGCGCCAAATGTACGGTGATTGATTACATAAAGTCATACTTCAAAATTATAATTTTAGTGATAAAATGCAAATATTTTATAACAAATTATTCTCAATTAGAAATAATTTCATAATTAATTAATTTCATAATAATAATGTTTTTTTGTCTTAATTAGGGACACATTTAGTTATTCCAAAAATGTAAATGGATTTTCAGCGGCATAAAACCTCTTTGTTACAAAAAAAAAACTGTATTACCCGGTTAAATTGAAAATGTTCTGTTTACTCGCATATACTATGCAGATACGCACAAAATTCTATTAGTGTGTAATATTATTATGCACGTGTGTCTTATAGTTCGGTTTATGGCCCTAAGAACGATGTAATAAGGCTCACTTACGAGCAAGTGTGTTGAAAATGTATTAATCAAATATGTTGTCACTTACAGTGGTAAAGGTTCCGGGGCCAAGGCCCGGTGCGAGCGCCCGGAGCGCCTGCTGGCGCGGCTCCGTACGGCCTCGCTGGAAGAGTCTAACGGACCGCGGGTGGTCGTCATCCGCGCGCCTCGCGGACCGGACGGTACTCGCGGATTCCGCCCGCGTCGCACCGTCGCTGGTAATCATCACAAATTACTAGAGATATAATTTTCTTGCCCTGATCCCAACTTATTTGAAGTCTGCACAGTATAGTTTGTCTTCGTTTTCGATATCATCTTGGTTCTGTTGGGATCCAACAACTTTCTTCCCAAATTATAAAGAGATTTTTTGTAGGCCTCTTTCAAGTTGCACCACAACATCTAGTTACCTTACACATCCAGCGAATGTGTGGTTATGTCTTTCGAAGAATAGTAATACCCATACCCATAGGGAGCAAACAAGTTCTGGAGTTGTTGTTGGTTAGTAGCGGATGTCAGTCAGATTATGAGTCGGATATCACGGTTTCTTTGTGACGCGCAGGTTGCAAGTGGAATTCTAACCTTGTAGCTTAATCAACATCATCGTCTGCCCATTCTAGTCTAACCGGATGCAGCTAAATACCAGTATTGTAAATGGAGCGACTGCCTAACTGACCTCCACAAACCAGTTAGTACTGGGTAATACATTAGCCCTTGGTAAAACTCGCCGGGAGCAATGACTTAACGTGCTTGCTTTCGAGGTACGGAGGAAATTCGGTATGTAATGGGCGGTCACCCATTTCCGGACCAACCTATAGGCAGCTGAACCTGGAAATCGATCTGAGCGGCCCATGTTCACTGAAAAGATAACGGTCTGATTATCTAAAAACAGCTGTTTAAAACACATTTTCATGTTCACCAAAGCAAATCAACCGATTAAAGACGCTAATTAACTGTTTCCCCTAACCGAGGTGGGAGAGGTTGTTTAAAGTCCCGGTTAGTCGTGAATCGGTGTATTTTGACTTTTGCATATTGCAAATATAACAAATTTTAAGGTTACATCCAGATATTATTGTGAAAATTTAACATGCAGTCTGCTTTGAATTGTATTTGACGTTTGTTTGATTGACGTTTGTTCTCAATTACGCCTTGGTGCTTTAACACTAAATTTGTGACAATTTCTTTTTCGTCATGCGTAAAATTATTAATGCGCATCTTTTTATTATCCATTATATTTAATTTAAAAACAATTTCAAACAAACAAAACTTCAAAAGTTCAAACACCACAGATAATTTGATGGTTATAAAGAACTATCATCGCAGGTATAATGCAACCATTTTAAGATGTTTCGCATTTGTACGGCTTTTCACGTGTTAAGTACTGACTGTAAGACTGTATTATAATCATTCGGTCTTTCATTCCTAAAACGCTCGTTTACCTAACCGAGCTAGAATAAGTTGTGGTGAACACAAAAATGCCCGCCTCAGTTTTAAACAACTGTTAACGTTTAGCGGGCCGATTACGAAACAGACATTTATTTTACTGTTGGTGAACATGGCCTTTAGTAATTTAATATGAGCTAAATTACTGTGTTTATTTGTTGAGTTCCCACTTCAGAAAACGTCTCTTACAGCTCCATCAAGAGTCTTTTTTAAACATAATAATAATAAATTTATTTATTGGCATAAACAAGACATTACATGGTCGTGAATTACTGGTGCCTGTGGTAGGTAGTGAAACACCTGTATTACAGGTCACCAGGTTTCCATTCAGAAAGCAGTTTACACTATCATTGTTAGGTACCAATGTTAAAGGTTGGTTTACAATAAAAACAAAATAGGTATCATTAGGAGAAATAAAAGTATAAAGTATTATAATAACAAAACAATTTAGTATAATTACTTACGTGGTGTAGGTGTGTGTGTATGAGAAAGTGTGCGTGTGCTTGCGCGCGTGACTTCATGAGTGTGTGGTAAGTGTGTTTGTGCATGAGTGTGTATGTGTATGATGACTGACTGACAACATGACTGCTGAAGTAGCCAATTTTGAACAGTTATTTTAAGATCGTGTGGGTTTAGTTAATGCACGGATAGAATTTTGTGAATTTTATTGTAGAGGTATGGCCCGAAGAAAATAAAGAGGCTACGGCTGAATGATGTTTTGGTTGGGAAAGATGTGGCAACAAGGCGGTTTTGTCGCACTGGTCCCGGTGTGTACTGTGACAGGGAGTGCTGTTTGATAACTGTGGCCAGAATAAATAATTGCCTTACAGTCAGTACAGTATTGGCAGTATTCGTAAAGTTCAACTGTGGGAAATAGGCGGGGTTTGAAACAACAAACTTTAAGGACCGCTCTTTGGGCGCGTTCGACTTTTATCAGATTAGATTTGGCGGCACCTCCCCAAGTCGTGTTTCAATAGTTTAAAATCGATTGACACAGCGCCTGATAGACCATCTTCATAATGTCTGCACCCGCGGATTCGCGCAATTGTACGCGGTTAGAGAGGTAATCGATATAATTTTTGAATGACAGATGACTGTCTATCACGACGCCGAGATACTTGATGTGTGTGACTTTATCTATACAAGAGGTGTTATCAGTAGTTGTAATTTGAGGGAGTACATCAGATGGAATTGCGGTACTGCGGAACGTTCAGGGTGAGCAAATTTTTTTCAAGCCAGTCACTAACAGCATTAAAGCCTCTCTATGCAAGGCATCAGCGCAATTGTTCGAGGAAAATACGATTGCTGTATCATCCGCGTAATAAAATATCGTCCTGTTTTCAATTATAAGGTTACATAAATTATTTATGTAGCATAAGAAAAGGGTCGGTCCAAGAATGCTGCCCTGGGGCACTCCTTAAAAATTTTGGCATCTCAGAACTAGTGTGCGGTCCTATTTTTACACATTGGGTTCTTTGGCTGAGATAGCTCTGGAGTAGGGACAACTGAGTACCTCTACTCTAATCCCCATATTCTCCAGCCTTATAACAGATTTGGGGTCGAATGCCTTTATAAGATCCAGGAAGGTTTTTGTCAAGCTTTCTGACTATGTGGTCAACCAGGTGATGTACTGCATCAGCTGTTGATGTTTTTAGCGGAAACCAAATTGGTTATTTAAGAGGAGGTTACGTGATTCTAAATAATCTACAAGAATATTGATATTGTTTTCTGAATATTTTTTCAAAGCTGGTAAAACTGAACTAAGCCTGTTATTTTCAACACGGTTTCGATCCCCTGATTTAAAAATAGGGTGAAGGAGGGCTCTTTTAAAAGCATCCGGAAAGATGCCAGTCTTCAAACCTAAACTGCAGATGTAGGTGAGCGGGGGCACAATAATCGAGCAATACTTCTTTAGGAACCCTGAGGAGATGCCGTCATAACCAACTGCACAGTCGTTTTTCAGTGACATGAAACACGCATTTACCTCTGCGTCATCTGTTTCCAGCATTACACAAGAATCCGTCACAGAATCCACTGAAGCATGGGGACAGGGAGTTTTATTAATCTTTTCCGCTAGCTGTCTTCCTACGTTGGCAAAGTACGAGTTATTCAACGCCATCTAGTGTCAAGTATAAAAATCATATACAGGCATATAGGCAGAAAAAATATTTTTGCTTTTGTAACAATTTAAGACAATTTATCAGTTTAATTACTGATAAATTGTCTTAAATTGTCTTAACTTAAATAGGAGTAAATAATGAGTAAAAATTTTTAGGCATGCTCCCGTTTCATCAACTTTTATGCGAGCTGGAATTTTAGCGTTTTCGTGCTAGGAAGGAATCTTCCCAGCACGACCTGTATATCTACGATAATTGAGAGGTATACAATTTCTAATTAGTGGTATAAAACAGTAAATTAAAAGGATTTTATTAACATCAAAAGTTATAATGATTGCGTTCATGGTCGTGCTACGAAGTACAACACCGATAGTGGAGGTATTGGCAGATAGAGTAAAAATAATAGGCTCAATTAACAATTTAGCAGCAATATTGGGGTCCTGTGCTGTGAAGACATGATCAAAATTCAATTTTTCCATGTCAATTGTTATCTTCATCGCCCCTAGTAATAAAAGAGTGCTGGGCAGCAGTGGATTTCCTCATTGATATAGCCACCAGAACTGCATAGTGGTCTGTGATAGTAGTCTCTAATACCAAAACCTTCATAGACAAATAGGTCTTAATGTTAACGTGATCCAAACATGTAGACCTACGTGTGGGGAGGTTATGCCCCGGATATAATCCATGGTGCAACAGAAGATCTAGATAATCCAGAGTATAAGTTGATTTATTTTCTTTACCAATATTTATATTAATATCCCCCACCAGGAAAATAGTTTTATAGGATTGATGTTCGCTGCCTAGGGATTGTATAGTTGGATGGGTCTTTAAATGCATAAGGTCTATAAACTGCTATTATGGCCAAGTCAGAACCTAGGGTGACCACTAAGCAACTTGAATCAAGAATCAAGGGTTCCTTTAATTTAAAATTGGTTAAAGTTGATTTAATAAACACAATTACACCATCATTTTGGTTATGTTTGTTTAGAGTAGTAAAGGAGTTGTAACCATTTAGGGTTGGTATAATAGGGTTGCAGGAAAGCCAGCATTCGGAGAGAATTAATATGTCGCAGTCTGTGTTGATCCCTTCTAATAGTGTTAATAACCCGGAGAAATTAACTTTTATACTACGGATGTTTTTACATAGAACACTGATGTTATAATTTACAGGTAGCAGTGAGGAACATTCGTGAGGGTCACATAAAACTGAGTAAAGAAATATTATCCAAGTCGGATAACAGGTCATTAAGGGCTGTGAGTTATAATCAACAAAAGTCTAAGTTGGTTCCGATCATAGCAGAGATAGGTGAGACAATGCAATCAGTGTTTTGAAAGTAACTACGATATTATTGCATTGGTATAATATAATGGGGCAGTTCATTGATTCAGGATAGGCTCCTCTACGTTCTAACATAATTATCCCGATGTAATGCACATAAAACAATAAATGTCGAACATTCAAATAGATATGTAAATACAGTTTTGTTAGTAGGCTAGACTTCCCAGGTGTTTGTGTGAGAAGATGTGCTAAGTGTATATATATGATATAATAGTATAATTGTGAGTGTAAGGTAGATGGATATGTTTTGTTCTTAAGATATGGATGAAATTTACAATTATGGTAAGTGGGTAGACTTAAAAAATACATCATAACATTTTGTGACGCGCATTATTAGGCAGTTGACACAATGAGTGCAAACAGTAAGTTTGATGACACGACTATTTGTACTTTTAACATAAAATAATATTTTCCTAAGGGTTTCCAAATGCGCTTCATTTTCAATTGGAATACGAGTGGCGCCATCCGCTTTCTTCATAGATATGCGGCCATTATTAATCCAACAGTATTTATATTCCAGAAATTTGGCTTTTTCGCGAGTAATTGCATAGTTTTCTATCCCTGCTTGTGAGGCTTTCAGCTATATAGATGGGAATTTTAGGTCCTGGGTGGTTAGAACTGAGGATAGCTCTGTTACAATGGTGGTTATGCCAGTTTTGGTTTTAATCCTGTAAATATCTTTTATGTCAGATGTCTGTATTTGGGTTTTAACCGCGTTTGTTTAACAAGTTCACATAGGTCTTGTTGTGACTCGGTCTTTATCTGTTCTAGTGGCGAAGTTAAGTTTTTGAACTCGATAACTGTGAACTTGGCTCTTTTTTGCAGCTCATTGATATTGTTTTCTAAGGTGGATATATAATTCATGTTTTTTTTTCTTTCGCCTTCCATGTCGACCAGTTTCTGCTTTATTTCTTCATATTGCGCAGACATGAATTGTAGTGATTGAGTTGGAGAGCTTGAGTTTTGAGTTCATGTGTTAAAAAAACTCATATACAACATGTCCCAAAATTCAACGATAAGCCAGCACCGGAGGATAGATCTGCCCATGACTACTCGAGGAAAAAAAAAAAAAATATCTCAATTTTTTTAAAGTAATAAAAAAAAAGAAATTCTTTAAAAATTGAGAACCTTTTATATATATATTTTTCACTACCATGACCACATTTTTTTAAATATTTCTGTGTTTTTTTTTTATAGGCAACCTGAATAGCACTGCTATCTACCACAATTCTTAAACAATCCAGAATACCTCTAGTTTTTTCACAAAAATTAATGAAACTTAACTTATTCCCTAAATTCCCATGGGCAGGTCTATCCTCCGGTGCTGGCTTATCGTTGAATTTTGGGACATGTTGTATATACTCCCAAATAATTTAATCTAATGTTACATATAAATTAAATTAACCTGTTAAGTATCAACATCTATAATAACAGTGTAATTTGTTTGTTTTCAGAACAATTAGCTGAGTAAGAAATCAAGACATCAGCACTAAGGCCTCAACCATGTAGGTAAAACATCTTAATGGTTTGATTTTCCACTTCAAATTATTTCATTGTATTCATGAGAGACTGACTTATCCTCTTTTCTTTAGCAGCATTTAGGAAATTGTTTTGTTATTTTTACTAATTCTAGGTGGAAACAATAAATTATTGTCAGCTGTCATTAATACAGATCAAATACACGTTAACATGTATAACATCAATAAGCAAGGTACATATCAATTAATCAAACCAAGTTGCGTTGCTTATTTACGGTTTATTTATATAAGAGGTTCTTTTTCGCATAGAGACGTTGTTCAAAATTCCGTTTGCACCATTCCTTGGCCAATGTAGATGTCATGGTTTGCCAAGTTCAATATGTATTTGTCTCGTTGTCACGACACATGGCACATGAAGGCGACGCGATCACACCGAACAGCTAAGCATCTGTTTCCAATCTGTTCGCTGTATTGGGATTGGCATTCGAAAACAATGTAAATATTTTATAGAAGCTAGGTATAATGTGTATAAAATGCTCATAATCAAACAACCTGGCTAGTGTGTGAATCTGTTGTCAATGAATTTAGAAATGTTGCATTTGCTGTCTGTCAGTTGGAAATAGATTTTTCGTCGAAGCTTAGTGTGTCTAAGTAATCTGTTGTAAGTAAGGTGCGTGATGAAGTAATGTAATAAATTGATGGACACCTGATACACGTTGTAGCGTTTGTTGTTACGTTTAGTAGATCTCTTGCGAAACATACTGTGATCATTGAAAATTTGTTGTGCAATAAAAAGATAAGATGTTGTCCTCATAGGGCAGTGCTAGTCTATTAGTATTACGTGATCCCCGCTTGTCACGCGCGCGCGCTTCATTTGATATGTGTCGTCGTACATTGTTCTATTGTGATGATGGCCAACCTTTATTAACGAACAAAATATTCATTGTTAATCGGAAAAGCATTTATGCAATGAACTGGAATGGAACCAAAGACTGACTTTAATATTTATAACAGTAATACTTATTGGTATTAGATTATTTTGATCGGCTAAATGATGTAAACCTTCCTGGTGTTCATTGTGGCCATAGATTTGTAACAAATTAATGATTTCAGGAGAAATGTATTTGATTTAAAATTTTAGTTGTACATTAAATTACGAAATCAAAGATATCTCAGTCTGCATTCTATTTTCAATATATAATGTAACAATGTATTAGCATAAGTAAGTCCACAACAGCTTACATTATTATAATGAATTAATATGCCAATGTGGCGGCAACAACATTATCAAATCTATGGTAACTACCTCCTTAATCGAATGGAATAAGGAGAATCAAATGCTCATAAAACAATCTATACTAGATGAACTGCATCCTAATGGCGTTACACTCTTAATTAAATTACTTTTACTCCTTCCGTCTGCTTTTGTCCCATTTTACTCGGAGTCCTTCCTCCAGTCTTCCTTAATTATTGTTTACATACTCTATTTTCGTTCGTATTATCTACTTCCTGTACAAATGGTACTCACTGACAGCTACAGTAATGTGTGGAACGCTATTGGGATGCATAATTTCTAATTGTCTTCAAGTTACAAATCTACAATAACTTAACTTACTAGCTATTTATTTTTTACAATTCTATAAAAACATGAAGAACTGGTAGCTCTCCAGCAAGTGAGAAAGGAATCACTCGCTCCGACACCGAAAAATAAACTTAATCAATGAATGAATAAACGAATATTAAATTAAAATTTAAAATATAATTGTATTATTTGTAGTGATTTTGAGGAAAATAGGAATCTTCATATCTAATATACTTCAACATTATATATTGAATTTGTTTGCAACTTAACTTTTAACTACGCCGAACTTATTTTGTAGGTAATACTCATTGTGAAAAAAAAAAAAACAATTTCAAGTTAGTATGTATTATATTTGGAATTACTCAAAAAAACGCGGGTAAAACCGTGATTAATGATAGGGATCTCATTGGATCGATCTACGAATTTTATTTATATGTTGCCATTACAATATAAAAGACTTGAAATGAATATAAAACTGCCATTGACTCTGTTTTTGCAAGCCATGCTGGAAAAATGATGAATTCACGGATTAAAATATTACAAGCAACGGTACACAAACAAACCGAACATATTTATTTTACACAAGAAAAGTTTATTTCTGATAATGTTTCGAAAAGCTGTAGGTAATAGTTTTTCATGTAAGCAGTGTAACTATACTGGTGAGCACATGTCGAATGTTGCATGAAACTGTAACGCTTGCTTATGTAACTTCGTAATAGTGAAAACTTCATACTAAAGAAGTAGCCGCACGAGACTTTCATGCTGTAACGAGCCATTGAATATACTAGTGTTTAATATTTTTTATTTTATAGTTATTTCGAAATTTAAATTCAATGCGGGATACTGCGCACTGAACATGTCCTGAACTTATCTTGTCGTTCCTTTAATGGGGAAGGCTGGTCAAAGCTGATTGTAGATGGCGCGTCCATAGCTTAGACCCAATCTGACCAATGAGGTCAAACTATTATGCAGATTTTCAACCAATGACGATGTTTGGTTCATGCGATGCTAGCGCCCACCCCATTTACTTCACGTTTATAGTCTTAGTCTTACTAGTTACTTTTTTGTTACAATTATTATACCATGTTCGTATTATGTCCTACGTTATTGTCTCAATAAATAGCTTTACACTTTCTTTACATTTATGTTGAACACGTATCCAGTGCCATCCCTATCATTGTTAGTTTCGTCGGCGATATGATATCTGTCGTTAGTTCGAGCGCATACGGAACTTGCAACTATCGTTCTGGTGACGTAAGTTGTGCTATATTTTATATAAAAAAAAGTTCTAAAAATCATAATATAGAATTTAATGCAGCTTAACGTTACGTGCGCGTGTTGCAAGTCGTGCCATGCACTTATTTCTGCCTAAAAACACACTTTACTATGTTAAACTGTTTTCATCTTACATAGTTGGATAAGAGCGCGGCCACACGATGCGTTGGCGGTGGGCGCCGCAACGTCATCCTACATACAAATAACTAACCATGTCACACGATGCATTGGGCCGCCGTGCGGCGTTTCACCGCATGCGCGCCGCACCGTGAACGTATCGTGTGGCCTCGCTCTTATAGTTTGGAAAACAAACTATTAACAACCAGAGGCTCTAAAATGGCCGCTTTAGCAGAATCCTAATATAAATCACATTAAAAATTTAAAATTCTTAAAATGGACCTTACAGATAAGAACATTTTAAGAATTTTAAATTTTTTACGTGATTAATTTACGATTCTGATAAAGCAGCCATTTTAGACCCCCAGGCCTGACATAACGCACATAACCATTAAAACTATAGTACATAGTTTTACCTCGTGACTATTGTTAGATATAATGGTAAACATCATGCCTCCCTCGAGGACTTATGACCCTGTGATAGCTGTAATATCAACTGATATATTAAAATAGAGATGATTGTGATGCCTTAAATAATTGAAATATTTGAGACTTCATCTTGAGTTAATAGGGAATATGCAAGAAAAACAAAACTTTTTTATTCCTTAAAAATGCATTGTATTGGCCCATAAAATTCATTCATTCATTTCTGATACAACACATATTTTACAATTAATATTTTATCTAGCGTGTTTTTGAAACGGAACGAAAACTCGAAACGCATCGTCCCTCGATAACGCCGGTAATGACAGCAAATACTATGTGTCAAAGAAACACTATATTTGAAACTATCTAGTTTCAATACGATGTTATTATAATATTGTTATTGCAATGATTCTTTGAATAAAGCACATACATTTAATAAAATTATTATATTGAAGGTAAAGAAAAATTGAAAGTTAATAAAACTGGTAATAGTTTTGTTAACTTTTAATTATCTCGACTACGCAAACAAAAATTTGTGTGGTATACTACCACTAAAAAACCCGCCTACTGAATAAAATGCAGCATATGATACCCGGGCAATAATAACGAATCCATTGATACCTTATTCATCAAAATCGGATGTATAGTTCGGCGCTACGGAGAAACATACGTATATACAAACATACATACATACAGACTGCTAAAGCATTACCCTTCTTTCGGCTTCGCCGTAGTCGGGTAAAAATTAGTTGTAAACAAGGCAGATAAAGGAAAATGACGTCAAATAACATGACATGAATGGCCGCGACAGTCACGGACGTTTGAACTGTCCCTAGTCGTAGAAATATGTTTGAGTTTAATATTTTTTGAGCGACAAGCAGTACTTGGAACTTAACTTTTAATTATTTTCTTGGTTTGATAGTACTGTATTTTATCGATTTAAGTGATGAAAAAATTGCTTGCATATTCCCTATTCCATCAATTATGAATTTCTAATTTTGTTTAAGTACCACTAAAAATTCGTTATATTATAAAATAACATTCAATATCTAAATGGCAGGAATACAAGAATGTTAAGTTCCGCAAGGTTATGCAGGCTAGCCATACTGAACCGCCTACCGTCGCGGGCGCATGATGCCTCCCAAAGGCAGTAAAACATGCCAATCTGGGTATTTTATTACGAAATAAATATGGTAAGTTAGTTAAAAGACCGATGCGACCTCCGTATTAATTAAAACGACTCTTGTCTAAAATCAGCGTGTCGTCTGTGACCCGTGAAATGTGAAAATGAACCCCAAGAAACAAATAGGTTGAGTATTGCTATGACACCTTGCAGGACTGCAACCATTAAGGTACTAAAAGTAAAAGGTAAATGATCGTTTCGATGATCTATTAGGAAAGGTGTTTTTTCTTAAGGTGGATGCTCCAGGGTAGCCCGCGAAATTTAAATTTTCTTACGTTTTTGCAATTTGCAGGTCAGTGTCAGGTTGTATGTTGATTAAAATATGATTATTAAAATATGATTCGCGGCTGTAACACGTATGTAGTTACAGAATTATAATCATCAAAATCATCAATACAACCCTCCAAGCGCATAAAGGTGCAGGAATGACTTTTTCAAGGTCAAATTCATTCCTGCACCTTTATGCGCTTGGAGGGTTGTATTGATTTGCAAAAAACGTAAGAAAAATTGAATTTCGCGGGCTACCCTGGAGCATCCACCTTTCTTCCGTTACAATTACGTTTAGATGATTGGTATCGTTCTTAGATTTGATTATGCCAGAAATGTATTAAATTAGTTGACGGATCCGTGCGAAATCAGTCCCAGAAATAGTTTAGAAAATATAGACTTTCCTTTCAAAGTGATGACTGGCTGTGAGTTTGAATGCGAGTTTTCTTACGTGTGTATAGTAAAATAGTTTCAAACGCAATAACTTACGATTGTTTGCGACTTATACGGTCGATTTTTGTACTCCACTCGCGGCGGCTGTGTCGTAAGGATGTGACTGCGCCTCTTTCCGACATCAAAGTCAAACAAATTCTAATGTATACCACAGGTACTCGTCGTCATCCCAGGGTTTAATTTTACAATATTTGTATGGTAAGGAAACATCACTCACGAAAACCACTAGTCTTCCATCACATTTACTTGTTTTTTCATACTACGTGAAAAGCTTGTAAAAAGCAATCTTTCCAAAACCTTGACTACCTTTAAATTTTGTACCTATCCTCGTAATCAATCTTTCAACAAGTGTGTAATTGTAGGCTTAAATACCGTTTACTTCAATATTTCTTTTCCGTCAAACAAATCTATGAACAACTTAGTTATATCGTACCAAATATCAGCATCTCTCATTTCTTGTATCTTGTATAATAATAAATACAAAGCACTTTTGTGGACTGACATTCGATTAAGCAATAAGAAAATGTGTTCACATGTGTTAATACGATGCGCACATCAGCTTTCTTGAACATAGTACACATTAGTATATACATGTTACGGTTTGATGTTCTCTGCAGGATATATAACACTCCGAGGTGTAAAGCTATTGCTGCTAAACTATTATTATAATTGTTTCTTTTTGTTTAAATTATATATTGATTACGTTATAAACTGTCAGACCTATGTATACAAACCGATAACACTGCAACACAAATTAGATGTCTTGCTTCATCGGTACAGAACTGGTCGGTTTCGGAACCCTGGTAACTAAATACAATAACAATTTTCTGGAAAATTAGATTAAAATATCCGAATGGACTTGAAGCACCTCAAGTATGTCACTTCTCCGGGAGCTATGCTAAGCTATTTAATTAATGTATACATAGGGCTTGACCATTATTATTTGCTTGAATATCCTACATGAAGTATTAGGGTTTAAAAAATCTTTTGTAATCAATTAATGAAATGTGAAAATTGATGTTAGTCAAGAATAAATTGTAAGATAAAACACAACCTGAACTGCAGCTTTAAGGCAAACGAGAGCAGTGTTTTACACCTTGTTTAAATTTACGTCATAATGTTCACACTATTTATACGAATGTACTGTCTTGTAAACTTGGGTGTTTAGTATAATCTTTGTAATAACGGAAATGATCGACATTATAATGTCAATGACAATTTGACATCACTAAGTTCTGGCCTGAGATCCACTAAGATCATAGTTGTATTTAATGAATAAGGTTTAGTGAAGTAATTATTTAGAACCAGCATCATTTCTCAAAGCAATAATTTTATTACTCGAGTATCTTGCAATTGTGTGTACCACTATTTATACGGTGTCATCGTTAAGTTAATCGGTATATAGTTATATATGTACGTGATGGATTCTCTGTTAAAATGTATATAGTTAGTAGGGCTCCGGTAACGCCGGCCGCGCGGCTCGACGGTGTCAAATTGTCGCTCTCGGAACTATTAATGAGTACTTACTCTTAAGTGCTTACGCTTTTCTAAATATGTTATCCCAAAGAAAAAATAGGAATTTTGAACAAACGTTATATGCTTTACGCTTAAAAAACTACAGTCTTTATTATGCTGTATCGAATATAATATGTATGCCCATGTAACCAATATAATAGTCATAGTGAAAATGATGTAATAAATAATCGAAATACTTGATGTTGTAGTGTATGCGAACTTAAGACCCGGATCATTTCGGGTATAGGTATTATTATAAACTAGTCTTAAACATTACGCCGGGGCGCCTGTCACGAGCAGATGTATTTTTAAGCTAAACTGCTGAAAAATGGAAATAAATGCATGATGCATGAGATCTGATAAGGGAACCTTCGTATTTCTCCTTTATAATCGAAAGTTTCAGTGTAGCTACGAATTTGGCGAACCAGTAAAAATATATTCAGTGCCTAAAAGAACCTCTGGGAGAAGATAAAAAAAAACCAAACAAAAAATGTGAAATTATTTAAGCATTTCAGAAATTACAATCTTTGATTAATCATAAGAGTTTATTTTTATTTTTTCTTCGAATGTATTCTTTAGACAACTATCTATGCCAAATGTTTATACAGCCCTGTACATTTTTTTAAATTGTGATTAAAGCGATGTAACACCACCTTTTTTGCGTTATATGTTGTTGTATTGAGTATTTGAATAGGGATCTAGTCAAACTCTACGTAAAGTGGGTCTTTCAATGAAAAATGAGAACTGAGAACTTAAGTAGGGTTTGGCAAGCCCTTGAATAACTCAATCCAGAAACCGGCATTGAGTACCTTTATTATTATAATTATCTCGTAACGTGGTGTCGCAAGTCAAAGTTATTACTCGAGTAAAGATACTTTTGATTCTGTAGATAATTGCTTGAAGTTAGAATTCTTAGCTTTGCTTTCTTTGACGGTTCTTACTTATTCTTGTCAAAAATGGTTGCTCAAGTAATTACTTCAATCAAACTCAAGAAAATACATTAACTTGACTATAGATACCAGGGTTAGAGTCGTAGCCTGTTGATGGGGTTATCATGTATTGCAGATTTCGATCCTTATTAGCAACACATGCCTTGATGCATCAATCAAGCTATTATTTTTGAGAAAATAATGTTCGATAGTAAAATAACGAAAGGAAAATACAAGTAACTGGTGGTGGGAGCTTTGAACTACTTTCATAGTATTTTCTCCTTGCCCCCCAAATATTTGAAGAACTCAATTCACCTTAACAAAGGGCTCTACGGTCAGGGTATAAGTAGAATACTTAAGTTTGTTTAACATCTCTTATTACAGAGTGCAAACATATCCTTCACGAACCCCTTAACCAAACATTTTTGGGTGAAAAATCACGTTTTACGGTAGGACTCGTGTAACGCAATCAAAGCATTGTGCTGAAGGATAGATTCAATAGTACGGGGGTCGTGGAGGTAATTTAAGTAAAAAACTTACGTTAAAAACATGTTTAAAAAAAAAAAAAAATGTTGGAACTTTGACCCTCAATATCTCCGTAACTAGAAAGTTCTCAGGTATGGTCTAGAACGAAAATTGACCGCAATGACGGGGAGAACAAGTGCCTTTGGGCGTCGTTAAGGGTCTTGTTAAACCCTTTATAATAACAGATAAGGATCCACGTTGGGCCGAAGGGCCCAACGTGGATCCTCATCTGTTATTGTCGGAAAGCACGCTAAGCCTTTGGTCCCGGCTGTCAATCTTCATTGACAGCCGGGACCAAAGGCTTAGCGTGCTTTCAGACGCACTGAGTAAACTTCGTATGTAATTTGGCCAGATCATGAACTATACAATAAGACGCTTTTCAGAAAATGGTCTGATTATGTACCTACTACTCAAATCTTGAAAGTAGGTAACATCCTTGCAATGTCAAGTGGATATTTACACCGGCACGCACTTCCACCAATCGTTCGGTTCGTACACATTTTTACTGGCAGTCACATTTCTGTCTATATTTACGAAATTAACTTCTATAATGCCAACGTTACTAAGAAATAAATGGTTATATAAATAAGCAAAACACGCACTTTAATTTTTATATTTTATTAAAAACTGTAAAAATATATAATTACATCTATCACTATCTTATTTCGGAAAACCCACATGACGGGCCGAGGTTATCCGGAATCACCCAGTGTCACAGTCATGTGTCGCAGATATTATGCAACAATAATAATTAATCTATGCAAAATTATGTGTAATTTAAAATATACGTTTATGTTGTTAGGCACGAACTTATTAATTTTAAATGAAAATGTCCCACTTTACTAGAATTTAATACTTTGATTCGATTTTCGAGCATACCTTGCAACAATAATAATTTTTATGACTCAAAAAACTTAGTTTATTTATTAAAAAAAAACAATACACATAAGTTTGGGACATAAAATATTTCAGTAAGTACCTAAAGAAATGAAAATACTTTTAAAGCATAACACTGATCACATGGTTATGCGGTGTCTTTTGTGTTCGATTAGTCTATAAGCATGGTCACATATTTCTACAATAAAATTGACTTAAAAATAAATTATAAAGTTAAGAGGCACCGAGGCGTGTCCATGTTATCAGTACTTCAGTGACACAGACCTGTCGTGTCAAGGAGCAAAAGGTAATGTTCAAAATGGATGCCTTTTTATTACATTACACATATAATATATATATATATATAAAAGCGAATAGCACAACAAATAGAATTTTATATGGCGGTACTGTCGAAACTCAGTCCGGATAGAGTTAAATCAGTTTATACAGGTTTTTTGCGTTGATTTGCCACGATATATTGGTATTGGTACGATATATTTTTTTACTACACTAATGGTTAGTGCACAGGATGTTGTTGGACCAAAATTATGATCGCGATAAAAATGTCATTTGTGCCTCTTAGGTTGTATTGAAATATTTTGTTTTCGTGTTTCGAGGTTAGTCCCATAGAAAAAGTTACTCAGTTGGATGATCCAAACCA
Organism: Xestia rhomboidea; assembly: GCA_963853795.1. Taxonomy (NCBI): domain Eukaryota; kingdom Metazoa; phylum Arthropoda; class Insecta; order Lepidoptera; family Noctuidae; genus Xestia; species Xestia rhomboidea. Next base: position 21,126,781 of record OY970756.1, on the reverse strand, counting down.
AACCACATCCTAAAATATGACCACACCAGATCACGCTCTAGTTTCGTTAATGGCCTCGAAAAAATTAAAAGGCACTTCCTCCATACATTTTGTTAATTGTCTTTTAAATCAGATCGCTCAACGAGAGCCTCTTGGCGAGTCGAGGTCGAGGCTCTTGCTTGAGCCACAAGCCTTCACAATATACCTAATTATTAAAATGATTTTCATACAGTCAACAAGTTCATAATCATCATATACAATGAAAAAACAATACTAACTTGATCGTAAAATACTAAGTACTTAAACGTTCTACAAATCTAGAATAATACCTTTTTATCCCAACATAGCACCGTTTTGTAACTACAATTAAGTGGGTAACATATTATTATTTGTAATTCCCTGTTTATATTAATTAAAACAAAAAAGTTACTACTACCCACATCAAATTTGATCCATACAGTGGACAGGTTTTGCGGATTTCGGGCCCTCCTTACCGGTGCGGCCTCCGTGTCTCTACATCGATGTTTGGCTATACTGACCCGAACGGTCCGGAACCTGTACAAGTGTACATATCCAAAAAGTTTTTACAAAACGGACCACTTTCCATGTAATATGTAGGTATTGCTGATTACAATTAACCTTTTCGAAGTGTTACATAATCTGCATTAATTACAATACAAAATAGTTTTCAAGCACTGTCCGTGGAATTAATTGATTAGCAAACACTTTTAAGTATCTATGGTCTCGTTACCTGTTGCAATTTTCATAGTCGATGGCTGTGAATTCGTTTGAACAGCAGCGGTTGTTTGAGTTACGGTTATGTTATATATATCTTCGCAATTCTTGTCTCTGTAATAGTTGTCATGATTGTAAGTGGGCCACTGTCGTATTGCTCTATACAGGTTAGTGCCTGGACTATACGAACTCTGAACGTCTTTCGCTCCGAGGACGTGGTAATCTCTGTGCAGGTAGCCGAGCTCGACTCCTTTATCGAGCAACATTTTGGCTCTCGACAGCTGCAATTCTGTCACTTTTGAATAAGATGGCAGCCCCTCGCGGTAATCTCCTGCAATTAGTGCAATGTGTGCATGAATACATATATCTTTCGACGGATAGTGTTACACTCCGTCCAAACATAATTACTGGATACCTGTATACTCGTACATACCATACACCAGGCTAATTCACTAGCCTCTTTAAAAAGCAAAATATAAAAATATAGTTTGTTCATTAGTAGGTACCATAATTACTCTCCATGATAAAAATACAGACACTACTACACACTACTAAAAATACGGATAGGTACCTACTTAGTGAAAGCTTTTTACGGTGGTATACGGGTTGTAAACAACATAATCACGAAGCCGTCAACCAAGCATTCTGTACATCAAACTAAGTAACTTTACGCAAAAAATATTGCTGGGAAACGACTTTTTTTTTTTGGCGAAAAGTCTTTTTTTTTTGTAAAACTCAATGTAACGCACTCAAAACATTGTGCGGATTGAATAATACGGGGGTCGTTTAGGTGTTTAGAGTAAATCTTACATTAAAAACTTGTATTAAAAAAAAACTTGTCAAAAAATTTAAACTTTGACCCCCAATATCTCCGTAAGTAATTATAAGGTCCCCAGGTATGGTGTAGAACAAAAAATGATCGCAATGACGGGGAGAACAAGTGCCTTTCGGCTTCGTTAAAACGTTCTTTACACCCTTTATTTAGCTTATGGATCTATTCTCCTACTCCTACTGAGCTTTTGAAATAGAATCGCAGAATGAGCAAGTACTTAACTGGGTTACCTGATAACAAGGAAAGCTAGCTTACCTATAAACGCAATGCCAAGGGTACAACGATTGTATCCTCGCGTGTGAGCACCTATCTTGTTCCAACCTCGCCCTTCATAGACCCTTCCTTCGTTTCCGATCAAGAAGTTGTACCTTGAAAGTGACAAATCCATAAATTACTACCTACTTACATTTAAAATGTTTCATGTAGCCCACAATCTTATTTTTATTATTGTTTGTCTACAATAACAATATGTTAGTAGATAACGCACGACAGTATCGATGCAAACGCGACATACAGAAGCGATGCTGATTCTGTTGTCTCGAAGAGTCCATCTTGTAATGAGGGATTTTCTTTTTAAACTCTTGTCGCTGGATAGATGGCGCTGAACTTGGTAAATTACTGCAAGGATCGGAACGTCACATCATTTCACTTGGATGTAATGGTTATTTTCGGAACTATATGCAAACGAAAGTGTTACTCAACGAGCGTATATGACGTGACGCAATGTTATTTTTTCCAAGCGTTTTGGCTTTGCTACATAATTACGTAGTCAGTTCAACGCCATCTACAGAGTTCTTTGAAACTATGTTTTTTTTTTAATACTCAAAAAGAAAACCTCTCATTGTTAGCGTTCATAGGCATTTCTTTATCGATGCTGGGCTTACGATGAACAGCACAAGGGACTTGTTTTTATCTTATGAAAAATAAGTCAAAGTAATGGCGCAATTACACTTGGTCGTTTGTCCGAATTTGTTTACCTCTGGAATTTGGACAAACGATCATGTGTAAAATAACGCGGTTGAGTACGCACACAATTCGAGTAAAATCATTCGATTTGACCACCCGAGTACAGGCTCATGATCAAGTGGAATTATGCCATACGTAACATACGTTTGACATCATACCAGCGTTCAAAAAGAAGGTACTTACGGCAGATCGTAGTTAACACTTGCGGCGAAGTAAGATTGAAGATTTCTTAGCTCAGCGGCGCAATTCTTAAATAGATGACACTCTGCACTGACCGTGTGAGCGACTATCACCAGCTTCAGGGGTCCGAACTGTTCCTCTATTACTTCTTCTTGGTTGAGGAATGCTGGAGCTAGCCACATCTCCCGTGTAATGTACCACTCGTGGGGAGCTGCGGAAGTAAGTAGATAATTAAGAAGCTACCAGGTACCTAGGTACCTACCTGCTAATAGGTACCTAGGTATTAGTAAACCTATGAACGAACGTATCAGCAGTTCTCTCTTGGGTACTGCCGTTTGAAAATGGGTGTTTTCGCCCATTCCCTATTTAGTACATAAGTAGGTACTTAGATGCATCAGATAGAGAGACGTGGATCATGGAGATACTAGTGCGCAGTGCGGACACCGCGATTTATTAAGTGTTCTGAAGCAGCGTTAATGATCGACTATTAGGTAGTAATCACACTTATCGACGCAAAATTTATCGGTTTTAATTCCGTATGGGTAGTTTTAGCGAAGAAGAATCCATTCGTTTCGTTTTGGTCCGGACGACAGACGTGACTCCACCGCGTCGGCCTACTTATTTGTTTTTAGTGCATTGACATAAGGATAATTCTGACCGGCTCACGCCGATTTCGTATCGACAAGTGTGGTCTATCCTCAAGGGTCGTAGCTGTTCAATAATTATTATCTGTAAAGCTATCTTGAGACTAGGCTGGGCTGTCCTTGCTCGCGTTATCAAGTATTTACTTTTGCTTTCCGAGAAACGCAACGTCGCCTTTCAGTCTTTTAGGTAGGTACTCGGTTTATAGGTAAGTACCAACTTATGGCTTTTTTACTGTTATGCGGATCGTGAGGTTTAGTCTGTGCGTTTGAACTTTTGAAGAGGACCGTAGTTTGTCGAAGGTGCTGAGAAATGCCAGAGCATGGAGCAATCCATGAGACCAAGTGGTACTATGCAGAAGTAACAAAGTTTGCTTACCCACGTCCACGACGGAGTCTGCAGTCTTCTTGGCTATCACAGTGAAGTAAACAATTAAAATAATGCACACTAGAAGGACCGCTATTGCGGCAGCACACGATAGCCTCTCTGCCTTCGTGGTACTTTTCGCTATGTCCCACAAGTATCGAGGCAGAGGTAAGTCTGAAATGGAAAGGTAAAGCTACAGGTAGGGACTTTGGTTTTGAATACAATTTGTATAATTGCAAAAGCACTGAATGCGGTTTTATTTGAATGAGAGAAAATTGATTTACCTACCTTTTGTGTAGGTAGGTACCTATACTTACAGGGTGTAAACAACCTCACCACGAAGCCGTCAGCCAAGCATTTTGTTCATCAATCTAAGTACTTAGGTAACTTTACGCAAAAATTATTGCTGGGAAACTACTTTTTTTTGGGGTGAAAAATCATGTTTTGTGGTAGAACTCAATGTAATGCACTCAAAACTTTGTGTTGATGGGGCTGGGTTGAATAGTACGGGGGTTGCGGAGGTGTTTAAAGTAAAAACCTTACATTAAAAACTTGTAGGTATGTATTTAAAAAAGAACAGCCTCAATAACTTCGTAATTAGAAGGTTCCCAGGTATGGTGTAAAAATGATCGCAATGGCGGGGAGAACAAGTGCCTTTCGGCTTCGTTAAGAGGTTTTTTACACCCTTTATACCTACTCTGCAATCTTAGGAAAGACAAAAAGTGTTAAGTGGGGTGGTATTCTTTATTGTGTACCTAATTTGTAATTATTATTCTTCCAATTCTACTTAGTTGGTAGAATATGAAAACGTCAGATGGTTTAATTATGCCTCTGTAGGTACCTACCTACCAATAAAAGGTAAGCGAAAATTAGACACAACAAGATTTATTGTTTTACTACTAAAAGTTATAGAACTTTCCAACCTTCACCAATTTATTCGTTTAGAGGCGATTTGTTCTAACTGTCAAGCACAGAAAATTAGCAAGCATATGAAATGGCGACAGATCACGGAAAAAAATCTGCGAGTCCCGCATGGTGAAATGAAGAAGAAGTGAAGCAGTAATAGAAGAATTGCAGAAAAGGCTGATGATGACGATTGGAGTATGTCTGAAGAACATAATTGAAAATTAGGTACCTACCTACTACACGGAATAGAAAGAAAACAAGAAACACAAAATCTTGTTTATTCTGCTCCGTGGATCCCAAAATCCCAATTAACCTAATGCAAAATCGTTTGAAAAAGGTACCTACGTAAGATACCTACCTATATTATATATATATACCTACCGACATACTTGCTTTGGTGTGTACGCCTATAATTAGCTACCTTAGGGCCGAGACACACCGGAATGGCAGCGACGCGGCGAGCATTTTCAGTGTGAAATAATTTTATACTTATACGTAGGTATCGCTTGCGTCTTGTCGGAGGTACTGCCAGCGGAGACGCGCTTCCGAGGGCGGCCGCGCGCTCCCCACCCACACACATCCCTTTTTCTTTTATTCCATTGTTTGTTTCTTTTTTCTTCTTCTTCCGCAATAAGTGCTATAATAACCAATTCCATCATGTTCACTCCAAACACACGAGTTTCCTTGCCGAATGTAGAAACTAAACTAGTCAAGAGGAGACTAGGCGCGTGGGGTCTGGAGGTCGCGCGAGGCCGCCATCTGCGACGCCGGGGGCCGCTGCCATTCCGGTGTGACTCGGTCTACGCGCCATTGGTTACCGTGGTATGAACAATTGTGATGCGGAGGTATGAGAAAATGTCGTGAGGAAAGTTTTGAATACTTATGAATGTGGATGGCTATATTAGAGTAGAGGATGGCCTGTGTAGTCTAGGATGATATGGCCAGAAAGGAGGTGACTGCTGAGATGACGAGTAATAGAGAAGTAGGTATGGGAGAACAAGACGTGCTCCACCCGCCCCAAATAAATTGGGATAAGGGCTGAATAAGGAATGATTATGTTTCAGGCAAATAAATGAGTAGGTAAATGATAAAGGGTACCTACCTAAGTATCATAACTATAAGAATATACCCACGCCCTACCTACAGGACCTAGCTATTTCTAAAAAACTCGTTGAACTTAGAAAGGAAGTTTACTAGAAAACATGGTTTCATTGGTTTCAGTAAATCAATTACACTCACCTGAATAATTAACATGTACGTTTTGGGTTTCTATGTTTGTTTAAGTTAAGTACCTACCTAATGCTTATCTTGATGTGTTATACTTAAGTGTCAAGTGTGTATTTTATCAATAAATTAAACACTTAGTACCTACCCCAGTTTTTTTTCAACATTTAAGTGCAATTACGCGTGATGATCTTTGATCCATGATGATCCATGATCTTTGTTTTCGAACATTCATTAGTGTTCTTGACCTGTTATTGGTAGGTACCTAATTAATCAAGAAAAATGCTGTGAGACGTAAAAGGAGCAGCAAGCGCTGTGGCTTTAGCTGGTGCTTTAGACGACCTCTTTGCTGCCACCAGTATGTAAACAGATCGTTTTAATACAGATAATGAAGCTAAAATATGTTAGTGTGAGTGAACGAACCACCAGAAAACTAGGAGAAAGGATTCTTAGTGCATTTCACCCAGCTCGGGCCCCTGAGCTTCTACCACAACAACGTACAGCTAGACTTCGTTTTCTGAGGGAATACGTTGATTGCACTACTGAGCAGCGGCAGTGCAAGCGAGATTCCATCTCCATATGCCATAGTAGTAATGGTTTGTTTGTAGGTAAGTGGAATAAGTTCTCCAGCATCATGACATGTTCGCGCTATCTATTCGGAATCATTTCATCCTAATCCTGATAATGCACGTTGCCATGTCGCTAGACTCGTCACTCACTTTCTCGAGGAGGTCAGAATTCAAACTATACCATGGTCCGGACTAGTACATTTAGGTACCGGGCTGACGTTACAGCATTGAAGAACCTTAAGGTGAAAGCGTCAGGGTAGCCCGCGAAATTCAAATTTTCTTACTTTTTTAGCAATTTGCAGGTCAGTGTCAGGTTGTATGTTGATTAAACTATGAATCGCGGCTGTAAGACGTATGTAGCTACAGAATTATAATCATCAATACAACTCTCCAAGCGCATAAAGGTGCAGGAATGACTTTGACCTTGAAAAAGTAAATTCATACACCTTTGTGAGCTTGGAGCATCCACCTTAAGACAGCTTTGTTAGAGGGACGGCATAACATCCCTCGGATGAGTTTCCAAACCGGTTTCAGGAAGTCATTAGACTCCGAGGAATTACCTAACGCTCAGCTTGATAGGCCCTGCCAAATCATGACCTATGTTTAAAAAAAAAAATATATAAATTTTTAGGCATAAAAGATTATTCAACCAGTTTAATTAACACTTTCTACATTTATTTTTATTGCGTTAACATGTCTCACAATAAAAAGTAGGTACCAGCTAAGGCAGCAACATCATAACATAACATCACGCCTGTAATCCCCGAAGGGATAGACAGCAGTGTACCTACCTAAATTATGTAAAAATCACACATCCAAATTATGACGAGTACCTAGGTACCTACTCATTTACTTTTTGAAACTTTAAGCTAGGTATACTTTTATTTTTGCAAAGTCGTTTTCATGTCATTGTTACATGTTTTCTGCTTTAAAAGCTAGAGGAAGTGCATTTCACTAGTAGGTACTATGCACGAGCATGACGACCCAAATGGCGCCGCGGTTGTGTGGCTGCCTTCTTCCTCTTGAAAAATGAACTTGTTTGAAGTAGGTATGTCTTAAACTATAATATGCATCAAGTAGCACTCACGTTCTTAGGGTCGCGGGTTCGAATCCTGGTAGGGGCAAATGTTTGTGTGATGAGCATGGACATTTGTTTCCGAGTCATGGATGTTCATACATTGAGCTAACAGAGACAGCGCGAACAAAATCTGTGCAACAATCGAGCCAGTGCGAGGGGCGGCTAATGACTGTAATGAGTCATAGATGCATGCGATATCACCGTTATTGAGTCGAAGTTTATATTCTGCCTATTTCATGCCCCTTTTTTCCGATGGGAAATCATCAAATGACTCCTCCCGCTCTGGGCGGAGCAGGAGGGAGTCTCAGACTTATAATGACTAAAACCCATCCATGTTCCTTCAACGCCCTTTGTGTTGTACCCCTTACGTGCAAATTTTTTGACTAAGGTAAACTGACTTAACTCTGCGGAACAAATAATATATTCTGGCATATACACCTATACTAACTGGTTCAGTCAGGATCATGGGAAGTCTCATTCCTAAACAAATTGGACATTTTGACATATTTTCGAGCGTGCAGCTGGCTTCAAATTTTTTCAAGATGTTATCATGTCAATAAATAAATTCATTATATTTCAGGCCAGTAGCCTTTACTTGTACAAACAATTAATCAGTTAAAACCAATCAATCTAAAAAAACAATTACGTAGCTAATTGATTTTCAACTTTCATGATTTTACCTTCCTTCAATTAATAACCACAGTCTGTTCTTTACTAAATGTGTAAGATTATTATTTTTGTGGAAACTTTTTAGTTGAGACAACATTTCAATTGGAACATGTGTTTTTGATAATGACTTGTGTCTTGTAGGTACTTGCAAAAAAAACTTCTCTGTGCAAACAACCTCTCCATATCCTAGTTATCTAGTAACTATATTTCATCAAAAGGTATGGGCCCAGTCACTAAATTTGTCATCAAGAACCTCTGCGGCCTAGATGACTATTCTACATGGAAATTAGCGATAATAGTACATTATGATATAAGTGCGGTAAGTTGAAAATTACAGTCGAGGCGATATTGTTTGCCCGAGCCGTAGGCGAGGGCGATAAAAAAGCAGAGGCTGTAATTATCAAAGCGCACGTATGTCATACGACGTTTTATAACATATTTGCGAGGAAATAAATGAAACAAAAACAATACAGCGAAAAGAAAAAGCGCGCGGAATAATTTTTTCAATACACTTCCTCGAAAACTGGTTCATAACGCACTATGATTAGGTTCAACATGCAATGTATTTCACACGCGTGCGATTTTTTTCATTTTCCAACACGTGTGCGGGCATGAAAAATGCCACAGATAACTATACAGTAAACTGCCTATACTTAGTTCAAATTGGTTCAATGCATTAAGTCGGAGGTGAATGATTTTTTTTTTAATTTTGGCAAAGCAATAATGCGTCTTTACCGCCTAAATATTTTTTAAATATTCAAATTGTGTTTATAAATAGAATATCATAGATAAACATGATAATTTAAAACTAATATTTACTTTTATAAACAAATTAACATTTATTTATGTTCTAAATTCAAAAATATAAAAAAAATAAATTATATTAGGCTGTTTAGCGGCTTCATACCTTTGCTTCTCCTTCAACCTGGCGAAAGGAAAGCACGGAAAAAAAGAAAATTAAAATTATAGTTTCTTATTAATTGAGAACAATATTTTTCGTTATTTTATTTTATTTCTTCGGAAGTGTATTGAAAAACGTCGTTTGATACACGTGGACATTTGTTATTGCAGTTCTCAGCTCAAAAACACCCTCGCCTACGGCTCGGCAGTTAATTCCGCCTCGAATGCAATAACAAACTTTCTCCACTTGTATCAAAATGTACTATTACTTGTTCACAAATTAGCGAGGCGCGCGCATCAGCGCTTTTTTTTAAAGGCAAAGACACAAAAAACAGCCAGCATTACTAATAAAGTAAATTAATATTTTTGTGTTTTTTTTTACAGATAAATGGTTGTAATTTATTGTCAAAATTAATTACATTAAAGAATTAAATGTTTATTTATTATATTTCATCTCCAAAGTTAATTTTATTCATAAAATGTTGACCACTTTTCTGTAATAAAAACTCTTTGCCAAGATTTAAAAAAGTATAAACCGTGCATTTTACTTTACAGCACAAGTACGTAATGAGATACATTACGATATTGAAATTGGTGAAATAAGAGACCCTTTACGAGCAAATGTGTTATAAAAATTATTCTCGTACGAGAAAAGTTGTTCACGTATACGTCAACGTACCCGGATTCTAAAGACTCCACCGGCATCGAGAAGAACCAAGACGCACTAGCATTGATTTGTATGTGGAACCCACACTTTATGCGTATGTACTAGATTCGAATAATGCCAAAGATGCTTGGGTTAGCTTAGCGAAAGTGTTTGAGGACAAAGGCGTAAATCGCAGGATCACCCTCATGGACGCGTTGATTGATAAGAAGCTAGAGAGCCACTCGTCGATGCATGAATATGTTGCTGCAGTTATGTCTCTTCCTCAAAAGTTGAAGGATACCTATTGCCACCGGATTTGACGATGATCTTGTAGCTGTCGTGTTACTGAGAGGACTACCTGAAAAGTACAGGTCTATGCGAATGGCGCTGAAACACACTGGGATAAAGTTGACTTCAGAGAACGTACGGACGAAGTTACTACAGGAGGATTCACGTCAAGGTTGTACTACATTGTCTTCAGCGGACTTGGCATTGGCTGTGAGTAAGAGTAAGAAGCGACAACAAAGGAACAAAGATATTAATATGACGAAAATTAAATGCTTTAAATGTGGAAAGAGTGGACATAAGAAGCCAGACTGTCCTGAAGGAAAGCATAAGGAAGGAAAGCGGGTTCCATCTGCAAACTGAGTGATGTCGCGAACGTGAGCCTGTCTTCATTCAGCGCCGGGGACTCCTTCAATCCGACGGGGTGGTACATCGACAGCGGGGCATCTTCACATATGTCTTTCCAGAAACATTGGTTTAAAGATTTGGTTATGAATGTTGGTTGTGCGAATAATGATAAGATTGAATGCAAGGGTAAGGGTGATATCATGGTGAGTTTGAAAGGACGAATGCTTGCTGTGAGGGATGTCATGTATGTCTAAATTAGTAGAGAAAGGATGGAAGGTAAGTTTTGACAGAGATGGGTGCAAGCTAATTCGCCATTTGGTTCCAGGCAATTCCAAGGGAAAGCTTCTGGCTACCGCAAGTGAAGTCTCAGGGAGCTACAAGCTTGAAGGTTGTCAGGCGGTTGTAGATGGGACTGCGTTGGCGTCAGTGAAAGCAAAAGCAGGTAATCTTTTGATGTTGTGGCACCGGGCTTGGACACGTAAATGAGCGAGATTTACGTACGCTTCCGGGCATGGATTTTGGAAAGAGCGTAATGTAGCCTTGTGTCGCCTGTGTAAAGGGGAAGGCACATCGTTCACCTGTTGCAGTGCGTGAACCAGTCGAGAGACTGGTTCACGCAGATATCTGTGGTGCAATGCGTGTCTGAACGTTCATACGGTGGATCTCGGTATATGCTAGTTATTTTAGATGATTTTACACGTAAATCTTTTGTATTTTTCCTTAAATCAAAAGATCAGGTTTTCGTTCATTTTTAAGTTTTTCTAGCTAGTGTAGTGGTTGAAACCGCGTTGAAGGTACTGCATACGCCACAACACAACAATGACACAACGGACAATGGAACCGAATTTGTAAACAGGAAGTTTGATGGGTTTCTACAGCAAAAGGGTATAAACCATCAGTTGACTGTTCCCTACACTCCGGAGCAGAATGGCGTAGTGGAGCGAGTAAACTGCACTATTGTGGAGATGGCTCGTTTTATGTTGGCGGAAAAGGGTCTGAGTGCAAGACCGTGGGGAGAGGCATGTAATACGGCTGTTTATACCAAGAACAGGCCTCACAGTGGCAATAATGGTAAGATTCCTGAGGAGTTGTGGACAGGGGAGGCTCAGTCATTCGATCATTTCAGAGCTTTTGGAACGAAAGCGTTTCTGCACGTGCCCAAGGAAACTCGGAAGAAATGGAGCCCTTAAGCGGTCGAACATATCTTTGTTGGTTACTGTGAAGAAACCAAGGAATATCGTTTCATAAATTCCAGTAATCCTTGCGTCATTGTTAGAGCAAGGGATGTAGTTTTCTTGGAGGACTACAGCAGTAGTTTCAGAGGATCCTAGTCAGCTTAGGGAACTGGGAACTTGCAAAGGTTGAAGGCCAGTCAGGTTCGTCACCTGGTAGTGCAGAAGCTTCTCAAGGGCCGAGTTCCACAGATGGGGCTGAAGTATATGAAGACGCAGAGTTGGAGGTGGGAGAAACGGGTGATAGCGGAGCAGAAAATGTCGTGGTGGAAAATGTTCAAGTTGAAGAGATTATGAATGTCGTTATTTATCCTCTATGTAGTAGAATCCGAAAAGGAAATCTTCATGGACTTGCATGCTGTACAGAAGACCAGGAGCCTTTGACAGTTAAGGAAGCCTTAAGTCGGGAAGATAAGGATAACTGGAAGGAAGCCATGAAAAAAGAGTTGGATTCGATGTACGAGAACAAGGTCTGGAAGTTCGTCAAAAAGCCACCTGAAGCTAAAGTCGTAGGAAACAAGTGGATCTTCAAGTACAAGTTTGATGCAGATAGTAATAAGACCTATAAACCTCGACTTGTGGCCAAGGGTTTCACTCAGTCCTACGGGGTCAACTATTTCGAAACTCATTTACCGGTGGTGAGAAGATCGACAGTTAGATTGCTGCTATCGTTGGCTGTTGAAAAGGATTTGTTCGTCAGTCACTTCGATGTGAACACCGCCTTTCTGATCGGTGATTTGCATGAAAGAGTTGAAGAGTTATATGCGACAGCCGGAGGGTTGCATAGACGAAAACTCGAAGGAAAAAAATAATAATTTTAAAAATTAAAAAACCCGACTGCGTAAAAAATAACTAATAATTACTTTAATAAAAACTGAAAAGAAAAAAACAAGTTCTGGAAACAGGACATATTGACTGCAACAGTCTTGACCCATTTTGGATGTAATGATTTTAGTCTAGATTATTTAATGGGTCCCGACTGTTGCAGTCAATATGTCCTGTTTCCAGAACTTGTTTTTTTCTACTCAGTTTTTATTTAAAGTTATTAGTTATATTTTACGCAGTCGGGTTTTTTAATTTTTTTAATATTTTTTTTAATTTTACTCTTTTTAGTTACTTAGATATACCATTTTAAAATCCTCATGATAAGCCCTTTATCGAGCCGTTCAGGCGGCAAACATTTGAATTTGGGGTCAAAAATCCGCCATTTTTTTTTTTATATATATACACAGTGTCACTCTCGCAGTAAATACGAATCTAACGACACCTCTCAAGCTAAAATCCATCAAGCCGTTTAGGCTGCAGAGCGTGCCAAACATTTGAATTTGGCGCCAAAAATCCGCCATTTTGTTTTTTTTATTTTGATATACCCAGTGTCACTCTCACAGTAAATAAATAATAGAAATAACCTCAGAATAATAATAGGGACAATAACGGGCCATTGTCCCCTAAACAAACATCTTTTCAACATAGGCGCCACGGACAGCCCACTCTGCAGGGGCTGCTTTGACGCCGAAGAATCGGCTGCCCACGTAATCCTGGAATGCGAGGCAGTGGCTACCCAACGCAAACAAATCCTCGGAACGGTGGGGTCGCTCCGCGAAGCCTGTGAAGCTCCCAGGAAACTTCTGTGCTTCTGGGCGGAGCTAGGCTGGCTAACTTAGCCAGGACACCTACGCACAACGGACCGATTAAGAGTCTAAGTGCGGAAAATGGAGTCCCTACTCTACTCTACTCTACCTATACAGGGTTATTTGTAAAACACCGACAACCTCTCAGGACTGTGTTACTAACATCATAATCAACAACTTTTGTTCTATGATTTTTAAAAACTCATCATATTTTAGTTCACCAAATTTTCATAACAAAAAATTAAAATATTTAAATTGAACGCTTTTACGGGCCCTCGCCGCCCTGACCCCGCTCCCCTCACTATTGTACTATCGCTTTCTTTTGCTTTGCATAGATTTCTTAACATTTAGAGCGTTCAATTTAAATATTTTTATTTTTGTACGAAAATTTGATGAACTAATATATGCTGAATTTTTTAAAGTCATAGAACAAAAGTTGTTGATTATGATGTTAGTAACACAGTCCTGAGAGGTTGTCGGTGTTTTACAAATAACCTTGTGTAATACTGAGGTAGATACGTTTTACCGACGTCAGCGCGGCAATGTAAACACAAGCTGATCAGCTTGTGTGACCTCAGTCCGTCCTGTGCGACGCGAACTGACGTTTAAGCGGAAGTTTGGTGTATGAAAATAAACAAATATGGCAAATTGTGTGTTCAGAAAGTGCAATACTTATACTGGGCCGGCTGTAAAAATCAAGAAGGACGTATCTTTTCATTTTTTAGTACTGTTTAGTCTATTTAAAATGGAAAATCATACATTTTATTTTACTCAAAAATCACTTCCGCGCTGTTGCCGCTTTGGCACCAACACTGACGAGACAAATAGTGCGTTGCATATGAGTGACAGAGAGCACGAGATAATGGCGTGCGGTGTTGTCAGTTCGAACGACGCGTTCGCATATCGCCATGTTTTTATCTCTTTATAATGAGTATGACGTCTCGACGTCGGTAAAACGTATCTACCTCAGTATTTTTATATTGGAGGTAAGTTCTTATCCTGCGACTTTGTAGTTCGCAGGGTCGCTGAACTATTTTGCCTGTAACACACGCCCGGATATTGCGGCTGCGGTAAATTTTTTGGCACAGTACAACTCATGTTGTGAGGAACGTCATTGGAAAGCTACTAAACAAATCTTGAGGTACCTTAAAGGTACAAGGGATCTATGTTTGATATTTCCCAAGGCGCCGGTGTAGGACATCACGGGATTCGTACATGCTGACTGGGGAGGGAACATCAAAGATAGGTAATCGTATTCTGGGTTTATTTTTAGATGCGGAAACTCGTTGATTAACTGGGAATGCTCGAAACAAGCTTGTGTGGCACTGTCGTCAACGGAAGCCGAGTATATTGCACTTTCGGAGGCAACCAAGGAGGCAGTTCACTTGCGGCAGTTGAATGCATTTATTTATAGTTTACCTACTTCTAAGCACTAATTATACAATGGTTTAAGAAATAACATTACGGCACTTAAACGTACACTTTTGTATTATCTACTTTTTAAATAAATTATTCTTATTCTTTTAAGAGATAAATATCTTGGGGCTATTTGCATTTTCGTAGATAATCAGAGTGCTATTAAACTTGCGTACAATCCTGTAGCGCATAGAACGACGAAAGCACACACAAACATATAGACATAAGGGCGCACTATGTCAGACATTGCATTGCTAAGAATGTTGTACGTCTGGACTATGTGTGTACGGAAGATAACCCAGCAGATGTGCTGACAAAACCATTGGGTCGTGTGGCATTTAATAAATGTGTGCGCGACCTAAGTTTGAGTTTGTCTGGTGTGATGGGATGTGAGGATATCTGATGATGGATGTTGTTTGAGGGGAAGTGTGGAAACTTTTTAGTTGAGACAACATTTCAAATTGATATTGGAACTTCTTGAAAATGACTTGTGTCATGTACTTGCAATAAAAATATTCTTTGTGCAAACAACGTTTTTACTTATCTAGTATATTTCATCAAAAATTTCCGCTTTAAAAATATACGTCAGCTAATACTATATACACGTCTTGTTACACACACAATGTCACTTCTTAAATTTTTTGTCTATGACAAATGACGCAAAATGGCATCCACTAAATATTTTACTCGAATTAAGTTTTAAAAATGATTATCTAGTTACTTACCGATGGAAAGTTATTCCTTTGCACTTTGCAATTATTAGTGCAATATCGTAACATACACGAACCATATTTGTTGAGTTTTCACGTTTTATTGCTTTAAAACAAAGAAGACTTAAGCGCTCAAGAGCGAACAAGCGACTGAGTGAACTGCGGCCGGGCGACCGCAGTTGAACGGTTCACTGAGTGATGGGGTGGCATCTTCTCTATATGTAGTAGTAATAGCTCAATGTGTTCATATTAAATTATAATAAGTAGGTATGTTTTAACAAAAAAATAAACCGGCAAAGAGCGAGTTGTTGTTGAGGTGCAAACTTTTTAAAGGACAAACTTAACTTTGCTGTCGATCCCCAGAAACGGCTATTGCACCAACCGCAAATAATAAGTTTATAATAGTAAAATAGCTTTTTTTATCTACATATTTACGGTTTTCAGATTTTTTTCGTTATACCTATGTGCTGTAAGACATTGGTTCTCAAATTTTGTGATTCTAGGTCAACAGAAACTACCATATAGGTTTCCGACCCAAAACCTATAGGGTACCTACTTCCGGTTGACCTAAAATTGTCAATTTTGGTTAAAAGCAAGGGAAAATTCCGAAAAATAATCAAAAATGAAAATTAAGCTAAATTTTGGTACCTACTTACTACCATAATAGTTTTCGCAAAAACCTAAATTTTATAAAAATTGCTCATATCTTTTTATTATGTTGACTCAGGAGATTGATTATTATACACCTAATAGAAACTATAGACCTCAGTATCTGGTATAAATTTCAACATGCTAGGTCTACCCGTTCCTGAAGAAACAACTTTATGTAAATACCCTTTCTTTGTTTTTTTTTTAGGATGGGAAATCATTGAATAACTCCTCCCGCTCTGGGCAGAGCAGGAGGGAGTGTCAGACTTTTACTGACTAATACCCATCCATGTTCCTTCCTCGCCCTTTGTGTTCCGGGGCCACGGTATCTCTTTCGAATCAAGTCCCGCAGCCCCGGTATGTACTCGTAAATACCCGTATTAGCAAATAAATGAATTTGAATGTTGAATTTTGATTTGAAGAAATCGGTGGTGACAGACGACAAGAGAGTGATCATAAAAGGGTTCGTTTTTACCTTTTGTGGTACGGAACCCTAAAAAGTACCTATGTAGTATATTAACTATCTGGTGTCCACGACACAGCCCTCATATTGCTTAGTGTGGCACTAGATGGCGGTGTGTGTAATGTCCAGCGATATTTATTTATTATAAGTAATTAACATATTTACAGCTCTAGCACAAGTACCACTCGCTTCTGCCAATTACCTAGTTTTTTTTTGTGAATGGCCATTCTCATTTTCATTCTCAGGTCAACCAAGGAGGACGTCGGCTGCACGGTGTCTTGTGGATGTTTTGATTGTAACGCGTCCAGCCAGGGCACCAATTACCTACAGCCATTTTTTTTTTTTTTTAAAGTGGCTGTCGTTTACCCACAGCTGCTGTAGATGCGAGTGGCCCGTGTTCAGAGTTTGGATTTTTTAAAGTACCTCAATATCCTGTATTTCTAGATATATACCTACCTTTTTATAATGTAGGGTGATCATTGCTAGGCGCAATAAATTAATATGGTTTTACGCATTTCAAATTATCAGTCACTTGCAATAATTGTGACGGCTACAGCATTCTGTTATCAATTGTGTATCTATCACAAAGGCCAATAAATATGTATGTTTATGTACAGTTACATACATACATAGGTGCTATGTAGTTACCAATGCAGATCGTATAATCAGGTTTAAACGTGACCTGTTATTAACATTTACAAAAATGGTTAATAAACCTAAGTAAAGTAGATAGATAGATAAAATATGCTCTATTAAACTTTTTAATATTTACCTAATACAAAATTATTTGTCGATGAATATAACGATTTCGGGCTTTTCTATACAGTACATCAAAGCCCGAAAGCGTTAACTACCTAGCCTAGGTATGTATATTGCCACCCTGAAATGTTGTAATTATCACAAAACAACTTGATGAAGCGTATAAAATGAGGCTAGTCTGGGTGGGAGCCAAATGAATTGAAAAATCACAGTAAGTAGGATAACTATTACATGTACCTACTTCGGTCAGATATGTAACAAAAATAGTCAGCATATCGTTAATCAGGGGTATTAATCTAAATCCCTCGACACACTAAATCCCAGCTTTTTAGGGCTTACACTCTACCACGTCAAAGTATTTAGTACATGTCTACCTACTTAGGTACCCATAGCAAAATTCAACAGAATTATCCTGCTAAATGTACCTATAGCAATAAAATTAAATGGTATGGCAATAATGCAATACCAGTTTGTTTGCAATAAAATAAAAAAGCTTTCCGAAACGTACCTAGGTACGTACTAGGTAAGCACTGATGTTTCACCGTGAAAAAACCTTAAGTTTAGTCAGTTCATGAAACTTCTAAAACCAGATAATTAGATCAGTCAGTTATGTATGGGTCTAAAGGTTAGGTATATCTATATGACTGTCATTGTATATATATATATCACTGTATTTTAACTGCCTTTGAGATAAAATACACTGACCTGCAAAACTAAGTACTACACTTTTGAATTTCAATTTTTCCTAAACTATAGAAGTTAGAGATTTAAAATAAAAAACGTTATAAAGCAATTTTTATCAGCTTTATTTGAAACTATAGACAAAATTAAACTATTTTTCGAGTCCTTGTAGTTTTGAAAGTGTATCTTGTGTACTTAAAAAGTTATTGCAATTTTAAAAGTGTGATACTTATTTTTGCAGGCCAGTTTATTACTAGCTACTCATTTAAGAAAATGTGGGTAAAAAAGTAGATAAGGATACAAAAGCTACCTATGTAGGTAGAAAAAAGTCGTTCACCGAATTTTTCAGATTTACTATGTGAAAATAAAAAAAATAAACTGAACTCTGCTTGAACGACCTTATGGTGGTTTGAGTAAGAAACAGCACGACAAATTATTTAGTTAGGAGACGTTTTATTAATTGTTATGTTTTTCAAGAAAATTAATATCTCTATGGATTGTGTCTCTGAACTCACATCTCCAAAGGCCCCTGGATGACTACCAAAATGTGGTGGGGTAAGTAACACTGAGGTGTTCACTCCAATGTTCTGACCTCTTAGCTGTTGACATGAGTGTCAACAGCTAAGAGGTCCAGAGCATTGGAGTTCATTGAAAGCTGCCTGAGGAGCTTATACGATGCTGATTTCCGTTTTTATATGTCCTTGTCCTTAATTATGGCAATACTACACTGGCCTGCAAAAATAAGTATCACACTTTTAAAATTGCAATAACTTTTTAAGCACACAAGATATACTTTCGAAACAAAAAGGACTCGAAAAATTGTTTAATTTTGTCTATAGTTTCAAAGAAATCTGATAAAAATTGCTTTATTAACGTTTTTATTTTATTTTAAATCTCTAACTTCTATAGTTTAGGAAAAATTTAAATGAAATTTTAAAAGTGTAGTACTTATTTTTGCAGGTCAGTTTAGTATTAGTTCATAAGTTACTTCTGACTACTAATCCTACTAGCCACATTGTCAAGTTCTGTTCTTAAATGCATTATAATATACTTCACGACCGATAAGAAGTTCGCTGGGTGCCAACGTCGTGCTTCTTAGATTTATTGTATTAATATTTTTCTGCCCTTGTCCCATTCTACTTGAGGTCCGGGCAATCGTTTTCGTCTTCCATTCTCCCCTGTTAGACGTCACGGACTCATTTACTCCTTTCTCTTTCATATCATTCCTATTCCTCGCACAATCCATTCATCATCTTTGTCACCGACTTGTATAATTTTCCCCTTTAGCATGAAGGGCCGTGGCTCTCATGTTGTTCCGGTGACCTGTCCCCATTTCATCCATCCTGAGTTTACCCGATGCTATACGTCTCGGTCTACTTCACCATACCCTTATACAAGCGACCCCAGGTACCGGAAGTCGGAGCAGGTCGGTATGGGCGTTCCGGCAAAAGTAATGGGCACATGGCGCCGGTTGGATTGAAACACGTTAAAAAATAATCGAAATAAAACACTTTGTTGATAGACGAATATTAGACGATTGTCAACATATATAATTTAAAATTGCTGTATCATTTACATATTAATTCATCTAAATGCACCAATCAAATTATTACTTATCTAAGTTTCATATATCTACTAAATGCTTATATTATACGTAGCAAAATCTATTTTTTACATCTAGGTATGTAGTCCGTCTCACTAAACACCGTAACCTTCTACGGTTACATGATCACAGTCTTCTCAAAGAAATAGTTGAAAGCAAACTTTCTGTAAAAGCGCCACTTAGGTCCATCCAACACACGATTCTACGTTTGACGAGTTCCAGTGTTCGAAGGTGTGCAATTGTTTCAACACGTTTATACCTGGAGGTTTCACTGCACCTTGTACCTGGCAGTGACCGTACATTACATAGTCTTCCTTCAGTACCTCTTGATCTATCAGCTGTTTTATGAGGATTTTCACATGGTCGAACTGAGCTTCTATCGGTTGTGCGGTCATGTAGTCTCCCATGAACATGATGGATATACCTATCCGATTCCATGACTTGACCATCGCACCTATAACATTCGCTCCTCTGCCTTCGAATACAAGTCCGTTGCCGCCAACGAGGAAATTGGGGCCAATATCATTCCAACCACGCCGTTGGTGGTCTGATTGTATTAGCAATACGTCCTTTATACAAGCATATCTTTCAGTGCAGTGCTCCATGGCCGAATGGCCGATGAGTACGTAGGGTACTGGTAGATCTATGTTATCTATTCCATAATCAGGCATAGCTTGCCAGTCTTCTCGACGCAGGTACCAGTCCGCATGTAAATCTAGCCAAATCAAAATAATTACTGACACTTTTGTCGGATATTGTGAAAGAAATACATTTAATTAATTGTTTCGTTATTAGAGTTAGGATATGTTTGTAGAAAACTAATTGTATAAATAAAAGGGAAGTTGGCAAATTGGAATTGGGAGATTTAGGGTTATTTTGTGGTCGAAAGCCGAAAAGAGAAAAGAGGTTATTACCTAGATCTAGTCGTTTCGCTGTTTTTGCCAGAGCGAAGTGGAAGATGAAGAATGTGAGTCCACAAGCCACTACGAAGGCCCAGCACACGAACACCGCGATGCTACAGCGGAGTCGCTTGGAGTTCTGTGGTGAGATCAGCTCGAGGCCCAGTATGCGGCCTGAAACATCACCAATATCGCGGGGTTTAAGAAACAGTGAAAAAAAGCAGGGAATTATTTCTTATGAGGCATTAAGTGATTGGCGGCGAGACTAACGACCGACTCTAGCTTCAGTAGACTCATGACATTATCGAATCATTGTAATGATAAAACGGAGGCAACAATGTATTCTGGGACTTTTCGGACCATGCCAACTCTCGTTCAGATGACAAATTACAGTCTGGATAATGCGTCATGAATAAAATTTTGTTTTATTTTTCAGCCTGGAAATTCTGGGACAGATAGGAACAGTGCCTACCAATGAAATCGAAATGGACTCGACCAATATTGTAGGTAAAGCAAATGTATGGAAGGCATGCTACGCACATGTTGTGGTATTAAAGTACATTTTGCGGAACTGAAGTACTTCTGGCCACTACTGCACGTGAACAATTATGAGAAAAGACAGAGGGAAAGCTGAGAAAAAGAGAGAGAGAGATTTGTTTTTGAAGGAAACTGAGAGCAAACAACACACAAAAGCGACAAAAGACCCACATTCATAAGTTTTCTAGCTACCGCATGTGTAATTTTTTCGATAAGTACCCTAATGATCTTTAGCATCAAATGATGTTCAAAAATACTGTTATAGTAGAAATTTGCAGAAAAATACGAGAGTTTAATTAACATAATTATCTTGAATTGTTTGTCAAAAAATCTGGCGTGCTCATGCTAGATTTTCTAACCGGCCAGTTTCAAGTAAGCTGGCAATATTTGTTTTTTAATGTGGCCTCATACCAGCCGACAGATTAGTTGGCAAATAGCATTGCGGTACATGTCAGCTTAAGCTAATTACCAAGGTTTGTACGATTTGTGTGAGCTAAAAAGCCACATTTAGATTGAGTTAGCGTGCTTCCTACTTTTCGGTTCGGCGTGACATGGTGTGATTCAAAACCATAGAAATATGCATTTGGGCCGACATATTAAACATAATGAATAGTGTAGCAAGCTTAGTGTGTTTTTCTCAAGTATTTTTAATTTTTCATGGTTTTTTGCTGGAACCATTTTGTTTGTAATTATTTCACACTGAATATGTCGCATTTTTATGTGCTTATAACAACATAGCTTTGGCCCTATGGCTTTTTTGAAAAAAAAAATCAGAGTGACTTCATTAATTAGTTCAATGTTTTCTGACACTTTTTGCACACTAACAGCGCCGGTCGCGCCGTCTCTACACTAGGCTTGTTGTACTCAAGTCAAAGTCAAAATTATTTATTTGCAATAAATGTGGTAAAAGTAATAAGTAGTTCAATGACACATTTCGCCATTAAATTAACTAAATGTGAAACAAACCTTAAATTAGGTAACTAAGACCAGTTGAGTTGATAACGAGGAATAAAATGACAGGTTTTTTCATGTATTTTACCTTTTTTCCCCCAATAATCTCCTAATGGTTGCATTGTTTGTATATAAATATGCGTTTATATTAAATTTTGTGCAAATAAAATTTATTTATTACCTATATTAATATGTATTAGACGTGTTCACTGTTGTAGTTAGGTAGGTACTGTAGATATGAAGTAGTTTAATGTATAATTGTTTTACGATATCCCTGTGGTAAAAGCTATAAATAATATTATTTGCAATGGTAGGCAGTAAATAAACCTATGTGTTAGTATAATTTAAGTATTGTCAACATATAAACTTACATAGTTAGTTAAAATCTACCTATTCTTGTTTACTACTTATGTGCCGTCAAGTCTTTTATACTTTCTTCACCTTAAAATGGCAGGTTTTAGGGTACCGTACCTCAAAAAGAAAAAACAAAACCCTTATAGGATCACTTTGTGGTCCGTCCGTCTATCTGTCAAGGCCGTTTATCTCCGGAATGCGTGGAATTATCGAGTTGAAATTAAAACCATATATTCAAATCTATAGTCCCTTGAAGCTGTGAAAAAATCAAACCTCTAAGTTAACGTAAAAAAAAGATACGGCCGTTTTTGACGCAAATAACGTTTATATCGACACTCTCAAGGGAATCAAAATTTATAGGGGAGGTACTTCCCGTTGACCGAGAATAATTAAATTCAGCAAGAAGCAATGTCTTACAGCACATAAATAAAGGGAAAAAAAAACTGAAAACCGTTAATATGTAGCTTAATAACCAAATACCTAGTTTAATAACTAAGTACGGAACTCGAAATTGGCCGGTTTGTTTTTCTGTTCATTGCACTACAGAAACAGCCGTTACATAGTCAGTGGCGCGAAAGTCTGACAACCAGTCTTACAAAGGGGTATCGTATTTCCCACTACTTACTGGGTAGTGGGGGCCAAAATTGTAGTCCATAGTCCATGTAAAATACTAGCACTTAGCTGCATTTGATTAGACTGGAAGCCAACCCCAACATAGTTCGGAAAAGAGTAGGCGGATGAAAATAGTTAGTGGGGATTGCTTTCTTTCGGGAAACAGTTACTTAATCAGAATATTGATTTCAAGTTTTCTATGGGGTATCTGATATTTTTTTCGCGATTGCTATGTTGGTCCCATGGAGAAACCTCTCCTTTCTAATGCATGCCGTAGACATATTACTAAAACCATGTTCTTTAGTGTGCTGATGAACTTTCAAACTGCGGGCAAATGCTTGCGATTTTTATTAAATCCAGGTCGTAAGAACGATTTACCTAATTAAATCGTTTAGCCTTGAAACGTCAATAAACAGAGAGTCATACCTATTATTTACTAGGATAGCGTTGCTCATTGCGGAGACCGAATAGATAATACAATATTTCTACTAAAATAATATTAAAATGTAGGTATATCATGGAATCAATAATAAAACCACGGAAACCGGAAAAGCAAGTTTTTTATAAAGAGTCGTTCTTGAGTCTTTTGTAAAAATCATTATACCTACGTATTGAAAAAACGATTACTTTACTTAGCTTAAGTTATGTGGAAATTGAATGGAGAAGAACACAGTAGAAGGCGTGACCGTAGCATGGTCCCAATTTAACCAATGAGTTTAAGCTATTTTGAAATTTAATCAATTACGATGCTTGGAACTATCTACGCTAACGCCATCAATTGTCAGTTGTCATTCGATTTTTTTTTCAAATAAAAGCAAAGTTAAAAAAGGAAACAAAAATGTACTTAACATCATGGATTCGTGGCTGATATGATAGCAGTAAGGTAACCTACACCCACATGTTGCCAGTCAAATAAGACAAAATATGCAAACCTAATAGAAACAGTCTAGTTATTTGCTGGACACGGCGTTCGGTGACCGACATCACGATCCTGGGCCGTTGTATCAGCAATCTAATATCCTCCCGTGAACCTTGCTCAAATTGCTCGTCATCGCTCGAATTTTCGACTACACAAGACCGTATTCAAAAAATTAAGAAATCAATCAGTAGGTAGGTAATGGTGCAACCTTGGGAAGAGGAAAGGGAAGCCTTGACCATGCAGTGGCACAGCATAGGCCTACTCATAATAAATGATCCAACCAGGCAAGCAGCAGGGCTATTACGTATCTTTCTGATATCCAGTGACTATCAAGCTTCGGCTGTACACCGAACTTTGATGACAACCGTGAATGTCATTATATTGGTATTATGTATCACACTGATATCACTTTACGGTGACTAACAGGGTCATACATAATACGAAACTAACCTTTTGACAGTTAATTGATGGACACTGAGACCAGTTACTATCATTTCGAGCTGTCAACAGAGATACGTAATAGCCCTACAGGTTGCGATCGATCAACAAAAGAACACGATGACGTTATCGATCGACTTCAGTAACTAATAGTTGCACCCTTAACTACACAGTATACGGAAGATCATAACACAAACTTTAACCATCAATTTATTAAGTCACTATTGTAGACTACAGCTTTTTTTAATGGCCCTCATAAAAAAACCAACTCTCTGGTTTTTATTACCATGGACTTAGTAAATCCTTGGTAAAAGTTCGAAGTTGGTAAAATCCGTGTAAAAACATTATTAATAAAAACAGCCCAATAACTACTATGAAAAATTTACTCAATAATAAAGTGTGCTTAAACTTATAAAAGGGCAGACTATTGATAAAAATTATAGAACTTATCACGCACACCCGAAGGATACAGGAGGAGAGCGGAGATATTTAGAGAGTATCATCAAGATATAAAGTACTTAGTATCTAAGTCTACTGCGTATTTAATTTTAAAATGATATGATTCTAAATAACTATTTATGTTGCAATATCATATTTTGATTTTTGTTCTAAAATTCCGTATAATCCCCGATAACAGAAAAGTCTAAGTTTAAGATTGGAGCTTAATTTTATTATTTCGTCTGTCGAAAGTTAGTACATAATCTTATAATGAATCAAAATAATGGGTGTCCTTGTATCAATAAATTATTGATGATGAATGTCTGCCTGATCCCTCGGGCATGTGATGAAGTTTTAGATATCAATTTAAAGTTGTGAATTAGTAAGTATTTCTTTCTTAATTACAAAAAATTAAGACCCTTCAAAGCAAGGTTTCCTTTTATCAAGTTAATATTACTTCCCAACAATAATCTACTAGTTGATCTACAAAATACTTGATTGATATTTAAATAAATAGCATAGATATACGCACCGTTTCCACACCAGACCATGATTCGAAATTCAAAATTACGATGGAAAATTTACTGGTGCGTTCAGGAAGACGACACGATTACTGATAGTTAATCAATCTGAACGCGACTCTTTATTAGAAACTTTGCCGACACGTTATCATAAACGTAGATAATTTCGGTAAATTACTGTTTAATATGATAATATACGGATATAGTAAAAAAATAGAAAGTAAAACTGACCCAGTGATAACGAATAGATAACACACTAGGACAGTT
The DNA here is from genome assembly GCA_963853795.1 of Xestia rhomboidea. Taxonomy (NCBI): domain Eukaryota; kingdom Metazoa; phylum Arthropoda; class Insecta; order Lepidoptera; family Noctuidae; genus Xestia; species Xestia rhomboidea. The sequence continues at coordinate 21,101,377 of OY970756.1, read as the reverse complement.
AAGCTTATCAGCAATCGTAGGGCAACAAAACAATTACACTGTTCGCCTAATTTGATAAGATAATCAATTAAGTGTGATAAAAATAGATCTATTAGTAATGCATGCAAATTTATGCAATTAAAAGGTGTAGGTGTAGGTAGGTACCTATTTTGTGAATTAAAAGTTTACTAAGGCTAATGAAAGTACCAAACTCTTAGGTCAAATTTTGGGCCGACTCAATTTAAATCGTCTTCGAAACGCTAAGAAGAAAATATGTAACATTTAGCCACAGCGGAGACCTGAGTAGAGGACGCTATACGAATCAGAACTTTTTCTTTAATTACTTTACAATTATAGGACTAGAATACTTAGCAGGTATCGATTTTGCAGGATAAAATCATAATTATAACAATATGGATACATTCTTTAAGTAAGTAGCACGGTTGGGTTGGCGCAGTGGCTGAGCGACTGGCTGCTTAGCGGGTTTGATCCCCGCAAGGACAACATTTATGTTCCTGGTCTGGCTGTTTGTGTAGTGTACAGTCGTGGTCTTTTCCGCCTGATCAGTTAATTTTTTTTTCGCTTAAATCATGCGGAGGCGCCGAGCCACTCCACCTTAAACTTTAGGCCTATTAGGAAAGCGTCAACTTTGGCGCGCAAAATAACAATAACTCTCGTTTGGCATGTGTCGCCGATCGGTATTTTTTTCATTAATTATTTATTATAAAGTCAACGGGGCGGGGATAGAGAGCGTTTCTATGTTTTAAGTGCAAGCAAAAATTAGCTTAGTGGTGATCAGGCGGGAGTGTCCTCGATAGTACGTGAGTTTCAATGACTGTAAACGCTCCCACGATACAAGCGAATTTTCTAGTGTGGGGAAACGTAAAAAAACGACCTAAAACTAGATTAAGGTAGGTACTAAGTGTTCACTAAAAGTTGGGTAATGAAAGAAGGTAGACAGACAATCTTAATAAATCTTAAAGTGGCCAGAAAAAACTGGTTAACCATGACAAGCCGCCACAAACGTAGAGATTTCGACGAGGCCCTCAGAAACCTCCAGTCAGTATTTTAGGTGGTGGGTGGCGAAGAAGAAGAAGAAACTAGGTACACGAAGGTACCTCACGTACGTCTTGTAAATATCTAAGCTACGATAATGTAGGGCTTAAAAATTAATTTGATTAAATTATTAGTAAGCGATTGCACTTAACCGTATTTGATTAATTGTTCGAGACAAGTACCTAGGTTAGGTTATGAAGTAAGGTACTTATAAAACCTTTATATTTATTTATATTTATATTATTGCCTAGTATAAGTACCAATATTGTTATTAATTCCACAAAAAATTTCCTTGGTGGATGCTCCAGGGTAGCTCGCAAAATTCAAATTTTCCTATGTTTTTTGCAATATGCAGGCCAGTGTCAGGTTGTATGTTGATTAAAATATGATTCGCGGCTGTAAGACGTATGTAGTTACAGAATTATAATCATTAAAATCATCAATACAACCCTCTAAGTTCATGTAACTGTCAAGAATGACTATTTCATGAAAAAGTCATTCTTGACAGTTACATGAACTGAATATGAACTATGATGCAATCTAGTTTCAATAGGTATCAATTTTGGTCTGTAGAACACTCAAGCATTTATTTTATTGAGCATTGAACTCGGCTCACTCTTTGTGGGTTAGCCTTAAATCTAGTACCAGTTGAAATTTGACGACTGGATAATCTTTGCACTACGATACGAGTTGGTAAGATAGCTTGTACATGTATATTCTATACAAAATTGGTTAAATAAAAGTAGCCCCCTATTTTAAATAAATTCGTAATAAAGTCGCATATATAAATAAACTCACCCATTATCCCTTGGGGGTACGCAAAAACTACAGAATACAAAAGCCTGCAAAACTAAACTAACTAAAAACTAAACTATATAAGTTAGAGATTTCAAATAAAAAAAGGTTTTATAGCAATTTAGGTTACCGACTATGAAGTTTTTATGTACAAAATTAAACTCTTTTTCGAGTTCTTTTTCTTTCGAAAGTATATCTTGTGTACTTACTTAAAAAGTTGTAGCAATTTTAAAAGATAGAAAGAAAAATCATTTAAACTTCGAAAATTGTTTACCCACTCCAGGTGTAATTTTACTCAATGTAAGTATTTAAAGGGACAATATTATTTGATCCTCTAAAATCTAATTAATCCATTGTAAATGAGCACTTTTAATATTACTTAGTATTTAGTTATAGGGTTGATATTAAGGCTTAAAACGTCGGTTCATGTAATAGTAGGTACATTATGATATAAGTGCGGTAAGTTGAAAATTACAGCCGAGGCGATATTGCTAGCCCGAGCCGTGGGTGAGGGCGATAAAAAAGCAGAGACTGTAATTATCAAAGCGCACATTTATGTCATACGACGTTTTATAACATATTTGCGAGGAAATAAATAAAACAAATAAAAACAATACAGCGAAAAGAAAAAGCGCGCGGAATAATATTTACTTGTTCACAAATTAGAGAGGCGCGCGCATCAGCGCTTTTTTTAAGGCAAAGAAACAAAAAACAGACAGTATTACTAACTACTACTACATTATTAAGTAAATTAATATTTTTGTGTTTTTGTTACAGATAAATGGTTGTAATTTATTGTCAAAATTAATTAAATTAAAGAATTAAATGATGATGATGATATTTCATCTCCCAAAGTTAATTTTATTCATAAAATGTTGACCACTTTTCTGACATAAAAACTCTTTGCTAAGATTTAAAAAAGTACCGTTCAGTTTAGATGGAGCATCTTGATAAACCGTGCATTTTACTTTACAGCACAAGTACGTAATGAGATACATTACGATATTGAAATTGGTGAAATAAGAGACCCTTTACGAGCAAATGTGTTATAAAATACTTTTATTCATCTGCGCCTGGTTGGACTGGAACAACTGGAAGCCAACCCCAACATAGGTAGTTAGGAAAAGGCTCAGCAGATGATGATGATGATGTAGGCTTAAAAATATTTATAACGGATGGCAGTCGGCCATCAATTGTATTGAGGAAATAAAATTGATAATACTAAATATATTTTTAAGGATCGAGATTATCAAGGCCGCTGGCATGACAGAGATCGGTCGATTAATACGCCATGGTAACATACAAGGAAAAGTCTGGCCAATACTAGTAATAAATGTCTTAGGAACATCTACAAAACGGGACTTTTTGCTATGAGCAGATTTAGATAGACATATTTGCTTTGGCTTTACCATCTTAGATCTTATTAGAGTATGAAAGAGTTAAGTAGGTACTCACTTTGTTTGTTTGTGAACGGATTTCAGAAAGACCCGAGAGAATTAAAAAAGTAAATAAAAGATACTAAGTAGGTACAGAAGTTTGAGTTTCGAATCAAACCACGGGCAAACGCAAAAGCTATTCTGACTGATAGCAAAAAACGTTTGTCAGACAATGCTATCTCTTGTTGTGTTGGTCAAACTTGGCGCTTTAGCTCAGGTACCTACCTATGTAATTAAGTGTAATTCTAGATAATTATTACATTTTGAAAGTGTCCTATTATACAATAGGTAGGTACTATCATATCATACAAGATAAGTGCAAGTGATGCATGAACAACAAAGAGCTAAGGAAATGACTCACAATTTCGTTAGTGACATCAACATAGAATGGAGTTGTTTTAATTTACATAGCATTAGAAAGCATATATCTCCTTAAAAAAGAGTACTTATTATTATTTGTCCTTTAAAACGATTTTTTTGTTGTTGCTCTTTGCGACATTTAACAAATATTTGTCTCTCTTGAAGATATTTACAGCCTCTTTGCAATAAAAAAATCAAAAACCAGTTCATTTAGTCTCATCAGTACTCATAAACGAGCCAGTAATAATCAGTTTTATGTAAATAGATTATTTTAACGTAGTACTTTATTGGTTTCGTAGATTATAAAGTACGCCTACGTGAAAAAGAAGACAATACTCTATTTTAGAGTGCGGGTGGTAACCCTAGGTGCAACGCCACTCTTACATGGAGGTTGATTCGATACATAGTAGCACAGAGTCGGCTCAGAAACACTCAAAGATTTATTCGATGTCGGAATGGCTGAACATTTTCCGACGGGCTAAGTCTTCTCTATCGACGAAAAATAAAAAAAGTGAAGCCTTACAACGGAAGAGAGATGAAATTTAACGACTTTTTCGATTCAAAATATTGGCAGACAGCATCATGAAAAACAAGAATAAAACAGAGAAGGAGACAAAGTGACTTGGGTAAAGATAAAACGCATGAAATTTGAAAAGGGTCAGATGAACATCTTTTATAACTATGGCATGTCCGATAACTTCTTCATTATAGATCAGGAAATAAACATGGAGTCTGTTTTTCCCAATGCTGCTCCTGATGTTCCCGCTCATCGTTATGGAACCAGACAAAAAAGACCATGGTAAATTCGGCAGCTATAACTACAACTACAACAAAGGTACCAGACTTCCAGTCAAACTGAATCAGTTGAAACAGTATGCACCACTGCCCATTTCAGAAGCAAAAAAATCTGATTTATTGAAATTGTGTAAGAAAGAAGTAATTTCAGAAGAATATCACGCGTGGTTTGAAAATATTAACCCAGAGTGTTACGCAGTCTGATATGTCTTCTGATGTAGAGTTATGTTTTTTCAATTTCAAATTCCTTCAATTCCTTTCAAGTATTTTATTTGATAATAAAACGATTACCTACTTTTAAATATTGTTATTTTTTTATAATATTAAAAAAACAAACATTATTATTGATAGCTCTTCTATGTTTTTCTTAGTGAATCAGTATAATCTAGTCAGGAAGTTAAGGTTAGGTTAGGTTAGTAACTTGAGAAGTAAAACCAACTAGTATTTTACATATTTGCGTTTTTAAAGAAAATTAAAAGGATTATTGAAATCTTCGTTTGTTTAATTTTTGTAAATATTTAAAGTAATAAATATAGATCTAGTAGCACTCAGCAATAACTTTTAATTTCCAAAATACAGCGTTTTCTTGATAGAGAGGTAAAACCAACTAAATAGGGGGGTTCGGGGCACAAAGTGTAATTTTCTGTGAAACACTGTGACTTTTCTTTGAAAAGATATAAATCTAAGCATACTTTATAAAATTATCAATTAGATACCATTTCTCAATAGTCCATTTTCTAAAGTAATACATTAAATTTTAGGAACCAAACTTTCAAAACATCATTGCTCATTATCATTATTTTCGAGTTAGTTGGTATTTGAACTAAGCCCACGATTTAGAAAATTTGTGTTTGTTTTTTTGGATTTGTGGAATTGTGTCTGGGTCAATTGATTGAAAAGACAAGATGGCGGCTTTAGTTCCGACTATGGCCACGCTCCAAAATAACCCTACAGCACTAACCCTGCATCAACAAACTTCAGTTCGAACCTCACTCGCGTGGTGGAGGCTACACAAATAAAATAAACCTTATCTTGTTTGTAAATCAAAGCGGATTTAAGACGAACCATTGAATTCTGAATACTCTTTATGAAAAGAATGTATTACAAGTTTAATCAGATTCCTTTCTTGGGATTAGGTTTCATTTTGATCCCAACACCCTGCACCTATTTTGAGCTTAGATGTCATTCCTTATTCAAACTCCTTTTAACACATAGTCTTTTCAGAAGAGGTGGTACATTATTAGACTACCACTTAATTGATATGGTTCAGCTTTGATACGATTAAAAGGGACTCGAAATTACATCTTCGTTGAAGTTTTCAGGGAGGGCGAGGAGGGTTTCATTTATAAGGATTCGTTTCGGAAGAAGTTTTCCGGAATAGCATTCTATAGAAGAACAGAGATGTCAGATATAAGCGTATTTACGGCCCTGATATTTTGCGGTCTTGATTTCTTGATGTCAGGTAGATTCTGTGCAAGTCAAATGAACAGTTATGCAATTGTTTTCGAAATTATGAAATCGCGACCTATTTGTAAGTACATGGATATTGTTGTATTTTGGTTGCCTTCACAAGCGGGTAAAGTGTTATTAGCTGACGAAATGTGTATATCATATCGTACTTTTTATCCAAAAGAAAAACGAACTAATAAAAATACATTAAATTTCTACATATTCTTGACTCCAAAATAGTCGTTTTTTATTTAAAGTAGCCTCTTGTTTAATAAATCCCCTCACAAAGAAACCACAGAAATGAGAAATAATGATTTATAACATGCTACTCCTCGTAAAGTAACCATTATTTTGATTTGCTACTTACTAATGAATAGGCAATTTAATCATGAAAAATTATTTTTTTCTAAAGGCGACTTTCTTCAGAAGTAAAATACTACCGAAAACAGTAGTTTTACTAACAAGTGCATTTCTTATCATTTTCTTATCCCAGCACCTATTTCAGCGAGGTTCCATAAAAGTAAACAGGTAATCGTTATTCCGCGTCGAAGAGTCGAGACGAGCATTTGAGCATTGTATTCATCTGGCTTTTGTTTTTCCCTGTGTGACGCGAGACGGCAGCCATCTTTAATTTTGTCTTTGTTTAATTTTCAATAAAATTTAAAGGTGCGTCTACAAGTAAATAGTTACAGTTACTGACTGAGCACGAAAGATACGCGTGGTTTGTGCACTAGGTCTTGAAGTGCGAGCGTACTGATTGGTCGATTTGTTTGCACCCTAAAAAATAAACTCACATATTTTATGTTATCTGTAATGTTTACGTTGTATGTATGTGCTTTAGGTTAGAACGCATCTACCATAAACATAAGTACCTACTACGAATCAGACATATTAATTTAATTATCAAAGTGTAGGTACTTAATGATGTAGGTAAACAAAACTTCTAGCAATAACTTACGCATCTGTCTCTAGGTAGTATCAGATGTTATTGTCAAGGTTATAGATGATGTTGAGGCAATTAATTTATTCTGAAACTAATGTGTCGTCATAGGTAAATACATAGGTAGGTACCCACCTCATTAGCTCTTTACGTATAAAATTACATACCTACAACTACTTGTGCGTTATGTATTTATGACCAATGATGCTCTTATCTAGCTTGGCCACAAGTCAACATAACTTGTTTTTAATATTTCCTCAAGAAATATGAATACTACGAAATACCAAACACGTCAGCACAAAAAAAAAGAACCTGATTCAAGTTTATTAATAATAATCAAAGCTGTTCCCATGATCTTAATTCTATCAACAAATAATAGTAAGTGTACCTACAGCCGCACTCTTACAAGCAGGAAAATATGAACAAAGTATTTCGCTAAACAGGACAGCGTAGCTTCCAGAGAATAAAGCATAAAATGTGCATAAGTACAATAACAAGGAACATTATAGAGGCAAACGCATTTTGTGGTTATCATAACAAGGTGGTGCCAATATAAATAATATGAATGTGCGCAAGCTCCGATATGTGTAAATATCGCAATGTGTGGATGTGAACATACGTTTGCCGAGCACAGCGGCTCGGCAAACAGAACGGGGACTGCGGACGAGATCGCATTGTTTACGTACGAGTGATTAGAACTCACCTTTGACCACCTCTGTGTTGTCGACGTTCTGGGTAACCGACACGAACTTGGGCCCGATGTGCAGGCGGGAGGACTTGGTGACGTTGATGTTGGTGACGCCGGGCTGCGCGCGTGCTGCCGCCTCCACCACCTGGTCATCCAGCACCACCACCTCGGAGCCCCGGCCCATGGCCACCTCGTGCTCCTTCAGCTCGCGCCGCGGGTCCCCCTCGTTCCACATTGTCACTGACTAGCTTGTCTGTTTACCGACGTGAGTGACGGACTTGGAAAACCCGGCCACAATAGCGTGACGTAATCTGATGATTAACTGCTCGGACGTCGACTCTCTGCGTTGTTTGCAACGCGACTAACTTCGCGACTCTGAATGTGGCGGCCATTGATAAAGTTTTGCAATCCAACCAACCCGTCGCTTATCTGCACTCTCTTTAGCAGCGACTCTGAGGTTGTAATCAGTAATCACTAATATTTTATTTTATATCTCATTGTAATTAAGTACACAAGGAAAACAAACAATCACTATGTTTCGGTTTAAATTTTTTAACAAATGTTTTGGTGAAGTTGAAGTAAACATTTAGAAAACAAAATTCTATATTATAGTTCGGTCTGATAGAAGTTTTATCTCTAATGATTATCAACCTGTCTTGTGATAAAAAATAAACATAAGTAGGCACAAGTTTTGCGGGATCATCATCGGACCTATAGTTGTTATAATAGAACAGATAGTTGCCTGGCCTTGAAAATGATCATTAGGTATCAGACTTAGGAACAAAATACTTAAATATTTCTTTGAAGTGCCATGTGTTTCCTGTTATCAGGTTATCCCGATAACGAACGTCCAACTGTTGAAAACAAAACGTAGGTACCTACCAACACCAAGTGATGTTTTCGATTTTTCGTAAACTTCACTAGAATGTCCCGTTACTATAACGTGGTGCATCAATCACTCTACGATATAGAGTGCAATAGGAATCAAGCTGACGCGTGACGGCCCATCTGTTAACCTCGGCCTGTGCACATGGGTGCAGAAGCAGTCACCACCGAATTTAATGAGTAATCATCAGTGCCTTAGACACAAAGTACTTGTCTAGACCTTGTCTACATAATAGTTAATGCTGGCATTGTAGGGGTACATCCCCGGACAAGTTCTTATGCAAAGATACTATTACTACTATTAAGAGAGCTGTAATTAGATTTACTTTTGGATTATGGCAAGGCAGTCATCATAACTGAAAGAACGAAAAGTTTAATAGGACTGGCACAATACAAAAATTACGCAAAAAATTAAAAGTAAAAACACGAAATAAAAATATCAGCATGGTGCTCATCCACAATCTATTTGTTTGCTATGACCTCTACTCCGCCATAGTAACTATAGTGAGTATTATGGATATAATTATGTAGGTTGTCGAATTGAATAGCTTTTGCCAACACCAATCATGTTTAAACATATGAACACAATGTTTTTTTCTGTATAAATTATAACCTACGTTTACTGGTTACTTGGTACTAAGTTTTGTTTATTTTAATGATTGGAGTTTTTTTAAACATGTTATCTGTACCCACGTTATCTTATAATTATCTTAAATATGAATAACACTTAAACAGGGAATCCACCGGGGACAGGGGCCAGATACGTCCCGTATATATCTCGCTGGCTTAACGTAGAACACGCCGTATTACATAATGGCGCACCGGATTGATAAAAGTCGCCGTTATGTAATGCGGCGTCCTAATGTTCAGCCGGATTGTGGTGGCGATACGATACGTTCGACAAAGCGGCGTCTAACGTCCCCCTGTAACCCTTGAAAGCCGTCGTAGAAAAACGAATCGAGCGATTGCCTCTTGTATTGTTTGCTGTCACAGTCTATACCAAAAACCGGCCAAGAGCGAGTCGGACTCGCGCACCGAGAAACTTTTTAAAGGATAAACTTAACTTTACTGTTCGATAACAGCAAAGTTAATTTTGTCCTTTAAAAAGTTTGCCATTTCTAGGGATCGCCCTCGAAACGGCTATTACACCAACCGCAAATAATAAGTTTGTAATAGTAAAATCGGTTTTTTTGTTATTAAACTACGTATTTACGGTTTTTAGATTTTCACCTTTACATGTGCTGTAAGACCTTGCTTTTTGCCAAATTTCGTGATTCTAGGTCAACGGGAACAACATTTCGGTTTTCGAACCAAAACCTTTAGGGTACTACCGGCTCTACGCGGGAGTCGTGCGGTCCATGGCCCTTTACGGGGCCCCGGTGTGGGCGCGTTCATTGAGGCAGCGAGCTGCCAACCATTTGAACGCGCCCCAAAAGCTGGTGGCCGTAAGGCTGATCCGGGGGTACCGCACGATCTCCCGCGAGGCGGCGAGCCGCTCCTTGCCGGATTGCCGCCATGGGATCTGGAGGCGATAGTCCTCGCGCGCCTACACGAGTGGCGCGCGGAGGCGCTACGCCGGGGGGAAACTCCGCTGCCGCGACAAGTTGTCGCTCAGCGGACGGACTTCCGGCGTGATCTCATGGCGACATGGAGAGAGCGACTATCGCAACCCCGTGCAGGGCACGCCACAATAGTAGCGATAAGTCCCCTCTTTGAGGAGTGGCTGGAGAGACGCCACGGCGTCCTCACCTTCCGCCTGACGCAGGTTCTTACCGGACACGGATGTTTCGGTAAGTTCCTGCACCGAATCGGGCGGGAGGAGACGCCCGGGTGTTTCCATTGCGAGGATCGACCGGAGGACACGGTGGAGCACACTGTGGAGGTGTGCTCCGCTTGGGTGGAGCACAGCCGTGTCCTCGAGGTGGCGATCGGCGGCGGCGACCTCTCGCTTCCGGCCCTGGTACGTGTGATGGTCCGGAGCGAGACGGAATGGGACGCTGTCACCTCCTTCTGCGAAGCAGTCATGCTAGCGAAGGAGGTGGCGGAACGTGAGAGGGAGAGATCCTCACGTCCCGCCGCCGCGGGAGACGCCCCGGGCGTCGGGGGCCACGTGGTGGCTTCCGGCCACCGTAGGCGCGGGCCTGTGGACGGGGAGCTATGGCTAGCTCGCCGTCCTTCCGTCTCATGACGACAGGCCGTGTCGAACGCGCGTTCGTGTTACACGCGCTTCCAATAGGGAAGGGGTACGCAAGGGCAGAAGCCTGCCAGGGCAGCGGGACAATTCGAAAGAGATACCGTGGCCCCGGAACACAAAGGGCGAGGAAGGAACATGGATGGGTTTTAGTCAGTAAAAGTCTGACACTCCCTCCTTCTCCGCCCAGAGCGGGAGGAGTTATTTGATGATTTCCCATCCTAAAAAAAAAAAAAAAAGGGTACTTCTGGCTGACCTAGAATTGTCAATTTTGGTTAAAAGCAAGGTCTTACAGCATAAGTAAAGGAAAAAGTCTGAAAAATAAAAAATGTTGAAAAAAATTCGCGAAAATCTAAATTTGCCTACATCTTTTTATCGTGTTGACTCAGGACCTTGATTTTTTTCATACATCTAATAGGGACTATAGACTTCAGTATCTGGTATAAATTTCAACTTGCTAGGTCCACCTGTTCCTGAGAAAATCGGTGGTGACAGACGGACAAGAAAGAAGATCTCTTTCTTGTCCGTCTGTCACCACCGATTTAAGATAGGTTTCCTTTTTTAACTTTTGCGGTACCTACCTAACCTAAACCTAAAAAACCAATATTTTAAACCAATATTTTAAATTTATCAAACACATCTTGTTTGTCTAATCCAACCGTCCGACCAAGTAAAAGAAGCTACGTCCTGTCCTGTGGTGATGACACACATCATGGCTCTCCATTTGCACGCCACTCAGCTGGATTTTCGGCAACTTTCATCGAGCTGCTAGCAGCCGCCGCCGTGCGGAGATCGTCACTCCACCAATCCCGCAGGTGTCCCATGTTACGCTAGCCGATTCATGGTATCTTCACAAGTATACGTCTAACACTTCACACGTCGGTCATTGGTTCTGCGGCTAGTACAGCTCATTGCCAGTTCGGCTTGCTTATTCTGTGAGCAAAACATAACTTATAATGATTGGTTAAGTAGAAGGATTAACAATGCAGCATGCAGCATGTAGTTCCAATAATGCAGCTCATGAATGGGATAGGCAGCAATGAAGGGTTTTAATTAGTTAATGACGATGTCCGGACGGAATGTGTGATTAATAGCCGAGCAGTTCAAAACTGCGACAACTCAAAGTCAAATCATTTTATTCTCGTTACACCACTAACAAGCACTTTTTGCAAGTCACATAATTTTATTTTTAACTTGAACTTTATTCGTCTTTGCCTAGTAACATACTGTATTCTGTCTCAGTTAACTTTTTAACAAATAACAGAAATGCAATGTTTACAGTCATAGAGGAAAATGTTATAAATTGCATGCGGGTGTTGAGTTGTTGAGTATTAAATTGTAATTAGTTGTATTATTATTGTAAGGTACATTATTAGAGATTCTAGTAATTACTTTATTGTAAAGCAGTAAACTGTGTGAAGGGACAATTATTACCCGTGGGCATTTAATTTTTTTTTGTTTTTTGGTGGTAAACTTAAAAAAAACCACCCCGATAGACACAATATACGAAAATGCCTCTTTGTCAGATTTGGTTATAAGCCCTCGCCTCCATAATCTGCCAGTATTTATCTGTGGGTACCATGGCAACCTTTTCACAGATAAATACTTATAATATATACTGGAACAACACGGGAAAGCATGACACAGATTAGACACAGATCAGATTATTATGTTTGCACAGCTTGGGTACATGCCTCCTCTTTTTAATCGACTTCAAAAAAGGAGGAGGTTCTGTGTTCGACTGTATGTATTTTTTTTTTGTGTATGTCCACCGATTTCTCCCCCCTTTGTGGACCGATTCTCAACATTTTCAATTTTTTTATTTATTAAAACCGACTTCTAAATCACAAAAAAGTGAAAAATAACTTTAGCTTCAGAAGTCGGTGACTTTTGTTAGTTTGGTTCAGTATTTTTGTTAAAGTTATTTTTACTTTTTTGTGTTTTTGAAGTCGGTTTTATTTTTTGCAAAAAAGCTTTTGTGAGAGAGTTTGCTGTAATACACCACGCGGGCCCAGTGCAGATTGGAAGATGTCTTAATAATTCTTTGTTTTTTTTGTTAGCCTGTCTGTCTCATTGCTGGGCAAAAGCCTACCTAATACCTTCCATGAGCTCTTTTCCAGTGCCTCCTCGAACCAGCCTTCGCGTTACTCGTCCAGATTGTCTCGCCACTTCTTTCCTCGGCGTCACCGTCCGTCTCGTATTTTTAGGAGGCTTTTGCCCAGCGATCATCGAGCTTGCGGCTGACGTGACCCCCAATCCCATTTCAGCATAGCAGCCTTGCCAACGTCCACAATAGCCGCTTTGGATGTCTTATGTCTTCGGATTTTGGTTCCAGGCTTTTTGGTTACTCACAAAGTTTCATTCAACTTTGTGAGAGTAGAGATGATGGAATAAACTATACAATGTGCGTACCTGGGTTAAAACCTACGGCTTTCAAGTAGTCGCACAGGAGCAGGCTCACCGCTACTCACAGTACTCTTGCGCGTGAGGTAAAGTAGGTAGGTAGTAATGAGAACTTTCCGATACCTAGTACCTTATTACGTATGTACCTTAGTATTGTGACATGAAGAAACAGTCATCAAAATAACCTTCCCGATATCAATGCCATCTTTTTATTATAATTGATTGGGAAAAACGATAAAAAAATACGAGTGTAGATTCTATCACTGGCGGCGTCTATGTTGAAAAACGGATTGATTAACGTACTTAGATAGCTTTAGGTTTAAGACAAAACACCTTTTCCTAACTGTTTTTTGGAAAAAACTAGGTGCTTTATACATTCTTAGATACGATCGTAAACCGAGCATTAATCATCTGCCTTACATTTTCCCAACTACGTTACTCTACTATAGTTGGTGCCAGTTAAGATCGCAAAAGCGGTCATTGACCTACCTGCATTTATTAAACTTCTTAACTTTGTAATCCAAAAATAAGCCTGTTCAAGTCTTGAATCGTCATCTACCGTGATCTTCAACATTTTTTCTAATGAAAAACGATACATGGTTCATTTGTTTTGTTTCGTAGGAGGATATATTAGGCAAAGGGCAATGACCGCTATTGCGATCTTAACTGGCACCAACTATACAACAACTCCTATATTGGGGTCGGCTTCCAGTCTAACTGAATGCAGGTACCAGTATTTATCATGGAGCGACTGCCTATACCTGACCTCCACAACCACAACCTAGATACCATTTAATACGATACCCCTTCGCAATGTGGCTGACTTAATTCTTCAATAAGTTCTTGTGTGAAGAAGTGTGAAGAATTTACAAGAATAAAGGTGATGTGCAGGACTGCAACAACTATTGAGGGACCGTGCTCATGTCACATAGTATGAAAGTATGGGAAAAAGTAACAGAGAAAAGAATAAAGAATGCGAGAGGAGAGTGAGATTACTCAAAATCAGTTTGGGTTTATGCCATGCAGGTTGAGGAACAAACGCCACTTTTGCACTCTGTGAGAAGTACAGACGTGCACTCAAGAACTTGCACATGGTGTTCATTGATCTAGAGAAAGCGTTTGATAACTACCTCGGGATGTGTTGTGGTGGGACCTGAAAGAGAAAGATATACATGGGAAGTATGTAGAATTAATTCGTGCTAAGTACAGTCAATCTTGTACCTACGTCCGGTCAGCAGCTTGCAACTCTGACGAGTTCAGTGTGGTTGTAGGCTTGCAGCAAGGGTCGGCTTTAAGTCCCTACCTCTTCTTGTTGATTATGGACGCTCTAACGTCGGACATACAGGAAGTGGCACCCTGGTACAAGATGAGAATGCCAAGGGGGGTGTGTGGTGTTACGCGAATGGATAAAATAAGAAATGAGTACATAAGAGGAAGTCTGAAAGTGGCGCCGGTGCCTGTAAAGTTGTGTGGTAATCGGTTGTCGTGGTATGCATGTGATGCGGAGGAATGTGAAAAAGGTCGTGAGGAAAGTTCTGAGTATGAATTTGGATGGGATAAGAGTAGAGGAAGTCCATAAAAACGATAAATGGAAAAAAAGAAGTAGAAGAAGAAAGAGTAGAGTAGTAGAAGTATAAATAATGATATGGCAAGAAAGGAGGTGTCTGATGAGATGACGAGTAATAGAGAAGTATGGAAGAAGAAGACATGCTGCGCCGAGCCCAAATGAATTGGGATAAGGGCAAAAGAATGAGGACCCCTTCGCAACACTCAGTACGTAGTCGGTTAGAATATCTTCACTTATGTTGTTGGGTTGGACTCCATTCTACGCTGTTCTTTAGCAGAGAGTTTAGAGAATGAGAATAAAGCGAGCATTCACAAAACATCTGGCCTTTTGTCTAAGAAAATAAGCCATGTCGCTGTCCGGACGAGCAGCGAAAACACTTTTTCAATATAAAGAAGCTACGAGACCGTCGCCGTTTGCGCGATGTTATTTCTCTGTACAAAGTGATTAACGGAATCGTAAAATGCTACTACATATTTAGCCGCACAGTCCTTGCAAAACCCCCAGTTAACCCACCACCAGGTCGTTTCATATTCCACCAATCCAACCTCGGTCTCAATACTCCCTTGCTTCGAATATGTAGAAACTAAAATAGCTCTGGAAAATCATTAGAAAACGATTTATTCGGTGTTTCTCGCAACAAGTTTAGAATATTAGTCTTGAAGGTACGGGAGTGCATTTCCATCAATTCAATTTGCAACCGCGCAAGTAATCAACAAATTACAATATACTTCATATCAAAATATAACTGCATTCGTAATATAGTTTTGAGTAACATTTAGTTTTAAGTAAAATTGGTACTGTATTCAAATTGTTATATTCATATTATAAACATTAAATGTATATAATTATACAGACTAAAATAGAACTAAAATACTAATAAAAATGAAGACTAAAAGTGAGTACCTACTACCTACACAATACACTACGACGACAACACTTTGGCGTCAAACTACTCCTCCGCATTGCTGTCATCCGGGCACGTGCCCAGAAGACTGGCATCATTGCCACGTGGAATGGCAATGCAAATTCTTTGGCCAAAGAAAGTGCCAGCCCTCTGGTTGTGAAGTGTCGACTAGTCGGCGAGTGGTTTTAAAAAGGAGACGCGCACACGGGTCCCGTGACCCGAGCGTTTCGACCCCAAACGGCTCGAACTGTAGCTCCAATAAGGTTACAGTATTGCTGCTTAAGGATCAGCAGCAGCGTCTGCACAGCCAGGTGTTGACACAGCTTGCGTCCCACACCAAAGGCCTACCCACTTTCCAAGGCACCAACGTCATACCGTCTGGTCTCTTCCCATCGTCACGTACCAAGCCGTTAATTAATGTCGTTAATGCTGGCGTGACGTGCAAGTGCAATTACACCTGTAGCAGGACAGGCCATGGTGTCCGAGGCAGTCGACAGCTCCACCGCTGTGGCGCCGATACAAGAAATTATATACAATATACATGTTATAATAAATTGATTTTTAAGTTATGGTGAATGAACCTACCTTTAATAGGCATACTTATGATCTATATTATTTCTTCTGTTTTCTTTAAATGTTTAGTATGCACTGCTGTTGGTGTACCATATAAATAAATGAAATAATACATAAGTGTGGAAACTATACATAAACCAATTATTGTAATTGTCCATCAATATTTCGAGGCAAATGAGATACAAGGAAGGCAACTTAAAGTATATATAGTATGCTCTGTAGTCTATAGCTAACCTTTGCCCTTCAAATCGACTGTTGTCGGGAGTGGTACGGTTTACAGTCTTGCGGCCAAAACAGCTTTAAATATTGCAGTTTTTTGTTGCTATAGACTAACGAAAAAATCGTCGATTTAAAAAAAAATGAATGTCGGAGACAATAACCAAGGTGTTCGAAAATAAGATATGAATTATACATGCTTGATTAGCGCTCTGGCTTTACAGAACAGAAATAAAGAAAAAAAGTAAGTAAAACGAATTAAAATGATAAAAATTAACAATAAAACAAAGAAAAAACCGGCAAAGTGCGAGTTGGACTCGCGCACCGAGGGTTCCGTATAAACATGTAGGTATTTTGTTTTTAAACTACATATTTACTGTTATCAGATTTTTCTCCATATATGTGCTGTAAGAAATTGCTTCTCGCCAAATTTCATGATTCTAGGTCAACGGGAAGTACCCTATAAATTTTGATTCCCCTGAGAGTATCGAAATTTACGTTTTTTGCGGGATAAACAGACGTATCCTTTTTTACGTTAACTTGGAAGTTTGATTTTTTCTTAGCTTCAAAATCTACAGTAGATTTGAGTATACGGTTTTAATTTTAACTCGATACCTTCACGCGTTCCCGAGATAAAGGGTCTTGACAGACAGACGGACAGACGGAAAACAAAGTGATCTTAAAAGGGTTCCGTTTTATCGTTTTGAGCTACGGAACCCTAAAAAAGGAAACATAAACTAAAACTTAAACTAAAATTGGTCCTGCATGAGGCCAAAAGGCCCCAATAGGAGGTACAGCTTGATTTTTTTGCAGTGACTGGTAGGTTTATATAATATACCGGCTTGTTTTTCTTCTAGATTCTAGAAAAAAAACCAGTTGTGAAAGCAAATGTTTCAAAAATATGTTCGGTTGTTTTTTCTATTGAGAGATTCTCTCATTTGTGATTAGCAAGTTTGACAATTGTACCGACAGCTACCAGCTGTCTCTTGCAAGTAGATTACGATTTTGTTCGCGTTATCATAAGTACTAGTATGTAAAAGTTAGTAAAGTACAAGCGATGGGATTTCTAACAAGACAACGCGTCGTAAGATCCGCTTCACCGCGCGGCCACGCGGACGAGCAGTGCCGTGTGATATTAATTGTTTGATCAACGACCGGTTTCTGACCTATTATTAACCGGAGCATATTATAGCTGAACGGGAAACGGAGCTATTGAAGCTAAAGCTTGACGTGTGTTCTAACCCTGTTAAGGCGGACGCTCCAACCAGCCCGCGAAATTCAAATTTTCTCCAAGCGTATAAAGGTGCAGGAATGACTTTGACCTTGAAACAGTAATTCCTGCACCTTTATGAGCTTGGAGGGTTGTATTGTTGATTTTGATGATAATAATTCTACAACTACATACGTCTTACAGTCGCGAGCAATATTTTAATCAACATACAAACTAGCACTAGCCTGCAAATTGCAAAAAACGTAAGAAAATTTGAATTTCGCGGGCTACCCTGGAGCATCCACCTTAAAGAAAAAATTTGCTTGGTTTCCTCTCCGTGGTTCTGCCACCAATATATCTAGCTATAAGCTATCATTCAAAACGCGTCAGTCCGGTTATTGGATGTCTAAAGACATATAATTTTTTGGTTCACTGACAAGACCTTCATCGTTTACAAAGTATGCTTTACTTTGTCGAATAAATTATCTGTACAACCTGTTCTGTATGATTTTCTTAAGGCTGAATAAATAAGACTTACTTAGATCCTTAACCTAACCTAGAGGAGCTCATGGCTAAATAATAACAGCCACTCGGATAGATATTTAGTTTAAGCCGTGCTTGTCTAGGTTGGTCTGTGGATGGGCCACCCATTACATACCGAGTTTTCTCCGTGCCTCGGAAAGTACGTTAAGCAGTTGGTCCCGGCTGTCATTTTCAGATCTTTGACAACCGTGACAAACAGTCTTACCAAGGGGTATCGTATTACCCAGTACTAACGGGGTTGTGGAGGTCAGATAGGCTGTAAAATACTGGTATTTAGCTGCGGTTAGACTGGAAGCCGACCCCATTATAGTTGGGCAAAGGCTAAGCAAGCCAAAGTCTAAATAAGCGTATTCACGCTTATTACGCTAGGTTGAGGATGTCTGCTTAACCTAGCGTGATAAGCGTGAATATGCTATTGGAATGCCAATTTATTCTAACTTCATAGATGCTTTAAAAAACCTAAATAATGGTTAGTGTTTGTTTGATCACGTTTGCCATGCTCTACGTTGCCTACAAAATTTTAGAGGTAGATCTATTGGAGCCTTGGAGATACCTACACGGTGTAATGCGGTACTGCTCCGAAAACTAGGAACATTGCTGAGGTCGGTGCCAGGTGATCTCTCGTATTCGGTCGTGATTTGGTACATTGTTTATTTGAAGCGAGAACGCGTGTGACGCTTCGTCTCTTTTTGTGGGGAGCAGATGCATGCATGCAACTGAGGCAGTGGAGAGGGGGAGAGAGAAAACCTTTCACATCATCCAGACCAGAAGAACAGCCGGACATAAAATCTCTAGCCATCGCAGGGACTTGAGGCCGAGTCATCGCTCCACCAGACAGGCCTTTTTTTTTCGGATGGGAAATCATCAAATGACTCCTCCCGCTCTGGGCGGAGCAGGAGGTAGTGACAGACTTTTACTGACTAAATCCCATCCATGTTCCTTCATCGCCCTTTGTGTTCCGGGGCCACGGTATCTCTTTCGAACAGTCCCGCAGCCCAGACAGGCCCTTGGGTGTTCATTGGTGATGGCGCCATCCAAGCATGTCGGTCTGATACTAGTTGTGCGCGCACATGTACTTGTATCTCCCGGGTTGCCGACTTATTCCCGGGACCATAAGAAGCATAGGTACCTATCACATACTTAAAGAACTTATTTTTTACACGTGTAACGCTAGGTAGGTGAACTTTCTACCTAGTTTTAATATCTTTTTGGAAAGTTCTTGTTATCAGCATAGCTATTCACAACGCTTCGATTCGATTTTCGATTCGGAAAGTCGTATGTCTATCTCGCTAGATTTCGTAATATCAAAAAGACAGACATACGACTTTCCGAATCGAAAATCGAATCGAAGCGTTGTGAATAAGGGGCCTTGTTGACAAAATGATTTGATTGCCGGTTTTGACCGGTTTTCGTCGATATTTATTGATAAGTTCCAGGATACTGCTAGCTAAATAGTCGAGTATTGACGCAGGGGCATTGTGACAGTTTCTTTGTTTTACAAGCTTTATCTTGACATTGCAACTGATAAACACGGTCAACAACTGATCGACCATTTGCACTTACCTTCGGTTTTGGTGATAATACATTTTTAAGATAGACATGACCTGTAGGCTTAGCCAAGTTGACAATCTACAATCGTTAACGCTAATAGAAAACTAACCAAATGTATGGGAATGACATCTATCAACGTTAAGTCACGTGGTCAAAACAAACGAATGGAAACTTTAAAGTTTCTTTAAAGTTTTAAAGTCAAAACTGTAAGTTGTCTACGATTTATATGGGATGTAGGGATCACGATTGTAGAAACGAATACATTTCATTCTATCATCTTGATCGATGTAAACTTGTCTTCGATAGTTTATGTTCGTTTGTTTTGACCACGTGACTTAACGTTTACGATTGTAGAAAGAGAATCGATACGAGTCGTTTGTAACTTGGCTAGGCCTGCTGATCTTACACCCAGGATTTCCTCACGAGAGTACTCCTCAACGGCTAATAGCACGGACACGAAACTTTGTATACGTGTTCAATTTTGACGGATAAACATGTTTATTTAGTTCGTTTTATTGGCTTGTTTGTTTTAATATCTTTAATTTATTTTATCGAGGAGTCATACGTTCTAATGAAATCATCAATATTGTTATATGATATCTATTTGGATGATGGACTTATTTGATATTGATGTTACTATTACCCGGTTATGACCGGTTCTCATCGATATTATTATTGGTAGGATAATGCTGGGTAGGTAAATGTTCGCTGATTGTGCAATTTCTTTTGTCTTACGTCATTAATTAGGCAGTAATTATTAGGTAGGTACAATGTGATTCGCTCTCTTTATCTGAGAGCCTGATTTCTCGAGGTCCTTTCTCCGTGGGGTCGCTCAGGTTAGGCTATACTTAGTTTGATATCCGGCTATCCGGTTCATGGAATGTCCGGATATACAGTCTCAGTGTCCGGCAGACAATATCCGTTAATCTCTAACAATACTGTTATAAAATTACGAAAATTCATTCAGGTCATACACTTTCTTTGCAGATGGTATTCACTGGTTTAAGAGTACCTACATTTGTCTCGTCGATATTGGATTACCTACTATAAGTTAGTTAGGTACATAGATAAGATATAATATTTCAGATATTAAGATTATAGGAAGTACCTACTAATATAGGGCTAATACTGATTAAAAAATTGTAACAAATAGTGTTATCGTCCACGACCTACATTTAAACGATTTGCTAGAGACATACCTTCAAATGTACGTAGATAAAATAATATTTAGCGCATGAATCATTCGTAAAAACGAAGTACTGAAAAGTAAAACTCAAATACCTACATGTAAACCGACTGTAAATATATCAATCAATAGGGCCGCCTGTCGTGTGGTAAAGCTTTTATTGTTACAATTAACCCTTCTGTCTCGTCTTGCATGCGACGATACGATTATATAACCCATTAGAAATAACATAACAGAACTTTGAGTACGTACAAAAGCACTGTTTATTTCAAAAGAAACTACCAGGAGACCTGCGAAAGGAGAAATGAATAACCTCCTCCTTTTGGAAGTCGGTTAAAAATAATTGTAGACAATATTTTTATTTTGTCCCTGGTCAGTCGTCCTTTTTCACTCTCTTTTATGGACCCATCCACCATCGTCATCTTACCTGTCTGTGTGTACTTTTTTAAATCCCACCTCATCGCGTAACACGGAACACGACTACGAAGTTTGAGTTTTTAGATTGAATTTAAATATTAATTACTTATTCCAAAATGTAGAATAACCGGCCACTAGTGAGAACACGTTGATTATGCGTACGGCTGTGTAGTGGGACTACCTGCCCAATTCTGTGTTTCCCGATAACTAAATATAATAACCTTGGGGTTTTGATACACCAAAAGAGAATGAAAACAAATGGGTTTACTTCTGGGCAGGCTCCATTTTCACTTGAATGTGCCCTAGATCGAAAGATTTCAAGCCATGGGGAGAGGCAAAGGCCTCTCCCCATGGCTAGAAATCTTCATCCCACTGCTGGGCAAAGGCCCAGCACTGTGATGACACAGGCTAAAAGTAGTAGCAGTAGTAGCAGTAGATAATAAGTAGAATAACGCTAGTCTAAAAATAGTCATCCATATTCATACTCGAAACTTTCCTCACGACATTATCCTCGTGTCTTACGAAAACTAAAGAAAGGACGAAAAAAAAAATGATGTGGCTAAAAAAAGACGAATGTTAAGATGTTGAGTAAAAGAGAAGTATGGAAGAATACATGCTGCGCCGACCCCAAATAAATTGGGACAAGAGCTAAAGATTGGTGGTGAACGTTAGTGCGAAAACACTGTTTTCTTTTGGCGATTCAATGATTTTTTCAAGAGGGCGCTGTTGACAAACATGTAAAATTGTCAGTGGAAATAGGGAAATATGCATGTAATTTTTTCTTCACGTAAATCTATAAAAAACAGTGTTATCACCCAAAGAAAAATATTAAAAGTTAAGTTCAACTATTGCTTGTTGCTCAAAAATACACAGTTCAAACGTCGACTGTCGCGGCCATTATGTGACGTCATTTACCTCAATCTACCTAGTAAATACTAAGTCTATGATCTACCTTGTTTACATCTAATTTTTTGGCCTGGTAATTTTACTTATTGTATGTGCTTAATTCAAGCAAAAATTGCGATAACGATATTATAATGAAATCTTAGTGAAACTTTAACTACTTTTCAAATTAAAGTGTTTTTTGACACATAGGATTTGACATCACTACCGGCGTTATCGAGGACGACGCGGTTTGAGTGTGCTTCCGTTTCACCAAAATTATGCTACATAAAACAGTAAATTGTAAAATAAGTGATGATTTAGAAACTTAAACAAGCTTACTACACTGTTTTTATGCGCCAATACAAGGCATTTTCAATAATTAAAAAGAGTTTTGTATTTCATGCATATTCCCTATTTTATTGATAAGACATAGAACCATGCATCACTATGGTCAAAGTGATTCTTAAAGTCATATGTCTCGTATTGTGATGAGATTTAGAAACCCAACGGGGAATGTTTTCTGCTGTGTCTCACTGTCAAGAATCTGACTGGAACTGCTTAAAAACACACCAAATGACTTGTTGCTTGTTCATAGTGAAAATGTATGTCTGACGCAACAATAATTTGGGGTCCAAATATTTAATCTGCAGAACACATAGTACTGTACAAATATTACGGATTATATATTTCTGTGAAATAATAATGTTGTATTGCGTCAGCACTTGCTCTGCTGATTATTTACATGATTTCTTTTTTAACCGACTTTAAAGAACAGTTTGTGTTTGCTTTCTCATTTAGAGATCTGCACTGCGAACCAAGTAATGCTTATTACACAAACTAACAGCTTTGAAGGCTACAAAGCTCTTAGACAAGACTGGGTAGGCTTCTAGATAATAACAATGGAACATTATCGACCGTATGGCACTGAGTTAGAGCCAGAACAGTTTGATGGATTATGTTGACAGTAAAATGTGAGTCAGAAAAGTGAGCGTAAAATATTTGGTACATATCCTCGTTGTTACCCTATTTTGAAATTAGAGATGACATGATGCTGCAGCGAAGAGGGAGCAAGATCGTCGCAGCATGAGGAAGCTCTGTACTCGTCAACATCATCATCTGCGGAGCCTTTTCCGAACTGTCCTGGGAGCTAACCGGGTGCACCTGAATACCATTATTTTACATGGAGCGACTGCCTATCTGACCTCCACAACCCTCAATAAGCGATACCCCAACTCTTGTACGCCAGTATCGCATGGAAACTAAATCCAACCGCTAAGATTGATTGCATAGTGATGACCAGCATTTTAACAAAGAACATATTTCTAAGTAGTATTTTGTTATCGGCTTTGATTATAAAATTGTTTGTTTAACAAAGATAGAAACTACAGACCGACGTCATTGCAAAGACGTCATCTAATTCAACAGGCCACACCTTCTTTTCGTTCGAGCTTTTACAGTATTTTTTTTTCCAGACTGTATTCTTAGAATCGATTCTAAGACATCATGTTCTACAGTAGCGCTTGCCGCCATCTTACGTCATCATCTAAGTTCCCTCATCACCAGCCTACTGATAAACTTCCTCTCTATCGCACGACATTTAACTCGATCCTCGGCTACGCTCCACCAGATGGTACCAGCCACTCCTCGTAGTTTACCTTCTCTTATAATCACACAAGTTTTACGAACACAATACTTCGTATTTGTATGACAAATCTTATCGTTATGCTATCTTATCCTTGGTTTGGCCTTAGTCCTCAGCTTATACTCATGCTCCATGCCTTCGATCAATAATCTCCATGCAGATGACACATGTCACATGGCCCGAACCTATCTCAAAAGTGACTGAGCTACGGGAATAGTCCGTCCGACTAGGTTCTTCTCGGTACCCTGCTTCAAGAAAAAGGACCTTGAGATCCTATTTAAATTTTGCAAGTCAGCGTTACATCGCATGAAAAAGCATCATAAAGCCGTTAAAATTGTTTACTTTTCGTTTTCTCCACCTTACGATATAATAAGGATACACATACATAAAGGATTAAAAACCTTCATAAGTCGGAGTTAATAATAATACATAAGTAATGTAGATACATTTTATCGAAGAAATTCATATTCGCAGGTTAATCCCTCTTTGTTTTGTTTGTAAGGCAATCAATTAGATAATGCTTGATATTGATTAATCGGTAATTGTATATTTTTGGCACGTAGCTAACCTCCTTATACTTACTTGTCTTTGAAATGTGTCAGTGACCATAGACTTAGTATATACTATCCGTATAGACCAAGTATAGACTAACTGAAAGCTCGATAAAGCGTGACCAGTTTTGATTTGTCAGTGTGTGAGTTAGTTAGTGATGTACCTTTTACTTTGGATGACTATCGATAAGTGATTTAAGTTCGACCCTGAGAGAAAGATGTTCCAAAGACTGTCTTTGTCCAGATTATAATTTTACATTATGTTAAAAAACAATAAAACATAAAACAACCAAATTTTTTCTTTACATTTTATTAAAATCGCTAATTTTTTCATTGACCTTTAAACCGGACTTTAAACGAAATTATCTTCTAATATACATACAATATAAGAAGTACAGCTTTGCAAATTGTAGATTTCCCAATACCTTGACTGATTTTATTATTTTCACGAATAAACTTTTCAATCTTTAGCCAAAGTTGAGACAAATTATACAAAACAATTAGTTTATGTATTTGTTAAAAGTTAATTAACCTTTTCCTTCTTTTGATAATAGACGGTAAACGTAACCTTACATTTATTTTCATAGTTGACATTCAAGATAAACTATCGATAAATTTGAGTGTGCATGCAAAAATAGATTGATGAAAAATCTATGCACCAAAATCATGAAAATTATCAACAAATGGACTTTAAGCAATACAAAATATGAAAGTAAACAAAAACATTGTTATTATTTTACATTTTGTACAGGATAAAAGACAAATTTTAACCAAAAATAAACGCGTCATAGTAGTGATGACTTCCTGATTGTGAAATGCCTGTGAAATGTGCAATTTTCAGGATTATTTCTATGATTAACACCACATTCACTCACAGAACAAGTAACCATTGTTGAATACACGTATTTACTGAAAATAAACCACGATGTACGCTAAAAATACTGAAGAATTGATTCCCCGCGATTTACTTTCTAAGTCTATGTCAGCGACCATGTTTTTTTACCACAAAGAATTTTCACTCTGCTGTGTCTAAAGTAGGCGTCTAAAGTAGGCGACAGTAACCAGTTACTAATAAAAAAAAGGCTGAAATAGAGATTTTAATATGTAATTACTACTAATTTGTGTGATGAGCATGGACATTTGTTTCCGAGTCATGGATGTTTATATGTATTATAAGTATGTATTTACAAACAAAAAAAAAAGCATCTGTGTAGTATATCAACTATTTGGTGTCCACGACACAAGCCTCGTTGCTTAGTGTGGCATTCGATGGCGCTGTGTGTAATGTCCAGCAATATTTATTTACTTAATTAAAACATATTTAAATAGAAAACATGACGACGTTAGAAAATGGAAATTAAAACGCTATCACCTAAAAATATTCATCCTTCGTTGGGCGCTTGAACATTGACATTACCAGAAACCCCGGTCTTTGCTATATGTACTACATTGGTAAAATTGTCTAAGGAAATTGATTGAGAAAACAAAATGGCCACCCGCCAAAAGCACCATGCAGCACGATCAAGAAGAACCAGCACATTCATTCGTACGAGCTTTCCACAATCCTACCGTTTCGCTTTCTCGTGAAAAATAAATTCGCGAACTGAGCACTCTGCAAGAGAAAGTACCGAGGTGATATACTTTGCGTAGGTGCGGCAAGGTACCTCTTGATACCACGGTATTACCTAGTACTAACTGGGTTGTGGAGGTCAGATAGGCAGTCGCTCCGTGTAAAATACTGGTATTCAGCTACATCATCATCATCATCATCAGCCTATTAATGTTCCCACTGCAGGGACACAGGCCTCCTAGAGAGGAGGCCTGCCTCATAGAGATGAGAGGGAATGGGCTATAATCCACCACGCGGGCCCAGTGCGGATTGGTAGATGTCACATGTCTTCGAAGTTTTTGGTTCTAGGACATGCCGGTTTCCTCACGATGTTTTCCTTCACCGTTCAGCTACATATTCTCTATATAAGGTAGTACAGTTACGTCGAATTGAGAACACTCATTCTTGTTTTACCTACCTACAGTTCAATTTGTCGTCGGCATACACGTGGACAGCTGATGTGGTGTGTGATGTACATTCTAAGTTTGTAGAATAGGTTTGTATCATATATGTTTTTTTCATCTCAGATCTGGTGTCATTATGTCTGTATCTATTCATTTGATTGTCTTGAGGAGAACAAAATTAGGAATACTGCATTTTATCTCTAGTAGCTGTGTGCCCCGTGTTTTCTTCCGCCGCTCGGCTCCTAAGTGTCGTAGCGTGATGTTAAATAGCCTATGCTAACCTTCCTCAAGAATTGGGCTATCGTGAACACAAATATTTTTAAAGATTTCGAGTTCACGAGATAAGCCGCGTTAAAAAAAACTCTTCAGTTTTATTTTATTTACTGTTAAGTATCAAACGCCTATAAATTCAGTGCAAGTTAGATTGCGTTTATATAAATGTAGGCGCTAGGTAAAATTTATTGATGCTTCGAGTAACGGAGATAGTTGGTATTAGTTAAGTTACAGGGTTTTCAGAACTTAGGAGAACTTGGGACTAATAGATAGTTAGATGCGCCTGCAGACCCTTATTTAGGACTAATAGATAGTTAGATGTGCCTACAGGCCCTTATTTAGGACTAATAGATAGTTAGATGTGC
Source organism: Xestia rhomboidea (assembly GCA_963853795.1). NCBI lineage: Eukaryota > Metazoa > Arthropoda > Insecta > Lepidoptera > Noctuidae > Xestia > Xestia rhomboidea. Next base: position 21,074,504 of record OY970756.1, on the reverse strand, counting down.
CTACAGGCCCTTATTTAGGACTAATAGATAGTTAGACGTGCCTACAGGCCCTTATTTAGGACTAATAGATAGTTAGATGTGCCTACAGGCCCTTATTTAGGACTAATAGATAGTTAGATGTGCCTACAGGCCCTTATTTAGGACTAATAGATAGTTAGATGTGCCTACAGGCCCTTATTTAGGACTAATAGATAGTTAGATGTGCCTACAGGATTATTGCTATAGAGACATGGGCCTTTAAACAATCCAGTATAGGCACGTTTAATACATAAATGTAGGAGAACGAAGACTGCCATTTGGCCATTTGCATTTTGGCCATGCCATTTTTATTCATAAATCATCACTGACTCGTTGGTTTAGTAGTCGCAAGCGCTACTACTGAGCTTGAGGTCTTAGGTTCGATTCCCAGATCCAGTTTTTCCATCAGGTATTTCTCAGTAGAAGCCACGGAGTCTTGATATGTGCCCGATGGATGGCAATAGGCTCGCCACGTAGTATATGGGACTTAAACATAACTGGTGAAATATGGGTGTACTATTAGGTACACGTCTGCCCAACCTTTCGGTGATTACAGGTGAGATGTTATGTTATGTAAATTATACCTACATCGAGGTAGGTAAGAATTATATTATTATGTGATTATGTCAAACGTACAAACTGAACTACATTAAACGTAATTTACCAAAACTGCTGTTGGGTGAAGTCCCGAAACTTTAGTACTTAAATAAATCAGATTGACCAAACAATTTTATGTTTATTTCATCACAAACTCATATGACATCATTAATAAAGTAGGTAACATTATATCTTATTCAAACAAAAAAAAAATGTGTTATCTCAAAAATAGAGCAATAAATTTATTTACTATAATAGCCTTACACAACTAATACTAATTAAAATTTAATTTACATTAATATTCGCTTACATAATATTATTTATATAATTACATTTTACTGTTAATTTATCACGTGGTTGTTACCTTACCTATTGCATAAACCTTGCCTACGTGGTGTCGGAACATACGGGTAAAGACAGGGTAAGCTTTCAACTTGCACCATAACATGGATCTTCCTAATGCCGATGTAATTCTGATAATAAATAGAACACTATGAATTAGTACCTCGACAGACGACTTGCCGCAGAGTTCTGATGTTAACTGCACTCGATTAGCCCAAAGAAGCCCAAAGATATCGCAAACTATATAAATGTGCTGTACTTTGAAATAGTTCTTATGACAGTGCAACCTTAGCTTGTCGTTGTTTACTTGCAATGTTGGTTCGGTCTGTCGGAGTCCTAATAGCATCTCATATATTATATGTAGGTATTATAAATACTTTTTTTAGGATCTAACATAAATATTGAAGCATGCACGTACTTGTAGGCAGCCATGCTGATATAATATACCTATACATAATACTTAACGTTATCATCGCGTTTAAAATTGTGAACTTTGTGAAAAAAAGTAAAATTTCCTCAACCAACACACGGTGCGAATACAATTTTAAACGTCAATGTGATAGGTATACACAAAGCTTAATTTATCTACGTATGTATAATATTACTATAATTAAACATAATATTAATTCATTTGATCTAGTTACCTCACGATCAGATTTTCCAACCGCTGTCTAAATCTATCGCAAAAGGTGTTTTAGTTATAATCAATTCCAAAGAAACAAATTGCCTATACACGACATGTAGCTGTATTATTGTGTACACAATAACAATGATATTAACATTTGTAAATTGATGTAATCCGCATTGAATTAATTATTTCAAAATCATTTTAATATAAGTCAACAAATAAAATATTTAAGTAAGATATCTGTCCTAAATGGCGCTATATTTATTAAAAGCTACTTACTTACTTACTTATTACTGTTTACTTTAACGATTAATGTCTAACACAAAAGTTTAATTTAAACAATTAAATATAATCCTTGATAGTTCACTCAGCAGTTTTTATAAAGCTTCTATACCAAATGCGAGAATATTTAAGAGTAACTTGAAATACTTAGTGAATATAGCGACATTAGTGACATCTCAGCAAAATAAATACTCGAATTTATTATTTTCTCCAAACAATTGAGCAGCATTTTACATGTTATTTCATTGTTTATCAAATAATATATATTGATATTTTGTAGTGATTGAAGTTTCTTGTACAAATTGACAATAAATTGTTCACTACCGTGTACTATGTATGTTAGGTAACAAGATATTTGACGCGGTGGGCAACGTACGAAAACAGCTGACCTAGCCAAGTTACAAACGATTCGTATCGATTCTCTTTCTACAATCGTAAACGTTAAGTCACGTGGTCAAAACAAACGAATAAAAACTTCGTAGACAAGTTTACATCGATCAAGATGACAGAATACGTTACTACAATCGTGATCGCTACATCCCATATAAATCGTAGCCAACTTACAGTTTTGACTGAACTTTAAAGTTTCTATTCGTTTGTTTTGACCACGTGACTTAACGTTGAAATGATGTCATTCCCATACATTTGGTTAGTTTTCTATGCGTTAAGGATTGTAGATTGTCAACTTGGCTAAGCCTACAGGTATCGTAACCCCGCGCGCGAGAGCAAACCAGTAAATAAGAAATTACAATGCTAGCACTCCCTTAACGTTGGATTGCTCATGGCGACATTTAATATTTTGTCTATTCTTTTATTTGTGTGCAGCAGCAAAGCTGCCAACAATCATTGAAGCAAGCTGCATCCACTTTCTATCGATGTGGACGATGTGCGTTTTTCAAAACCAAATACCAAAAAGAGCTAAGGAGTACGAAGTCAAATAGTAAAACAATGCTTTTAACTATTAACGAAAGAAAAATAAAGGCAGATGGTTTAATTATTACGCCATTGGAGTCGAATGACGTGCAACAAGGACAAAATAGATTGTGGTGCGTACAATCAGTTGCAAACATGAAAAAAATAACTGAAAGACGCTGGAATACTTTTGCTTGCTGAATCACGACTTCATTGATTGAAATGCTTATAACAAAAACACAATTTGTAATTCTAGATTTGTAACTGATTGTACCTACATTAGAGTTCACTTTCACTTTTTTCGAATTGATCGATTCTAAAGATTTTCCACACAGATACCTATCTGCGAAACATTTTATTCCAAAGATGATGATTGATGTTTCTTTCTCTTATGACACATAAAAGGCCCATATTGTGTACTTAAAAACGTGAAAAACGTGTGTGTCTCTGCGACAAATAAATATGTTTTTTTTCTTTCTTTCTTTCGAAATACCAGCAAGTATACCTAGATACGAACATATACATTAAGAGATTATTTTGTCCTTCCACAAACGGATTTGTACCTTCAGTGCTACGTTGAATGAGATTCATATTTATTTTAATAGTTAAAATATGGGCCTCGCCACGTGTTACAGTTGTTAGTAGCAACAATAGTATCAAATAACTGTTTTCCGGTTTCACCTCATGTTTGTACTTGCGTAAAAGTCTTTTAGATTTTTCGCTCCTCTTTCGTCTTATAATAACTTAACTATTGGATACATAAATAGCACTAATTACATTCGAGATTATAATATGGATGTCATTGTGATTTTGTACATACATAAGTATGGCAAAAATTTGTATGTGCGTGTGGGGTAGCCTAGGGTTGTCAGTGAGGCTTTGTTTGGAATTTGGACATCGGTTTGGAGCAGTGTGGCCGAGGGTAGAGCTGTGCTTAGCTGGTGTCGGCTATGGCTTACAGGTGCGTGATGATGATTTCGTCATCGATTTCGTCCTTCTCGTCGTCCTCTTCCGGAGGCTGCTTGGCTGCCTCGGCGGCGATGGCTGGGTCCTCGGCGATGGCTTTCAGACGGCGAGCCTATGGAAGACAAGAAATAGGCGTCATTTCATGTTGTGGTCTGTGGTGATACAATTTGGTACGACGGCATACATTTTGGAAAACGTGTCTCTCAGTTGAAGAGATTCCCAAGACATAATTAGATATACGGATCTTAAGACAAGTACGACATAACCAACAAAAATATGTGAAGATACGCACGAATTCCTAACACAGCGTCTTTATTTACGGCCGAAAATATTATTCAAATTAGTTCTTTTATTTTACGTCATATAAACATTTTACCGACAATAGACTATTCGTATGTTAATGCGATTTGGGTCCGACAAAATTTGTTATGAAGATTAGCACACAAACAAGGTACAAATAGCAAAATAGCTGATGAAAATTTAATAAATTGAGGTCTTGTTAAACTAAGAAACTCTTGGAACAGAACCACGGTCCCCGAATATACTCTGGCTAATCTGATTCTAATTCTGATTCCTCCCTTTTCTACAATTGCTAATCAGTAGGCACTGACTGACAATAAATACCCTTAATAATAATAATAATAAAACGTTTATTTCAGATAACTAAGATCCAATTTGTTAGTAGTACAATAACTTATAACTAGTGTTAGTAAAGCAAACTTAATCTACCGCCCCCTGCCTGACCCATGAATCGATGTATCAATACTCATGTGAAATTAAAAATCACAAAAATTTTATTCAATCGTTAAGTGCCGTAAAAATGCATTTAAATTTAGCATTTTCAAATTTCGCGCGTAATTTGACGAAACCGCTGGACGCAGTGGACGCCATATTGCTCTGTGGTCATGACGTCAGTTGGCTGTATAAACAAAGCAGTGATATTTGAAGTTGACAGTTGACACTTCTAAGTTTACATAGCCTTATGACGTAATAACATGACGACTACTATAATAGTGTTATGAAACAGATTAAAAAAGCTGAAACATTTGAATTGAATTTAAAAATTTAGTTTGTTATTCTATAAACTAAAACTAACGTTTTCCAACTGCGTTTTGCCTAACCTAAGCTATCTCAATAATATATTTTTTGTTTTTTTCTCATATAGAGTAAAATACCCTATTATTACGTTTTACATTACCTTTAAAACCACAGACTCATTAACCGAGTAACATATAAATAGAAATAATTATTCTCCTGTCCTTATCCAATTTATTTTAAATCAACGTAGCTTGTCTTTTTCTATCATACTTTTCTTTTAGTCACTTTCACACATGAAACACTATAAATAATTCGGGGCTCTTTGGACTTATCAGCTAACCTTATTTTATTTGGATGAAATACAGGGTGTAAACAGACTCATCACGAAGCCGTCAACCGAGCATTCTGTACATCAAACTAAGTAACTCTACGCAAAAATTATTGCTGGGAAACGAGATTTTTTTTGGGCAAAAAATCATGTTTTGTAGTAGAACTCAACGTAACGTACTCAAAAAATTGTGCTGATAGTTGGATAGAATAGTCGTTAATGTGTAGATAGAAATCTACACATTAAAAACATGATTTAAAAAAAAATTGTTTAAAAGTTGGAACTTTGACCTCAATATCTCACTAGGATTCCAGGTATGGTGTAGAACAAAAAATATCGCAATGACGGGGAGAACAAGTGCCTTTCGGCTTCGTTAAGAGGTGTTTTACACCCTTTATAAATAGGGCCGTGCAGATTTTTAAAGATTTGTTGGAAAACAAGAAGTATAAGAAATTCTTCTAGTTCATTGCCCTGTTAATTTAGAGGACACGGCTGGCCTTGAAAGAAAAATATACCCATTAGATAAAATTGTAAAAAAAATTGGAACCAAACAACAGTCATTAACAAAATGCCAGACGAATCATTTTCCACTTTCTGAAACCAGGAATTTCCACAGAAGGCCATTGTCATGCATGTGGAAGAAGATGCACCTGAAGTATCGGTACGGTGCATCTACGGAACCCAAAAAGTGTCCAAATCAAAGTCCTATTCAAACCATTTATTTCAATGAGGCCATTTAAAAGGCACTCTTGAACGTCAAACTTTAAAACAAAGGGTAGTACATAGGTAACTGAAGATACTGACCTTTCTCTTGTGCAGTATTTCCACGACGATGTAGCCGCCGACTCCGATGAGGAGCATGACCATCATGACGTACAGCTTCATCCTGGCGCACAGGTGGGTGGAGTAGGCGTACGCGATCACGAAGCCGGCAGACTCCCATAGGCGGTAGTTGGAGAATGCAGCCTCTTTGTTACGTCTGAAGAGAACTCCGTACAAGCCTGGAATGGAAGGAAATAGATAGTAAGGATTGTTAATAGTTATTTTCTAAAATATTTGCCTGTCTTTAGCATGTCCTAGAACCAAAACTTCGGAAAAAACTGATTACCACAAACCAGTCCTGAGCTCACCTGCCAGATAATTGCCCACTTCCTCCCGCAGTGGGACAGTGTCCCAGTAGTGGGAACAACATAATCTGATCATGCTAATTCCTATTTAGTTATTCTTCTTCTTCGCAAGTATAAATATTTCGTACCTAAATCTCATCAAATCATTTGGGCTCAGTGGCCAAGTTAATCGTGGCGTCAGTACAGTAGCGTTTTTTTAGTGCTTTATAGTGCAGGCGTAACACTAGAGCCAGTGGGCCATGTTCTGGTCGGGATCACCGCAGCCCACTAGCTGAAGTATTATTAATAAGTGTATACTTTATAAGTCTTTGAACTAAGAAAACTGTGGACAGTTCGAGACGTTTTTAGCTGCTACGCTAGCAAAAACTCGAAGAAGTAGGTAAAGAGTTCTTCCGTCTGTCACAAATTACAACTCAAACAAATAATTAGTAACTTCAGTTCACGACTAATAAAATTGACTCATGCAGATGAAGCAGGTAAAAAGTAATGACTTTATTAGCTGAATAGCGGAATGCATGGAAGCAATTACTATTTAATACTAAAAGATAAAAACGTGTTTCATTCACGTGTTCTATCTATACAAATGAAGCGATCACATCGTTTTTATAAAATGACATAGCACATTGGCACTTCATATTTCCGTGACACTTTGGGAATCTTTGAGCTGCGGTTGTAACGGCTCCAATTTACGATTCGTAGGTTTTGCAAGGCAGGCGCGTTCATTTGTGTAATTTATTTCATCACGGCTGCTCTCAAAACGGTGAAGGAAAACATCCTGAGGTAACCGAAATGTCCTAAAACCACAAATCGATTGCATGTGAGATGTCGTATGCCATCGAATTTTTGGTAAGTAAACCAACTCGCACTGGGCTGTTGTGGTGACATCACAGTAGTCTATAGTACATAGAGAAGAGGCCTGGTGTGGTTCACCCTATAGGCTGATTATGTACTATAGTTAATTTCCATGGGTGTAAAATGTGAGAATGTCTTTCTTTCTGTTTACTCACTTTTTTATAAGAAAGAAAGAAAAATTATTTATTTGGGACAAGCACAGGCACTACAATAATAACAATAAAAAAGAATCTAAAACTAAATAAGCAAAAGAAGACCTGTGCGAGGCCAAAAAGGCTCCTACGTACACGTACGTACGTTCTATACGTTATTTTATGATAAAATCAATCATATCGTCCATATATTATGTGAAACGAGTAAACTACCGAATAACTGTGTTGCTGTTATACTTATGCAGATACTTTTTACATGTTATTGTTATATAGATTTTAAACGAATAAAAAAAGGAATGTTGTGTTTAAAATAGAAAATGATTTTAAGTATGTTTTAGACTCTAAAACATGCTTAATGATAATCCTCTAAAATTAAGAGGATTATACTTGCGCTGAATGTCGCGGGCTCATGAGGAAAACACGGACCTTACGATCCTGTGCCAATGGATTTTGATTCGCCGTTTTATGACCGCGATAAAATTCTATTTTTAAACCCAAGTCCTAAACGTTTATGGCATTCAGGATAAAAGCCTCCATGTCTGGTTCACTGATATAAATGGTAGGACCGGTTTAGATACGCTCGCTTAGTTACTTAGGTTCACATTTTGTAGACGAGACGAATTCTTTTTTTTTTTAATGTGTTTTTGTCGTTGTGGGTACAATGGTGTATTTTTAAAATGAATAGTAAATTATCGTTAACTTTCATACCAGACTGTGCTGTGATGTTTAGCTAGGTTGGAGTCCGGGAACAAAAGATTTCAACGAGTTTAACGTCACTTAATTTTTAATAAAAAATAATCAAAAATTACACTTAGCAAACAATATAATAAACGGGACTTTCTATTATTAAACTGTTTTCAATAAATGTAACATGTCTTTAGAAATCCAGAAATTCAGTTGAAACTTCATACGTTTGCAGCATAAAATAGTGAGAGTACCAGACATTTCACATTATACGATATAAATATTCGTTTCTATTCTCAAAGCGCAGTTAATAGTCCAATAACAATCGCGGGCCGTGGCCAAACTGGCCATGGAAGGTAAGTTATAGGAATTGCTTTCCACCCGAGGCGAGCTCACACGTGCGATTCTAGATTTAAACGTAAGTAATATGAAGGCAGGATGGTTTATGTCTATGGGCGGCCAAGGCATAGTGAAACGAAAATAAACTATTTGAACCATAGATTTAAATATTATATCCAAATTCCAGGTGTAATTGGGTTTAGCCATCCGTTTCTCAGTAGCAACCACTTTATCTGGATATGTGCCCGATTTAATCTCATGCAAATGGGCTGGCCCCTTATTACATGAAACTTGAACATAACTGTTGATATGTGGGTGCACTGCTTCTGCCTAACCTTTTGGGGCTTACAGGCGTGAGGTGGTACTTAAACATTATTTGCGTATCTATTCCAAAGACGAGATGTTTTCAAAATTAACTAATATTTAAAATTCTTAATTACTGTGTTACTGTCACGAAACGGTAGTTAATTTTGTTTTAAATTGATTTTATGTCTCTGTTATCTATAACTTTCACGGTATCATAATTAAAAACAAAAAAACATAAATTAGAAATTGCTTCATTCTTTTATATTGTGTTCAATATATCGTTAAAATTTTGCTTTGAATGTTTACTTTTTTTTTTTGGATTTTGCGATATTATGATTCATCTTACGCATACATACATAAACTCATAGGTACTGTACTTCAAATCGTTACATGCTGGTATTTACGCTATTAATATGCTTCCTTTATTATCATCCATAAATAATAAAAATCATATAAGCGGAGAGTACGATTCGGCATCACAAAAGATTTTTCTGATATCCCTAATCATATCATCTATCATCATCCTAAATAGGTAGGGGTCGTCTTCCAGCCTAACCCGATACAGTTGAATACCAGTATTTTATATAGAGCCTGCCTACATGACCCTCACAACCCACTTACTAGGTAATACGATACCTCTGGGTAAGACTGGTTGTCAGACTTTTGGTCCTCAGACTACCTGTATCGTCTGTCAAAGATCCACATGTTACAGACGGGACCGACAGCTTAACTGATAACCCTAAGCGTTTGATAATTAGCGGTTCTAAATAAACGCAGACTTAGGTAAAACTCTATTCCGATTCCACGATCAAGCATGAGTGTTTATTATTCGCGCATAATGATAAGAATCAAGCGATCTTTGTTCGTCTCTCGGTCTCACAATGGCATGTAAAAAACGAATTCTTAAAGCAATAAATTGTATCCACAGTATGGTAATACATATTCATATCAGATATATAATGGTAGCTAGCAATAGCATAAAACTTACTCGTCTGTATCTTACTGAGGGTGATGTCAGACGAACTGAATTAAATTAGCGACCGTTTCTATCCCTGTCAGGTCAGCGTTCATTTGCAAACATTTTTCTATGTCAATTGCATTTTCTGACGTAGAAATGTGTGTCATCGCATGTTTGTAAGTGCAATAATGCTCCTCTAATGGGGTATGACCATTGACTGGATTTCTGAATTCCTTATATTTTTATATATTTTTGTCAATTGATCATCTCATTTTAAGGTTACTTACAACCTATCACAACTAATGTAAACCTTAACAACAGACTTGCTGATCGGCCGAGAATGCATATTAGTAAGTACTTTTTAATTCGCTTATAATGACTTTGTCAAAATGGAAATTCAAAGGAACAGTTCAGTCGAACGTTGCGGACTTACCGACGTTTTTCTGCCGACCGTCTGAAATAGCCTTACGAGTATCTTTATAAAAGGTAACAGCAAACAAATGAATATGTATTTGAGATTCATGATTGTCGCGTTCTGTAATATTATACTTGATCTTATGACCTTTAATGTTTGTTTAATGAATACACTTAAGACCTATGTTCGTGGTTTTATTATACAAATAGTTAGCTTGACCTACGATTTGTACGCGGATACACCGTCTTAAGAACCAAGAAATATTAGTTTATATTCTCTGATAGGTATGCTACATAAATTAAGAATTTGCTTTGCGAAGAATAAAATTATTAACTCCATTCTCTACTGAGGGTATACAAAACTTTATAGTTGCAGTTTGCACTACATCGTTACATTTTAATATAATTTCTCGAAGCCCATTAAAACCCGTTTCTAAGGTGATTATTACATAAGAAATAATAGTGTCGTAAAAAATGAACAAGGAGTGTGCTAAGTGGCTTCATTGCACTTTAATAGTCTTGCCGTCTACACTCATAAGAAAAAGAGAGCATATTACTGTCTTTATTAAGTATTTGGATCCGATCATCTCACTCAGGACAGAAAAAAAACATCTTATTTAAAAAAGGAACGAGAACTAAGCTGAACATCACGCCCATCCAATGAGTTTGTAATTCAAGCCCAGGTTTTTTTTTAACACAAATTATTGTCACACAGTTCACGAAAAAATATCTTAGCTGTTATAAAAACGCCCTCCTCCAGTCAAACTTCTAACTTTGTAAAATCTATACTGTATGAGTTAATAAACTACTCAGTACAATAATAGCACTAGTAAATCAATTTATAAACTCACCATTAATTTGCGTCTGCCATACAGCATCACCAACGCCCCAAAGACCGGAGATGACGAAGAACGTCGTCGGAGACTCAGGGTCCGGCTTCCAAATGAGAAGCCAGACGATCAGTCCCAAGTGAAGAGCAGCTCCCATCACAAGGATTGGGAATCTTCCAATGTACTTCATGGCTGATCCGAAGACTAAGGAGCATATCGCATTGACCACACCGAAGCAGATCATCACGTAGCCGATGGAACGGATACCAAGTGCACAGGATACGTAAGCCTGGAGAAAAATGTTTGGTTACAGACAAATTGTTAAAATTGTAGAGGTAGGTACATGGTAGGAGTGGAAAGTTTATAGGCCTCCATTTTCAGGGGTGTGTTGTGTCTGGTGGGCTAATTCCCCGACGCGTTGTTGTTGTTGTCCGGCCGAAAAAATCTTTCTCGTGTAAACAGACTACCCAAATATACAAGCTCATTCGCTTGCTCCACGTCCAAACTATTATCATTTATTTTCGCATAACACACAGATACATCCTCTCCTCTTTCAAACATCATACATTTCGTCTTGTTTATTTAAATTCATCCCTTTTCTCTTAAATAGAATAGAAATCATTTATTTGCCAATAATGTAGGTATACAATTATCATGTTTGTTTTGACGAGAGTCCCGATACATAATGCCTTCCGGCATGAAAAATTATGCATGCAAACAATGCTTCATATTGTCATATCGGGGACAAATCTGTTTGCGAGACGCGATTTGGTTCTAGTTGCATATCATGTAACATATAGTTGTTTAGTGTTATTTTCTATAGCCTGGGTGGCGGTTTGTAAATATGATAAGTTACATTGTATAGTTATAATGCTATAAGAAAATTAAAAAGGATACACAATCTTAATTAAATTGAAGTTCTGGGAAAACATGATTTGTCTTATTCATTATTTTTCTCTTTTTGCGTTTCATGCTCCAAAATTATGATTTAATAAAGTACTAATTTCAAATTTATTCTTCTAGTAATTATAGATAGCAATACAAATTCTAATTCCCCGCACTTTTTACATAACATTGGTAAATACACTTCTTTGCTAGCATCGTCGGCGAAAAAACTTTTGAAGCCGTTCGGTTTCAAGTGTATAGAATCCATTTACCTAACATCCTATTAACGGTTCTCGTAACTAACATTTTGTTTGCAAAAAATGTTCAACATTCGTTAAGACACCCGTATTTGGTTACTATGAGTTTCTAAGTGAAACATCCATCGACAAGGCTAGTTATTTGATGGGTGATTGGCTGGCCATAAACGAAAGTTATTGCCTCAAAAAGTATTTGTCTAATGGCTAGGGCGCTAGGCTATTGTGTAGATGTACCCAAAACTTCTAGAAATCGTTTATTCATTTATATTCGTATCTAGTTACAATTTTAAGTATTTCATAAAATAAAACGATTCAAAAAAACACTTACAAATATAAAACAGTGGAATCATTATTATTGCCTCTAGAAATAACTATTTACGGTATAAAGATATGTTATTATTTCGAGATGATTACTTGATTGCAATTAAAATAAAACTATTGTGGACTACTAAACACTTACAGGTAGGTACTATATACTTTGCCATTTATATTTATGTTTGACTTCCGTCAGCATTCCGATATGCTATCAAGATATTTAATACTTAGAAAAACAAAATATGACATAAAAAATATCATTCTGGTTTTCGTAATCATCACCACCTTGCCTTTTCCCATCTATATTGGGTTCAGCTTCCAGTCTAACTGGATACAGCTGAATACCAGTATTTTGAACGGAGTAACAGCCTATCTGACCTCCACAACCCAGTAAGTACTGAGTAATACGATACCCCTTGTAAAGACTGGTTATCAGACTTTTGGACTTCGTATAACAACTTTCAAAGATCTGCAAATGTTATGGTATTCGTAATCATTACGACAAATAAAAAATCGGTACAATTCGTAAAGCAGTGAAATTCGAAATTGCAAATTCGTTTTCGCAATGCTAATTTAAGAGGACTGCCATTCAAATAATTCAATCATCATCATCCAAATCATCTAACATGCTAACATGATGCAATGGAAATTACTGGCTTATGCTATTTACCTGAGATTACACGAATTCGAATCATGAAAACCCGTGTCATAATGCCAACAGTATTTTGATTTAAGTAAAAGAGTGTCTATGGAGTTTAGAGACTCCATGGATTAACAATGTCCATGGAATTTGTTGCTCGTTCTTCTCTACAGAGCAACACTTTGGAATGGGCAACGAGCAATTTTTTTGTTCAAACTGATTGTTTCCCTGAAAATTTAAAAGCACCTGTAACTGGTTTATTTGAAATAGATCATCATCGATTGGACCATTCTCAGCAATTGGCTTTTACTGGCTTCGTATAGATAGAAAAAAACATGCGGGGCAGTCTTTGGGGACTGCCGATAGAAGTGAAAACTAAGTAACTTGTGAATTGTATCATCGAATTAGTTAGATTATAATTTTCGAGTTATTTTTGGTTTGTATTTTTTTTCTCACCGTTTAAACCTTCCCTGGACCACGACAAACATTTCAAAATCAAAATCAGCTAAATCGGCCTACCGTTCTCGAGTTTTAGCGAGTACAAACGAATGATGACGCGAGTTCCATGATTTTTATTCACCCAAAAGTGCTCAACGAGCCTAAAGAAGTTTTCACTTAAAAAAAACAAAAGAAGGCTTATTAACGTACCTGGGTAAAATCTGCTCCAATAAACGCTTGCTCCATACCAATCCATAGTGTAATAGGAATCAGTAATTGTTGGTTGGGCTTCTTTAACTGGTAAGCCGTTGCTGACAACAGCTGGATTCCAGTCAGCTCCTTTGAGGGGTCTGACTGTCTTTGCTTCTCACCATACCTTGGCAAGTAAATGACAGCGTTAATTCATAAAGACAAATAAAATTGATGATGTCATTCACCATTTTCAATTATTTGACAAGCTTTATGATTCACATGAGGAAAGCAAAAGTATTTACTCTTCATATTATAGAAAATAATATAAGTACATTTTTTAATAAATTAATAAGTTAAGTAATTAACAAGAGTCAATGAAAATCAGTAAACCGTACCATTAACAGTCAAACAAAAAGTCCCACACAAAACATATACCTACGCAATTAATAACATGAGATTTATTCAAAAATTCTTGTGTATATTGTGGGAAGTTGTTCAGAATTTTAAGTAAGCAACAAACAAGTACGTTACATAAAGGCATTGACATGAGTATTGTGGACCCATGGTATACAAAAAAACAGGCGTGTCTAACGTCAAGCCGACAAAATATCAATCTAAGTAACAAATGGTATATGTATGGCAAAAACACGGAGTACAAATTGGATTTAAGAAGCGGGGTGTGACAGTAATACAAGAGTATAATAATGTTCTGTTCGGATCACAACACAATTATTTTAGTGGTTGTATATTAGTCATGGGTTGTATATCTATCACCGTTATGTTGCAACAATGAAGCGAGTCTTGAATAGATTAAATGAATAATAGGCGTTTTTGTCTTCACTCTATATTAAAATTTGCTTAATGTATAACAACCAGCTATCAATTGAGCCTTCATTGACTGTGAATAAGCATTCGAGAGATGAGATACCAAATCGCTAACATTGAAACTATTAGCTATACATGGCATACCATGATGGACTAAATAAAATAGTTACCTTGATAGTGGGTCAACAAGAAGGGCAACCATAAGCACGGCCACAACAACACAAGCGAGATATATGGCACTGATCTCATATATCTCGCTGTCGGGAGGCCGGTGCAGGTTCTGGTTGTCATGGTGACCGCCGCCGATCATGCAGAAGTTCGCGCCGCAGGTCAGTATCGTCTTACTGGAGTTCTCTGTAGTCACTGTGGCGTTGTGGGCTCCCGAAGAAAACACTGCCGAAGAAAGGACGTTGCTGCATTCGTAAACATATAGATCTGAGCCCGACTCGGGAGTTTTGTTTAAAGTATTTGGGACGAAGTGGGGATTAGTTCAATTTTGCAGATCAAAAAGTTAGTAGTAAAGGCATCCAAATTTGTTGTACTAACCTAAACTTGAGATCAAATTTCCCCAAAGCTCAGCCGTCTGCCAAGCAAGGAAGAAGAAGCCGAAGAACCGTACTATGATACCGTCAACGGCTTGGTCGGTCAGCTTCGCGTAAACACTGCCCGCTTGGGTTAGGTACGTGGCCTTAGAGGTCCACATAGGGGCTGCTCCTAACCCGACGACCACTCCCGCTGGTACGAGAGTGTAGAACGCCGGGTAAAACTGCGCACCGATGTACGGTGCGTAGCACATCATCGATATACAGAGGGTCCATTTGACCGTTAGCCTCTTAATTAAGAATGTGGGTACAAATATACAGGAGACGACGAGCGCCGCGTAGATTGAGCTCAGAGAAACTGTTCCGAGGCCGTCCGCGGCGTTAATCGAGGACTGCAAGTTAGCAGTTCCCTGGAAGGCGGTGAATTGGATCATGAACGCCGCGCTGACAGCGGCAATGTTCTTTAGTATTCTCCATTTCTCGTTCACGTTTAATGTAACTTTTCCAGACATGTAGTTGTCGTCTTCAGTGGGTAGCGGTGGGGGTTTGACGATGTCATCGTTCGAGTCGCGGTCATAGCCGTCGTTTTTGAATCCCGTCTTGATCGTGTACACGGAGTCTTTGTCCGGACGATCATCTTCACGTCCGCCGCCGTGCGTAGCCGTCATTCCGTGATTCTCCCGTTGCCCTGGGGACCAAACAAATAAAATTCAGTTACTTGAAATATCTAATGTAGGTACCCTGAACTACCCTGGAAAAACACAAACTTTTTTAAAAACACATTTCGAAAAAAAAAAACAGAACAGCGACGCTCACTCTTATTGGCGTCTAACAAATGTAATTTTATGGCGTTATACAAGGTTATTGGTATGCTGACCGCAGTGGGGATTAATAAAAAACAATGTTATATGTTTTTAAAAACGTAATGTTATTGGCATTTATTTTTCGAGACTCATATTAGCATGAGCTTGAGGTAAAGAATTTGTAAAAGGCAGTCTGTAGTCACCTAATAATAAACGTTAGTTCCTGAGTGGACATAAAACAATAAAACCATTCAGGAAAAATTGGGTCCGATCTATTAGGTAGCTGTCTACCGACTTTAACAAGTGTGGTTTAAATTGCTTCTTTCAGCAAGTGTTCACTCCCAAATAGCACACTTATTAATCTCGCCTAATCAGTACTGTACAAAGCGTGTCTACTACGCCGTTTGGTAAAGTTTTGTGACAATTACGATTTGATCCGCATACAGCATTACAATGGGCAACTTTGGCTGAGTACATATCGTCCTATTGTTTGCTGGGTTTCACAAATGTTTCGTCATGACATAATCACCACGTTTACACCGAGTGCGCCTCCTATCTGAAAAACTACAGCTTCAAAATAGCGACTCTTTTTGTTCGATTGACGTCGGGCACAACAAAATTACGGGTTATTAATGCTTTTAGTTTTAACCTCAGAAGGCAAGTCTTGCCATCAGCACCTGTCAATAGATGTCGTTACTTGTTTTGGAAGTGATTCAGGGGCCTTTAGAGGTGTCAATGCGGACGTGGATAACTCAAACAGCTCTTTTTCTTGGTACCCTCTTGTACAATTGTCAGTTGATTCTAAGCGTGAAGAAAGTTCTCGTAGAAGTCGTCCGTCAATACAATTGCCAGCACAGTTCCTATTGGTCACCGACACCAGGACGCAACTGCATGAATTATGAAAACAAAGTATGGAGTTTACAAATATTCTTGTCTATAGCAACGTTATTTATACTTTCATACACTAGGCAGATATCATGCAGCATTTAGAATCATAGAAGGCGCGACGTGGCGTTACCAAACCCGAACAAAGCATTTACTTAAAGTTATTATCTAAATATCCTTTGTTGTGTCGTTAGCATTGAGTGTATCTTATCGGCCAGTTGTCTTATATGGGTAAATACTTAAACTACTTTTATAGTTATTTGAATGCCATATTTTAGTATGCATTTACGGAGGTGTTTAAGTGTGCGACATCAGGGACGGCAACTGTATAACTCGCTGGAGCAGTTTAAGAAACTTTATTTCTGCGTAAAAGCCTATAATAATAAATACCGACCGTCATTAATCTATATCGTATCTTTATAATCGCTTTGAAATCAACATACATATTTATTTACTTAAGTCGACTCAATGTATTGATGACGACAAAACACGCTGTTAAATTGTCTGACACTCAAGTTACGACACTTTTTAAATATCATACATGTCTTGTTTTTAGGTTCATTTCCATATTTCATTAATATAAGCGCATCAGTGAGTCAGCGGGCGTCCTTATATTAGAATATTAATTAAATATAAGTTTTAAAACTGACACTACACGATCATTAACATTAAAAACATTGAAATGTTGGGAACTCAAAATAAATAGTAAACATTGTAATTATCCCGTTTTTAGTGTTGAAAATACATTGTATTACAAGACTTTTATAATTTATAAAAAAAAATCTTAATAGTTTAGTGTAGTTTAGTTTGTGATAAATTTTGTGAGCGAAATGTATCTTAAAAAGATAATGAGCGAAGTATTTAATATGGTAGACGATTTTATCGAACCACAAAATTTATGATGTTATCAATAACATAATAGCTACCGATTTAAATCAACCGCCATATAATGTCAACAATCATTTTATATTAGCATGTTTAAGAGGTTTAAGTATCATTAAAACGAGACTCTTGTATCGCGCCCCGTCACTGTCCATGTCGAAATGAGTGCACATGTATTCAGATCATGCTGTAGACACCCAAATCGAATAGCTATCGAATGCCCCATTGTGCAATTTAATGACTGCGTACGATGTCGGTTTGTTGTTAGATTTGCAACACGAGTTATTGTTGCCTGTACTCATTGTCAGGTGGTTGTGGTATACTGTAAACACTGCATAGGTAACGGCTTACAGAACACACACGGGCTAACACCCACACTGCATTGCATAACTGAGCCATTTACTTGGATAAAAGCAACGTAGGGCTTTTTAACCCCCAACCACAAATCCCCTCAAGAAACTGTCGTTACCAAATTACAGAATGTCAGACTAAATAAATACGAACATCGATGTCCATAAAGACCTCATAATAAATAAACGTGCTACCAGTAATTTTCCTTTAATCAAAACTTTGAAGCAATTTTTAATCATCACAGACCGTTACATTTATGGAAGTTTTTATAATCTGTTTATGAATAAGGGGTGGTACACAATCGCACAATTTATTTCTAATAGTTTTTCTGCCGGTGTGATTGGGCGTATAATAACTGGATTATAGTTCTAATGAGTGTGTCTGTCCATTGTTCTATGATACTCTTCCCATCGCAGTTTTGTTAGTGTAGCAGTACGTACTGGGAATGACGTCATCACATGTGATCGACACGTGATTTTTGTAATATGGTCCCTAACATTTATTTGTCCACGTGATACTTTGGTTTATTTTGATAAAGGAATTTAAGTATCGGCTGTTAGTGATCTTAAAATATCTAGAAATGCCAAAAACTGAACTGTCTACTTTCATATCGAGTTATGAATTACCTGACGCATTGATACCTACTTGTTTGACAGGTAGATTGAAGAAAGGAATTTTAATTCAACATTTTGGCTTGTTTACTTTCTTAAGAAATACCCTTACAATAAAAAATAACTCTCTGTTAACAAAGCGACTGTCTGATTTTTGATGAAAACGAGTAAAAATTCGAGTTTAGTAAAATCAACGTGTGTATTATTAAAATCTTAGTTTCCTTTCTTAATGACAGTTTAAATCTGTCCTGCAGACTATATTTCTAAACAAGTAAATAGATTACGTAAAATATTCTTTAGATAAAAATCCTAATCAAAATGTTGTTAGTGTTGATGGTAAATAATTCCGTTGTGTGTGAGAGGAAGAATAAATAGTATATCTGAAGATAGAGTCCATATTAACTAAACAATTACATAAATAGTTTTAATTTAAGCACGGAACGTGCCCTGCCGTCACGATAATCGTTTAAGTAGAATTTACTGAAGTGTCCTGTTTGTGACCGAAATGTTGTGGGAGGTGCTCAATAGCTTTTGCTTATTGCAGCCATCTAAAATATTTCTTACTTTGAAAACCAAATGTGAAAGATCTCAGTATAATTATACTGAATTTGAAATGGCGCTTTGGGAGGTGCTTTTAAAACTAAGCATTACGGCTTGAAACTGAAAAACATTTGATTAAAAAAGGAAAAAGTTACAAAAGAGAAAGTTTAATCTAGAATGATTTGTTTACGTTTAATACGTTTAAACCGCGACAGTGTGTTCTAAGCGTAAGATTATAGCCTCCTAAAATGATAATGCGAAGTACCGTCGACACTGCATACCGCGGCCATGCTGTCAGCACTGAGACATGAGATAAAAAATTCCTGTGTCTAGACCGAACTGTGTTATTATAATTTCCAGGATGTTTGAAAGCACGTACCAAGATTATTCCGACCAAACAATAACAAATAAACGTATCTTTGTAAGGCCAAGTTAAAACAGCACTGAAACTATTTGTTCTGGAATACTTGGCGATAGTGTGATGGTTTTCCTTGTATTATTTATTGTTCTAAGTAATTCTGCATTATCGTTTCTTAGAAGTATTGCCATAGGGAAAACTAGATCGTAGACATTTTTCAGTTTGAAATTTTCGTTTATCCTTTTGTTTACTTTTTCAGGGCGTTATGTAACCTACTATAAGGAATATACAAAGTGGGTTCTAAGCATTTAATATAAAGTTATTAGCGATAATGACGTGTACTGACAAAATAAACCGAAAAGGAATGTAAACACCAATAATAGCTAAGGATTACAAGATAATCAGGCTGTATGTGTTTCAGTAGTCACACTATTTGGTATTTCCCACAGTGGATCACTGAACTTGTCAAAACAATGCTTATTCTATAAATAAACGTATCAACAATAGGGGCTAATTTCCCGAATTACTCGCAAAAACAGTATGACGGGGCTCCACGGTTCTCACGACTACAAATCAGTATCATTCCAATGTCCGTCAATTTTCACTTCCGTCGCTTCCACCCCGTCATCGTTCCATAATGAGTTCTGTGAAGGCTAAACGCTAAATTACTCCCTGTCATGTTCACATAATACAGCTTATGAAGTGCTATTGTCAAACATTGTTGAGCGCGTGATTTTAGCACGATGCTCTCGCGTCTGTCCCTTTGGCGACGGCCTTGATAGAGAACTGTTGATATTTTATAACGCATCAGTTATATTTCGAAATAACCCATTTTAAATTAGGTACTTAATACAACTTATTTCGACAGATAAACATTTAGTCTTAGCTGAATTATTTTAGCTGCTTTATTTCAGTTTGTTTCATATTCTCTATTAAGATTCTTACATTGTGAACTGCATCGCATCTAAATCGATTGTTACGGCGTTTATCGATATTCGTTCAAGTTCAAGTCAAAGTAATCACGTTGATTTGAATTTCGTCGGCTAGAATCGATTATCGTCAGATTCGTGACCGCGTTCATTGTCGTTTATAATTAATTACATTAATACCTGATGGTAATAATTATTATCTGTGGCTAATATGATTATAAGAAGCGTCACAACATCCAGCCTTCATGGAGAGACTTTTGTCTATTGCCTGCGACCTTCATTACCTCATCAAGGAGTACATTTGCATAATTATTAAATTGAAAGTGATTAAGTTTTTGTTTTTCCGTTGTGTAGCACAACTGCACAATAGAGAGGACATTGTTGAATGAGGTCGGCGTTTAAATTTGCATTTCATGGTGTTTCGGAAAAATTACAACGAGATTGTTCCACGAGTAAAACTTAATCAAGCGCAACCGTGACCACAACAGACGCAAACGAAAACGAAAAGGATCCTTACAATACAATAACTTTATTTTAAGTTGCCTTTACTATTTTTACTAAGATTGACTCGAATTTTACTGCAGGTAACCTTGTAGGTAGGTGATCATGACTTTGATTTTGCACTCTAAACTCTATCAAATCCGAACGTCCTTAGCACGTAACACGAAATTTGCAATGACAAGGCCTATTACGTAGTTAATCAGGTATAGTTTAACCGGAAGCACTTAAATTATCACGTCGCATCCTTCTGCTATTCATTTTTATTCAGCTGTAATTGACGCAGTCGTGATTGTCCTGTCACTAACCTGATTACAATAATTATACAAAATTATATTCTTTCCTCTCCTAGTGTTTGTTTTTATTAATTACAATCAATTCGATTTCAGATAGGAGTTCACCTGTCTAGGTAGACGATCACGCGCCTTAAACTTTTGACTTTTAACGTGTCATTAGGATGAGGTTGGTAAGTTTCAGGAAAAAATCCACAAGATAATTTTTAAAGTTAGTTTCCTATTAAATTCACATGGTCGGACTTCAGTGCACGTACATCTTTCTAACTTTTCAACGCCTCGATAAACGTTACTCAAACATTACAGTTTAAAATTCATTATTTTAGTGAACTCTTGTTGGACATGGTGGTGGTCTTTTCAATTCTAAAGGATGAGAAGATTAGATACCTACTTACAAGTAATTCCATCAAATGTCCCGGATATAGAGGCTTATTATCGTGCATTAGGTACGCGATGCTGCATTAATTGGTGGCCAAGGTCGCTACACAATGGGCACTGCCGGCTGGCCAGTGCGGCCACAGCAATTGTCTACGTAACACCAGTGCCTTCGGCTTGGAAAAAAACAATCGCAGTGTAACACACGTGACATTCGAGTGCCTCATTCGGATTGTTGTCGGAGGTGCGACTGAGATCCCGGGGTTCTCGGATCGGGGAAGTGTTATTGGGATTATCCATCAAAAAAATCTCAGAAGTAGCCACGGAGTCTGGATGAGTGCCTGGCTGTTGGCAATATGCTCACCCTCTATTAAATGGGACTAAAAAATAACGGGCACACCTATGCTTAACCGAATGGCGATTACAAGCGTGATGTTATGTTATGTGACATTTCAAACGCGTCAGTTATGCACGATTCACCTGGTGTACCCTGAACCTTTAACCCCTGCCGGCGCATCGTACAGCCTTTGGCAATACCTCTAATGCCTGTCTATTAGCATCAGGTGTTCGTTTTCCAACTATAGCACTGTGTCAACAGAGTTCTTAAGACACCAGTTACGTCATTACACGTTAGCTCACCGTGTCTGGACACTGGGAGTTTCCGTGTGAACATGTACGGTTGTTCTCAAAAGATTCTCTATAGCTACTTATTAGTTATTCGTCGGGTTTATTTAAGTTGTATTATAGGTATTAAGTCGGAAGGACAAACACTCATTTTGAAGTGAATGAGTGTTGTAATTTGCACTTTATAAAAATGTTAGAAGTGTGATTTTGATGGAGATGTTTTTTTCATCGTTTTTTCTAGATGTAATTGCTTTTAATAATGAAATTTATACAGTTATAGAAGTCATAGCGTCGATCTAGGCCAGGCTTATCGTGTACACGAGATCCACAGCGTGGTTTAATAAGGGAAACGTTACGAGTCCACAATTGCTTGTATCACGCGACAGTATTCTCCATTAATTCTCATGATTTTAAGAGGTTTTTGTATAAAAACGTTAACGTTCACTGACCAATCATGGAGATTCTTCTTTGTTGTCAATTTACGTTTTGTTTTTTGATTTTCTGTAAATGGTTGTATGTATTTTCTGTATTTGTATAGGTCACGATAAGTAGTAGATATTTATCTTTGTTAGGAATTCCTAGATTTTTATTTAACGTTTCAAAGTTGCCTTTAAAACAATGATGATTTCTGGTTTATTTTTCGACTAAATTGAAAGAGATAAACTAAGTGAAGCTAGTGCAACATTCTGTCACAGAACGAAGGATCATTGACCTCTAAAATATACATTTTAACGTCCTTTCTTAATCTTGTCGAATCTAGATTACTAATTTTATTTATATTTGGTTTTATTTTTTATCTTTTCCTTATAAGGTATAGTCTTCAACATCACCATAAATTATACAGAGCTATCAAAATAATTTTCGAAAAATACATCGTTAAGATATTATTATTTCTCAGATTTTTATATGGTTACAGGTTTTCTGATAGCTCCAAAACAATGTACCCTAAATAAATAAATAAACTTCACGAATCATAGCAAGCTTAGCTCTTTCCCATGTTGGGGTCGGCTTCCAGTCTTACCGGATGCAGCTAACTACCAGTATTTTACATGGAACGACTGCCTATCTGAGCTCCACAATCCAGTTAGTACTGGGTAATACGATACCCTTTTACGATAGACTTTTGGGCTACTGACTACCTGTAACGACTGTCAAAAGATCAACAGATGACAGTCGGGACCAACGGTTTAAGGTGCTTTCTGAGGCACGGAGGAACCTCAAGTAATGGATGGTCACCCATCCATAGACCAACCAAGGTAAACGCGGCTTTCGAGCGGCTACTATTATTTAGCCACGTCCTCCTAGTCGGAATTAGTTAGCCGAAATGTTATCAACTTATAATTTCAATTCATATTCAAGAAGCGAATAAGAATATTAATGTTCCTAACTGATTATTTTACATTTAAGTCTGACTTAATCCTAATGTAAAAGTCAATCAACACTGTATTTTATTTTGTTTCAATAAGATATTCTATTTATAAACTAATTACACTACTTTTATACAAACTATAACTCTAATTAATAATAAAAATATGTAGAAGTAACAACCTGTAACCGTTACAGGGCGTCAAAAAATTCGTCCACATCGCTGTCAACAGGAAAAGTGCCCAGAAGGCTGGCAGCATTGCCACGTTGGATGGCAATGCTGATTCTTTGGCCAAAAAATAGGCCCGCCCTCTGGTCACGTGAAGAGTCGACCAACCTTTTGGCGATTTCTCGAAATACTAGGTGGGCACTCGGACCCCATGGCCCAAGTGTCTCAACCCCAAACGGCTCAAACACATATCTACCAATTAAATTATTGTATTTGCTCAACACTTGGATCGAATCCGGAACCATAAACTCAGCAGTCGCGCCTGCAACCACTGGACCAAAGAGGCGGTGAAACAAAGACTCTATTAACATTACAGGGAATTTAAGTATATAGTAACAAACAGTTTTTATAGGAGCATGTCATGTTTCCGCGGTACGTACCTAAGGCAAGGCGTGGGCATTCCTGTTCTAGTTTATATATTATTTATTGAATGCGATCGGCTCTACATTTAGATTGCAAATCTTTACTGTTATTTACGACTAGTTCTCGCTCGAGGCTTCGTTCGTATATTTATTTCTCTTAGGACGCTCGATTATTGTGTCCGTTTTCCATGTCAGCATATAGGTAATATTAGACATTATTTATGTTCAGAAAGTGTAGGTTCAAAGAGATATAGATCGGCTTTAAAATTGGCAATGTAAGCGAAAGATTTTCAGTTTCTATACATTTTCATAAAATGATAATATTATACACATTTCACGTAATAGTTAACTAGTATCAAAATAATCAAAAAGTTTTTAACGTACGATTTTTACTTTAAACACCTCCACAACCCACGTACTATTCAATCCATGCATCAGCACAATGTTTTGAGTGCGTTACATTGAGTTCTACCACAAAACATGATTTTTCATCCCAATAAAAAAAGTCGTTTCCCAGCAATAACTTTTGCGTAAAGTTACATAGTTTGATATACAGAATACTTGGTGGATGAGGTGGTTTACACCCTGTATATAATAATACTTAATGGATATTTTTGTACATTTTTTTTTTACATATTTGACTATAAAAATTACAGTGATTTGGTTTAAAAATAAACTTGTTAGTCCGAAAAGTAATGCTATATACTGTTATTGAACTTGTTTAAACTAATCTGTATGATTTTGTATCAGCTATTTACTTGTTTCCAATTACAGGAAAGAAGACAAATCTAAATAAGGTGACACCACAATAGAATGCTTTTGTTCTCAATTGAATAAATACAACATGTAAATTATCGTATCGTCGTTCAAAATATATTTAACGAATATTTTTTCCTTAAAAGACAAAACAAGTAAGATTTCCTTGTTGTGACAAATTATTGAAGTGTGACTGCAATTTTAAAATAGTTTCAAGAACAATTTCAGTAAAACTCTTTAAATTAAAATTATTTGCTTGCATACAAATTAAAGTAGGTACCTAACAAAATAAGAATATCATAGTGAACAATACTAAGCTTTTATCTAAAAATCAATCAAATACACTGCACAATAATCGCGTAATATAGATTTCTCTAATTAAAATGACCGCAGCAGTAATTAAATAAGTAAATAAGAAAGCAACGAACGGACATGCGTCGCCGCCATTTAAACAGCAATGATCTAAATCAAGTGCAATAACTAAAGATTCTAGATGCGTAAGCTGTTGGCAATTTCAAGAGTTCTTTAGTATTCCGCGGTGGGCTGATGTAACTAGCGAGCCCTAAGTAATCGCTGCGAACAGAATCTAAAATAAGTTTATCAGTCACATCACGCTATGTTATGGTTAATACTTCGTAGTGGCAATTAGTCCCGGCGGCTCGGGCCGGTTACCACCAGCTAGAACCAATGCAGTACGGTTGATCGGGACAAAGTCGGTTTCAAGATCGTGTCGTTGATCCCTGAGCACAAACAGAACACTTGGGCGGAAAGCCACTCTTTATTACATACGCGAAAGAATGCTCAAGAACCTTCAAACAAAATTAAGGCTGCTGTCTTAATGTGCAGAACCCCAGAAGTACTTGTTTGGGTATCGTTTCGATTCTTGCCGCAGAAAAAAATATGATAGGTGTTTTGTTTTCATCCTAATCACATAAGAAATCCATGATGTAACCAATATTTTGCTGAATTGTGACAATGGAGCACTCATTGTGAGCAAAAAGTTGTTAGTATATACTTACTTGTTTTTTTTTGTACTGTGACTTGAATTGGATACTTGCTTGATTTAAACTAAAGCTGATGGCTTATTTGGACGATGGGCATAGAAGGAGAATGGTAAATACTTTAGTGAGAAAAATTGTTAGATTTACAACTTTGCTGAAAATGTGCGTGAAATTAACAGGTAATTACAGGCAATGTATAAAACATTACATTAATAAAAAATATGATTAGTCTTACTAATCCAGTAAGTTTGACAAATTAGTAACTAATTAAGACTAGCATTCTTAGTAAGTTAGGTACGCTCCATGCATGGACGCATATAGCTAATTGTTCTAAACGAACATTTGTAATGTAATATTTATAACTTTATAATTACTCAAACACTGATTTTACAAGTGTAAAATTAATAACTACTCTATAAACAACTTTTTTCAATAATACCTTAACAGTTCAGCAATTTTTTATTAACCATTGGCAAGAAAACAAATCATTTTTATTGTATGAACCAGCTACGGTCGCAATCAACTCCTTTACTCCTAGATTTATCCGCTCTCCGCCAGTTTTTAAATTGGCACACAAGTCGAAGGGTGCCACTGAGAAAACATTTGTTGCAATCGAGCCACGTCACCCTGTTCTAGGAAACTCAACCATTTACTTATTCTGTGTGAGACAAACATTATTACCCTTCAATATTTTCGTCGTTTGCCAACATTAAGACAGTCGCACACGATACATGCATGTTGGAAGAATCAGCCAAATTCGTAAATCGAATCGTTCATTGCCGCGCATTTCTGCGCCTTTCAATTTGATCGTGTGTTAATGCCTTTACTTACATCTGTGCTTACATGTCAGTTTGTCGAAGGAGCGGCCATTCCACAACAAGTAGATTCGCTTCTGTCATATTTTAAGTTTTTCGTCCATGATTTTCGTGTAGTATGACCTCTTGGCGATATTAGCGAGGTGACGAGGTCATTCTTTTTATTTGAAGACGTTTGAATCTAGCCATTAGATAGATTAGAATCTACACTGATTTATTTTGTAGCATAGAGTTAGATTTACATACCTATCTTGTTAAGAGAGATAGGTATGTAAGGTCCTTTTCCCCGTGGGACTAGGCAGTAACAAGAAGACGCCACGTGCTATGAAATTTATATCAGAATAAATGTTGAGTTTATAGACGTGGTTCATAGAAATGAAAAGATAATATTTAAGAGAGTAGACAGCTTTATATCTACTTTATTGTTGGTCATGAATACAATGTAATAAAAGTGGTCGACAGAGAAAACAAGACGATGTTTCACAAATGTGGACTTGTTCTAAGAATACGTAGGTAAGTATTGCTAAAATAGCTAAACGCTTGTGGTTTTTGTAGGGTGCAAACATACAGACGTGACTGGCATGAAAATGGATTAGTTTTATCTCGGTTACAATATAATCAAATATAATGTACTCTCAGACCAAACAAAAAACCAAGACATTTCTTAAACATGTGTGCATTTTTTGAGCGTAGTTTAATTGTAGTTTGATGTAAATGTGGGCGTATGAGCGTGTATGCACAGAGCGGAGGTTAGTTTTGCGCTGGCTTCACTTTATTGTTTGCAGTGCTATGTCTTGGTTTTTTATTTGGACTAAGTGTGTATTAATAGAAGAACATTGTCGTTTACAAAACGTTTCGTATCTCTGCAAGGACTTTCAACGAAATAGACATAAGGTTTTCGCTAGCCTATGTCAATCCTAGAAACGAAATATAAAGGACCATTGTCCTACCTATCATCGTTCGTTTCTTATGTTTGTGATCAGGCCCACAGGAACTATTTTAGTTTTAAGGGTTTTTTTAATGAATATTAAATTGGGATTAAAACGTTTAAATTCTGTATTGTGTCAGCGAAATCATTTAAAAATTTAGAATAATAATTAATCTTCACAATTTATGGTATGTGAGGTTTGCCCAATCGTGATAAATAAGTGTCACGGATTCTAAGTTCTAAATTAAATCCGCATCGCATAGTTAATATGTATTGTATTACTGAATTTATATGTAAATCAAACTCGTAAACTATTTCTTAGGACGTAATATATTGTAGACTTCACGAATAAATAACATTAATAAATCTGATATAAACGTTCTAATGACGAGAAACAACAAACAGAAGACATTATTAGACATGCAATGTTTCTTGAAAAATCGAGTTTTAAAAATACATATTCGATTTTTTGACGGTTTTTTTCATGAACAAGTCTTGAACATGAACATTTTGAGCTTGCATGTGAAAGACCAAACAAACGGGGGATGTACTGTGTGAATAAAATCATAACTCTTCTTTTTTCGTCGTAGTCTGGTAAAAATAGTATGGCTAGAAAGGGGGTGTCTCCCCCAGATAAAGACTAATCTACACTAATATTATAAAAAGGAAAGATTTGTATTTTTGTGTGTGTGTATGTTTGTAATGACTAAACTCAAAAAATACTACGCTGATTTCAAAAATTCTTTCACTATTAGAAAGCCACGTCTTTAGTGAGTAACACAGGCAATATTTTATCCCCGTACTCCCACGGGAACGGGAACTACGCGGGTGAAACCGCGTAACGTCCACTAGTAGAGAAATAAGGACCCCAAACTAAATTGGGAGAATAACAAAAATACAAATAGCTACAGCAACATTATAAAAACGTGTCCGGAAAGCTAGTGCAGGTCTCACAGTTTAACATTTCCTCATATAATAGTATGAGATCGTTGCTTTATTGTAAGTAATTATTTATGTAATTTTATAGTGTCTTTTCCTGTTATCTTACACAACCACTCCCTTTCGAAGAATGCGAGTATAAACAGGTAATGTCCTGCCATGTATTGATTTTTTTATTGCGGGGTTTAAAGATATTCATGTTAGGGTCGACATAATGAGATTATGCGTTCGGGAAAAACCTAGTCGCTTTGCTTGGCTCGACTTGTGCCGAGCCGAGAGAACATGAGGTTGAAATTTTTTTAAATGTCCCTAGATGACAATTCGTAATATTATCTGTGCATGTGACCATTTTAAAAATTTTAACGCAATTCATGTTATCATCCTGCTAAAGCGGCCATTTTAGACCCCCAGATAGGACGTCCCTCCATGTAAAATACTGGTATTCAGCTGTGTCCGGTTAGACTGGAAGCCGACCTCAGCGTAATTGAAAAAAGGTTAAGCAGATAAAGATGTTTAGTACCTATTTCCTTAATGCTAGTTTTTTGTCCAATTATTAAACTCTGTTTTTAACTAATTGTACGAATTAAAATGAGACAGGTAAAAAAATTAAGTAATTTATGGACAATACCCATTTTGGTTTTTCGCTGTCGTTTACTTTTTTATTATTTTTCAACGTATGACGTTAATACCTTCCTAGAACCCGTACCAAAACAAATGTGACCTCAGATTTCTCTCAAATATTTTATTTTTCCTCAATAACTTTGGTAATTGCTTATGCAAATGTAAATGCGTTATCCCTTTAGATTTGATTTTTCTAATTGAGTTTGGCAACATTCAGCGAATTACCTATTGTTTTTTCCTGTTATTTGTAGGTTTTAGGTATTTACCTAAAATGTGGATGTTTTTTGAAATATAATTTAGAGATTTTGTAGTGTTCCATGCCTATATCTTATATCAATTGTTACCTATTCAACTACCTTAGTATGTAGTACATACTAAAATAATGTTCTTTTTTTAATTTTCCCTTACGTTACGGTACAGTTAAGGCTTTAAAAGTATTCTGTTACTAGAAATATGTTCTTCAGCCTATCTGTATGTTTTGTCAACAAAAGCTGATAACTGTTTAAAATTGGAAATATGGTATCGTTTCTAAGAGGTCGCATGCTGCCCCCAATGGGTAATACCGATGGCAATGTGCCACCAAGACTCAAGCTAACATAACTTTCGGTAAACACCGCCGGGCAATTTCGCAAGCACACCATACCATGTCGCCGTGTTTCCCGACTACCTAACTAATGTGCTGCCTCATTTTGCGTCGCTAAACTTTTTGCAATAGCATGGCTGTGGCATGATGATTACATATCATTCAAATTCTAGTAGTTAAGCACAAGAGTTTTTGATATAAAGATAATTATTTTAAAAGCCGTGTAAAACAAAAATGGCGAATCTACTTTTAATTAAACCTCCTTGGGGATGAATTTTCAAAAATCCTTTGTTATTTCCCACCTTCGATGGCTGCAAAATTGTATATTTATATAATAATAATAAAACGTTTATTTCAGATATAATCCATAAAGCGTAAAAGTAATAAAATGTTATCAATTATTATGCCTAGTTATAAAAATTGTGCGTCGTCTACCAATTAATGAATTTAGATTTTGATTTAGTCCATTAAAAAGCTAGGCTAGGTAGGACATACGTCATTCATGTGACGAGGATCCCTCCTCAAAAGAGTGGTGTATGTTAATAGCATGTAAATATCGATGATTGGAGAGGAAAACAAAAGACGGATGAATTGAGTGAGGCGAGATATGAAAGTAAAATAAGTACCTAAATATTAATGTGACGCCTGACGGACGGAATGGAAGAAAACAACTTAATTCGCCGACCTCCAGTAAACACTATTAAAGGACAAGGACATGGAAGATGATGAAGTGCATTCAATTCAATTAGATATAAATAAATAAATATCGCTGGACATTACACACAGCGCCATCAAGTGCCACACTAAGCAACGAGGCTTGTGTCGTGGACACCAGATAGTTGATATACTACATAGATACTTTTTGTTTGTAAATACATACTTATTATACATTTAAACATCCATGACTCGGAAACAAATGTCCATGCTCATCACATAAACATATGCTCTTACCGGGATTCGAACCCGGGACCCCACGAACGTAAGGCAGCCTCACTACCGCTGCGCCATTCGGGTCGTCAATATGAGTGAAGTAAAGATATCTAAAATAGATGGTAAGTATTTATTATTATTTACAAGTCGTTTTAGTTAAAAATCGTTTATTTATGACACGCTATTAATTATGGTTGGTATAAACTGATAGTAATAATTTAGTTTAAACACGAAAGCCACGCGATAATTCCAAGACGATTATATTACTGGTAGCCAGGAATAATAAACACCTAGGTATTGATACCTAGCTAGGAGTGGTGGTACTAGAAGCAAAAACGAAGACGGCCAAATGCATAACCTCCTCCTTTTATGAAGTCGGTACTTGCACTACTTGCTCATTAATATATCTTTGCGTTTAGAGTGATCTTTAATCTTTCATCATCCATGACAAACCGAACCCATTTTTGCGTCCCTGAAACCCTTGGTCCGAGCATTAATTCGTAAATCTTTGAGAGTGGTTATGTTATGACTGCCTCGTTGGTCAAGCGGTCGCGAGTGCGACTGTTGAGCATGATGCCCTGGTTTTGTTGGTTATTAGGTTTTTCAACGGCAACCGATTACCATACAACTTTTTAGTCACCGGCGCCACTTTGAAACTTCCTCTTATGTACTTACATATGTAGGTACAAGTTAGGCACTGATAGCATTAAAAAGTTGCTCAAATTGTAAAAGTTATGTACCTTTACTCTCTGAAAGATTGCTAACGAATTGTAAGCTAGATGCAAACAAGCAAAGGTCGGTCCGCAACTTTGTCAACTTTCCAACGAATCGGCGTTGCATATAAAACTAATAATTCGGTGATTCAACTAGACCTTGGAGCACTATCTATAGTTCAATGCAGTTTGCATATTAAGTGGTTTGGCAATGTTAGTAAACACGATCAATACCGATATGTTTGAATCAATGAGTTGATTTGCTTCACTTGTTTTGATTGAGGTTCATGGTTTTCGATCGATTCTCGATGACCTAGACCACTGGCCATCGTTATCAAGTGTTATTTTTTCTTCAACGCCTTCCAAGAAGATTGTCTAAGGTCAGGTTTTTGGTCCGTAGGTATGTCAATGTAAATACTTTTTTTACTTTTCCAAAATTTTTGCTGATGGGTAGTTCTTCAAAAACTATTCTCCGCGTACCTGCCTATCGTGGCGGATTTTTTTTAGAGTAATATTCAAATTAATGGACACACATTTAAGACGCTGTAAAAACAATACGTACAATTTTTACAATATGTAAATCGGTGCATAAACTACAGAGATATTCTTTTTTGAAATTTATGTGTCCACGAAAGTTACGAATTTTTTTAAGCAAGAGGGATACAATCGGAAAAACAGCCCAGTTCGGGGTGGGGTCAACTGTTAAATTGGCTACGAGAAAACATACAAACAGAAATACATTTTACGAGTCGAAACAAGAAATAAAATTGAAACACATGCATGTATATTAATACTTAAACAAATACATAACACCTTTCTTTGAGCTTCACGACAATTGAGTAAATGCATCCACGGCTCATAAAAAAATCTATAGTTATTATTTAGTGGAGATTTTTAGCTTTTGTGGTGCGCTAGCTGACTTTCGTGGACAAATAACCACGAAAGTTGTGCCACGAAAGTTATGAAAATTTTACATTTTAGTAAATTACGATTTAAGTTATATGTAAATTAACAAACAAAGTACTTGGGAATAATCTCGACGATCTATCTTATTCCTTAATTCAAAATGATTTGGAGAATTAGAAACCATTATCCTTCAAAATATATGCATGAAAGTTTCATGACCATGGCTACCTGAAAATATTCAAAAAATAACTTGCCTCGTATTTTTATTGTTTAGAAGCGAAGTAGTAGAAGTAGTACATGTCTCGCCCACCGACGCCAGGATACTACAGAGTACCCGTGCAGCTAAAACATGTAGCGACAAATTGGCGCTTTTGGAAGAGAGGTGCAGTTTTGTTGCGCGCGAAACTAGCAAAATCGTGTGATAGAGACATATGTCTATTAAGTATTGTAATATAAGAGATACAATTAATGTGCTTTACTATTTATGATGCATAGTTAAACACGATTAATTTGATGTATAACATTATATGCTTATGAATTGAATACTAAAGTTATTAAAGTTTGCCGTGAACGCGAACCGAGTGTGACGCGCGAAGAACACGGATTTTGCTCCCGTTTTTGACATTCGATGTTTATTTTTATAAACATCATATATAATTTTAAGTGTTAAATGTTGAAATAATACACATATATAAGTAAAGAGTAATCTGTGTTTGGTCCTAAGACGGAATGTGCAATAGGTTAGGAATTAAGACCATGTGACCGAGTTTTGAGGCACCTCGAAGAATAACCCTGATGATGTTTTGTCTAGACCCTCTGTTTTTGTCTAGAGACGTCCCTCTAAAGACAGATACTAGTCTACCACTCACAATAAGGACAAGAAAAGTGGACAAGAAAACTTGCTTCGTAAAATTCGTCAAAATGGTCAGGTACCTATATGTTGGCATTGAACTTATCCAGTAAAAGAAAATCATCTTGTTATTAAGTGACAGTTTAATAATTAAGCGTTTTAGGGTCTTGATATAGCATTACATTACTGAAGTAGCAGAGTAACAATTATTCAAATATGTTTTTCTATTCTACATATAAATAGTTCCGTATGTTTTTGATTCAAGGTTAGAACTGTATTTGGAACTTAATTGTAAATAAACTGAATTGTTTTTAAGTAAGGTAGGTAGATACTGTGTGTGTTGTTTCTACGCTTGTTCAGTTAGTGATTGGAAACCACTCTATAATTTCATAGGAATATTACAGTTGACAGATTGTACATAACTATATAATATCCACACAAATGTAGGTATAAGGAATGAATTCAAGAAGAACATTTTGTCATTATCTGCCTCAAAGCAACTATTATTTTCTTCTAGATTTTTCTGTACTTTATGAAATAAACATACAATTAAAATTACCGAGGAAGCTGTTAAAAGAATTTAAATAATATCGCACTTATGTGGGAAAACACTTAAATGCTAATATAATGCAGTTAATTTCTGTGCTAATTACTCACCACAATAGTATGACGGCTTTATAACATACATTTAAGATGTTCAAGTACCTATGCAATAGCTGTGTTATGCGACGTTGCTGAGTATAGTAATTCATAAACGGTCACGTGTAAGTATGTCGTACACGTCAATCTCCGAAACCACACATCCGAATTCAATGAAATCTTATGAATATATATATTTGGTTCCAGCTTGAAAGATAGGATAGTTTTCTCGGAAAGTGGCGCCATGCGAAACGGGGGTTCGCTAGTTAAAACATACATTTAAGATCTAGCGTGTTGGTGGGTAGAGTTAATACATAACATAACATATAAATATAATAAATCAAGTTATTATTCTGTCATCGTACGTCAATCAAAACTGTAAATGACAAAACACGTGTTTATTTGTTTTTCCTTAAAACTCATGAATGGATCACGTCATTGCCCACATTGGCGGGATATAAATAGCCGTAGGTTATATACTGGTTGGATAAACTGTACATAGTGAAGTTTATAAGTGTGCGTTTGTGTCTGTGCGTATTCTATTTTAAGCTCGGCACTTTCTTGCGCTTAGTTTTTAGACCAGCGTCTACTCGTAGGCTTATTTCAAAAGTTTTCTGAGAAGGGCAAATATTATTTTCGAAGGACTGGGGGCAACAAGCAGGTATTAATATGTGCACAAAACTCGCGAACGAAAGAAGATTCGCTAAGAAAAGCGACACAGAAAAACTGTTTGTTACGCCGTCAGTGTTAGTGAAAGTGACCGCCACAAGCCGACGACCGATTTAGTTTACGAAAGCCTTAACCGTTCAATAATATGTTTACTTTACTTAGCATGTTAAGGAAACCAGTGGTCGCAAGCACGATGCTGACCATGAGGTCCTGGGTTCGATTCGTATATCGGGAAAACTGTTTTTGAGTTTTCCCATTATAAATTTCTCCGTAGCAGCCTCGGAATTTGGATTTGTGCCCCTTTGATAGCAATAGACTCGCTCTCATTAACATGGAACTTAAACGTAACTGGTGGAATGAGGTGTGCTATTAGGTACTGCCTAACCCTTCACAAATGCAAGCGTTATGTTGAGGAAACTCGTGGGGTTTATCATTGGGCATGTTTTAGACGAGGATAGGGTGATTAATCTCGCCCGGTGCGGACAAATTAGTCCCTGTTATCGGCGGTCGGAACTGGTGTGCGTCATGGGCCCTTTAATAAAGCTTAAGAACACTCAATACTCCTCGGAACTTACCACTAAAAGATTGTAATTAATATGTGACTCATATATGAAACTGCACCGTTTCTCATTCAATCATGAAGTATTGAAATTAGTATTATTTTCTAAAAAAACTTGTAATTTCTGTGCGAATACTAGTCGCGCTCTTGTGTAAAAATGCTGTTTTCTTTAAGACTTGTGTTTATACTGTTTTTGACGTAGGATTCGCAAAAATCCCCGAAGTGTTGGAGCTAGACAATGACGTCTTGATGATGACTGTAATTTGTAACATTTAAACTTCACAGCTTTTTTTCAAATTAATTTCTGGTTGATTTGGCGATTAGGTAGCAAATATCAAAAGGAATATACATTTTTATTCGTTAGACTAAAAAACGACTGTTATAAATTTATATGACTCATTTTGACTAAATCAACAGCGTCTTTACAAACAAAAAACTGTTAAATCACTCAAACAATATGTTACTTGACGCCATTTTCGGGAGAAACAACCGCTCTGCGACATAATATTGGAAGCCTTATATTATAAACTTGATAATATAAGTTATCGGTTTCGAAATTGGTTAGTTCTGAGTATACAGTGACATAGTTTTCATGACCTTTCTTTAATTTGCAATAAAGTGCCAACTCTTTTATATAAACCCGTTTGCAATAAACGTCATAGACATGATGACGATATTTATTGATTCTATACAATAATTATAATGATTTCGTAGACATTTGATATTCTAGTTCATAACAAAGACCATCCTTAAAAAAAAGCCTAAATTACGTTTATGGTTATGTTTTAAACTTTTTATTGTGTCTTTGAAAAATGACAAATTATTTTATTTCTTTTTGTTATAACAATATTACTTGGAGTTTACCTCGTATAACACTTGAGAGAGCTCGTTATGAAATCAGATAGCATTGCGAAACGTGAATTTCGAGTTTCACGGTCGTAGTCGCTTTATTTTCGAAATGTCATCAAATTTTCGCAAAAGAATAATAGAAGAATGTCATCGATAAAACTGTTCTTTGACGACTATCGAACCACAACACGACAAGCTAACCTCAATAACAGATTAGAAAAACAAAAATTAAGTAAGTTTAATTTAACAAAATATCGTCAAGAAATTGCTTGGTCTCTGGTTTCAACTCTGCAGTTTTGTGGGTCTACCAATCTAACCAAGTGGTATAGTATTACCCAGTAACTGGGTTGCGGATATAAGATAGGCAGTCACTCCATGTAAAATACTGATATTGAGCTGCATTCGGTTAGACTGGGA
Source organism: Xestia rhomboidea (assembly GCA_963853795.1). Taxonomy (NCBI): domain Eukaryota; kingdom Metazoa; phylum Arthropoda; class Insecta; order Lepidoptera; family Noctuidae; genus Xestia; species Xestia rhomboidea. Next base: position 21,038,357 of record OY970756.1, on the reverse strand, counting down.
CTTGGCTTAAGGTCACGTTGATGTTTATGAGTTACGTGTGTATACCAAAAAAGTAGCAGCTTAGCAGCTGACGTCTAATATACTCAGAATGGAAGTCTAAGGACCTACGACCTATCGCTATGACCTATGTTCCACGAGCGAATGGACTTATATTTTGCAAATAACATGAACAAAACTATTGCTTTCGTCTTCGTTTCGTTGTCAGAATGCAAATCACACTTTATTGGCTGTATAACAGTTTTTACGTCACGCTGACGTATCCAGATACACAATTCCCATAAATATTTATAGAAGCCTGTAATTATTGAACATTTGACTTTAAGTTGAAGGATATAAGGTGGAAGTTTGAATGTGAAGGTTTAGCGTTGAAATCAGTATCCGAAACACGTCTATGGCGCTCAATGTCGATCAATTGATTCGCATGTGTTTCTCTAATATGAATGTCAGACTCGATATTATTATAATTTTGCCGACACTATGATGATATAATTTGGAATAATAAGGCCAGACTGGGTTCGGAATCCTCACTTATGAAAAAGGTCAATAAATTATTATTTAATGCTTATTGGAGGTTCGTGATATCGGACTATCAGGTTTTGAAGTGATGATTTCCCAAACCTCAGTCATCTTAAAGTGATAAATAAAACTAAGTTTAAACTCGAAACCTATAAAGAAAACTAAACAACGTTTTCGAACTACAGGGTGGTGATTGCTGATTGTGCATGTACTTAACCAGAAATCTTATTCGTTATTTCGCAATAGATGTTGTACATTTGTTACTAGATCGTTTAAATCTTATTACATCGCCATAAATGTGTTTTTTATGTAAATTAATACATTCGTCTTGCAACATTGCAGTCTTAGTGAGATGTAGTGGCAATTATGAAATATTACGATACCTACATCTAGTATATCTTACGTTACTTTTTTAGTAAAATTATTAGTCTTATTTACTATCTAGGAATATATTCAGGAATTCAGGTTTACTATCTAGGAATACTATCTAGGAATATACTTACCTTATAAAAAACGCTTAGATATTTTATCGGAGTTTTTTACGAAATTACTAATGATTAACAATTATCAAAACTTTATTTTTGTAATCTGGAACGCAAACAAAAAAAGTGGTGCTCAAGAAAGGTATTCGTGACATACGGTACCGATTCACAGAATATTCAAATCATAACCCCAAAAAACTGTTGACGCTCGAGTGTTATTCAAAAATGGAAATATTCAACAATAATGACATTGTAGTACCAACATAATCACCGCACGTCACAATGGCCTGACGCCACATAAAGCCTATGTACAATGAATGGGTTTTCGATAATCACGGTTTCACCACAGTCTCTATTGTATCAGCACCTACCTGGGCTTACCGGGTATCTGATACACTTATCTCTTTTTGCCTTTACCCTGGACCAGTGTGAATGGTTATTGTTCTATTAATTGATTTGTTACAAAGGCTAACGATTAAGAATTAACAAGAAAAGTTCAAATTGCGCAATTCAGAAATTATCCGGCCCTTACATAAATAGAGAAGAATAATAGAGAAGTATGAAAGAAGAAAACACTGTGCCGACCCCAAATAAATTGGAATAAAGACAGGAGGGTGATGAATGATGACATTAATCGCAGCTCGCAAAAACCTCGTAGGTACCAACATAAACTGGATGATACAATGATGTCAGCTCAGTTTTACCATCGAACAAGATAAAAACAACTAAAGCAAAGACGAAAGAAATATTTAAGGCAATTAGTCTTTGAAAAGCGAAAATTCTTACTGATGTTAAAAGCTTATGTGCTTGGTAACCCGGGGGTCAATCAGCAGTTCCACATAAAAATGACGTAACTACCATCATTATTTCTAAGAGCTATGAATTCAGGGAAGAGAAACGGCTGGTCACTTTTATGTAGCAAAGAAATAATGGAAACATTTTCAAAAGTGATAAAAACTTCCTTCGCATTATAGAGAACAAATAGATAGCTCCAAAATATTAAGAAAACTACGTTCTGCTCGAGAGAAAAAGATAAAACAATGAGCATGCAGTTTTTTGCCCCTTCTCCATAGAGATCTTAGCTTTAGAATTGGCAAGTTCTACAATCCAATCGCAGTTATTATGCCTTATTGTGACTGGGACTGTAGCTTTATCTTTCTTGTTTTTGACAATTAAAAATTACCGTTCTTGTCTATATTTTGACATGACGAATAACTAATTAAATAGAGAAAATTGCTGTTCACACATACAAATACGTGCAAATTGCAATCTCAGTTGTTAATTTATCATGTTTGTTAGATAGATTTGATCCATATGATTGACCCTATCGATTGATGTCATAAAAGGATGGTGAAATGAGGGATGAAGGAAGAATGTTATTTTTTCGATTCCCGAGTTTGATTTGTATTTGTAAAAATAATGGAATGCTTCCTTTGAGTAAAATTTACTATCTCCAGTATTTAGAGTAGGTACTTTCCCTCCAGTTGGAAATTCAAACCCTGTATATAATGGGTGTAAAAATACCCTTAATGAAGCCGAAAGGAATTTCTCCCCATCATTGCGATAATTTTTTTGTACTGGTCCATACCTGGGAACCTTCTTGTTACGGAGATATTCAGAAGTCAAAGTTTCAACGTTTTCACACTTTTTATTAATACTAGTTTTTAATCATATAACTTTACTTTAAATACCTCCAGGACCCCTATACTACTCAATGCATCCATCAGCATAATGTGTTGACCGCATTGCGTCGAGTCCTACCATAAAACGTAATTTTTCACACCAAAAAGAAAAGTCATTTCCCAGCAATAATTTTTGCGTAGAGTTACTTAGTTTGATGTACAAGATGCTTGGTTGACGGCTTCGTGAAGAGTCTGTTTACACCCTGTATAAGTCCACCATGTCCGACGTGATCAGTAGGGTGGTCTTCATACTTATTCCATTTTTAAATGAATACCGCGAGCTATTGTATTATCGCATGCATTCATGTTTTGTTTTGCGGTTTTTAAAACCCAGTTACTGCGGTTAGTGGCTACAAACGGTACCCTTGTATTGCACTTCAATTTAATACAAGAAAACGATGTGAGGAACCTATTGGCAACAACTACTACTAAACTATGTATTTGTGGCAATATATTCGAACTAGCTTCTGCCAGCGGCTTCGCCCGCGTGAAGTTTGATAATTGTCCCATGGGATCTTACTACCGAGATAAAAAGTATCATATGTTTTAATCCAGGTTATAAACTAAAAAAAATGTCATCAAAATCCTAGTATTTTTTGCGTGAAAGAGTAACTAACATCCTGACATCAAACTTTCGCATTTATAATATTAAGTAGGAATAATAGGATATAATGTGTTATAGAAAATGTACTGTGTGTACTTAACTGTTCTCATCGATATTACTCTCCTCTGTAAATCGAGTTTGTGGTTAATTTCGAATAAAATACCATAACAATGTGAAACCACAAAGTAACTATATCACTTTAATATTTTCAACCTACCTCAATATATACATACATCAATGTTTCCCTTTATGTGATTTGCAATTCAAATAAGTTTCCTCTTGAGGTATAAAAACATATATTTCCGTATTGATGACCACGGCGATTGTGGTCATAATAACAGGCTATCAATAATTGTAAAACATAGCAACTTGCAATTGTATGCTCGATTTACAATGTAAACAAGAATGGAATAGAAATATGTTTTCTTTAACTCATCACTTTATGTAAATTGTATCGTGATTTAATACTTCCTCCAATAGCTTTATGACTGAGGAAACAGTAGTTTAAAAAGACAGTTGCGAGTTTTTCTTGGTTGCATTACCCATGCTAATGCTAACATATTCCTTAGCATAAAATTGCAGGGGGCCAAAATTGCAGCTTTAGCAGAATTGTAATAGGATAATAATATAATGTTACGCGCAGTTATGAATTAATTTATTTTATTAACATAACTATTATATTACTAGCTGTTGCTTGCGGCTTCGCACGCGTGGAGTTGGATAAATGCATGAAAAGTATTCTACTCGTATGTGTTAATCGAGGTTTTATACTACCTGTGCGCAAAATTTAATTTACCCTCTTAGGGGTTGAATTTTGGAAAACGCTGATATACGTAACTCATTATTTTTGCCGCACTCAATTCATACGAAATTTCATGCAAATATGTCCAAGGAATAAAAAGTTTAATACAAACTTTTATCTTCTATTTCACCCCCTTGGGGGTTGATTTCAGAAAATCCTTTCTTAGTGGATGCCTACGTCAGAAGAGGAATACGTGTGCGAAATTTCAAGATTCTAGCCCTAAGGGTTTGGCCTGTGCATTGATACATCAGTCAATCACTTTTGCCTTTTATTTATATAGATTACGAATTGTAGGCCCTTGGTATTTCGTTCTAACTAGCGAATTATGAGCCTATCTAAAGTCCCTAACAGTGAACTTACAATTTGATCGAATTGATCAAGATGTCTTGTTCAAAAAGGTTCATGATCAATAAACAAGCCCTGAAGAGTAATTTGTGGGACTGGCTGACCATGCTCCACAGACTATTGTTTTTTTTTCTTTAATTGCAGTAATTGTTTCAGAGACTCTCTCGACTCTCGGCGTAATCAAGACACGCAACGACTATATATAAACTCCTTGTTAATGCTTAGATTCTGTTTTTCAAGCCGCTAATTCAGGAGGTTAGAGGAATTTACAGAAACAATATTATTAATTACTTATTCCAGAAAAACATTCCAATTTAACCATTCGATATTATGAACGTTCGAGTATTTAGACGTTCGATATAGAGTGGTCGATCAATTTATACTCGATTATTTGCCATTCGATATGGCATAGTAAAGTACATACACCCTATCAAACTCAAGCTAGAAATCAATCGGAATTAAATTATAAGGCTGTTTTTTTTTTCTTAGTCTGTCATGTGTCCCACTGCTGGGCCAAGGCCTCCCCTTTCTCCTTCCAAACCTCTCTAACTTGTGCGATATCTGGCCATGTTCGCCTCGCTAACAAGATCAGATCGTCACACCACCTTCGCCGCGGTCTACCTCGACGGCGATTCCCTCCGTCAGGCGTCCAGTGAGTGGCGATCTTTGCCCACCTCTCTGGGTGCATTCGCGGTACGTGGCCAGCCCACTCCCAAAGTGCAAGCTTGCCTGTTTTTTCTCCGACATCTGTAACCTGAGTTATGGAACGCAGGGTGGTGTTTCTTACGCGATATGTACGCTTCACACCGATTATGCTGCGTTCCATTGCCCGCTGGCAAATCTTGAGTTTGAGTTTTTATGAGGCTATATTGAATCAAAATCATACAGTTTACTTCGAAAACATAAGATTTTATGTGAATTTCGGCACAACTAAGGATAACTCCTAAAATTGGATGTTCTTAAGCCTCGCTCTTCACTCAACACAAATCATTTTATATTGAAGATGAGTCGTCGTAAAAACGTGGCTTACAATTAAATTAAATGTCTTCACATGTTTCTCTATGTTACAAACATAAGATAAAATGAATATTGTTTTTATTTCGTTTTTTTTTTTTTTCATATTGTTTTTGTTCCAAGAACTGGCCGTTCGTGATTGTTAGCTGTCATTATAACGCGAAAAGGTTGGCACTTCAATCAATAAAGCCCTCCCATGTCTTGTAGAATTTGCGAGCAAAAACCAGGGTACATCTTGCTTTTTTTAAGGTAGGTATGTGAAATTTTAAGATCAACATTAAGTTAGCGAATGGACAAGTCATGTTTTATCCGTAAAACGCTGTTATTTTGATGTATAAATCCTTCCTTATTTAATAGAAAATGAGAAGGATAATCTCAGCCTAGAAGTAGACAATTGTTTTTTATTGCAGTATACCAAGGTTAATTCAAAATCAATATCATTGCCTTAAGTCGTTTACCCAAGTTCAAAGTCGTCATGGAATAAAATGTATTTTGAATTACTTTATTGCGATCCTGAATTACTGTCTCATTGAAACATGAAATATTATTATTGTCAATAAAAATCTGTTGGAACTAAATTGAAGATGCTCTGACGTTATACAGTTACTTTATCTTTTAAAAGTATCTTTTTATAATTAAAAAGTTGTTTTCTGCCGTCCTCTCGTGTGTTTCGGGGAATTTAAGTCTCTGGACTTTAAATAATTTTATGCGTGTTATAAATACAAGAAACAACAACAACCTTTTATTTATTTTCCCTTTGTACTGTATCCAAACCAATAAACCAACTGGGTGGTCCATTGCGCAAGACAGAAATTTTGTCAAATGGTCCCCCATGACTAAAAGGCTTAAGAACCACTGATTTAGATTGACTTAGATTAGACGAAGTCTGCGTCCCACTGACGGTTGATCACTTTTGACCACGGTTGATGAAATTGATCAACTTAGATATATTTTATCAAACTTGCTGATTTAGTTACAGGGGATCTAAAATAGCCGCTTTCGCAGAATATATTAAGATAATAATTACGTTACAATTCTTAAATTGGTCACAAAGTGAAAATTCATAATACCTATCAATTGCGTCTGTGACCATTTTGACAATTTCAACGTGATTCATATTATAATGATTCTGCTGACCATTTTGGACCCCTAGATCTAATGATTTATCTTCTATCTCTTATTTTTACTGTACCTAACCAAGTAACCTTGGTTACGCCACTATCATTCCTGAGAAAAAAATATTGAGTTCTACATTTCTAGAAATAGACATAAAACGTGATGCAAATACGTAATTAAATAGAAACATGTATTCCTATTAATAATTGGCTAGTCAGAAAAAACTATATGTACTACCTGAATATCTAACGCAAACATATTATAACACCAACGTTTACTATATTCGTACAAAAAACGTATAATTATATTTTATGATTGTTTCCTGGTTTTGGATGAGCAGAACCGTTAATAAAGTTATGTACGCAACACTCAAAATACATAAATGGTTTGACTTTAAATTCCCGACAGTCAGTGAGGCGAACGAGACCTGGAAAACGAGTATTCATGCTGATATTCAGTTACAGGAACCCAGAAAAATAGGACACATTTCTCATGTTTAGTTTTTTTTCTAAACATATCCATACGGTTTTAAATCAGCCTATTGCGATCCAAACCTGTGGCATAATAAGGTACCTAATAATAAATACACGAACATAAAAAAACCAGCCAAGTGCGCGTCGGGCTCGCGCACGAATGGTTCCGTACCATTATCTATAAAACATTAGACAAAACGGCAAAAAAATCACGTTGGTTGTATGGGATCCCCCCTTAAATATTAATTATATTCTGTATTTGTTGTTATAGCCGATCATGAGATACAGCCCGCTGACAGATAGACGGACGGACGGACAGCGGAGGCTTAGTAATAGAGTCCCTTTGGTTACTCTTCAAATAACCCTAAAAACTACATGACCAGCAATCATCTTTGAATTTTCATATTGTTGTGGTTGGAAAAACATTTCAATATTTTTCTACTCGGTTAAAGTTCGGTAAAACTCGGTTCGGCTCGGTTTATACAGGTGACTGCACATAGTGGGCCTTCAAACAAATAATGTCCGAGTAAGTAAATAGAAATAACGAAAAACCGGTCTACCTATATGTTTACATATAAATAAGTATATACATAGTTTTTTGCATGACATTTTTGTCGAGGATAACTAGTTGGAACTCTTCCTAGATGTTCTACTCTACTTTTATGACGTCGGTAATAAAGAAATAACAGGTATAAAAGGTTTTCTTAGTACTCGAGATAAAACATGCTCGTTACCTAGTGCCTGTAAGTTTATAACAGACTAGCATTTACCTGCGACTACGTCTGTTTCAAATAAACATTATACTATGACATTCGGTAATAGTTTTCCATATGTGAATGAATTATTGAAATAGGAAGAGGAGTTTGGAAGATCAACTCCTACATCCTGAATTACAAACTTAACCCCTTTACATTATTAGTACAGATAGCTACTTTATTTATTTATGTACACACAACATACTTATCAGGATATTACAACAATGTAATGTGATGTAAATTTTAATGATTAATTAATCTATGCAATAATAATGTAAACTGAGTTATATGGGTTAATGCCTGAAATAAACGATAATAATAATAATAATAATAATAATTACTGGACTACTTTCCGATGTATAACTCCAAAAAAGTTTGAAAAACGCTTTGTCCAAAAAAAAAAATACATGTACTAGCTAGTTAGCCAATATCCTGATATCACTAAACTACACTACTGATAAACAGTTCTAAATGTTTACTAGGAAATAGCATTAAAATAAGAAATATAAAGTTGAAAGGTCAGTAGCTATAAAATGCGATATTTGTATTTCAATTCAACTATTTAGGAATGTCGTTCATATTCTTGTTAACACTCAATGAAACTAGAATTTTATGCTTTTCCCCCGAATGTCTGTTGGATAAAAATGCATACAAACAATTAAGGCCTATGCAGACGAGGGACTTTTGTCATTATACAACGCATACAAAACGCAACTAATAACCTATAGTTATTAGTTGTTATTACACTCACATTACACCAATCATGTTTCGGAGATTTTTGTCATGAGGGACTATCATTGTCCCTCATTTGCGCAGGCCTTTGAAGTGTTGTTAATTTTGTTTTGTATCGTTTTCCTGTTTTGATTCCGGGATCGTGCATAATTGAAGTGAGAAAAAATTGTACATAAAATTACTTCTTTATGTATCTAAAGGTAAAATGCAAAGCGACATAAACATGGCGAGGTATTTTACCATTTCGTTCTTTGTTTTCTCTGAAACCCTACAATAGAGGCTTTGCAAACAAACCGAGTCTGTGTTATTACATGAATCACTATCTAAACATTTTGAAAGTAAAGTAAAACAGCTGCGCGAAACAGGTTTATAGATAAAATATACATATTTTGTAAAAATACTTCGTCAATAACATAGGTTTTAAAGGAAAACATCGATGAAGTACTACCTACGTTCACTGTTTTTCTACGACTATTTCTCAATTTTATACATTTTGGTAATTATTCGACTGTGTCCCTTTAAGGCTTTCTGGAAGCTTGTAGCGTCATCAGTAGGTAGTAATATACAGACTAACAATGATATTCAGTTCACTTTAATTATAGATAGTTTAATTTGACCCAAAAATACAGTTAACGGCTCTTCTCAGTAAAATCAAGCAACCTGCCCAAAATTCCAAATTTTGAAGCGAATATAACATCGTAGGTAGAAACTATAGTCTAGAACTCTAGATAACTGCGTACAAACACATCGGTTATGCAGGCTCGATTTGACCCTGAACTAACTTTCCCTGCAATCATTATACAACAGCACGTCTTACTCAGAAATAACTTGCTGGCTTGCCAGCCAGCTCCGACAGCCACAGAATAAACATCATATTTAAACAGCTCAAAGTCAAAACACAAAATGCAAAGACACGCCAAGATGACGGTTTTCACATTGACAACGGAGACTGCGCTCTGTTAGTCGTCCAAAGCATCACTTACATGACAAATTGCCGTTAACCGAGACTGGCGTATAAAACTGACTTGTGTCCACGGACCCCGTGAATTAGAAATTCTTATTGCACGGGCACGTACCTATTCTTATATTTATCGTTCAGACAACGTTCTGTCGACTTTAATGAAAAATCGCAAGGTCGCTGTCACCAGCCGCTCAGACAATACGAGTAGCTATCGTACTCGTATGTGCACACGGTATGGTGATACAATCCGTCAACAAAGAATCGGGTGACCGGTGATAACTGATGTTGACATGGGTCTGACGGATAGTCAATGTACATTGATTGAAGTTCATGTCAACACTAATTATTTGAGTACATTATTGATTTGGAAGGAGAGTCACTATTTACTTATTTATTTGATTTGACGCGTTTTTATTACATAGTTTTAAAACATATTTTTAAACATTCACAAGATATATGAGGTAAAGTCACTAAATTCAATAGCAAAGTCAATAGCCTCTTCAACAATTTGCCACGACATCGACATCGCGAGGACGATTCCATATAATTGTATAATGCATGACGCCTGAAGAGTGTTGGAATAGCAAATTATTTGCAGACTGAGTAGTTTATGTTTTATTTTTAAACGAGCACTAAGACACCGATTATTTACTAAAGCTCATAATGCTAATAAAGCAGGCATTGCTACAAGAGCAAGAAAGATGTAAAATACTAATAGTGAGCATTTTCTATTTGTTAAAATGTTGAAGTATACGTACTACGTGTTTGTCGTTATGGCGACGAGCGATGATGAGTCCCCGCAGGCCTGTGGCGGGGTCCGGGCGAGTGGCAGGCCAGTCCTCGGCGACTATAACCAGACCATACTGGTTAGACTAGGTTCAAACTCGATCGCATAGCCATCATTCGCAAGAGAAACCTACGCCAGCAATTATTGAAAGACTCCCGAACCTCCATCTTAGTCTGAATCTCATGGATCTACCACTTTTTAGCACAAAATTTCGTTTGATATTGCCAAGTATTGTCCACTCAACATATTTTTTGCTCGAAGTTAGTTTGCAAAAGTTATTTCAGACATGGCATCTGTATGAAAATGCTGTCATCTTCTCTATTCAATAATATGGTCGTAAAGGAAAGGATTGATTCTTGAATTGGTTGATTCAATTGATGGCTCATAAATGTCAAATAAACGACTTTTGTTTTGGGGTTACCGATAGAACTAGCTTCAAGCGTTGGTCTGCGGTTACCGTTGTGGTTTATATGCTGCAGTGAATATTGCCCATATTTCACAACTGCAGGGTTAAACAGAACCTATCATATTTTCCAATTTTGCGACCACAAATCGATGTTTGATCAAATTGCAATCTACCTTTTACTTGCAAAGGGTTTTTTCAATCACCGGAAAAGGTTTTGTATAGTTTTATACACGTATTCCTGCTTATACACATACCTATACAACGCACAGCCAAAAAGTATATATACACATATTATTGAATCATTGGACACGCTTTTGAATAAGAAAATCAGTCGCGTGACGCAGTGATCGAGTTTTTATTCGATAAACGCAACTCGTTTCTTCAGAAAAAAAGGTATTGAGGAAGTGATTTTTTTCTTATGCCATTCTAATATGTATATTAAGGGTCGTTGATAAATGCCATTCTCAGTATCTAAGCGTTGTGACGTTACCGATTACGTTCTATTTAACGTAACATAACTGGTATATAAGTATGTCGCTTGGTGCTCTATGAAGAGAGCTCATCGCGTCTATGGAATACGACAATCCCACTCTTTTCTTGAAGAACATCTCTTCGGCACTTCAAGGGACTCATTGGAGGTATTTTTACTCCACAAGCAAGAACTAAAAGCTGTTTGCTCACTACAAACAGACCTTATTTTTGTACCACGTTAAATAGCCGTTAGTACATATAGCATAATATTTACTAAACGTGCTTATTAAATATTTTCTTAATGGTCTCGCGACGATTACGAGTTTTGTACCACTTCGAGATGTCATCGATGAGGATAAAATATCAGTTACGAATATTTTAAACGGAATTATCAAGAAAATTTTATGAAACCTGGCCTGTTGGTAGTGTTATTCGTAGTAGTTATTAGGTAACAGACGGTTGGTGTAAAGCAATAAAGAAAATTGTATCTAATAAGTTGGTGGTAACCGCAGAAAACGTAGGCTGTGTTCTGAACGCAGAATTGAAAATTGTTTGTTATTTCCTAGGAAATTCAACGCGTTAATACCTGCAGCTTTTTAGTTTAGAGCCACTTCACTTTTCTTAAAAAAGAGCGTTTTAATCTCTAGATTTAGTTAATAAACCTAGTTTTTTGCTTAAATATGCGTTCACACCAAGGGACTACTCGGGCAAGCACCGTTCCGCTAGCTAGTTTGATTGTTATTGTTTAAAAACTAGACATATACTTACTTAGATTTAATAACCGTGAATTCTTTAATACCACGTTATGTAGATACCAATTTTTCGACAGCGCCACAGTATTAAAATCTTGAATCAATCGTTGAATCCATTGATAACAACGATCCGGTTTTTTAGACTCTTGAGAGCTTCGCATTAACCTTCGTACCTGAGACGTGTTTGATCGCATTTTTTCAATGTAGGCAACTTATATACTTACCTGCATTTAAATATGTTAATGAGCCTTAACAAATCATCAGACAACAAAAAACCCTTGAGTGTTTTGTTCGGTATTGTCCTTTTTGTAACGCTTTGTTGTTAGGGTTTTCGACGGTTTAGTGGCACTCCAGCATCATATAACTAAGTAGTCTACGTCTTTCTGATCTCCAAAATTAATAGATGTTATTCAAATTTACGTACTACGTCATATCTAATTTAAAATACCGATCAGTAGTGCGGCAGGTGTCGCTGCAATGGTCCCCGTAGTCGCGGTATGCAGGCGGCGACCGCGGAAACTTGCTCTCGTCTATGTACAACTTTACAATATAAGTACCTGTAGTATCTGTAGTCTGATTCCATCGCCTACCACCACACCACGCAATTCCGTCTGGACTGATACCAAACTCCATGTTAATGGATTTATTTACGCTCTGGCACTTCACTATCAAAGTGACACGTATTATTCTCAGTCTAGTAACATACAGCCGCATACAAGTCGATTTATTCCTTGTTTCATTAATTAAAATCAAGATAAGCTAGCAATGACTAAAGTTCTACCGGATGACACAAGATGCAATTTAAGATGAAGCTCGTTTACCTAGAAGATTCCTATTCCTAGATCAGCGAGGAAATAATTAGTAGTTACAATTTATTAATTGAGACTGGCTTCCTCCACGCGTCTTGTACATGGTGGGAAACTTTGAAGTGAGAATGGTAATGTTACGGCGTTTTGATTTATAAGACAATTAGGTATGTGGGGTTTCCCTGCACGCTCGAGGAGGCACCAGCTAAATGCTAATGCAGAGAACGTTAATACTTGCAAGTAAGCTTCTGAGGTGAGCAAAATTCTAAGCAGTGCTAAGCTCAGTAGATTGTAATCTAAAATGGCGACAATGTAACTTGTTACCTGTGTTACTGGTTGATTTATTTATAGAAACACTGGCGAACCGCCAGGGGTTTATAGCCTGTATGAGGTACACAAAAACCTTTCACGAAAAGCCCAGTGAGTGTTGGTGAAAATTGCGTGAATATCAAGCTGAATTAAACGCGTTGCGATTTAAAACTTCATTATGTCGCATGTAATAATGATTTCAATTTATTTTTCATACGTCAGTGACTTGCATGACATCATTTAAGTAGGAGGTTAAGTTGTCCAACATAATTTGTTTAATAAGCGATGGTAGATTGGCGTGAGGCTTCGAGCTCGCGAAACGATGCGATCTTTCACGACGATCTGCGCAGTGAACAGTGCACAGGCATGCTTCGCTACACAAATGGGTTTTATCTCAAATTCTATCTTTTCCTGTTAAGCTAATTGATGGTAAAGGTTCTTTGTATTGCTGCAAGTACAAAGGTTACAGAACGAGGTCTTTTGGGTAAACTAGGAATCCTAAGTATCTTTATAGGGTGTACTCTAAAATAAGGAGAGTTTCGATAAACGGTTATTTTAGCATCATATTTTAAGTGTAAATTGCATTGGAGTTAATTTATAAACGCCTGTTAATGCTTAAGTTATTATTAACGACAGTTTTAACCGGCTTTTTAAACTCTCTTATGTTAAATGTCATCTTTCTTTATCGTGGCCACAATTAACTTTAATATAAACGTAGTCGCCAATGGAAAATGAAAGTAGCAATAAATCCAATAAACTTGCAGTTTCTATTGCTTTACGGCTATTCACCTGCGCATACGCAAGCGTAACTCGAATAATGGTGCGAATGTGTAAGTAACTTAACTTTGCAAGTTTTTGTTGCACACGAAACGTGTTGAGGTAAATTACATTATAACAACGTAATGGGGGTACAATTTAGTAGTGTCGGTATTCATCACTCATTATTTTCTGATGCCTGTAAATCACGGCGCCCGGCCCGATCGCATAGAGAACCCTCCTCATTTGCTCATCCTCAGGCGATGCGTCTAGCGTCACGCGACATGCACGTGTGCCACTTGTTTGTTTTCTTTGCCCTCGCATCTCATGTCGCGTCTCTGGGGCTCGTGGCATGGCAGAAGCTCGGTCAAAGCTCATTGTAGATGGCGTGTCCCTAGCTAGGTCCGAAACTGACCAATGAGGTCACGCTATTTTCAAGTATTGACATATTTTCAACCAATGACGTTATTGGGAATCAGCTGTGCTAGCGCCTCTAGTTAGTTTCCTTTCCGATTTCATTCATTTTTGTTTTCTCGACAGTTGTTGTAACACGCGTTTTGCTGGAGCGTGTAGTTTGTGGCCAATTAGTTAGAACCTTTAAGTTGTCCATTTAGTTGTCCATTTACTGGTGACTAACTTCATTTCTCGCCGCAGTAGACCAGTAACAATACAAAAGTAGCAATGGACATTAATCTTCGTTTGGATACCTGCATCACAAGGCTCATCAACCTAACATTTTTTCCCGGATGCAGCTGTATTTCAGTATTTTACAAAGTCCGTCGACTGCTGATCTGACATCCACATCCCAGAAGCCGGGTAATACGAGGAATAGTCAGGAGCTAGAGATTAATTACTTTAGTCTTTACTACTATAATTAATTTGCAAGTTAAGTTAGCAATGGTCACGAATGCTGTACAATGTCTGTTCAACCTCGTGCTCTGCCTACCACTGGGAGGTTGAATGTTATGAAGCCTGTATATGTTTTCGTACACGTATTTAGTTTCAGATTGCAATACTGCGCTGCACTTTGGGTGGATTCATTACAGTCAGCAAATGAAGATTTTGAAGTAGATATGATCAAAGTTTGTTTTGTAGACCCAGTTGCACCAAGATTTGCTAAACTATCATCATCATCTGCCTAGCCTTTTTCTATGTTGGGGTCGGCATCCAGTAGAAAAATTTATAGCTTTTCAAAAAACTATAAATACTTATACGTAGAGTCAGACATTAAATAAATAAATAAATCATCATTCTATCTTTGCAATTTTCAGGCCCCAGAGGTAGAAAAGGAGTTGCTGCTGCTGGTCACAAACCAAATCGTGTGGCGTTAGTGACGTGTCAATGACAAACAAACGAATATCAAATAGTGAAAGAATAATTTAAGAACATTAATTACTGTTTTTTTCTTACCCTTACCTTTTAGCCGCATTACTTTAACTCAATTTATTTTTTTTGTAATGTAAGATATATTCAACCATAATCACTTAAGGACAATAAATAAAAAAAATTTTACTTATTTACTTGGACGCATTATGTTTGTCCAGACAAATCCTTATGTGATGTGCGCCCGTCCTGTGCATGTGCGTGTGTCCGAATGTACCAAATACTAAGCTGTGTAAACAAATCCACCGGTTTCATTTTATAGGTACCATAATACAATTGTTATTGGTGTTGTACATGCGAAGGTGGACACTGACTTATTGTTTGAACGACCGCACTTCATGTCGACACTTTAACGTCATCAACAAACGAAAAAGGCAATTTATCTGTCTAGTTTTTGCACTAACTTATCGGCTGAAGGGTATCACGCAAAAACAGTAAGATTTCAAAGACTTTTACATCTACTTTATTTACTGCAAACTACGTTCCAGCACGTTTTAGGGAAAATAATAGACCTGCAGTGAGCGATGAGTACAATGTCCGCCGTTAACCATACGGCACCGTATCAAGCAAGTTTACTCACCTCGTAACTGGTATTTTGTAAACACTTTAGCAAAGAACGACAAAAACAGACTGTTTGCGAAAGTTGGTAAAAGTTAGGGAGGGCCTAATGAGGGGTAATTAATATACCACAAATAGCCGTACTAGTGACGAAGCAAGACAACACTCACAACCTGTTGCTGTGGTCTTTATGAAATAATCTTACGTATCTATCTGGTTGTTCGTTCTCCCTTGCGAAACGATTGACATGAGCTTACACGATTCAAAAAGTAACTTTTTTGCCTTAGTACATTGTAAAGTAAATGTCATGCCTAAATCACTTGAAATCTCTCACGTGTGCAGGTACTTTGAGTCACGTGCTGTAGCAGCAGTAAGATTTATTATTACACCTTAAGGCGACTACAGGAGCTAAATTGCAACTCTGGTTCTAACTTCGTTAGAAATACTGAAACTACTACTACTACTGTTAGAATATAGTTCTAATCAGCTTGCACTACAAAGTGGTTGTTACGTCAGTCAGAAAAGAGTGTTTTTTGCGATTTAGATAAAATCTATTGATTGGACTAAAAATAAAACACTATCATGCTAATATGTTGCTTGTAGAATTATTTGCCAAAAAATCAGATTGATCGCATGTGTTTGAGTATGGTTTTTACTCGTTAAAAGAAATTTTTAGAGATATGTTCGTGATTTCTTTTTATCGAGTAAAATTAGTGGTATTATGTTTTCAAAACACTATCATACTAGCATATATCCTGAAGAATATCATATATTTTTCTGTTTTTTTTTTTTTTATTGCAGTGAATCACATGCTTTTTTGCATTATAAAACTTGCGTTTAGCTCCTGTAGTCCCCTTAATTAGTAATCAGTGGATTCGTGTACCTAGTGAATAAAGTACCTAAGCTGTTATTAGTTTCTTTTTGTTTTATTTTCAGATCGCTGCCTTCATTTACTTCTTCCATTGTCTACCTATGTATCTATGTTAAATGTAGGTAGTCGGTTCTCACATAATCACACAGATGTTGCAAATACCTACATTGTGTTTTTAATAAACTGCAATCATAGCGAGGCAGTGTACGTCCGTGTCTTGGCGATCCTTGTGTCCGACGTCGTTATAAATTGTATCGCTTCAGATTGTCTGATTGATCTGCGAGTTTGTAACATCCGCATGTCGAAAAAAAATTGTAACAAGGCTTTTTTCTAAGCCTTACGATCTGTTTGAGGCCTTTGCCCTAATAGATAAAATCTTTTAGAAGAAAATTGTTCATAAATGTCCAATTGTTTTTAAATTGATGTTCAAGATTTGCAACAAAACACTACGCAAAGTTAAAACAGTATTAGCATTAAATCATCTGTTGGATATTACAGATGATTTTATGCTAATACTGTTTTAACTTTGCGTAGTGTTTTAATCAAATGATACATGGAGCCCGCAGCAGGGTGCATGGGGGTGCACTTGCACCCCCCTGGCGGGGAAGAATATACTTGTATATCGAAAAGATTTGGATTTTTATAATATGTTACTGTGTTGATAAAAACTTAAGGCTGTGTGTAAGTGTTAATTAAAACTTAGGTTCCTATTCAAATTTGTCAAACAACTTGTCAATCCATTGAGTGTCCTCCTCTACTCTTTTCTTGTGAATACAGCATTTCTTCCCTCGTCAGAGCCGTAGGGCCCGTAGGCAGGGGAGGCTGCGAAATCTTGGGCAACTATAGAGGAACCAATCTATCCGACACGAAAAGCAAATATTGTCGAGCTTGCTTCGCTTGCTCGTACTCCTATTGTCTTGCTTATTTGTATGAACAAAAATAACCTAATTTTTCCGAGTATATCCTAAATTATTCGAGGTCGCTTCGCTCATTCAGATGTCTTATGTCCTTTGCGTTTATAAGCTTTTCTTTATAAATAGGCAGAATGACTAATTGTACGTATTGACAAACGAAAATCTAACTTAAGTCTGAGGTGGAGTGCAAAAATTGTCGAGCTGTTTTCATGGAACTGAAGGTGCACCGCCCTGGAAATAGTCCTGCCTATGAAATGGATATTACACATTTCGTACAACATTAAGAGGATCCTAAAACTGAACATTCCTATTAATTATAGACACATTACTAACGTATTTCGGGATGAGGCAAACAAATTAGTATGTATCGACGACGATTCACTGTTTTTACCTAACCCACGGTATTTATTAAGGAAAAATTCTTTCAAAGAATACACCAATAAATTAAAATAATAAAAACACGGCTCGCAAAAAATCGTGATATTTTTCCATTAATACAAGGGTTATAAAGATTCCATAGATTCAATTTAGCTTAATCCAATTAAGATATGTTAAAACCAATCAGAGTAATTAAAGCCACTATAAAAGCACTCGTAAAAGATAACTAACGTAAAAAAGTACATTCAATAATAACGGATTTGTAAAAAAGATTAATGTACATATTATGAGTAGGATATGTCGCGTACATTAACTTGAATTTATTTCATCAGTCGTTAAAAGTAATAATTAACATGGTATCTAAATCTTACGCCACGTTTCAAGGTACCCTTTCGCCATAGACGACGGCTGGTGTTTGTGTACCTACTTATAGAACGTAGTTATTAATTTTTATGCATAATTGTACAAGCTAGTATGAGGGGTGGCCCTCTGACATCAGAATGTCATGTTCCAAAGTTAACCCTGCTCAAGATAACCCACGAAAAATAAAGTGTTATTTTTCGTGGAAATGTTTTGCTTTTATTGCTCCTTGATACTTGTTTCGAACTGGTTAATGTATAGATATATAACTACATTGACCTTTTAGTCATGTTATTGCTATTTTAGGTGCCTAACATTATTAGTGATAGGCTAATAGCTTATATAGAGAGCTGTTTGAATAACAGCATACATCAACATAGTATGTTTAGTTTAGGTACATCATGCATGCTTCAGCGCGACAGGAAAAAAAGTAAATTACTACTTACTGTTATTAAGTATCCGACAATGTTTGTGACTACACGGTTATTAATATTTATAATAATTATGATTTGAGGTGAATTATATGAATCCCTGACAAGAAAATAACACGTGTTTTTTGTATTAATTAGATGGCGCAACAGAATACTTTTCTGCAGTATCATGTCAAATGCGAATATTTTTTGTTATTAAGTGTAGTAGTATAATAATACATAATTTACTATATAATACCCCTAACTAATGGACGCTTGATTTGTAACATTCCTCTAGTTGGTAGGTCATTCAGAAATTCTTGTGGCGCACCTGTGCAATATAGGCCTTGGGTTTCCGGTTTGACTAAAGACGATAATTCCCGGTAAATCGTTTAAATTAAACTTAAAAGTAATTACTCTAATACCAGTTTAAATTACGCTTATTAATATGGAACCGATATGGGAACATAATACTATAAAATTATAACACAAGTCATAATTTAAGTACGTTGTACATATTTGTGTGGCAACTAGATTTTTTTATTTACTCGGCTATTTCCAAAAAATTAAGAAAAATAAGCAGCGTTTATTTTTTGCTATCTCTTCTTGAGTCGTTGACACGAGAAAAAAAAGATCAACTTAGTATAAAAAATGGTGTTGAAACTCGTTTAGCACGACGGCACAACTCACAAGATCCTATAAGTTACAGCTTAGCTTGCTTAGGGTTAACAACGATTTCCACGTACACTATCTTCACTTCAATAACGCATTGAAAAAAGAAAGATCTACATTGTCTATGAAAAACGTTATGCTACACTTTGTTGCAAAAAACACATATTTGCTTTTTCATTTGAATTTAAATGTGGCTTTATAGCAACCCTAGGTAGACTGTGGAGTAGATACCATCTTGATGGGACTATAATTACTTTGCCAAGAATAACTTGATTATTAATGGCCCTAGCTAAATCTGTTACGTACCTGTGTAAGTAAGGTTTTATACTTAATAGGTACTAACAAGTAATCCCAAGTTAATTAACCGTGAACAAAATGCCCTCAAATATAATCATGCACTCACGTTTGTTTATCTGAGTTTGAGTATTTTATAGCCTTCCAAAATCATTTAATCTACGTAAAATAAAGTAATTTAGTTAAGTAGAATTTTACCTGAAACTAGCTATAAAATCATCCGTCTGTAACATAATATGAATAATTCAAGCTTCGTCCTTGATAGGTTACTGCTACTCTGCTAGTATTATAGTTCTTTACATACTTTTGTTTAACTTAATAATTCATCTAGTTTAATATGCCATTTTAAATATATAAGTTTGACTCATATGTGGGTTATGTTATTTACTTTTGTGAGTTATGACATGTATGAATGGTAAAATAAATCTCTATTTATGTGGCTAGAATGCGTCACCTGTATTTAACCACAAATGCTTATCGCAAAATTATGGGTTGTTTTTTTTTGTCCTGCTGTGTATAAAGACTCAATGAATTACACGTTACAGCTCAAATTTGATTGTCATTAATCATCAGTAGTCATTATTCTGTGCTTTATTACCACAAAAAGAATAAAACATATGCCCGGGCGGGTATCGTATGTAAGACAAAATATCACACTCTTAATGTCTTATGGGTACAATTATTAAAGATAATAAATCATGATCTGTCAAATGACCAATTTGATCGAGACGCTATTGTTTAACTATTGTGTCTACTTCGTGGACAGATCATGGGATAACATAATTTACCGGTAACATAGACTTACATTCCGTATTGTTTTCCATTGATAACATAACGATGTTATATTTTTCCTGAATGATGTTACGTCGTGTCACATATTTGCATGAATCATTATATAATCAATCAAGCTTGACACGTGTATTTCTCTAATTTCCATTTTATTTTATCAGATAATCTTGATACTTGATTCTTTGCATGGTGCACTAATATTGGACTTCTGAGATTTTATAGCATAAAAACACGGCGCAATAAAATATATCGTATGAAAATAATTGATGCAATGCTTCTGCAATGTTATTATGAAGGAAGCCAGTCTTGGGTAATCTATGTGGAATTTTTCGTACCGTCTGACCACGCGGAGCAATGGACGTCAGTCACTTGTTTGACATTATTTTAAGGTCTATCCCTGTGGAGTGACACGTACCGCCAGAAGGTTACAGGGTCAATGTTAATTTGAAACGAATCATAAACGATGAACCTCTTAGCAATGAGGTGCGGAATACTAATGAATATATTTTATTGACCGTACCAACAGTTAAAATTGTTTTATTACTAAAACAGCCGCAAGGTCGCCGCGCAGATTCAGCCTTCCACGGTTTTTCTAAATATTTATACGTCGGCCCCTCAACTATGACATTAGGATACGGACTTCCGCTAGTTTGCAAATAAAAGTTTGTCGGAGAAAGTTAAAATGTGAAATCAGACGTACTCGTATGCAAAAATATATTTGCCTTCGCGGCAAAGGACTCACTCACTCATTGAAGAGGTGTGCGCTAAATTATTTCGAGTTCTGACGAGCGATTGTTGATTTTTTGTTGTATTTATGAGAAATGTTTAGTGTTGTTAATTTTAATTAATGTTATCAAAATAATTACTGACATTTTCTGTTATTTTTTGTGGCTTTATAATGTTAGAGACCTTTTTCAGTGTCAAAAATTATTTGTTTTAGTCGAGTTGGAATATCTCGATTCTTCTTGTTTTTATCTAATGAGCTGAGTGATACTAAGCCAGTGGAAGTTTTGGTAAATGGTTTTAACGTCGTTATTTCGAAAAACAAAATCAAGGCAGCCTAGTAAACATTTTCAAGACCGCAGACGCTATATATGATATAATGATGCAAGAATTTCGATTGTACATAAATAAAATGTTTTAAAAATTGAGTAAATGTGATTTATTTGTACCCCCACCAACGTGAATATACTAATACATATTATATGAGGTATTTGCAACGGTTCAATTAAAGCCAAAAAAGTATGTCAAAACAAAAGGTTAATCGTCTCTTACGATGGTGTTTATAAACACATGACATCAATGAACAAGCGATGATAATGACACGTCAAGGGAACAACATTTCTTGCATACTAAATCAAATACCTGAAGGAACTACCAGCCAAATATTGTGACACCGCCTTCTAGACAAACGTGGACCATTGTGTGAGAAAGTGGTCAAGGAGAACATTCAAAACTGTATTTTCAGGTCTACGATTGAAATTTTTACACTATCATTAAGAAACAGGCTATAAAATCATGTATTGCTTCGTTGACTGAAATATCTTGTTCACCAAGTTTCTTGAAACAAAAAAATATATAAAGGTACATTGGATTTTCCCGTTATCGCCAAAGGCCATTAACGATTTTCTTATATATATGCGCGAATTGCAGTAACTTGAACGATTATTACGCTGTAAAATTCAAAAACTGATAATATAACCCTGCTCCACTATATGCTTATTTATATGCTTCTGGAAACCCAGTGTCATGTTTCTGTTAGCATTTTACGCAATGAGAAAACTTCATCAAGGGAAAGTATGTTTTATTTAATCTTTACGGAAGAGTTCAAGTTACTTTGAGTCACAAAAAGTAGCCATAATGTTTTGCTTTGAAGATTGATCTTAAATCCAAAATAATTCTGTATTATGTTATGTTGTTGATAAATCTCTTTGATAGTTCCAATTCGCCGCGTTTCATATCCATAGAATCCATCTGAGTAATGTCAGGCAAATAGATTCCGATCTGAACAAAGCATCTGTCGGTATCTTCGCCTGTGGGCTTCGACATATCAATTAACAAAACCAGATTTGAACCAGCGTAGACTTATAAAGAATACTTATAATATACCTGTTCAGAATTGTGCTTATTTGGGCAGTTATTAGTCCGAAACAGTCGAATTGTGATTTGTTTGTTAATGATCGAGCGAAAGTGGCCGAAATTTAATTATAAAATTAGGTTTGAATTTTCGAAAACAGCTTCAAGAGCTCAAGTTCCGTACGGTCGGCAGAGCCGTAGTGGTAATGGCTATTAAAAAAAACTTTAATCATTTATTATTATTGATCACGTGGTCATTTTAAATACACGTGGCTGTGCACACGAATAAAATGAGACAGGTATTTCAGTGGGCAATAAACGTTTCCTCAGCGACCTTATCGCTTTGAATATTAGCAATAAAATAAAACATAAGAATAAAATTCGAAATATATAGACGTTTACTGCACGTTCCTTGTATGTAGACTATCGAAACAAAAAAAGCTGTTTGGGAAAAAAAAATCACGAATGTGTTATATCTTGTCACGAACGTGACATCCATCAATCATCTCCCAAGAAAAGATTTAGTCCGAAAGTTTTACACTTGTAATCGACAACGTTCCGTCAGCATGCGTCATTTTGTAATTATCCTTAAATAAGTTGTAACGGGCGGATATTTTTTTAGTTAGTCACAAAGAATGTGGTCAGGCGTTGAACTGTGTTACAAGCAAACTAGCTTCTGTCAACGGCGCGTGCTTGACAAAATGTATTGATCACTGTTTATGAAACATAGTTAATTATTTTTCTGTGTCTTCTAGGACACCGCAGGTAATACCTATACCTAATACCACAATATAGGTACTTGTTATATGACTTGGTAGCGGTATTATTCATCTGTTTTATTATTTCATGTGGTTTACTGTTGTTTACACAGTAAATACCAAAATGTTCGGAGGAAAAATCCGAAAAAATGTGATTGCATCAATGATTGTTTGTCGTATGTCAGTTACTTTACGTAACAGGTTTATTCTATAACGAGAATATTGCACAATTTATGTGCAAGTCTTGTTAGTGAGTGACGCTTTCTTTATTAGATACTGTTGAGAAACGGTCACCTGCTACTTACCTACATTTTAAGTATCTATTTACTGTGTACCTACATAGTTTTCTACAACTACTTAATAAAGTCTGTGAAACTAATCTCATGACTAATTATAATTAGGCTTAAGATCATTAAAGCTAACAGGAAGAGCTAATAGATAATTTGATGCCAATCACTTAACAGGGCCAGCCCACTCTTAGTAAAAAATACTATTAAGGATGTATTCTCCTCGTTAGCAAACTACAAAAATAACAAACATGGTGCAATATAATAAATACCTAGGTACAAGTAAATATTATAAGTAATTGTTTTCAAGTAAAAACCCAGTATCTTTCGCTCGAATCGTAATCATTTTCTTAATGATGCTGTTTGTGATATTTTGTAAAGATAACCTAAATGAGTACCATGTTTTGAACATAACTTAACATCTCCGTTAAAGGTTACCTTTGCTTTTAAGTTACTTTTTTGTGTGTGATATTCTGCTCTACAAATAGGAATAAGCTGGCGGTCAACTAGCTAAAAAATGCAGGCTAATCTTTCATTAGAAGACTTCTTCATAAAAGTAACTCTAAAGGGTGTAAAAAGAGCCTTAACGAAGCCGAAAGACACTTTGTTCTCCCCATCATTGCGATATTTGTTTGTTCTAGTTACGGCGATATTGGGGTTATAGTTCTATCATTCTCACAAGTTAGCACAATGCACAATTTACATACATTAGCACAATGTTTTGAGTGCGTTACATTGAGTTTTACCGTAAGACGTGATTTAACACCCCAAAATAAAGTCGTTTCCCAGCGATAGTTTTTGCGTAAAGTTACTTAGTTGGATGTACAGAATGCTTGGTTAACAGATCCGTGAAGGGTCTTTTTGCACCCTGTACGTAGTACCGAGTACACTGACGGTCTGTCACTCGCCACCTTTATGCCTTAAGTAATAAGTTTGAAAATGGGTCGATCGTCAGTGAATTCGGTAGTACATATTGACCACCATCATAATAAAGTTGGCACACCTCGCGGACACCTCGACATCATCCATCAGGCTATTTGAATACAAGCCATTCATACGATCACTATACTGCCTATTGTCTCATAGATCGAGTGGCGTAATGAAGAATCGCTTATCGATCTCACATGGGTGGCTTCAACGTACGTTTGTTATATAAATTATCCTTTAGAACATATTATATGGTGAGTCATTTGTTGCGGATTTGGCTTCGCTCTACGCTTATGGGTGGCGAATAAAAATAATTGCTTGGTATTGACTCCTAAGAGGAGTAGTGGCCAGAGATATTAGGACGGGGTCGACAGATTGTGTAATCTGCTGGCCTAGCCAAGTTACAAACGATTCGTATCGATTCTCTTTCTACAATCGTAAACGTTAAGTCACGTGGTCAAAACAAACGAATATAAACTTTCGTAGACAAGTTTACATCGATCAAGATGATAGAATGAAATGTATTCGTTTCTACAATCGTGATCCCTACATCCCATATAAATCGTAGCCAACTTACAGTTTTGACTTAACTTTAAAATTTCCATTCGTTTGTTTTGACCACGTGATTTAACGATGATAGATCTCATTCCCATACATTTGGTTAGTTTTCTATAGCGTTAACGATTGTAGATTGTCAACTTGGCTAAACCTACTGACAGGAGGAAAGAGAAACTGGTATTGACTCAAGACTCTCAAAGAGTCCCTACAGTATAGATAAGAGCTTTGAAGGCAACTTAATGAAGTGCAACAGAACAATTATTATTTTATGCACAATTAATAACTCGTTAACCCAGAATTGTTCAGTTATCCAGTTACAAAAACCTAAGTGCAATGATTAGTTTTGTTTGTTGCGTGTTGATGAGGAGCAACTTTGTATCCACGGTGGCAAACTTGTTTGTGGTACCGTTCTTGGCTTCGGTGAGAGTGAGAGCAATCACGGTTGCAGCAGGCGGTTGCGCGGCGCGGGCGCCGGCCGTCTGGCTGAAAGTGGCGCCGCGAGCCGTGCGCCGGCGCAACCAGCCGGTTTACTTCTCTGCGTACACTGTACATGTGCCTATTTAAACATATTATCACCTTTAAAGCTGTTGCTTGAAGATGCACACAATCTATCCACCTATAAAACTGTGTGTCGCGTAGATACACACGTTCGGAATAAACCAGATATATTTCCTAAGCTACTTGTCATAAGATGAATGGCTAATTAAAAAGATTAATAGATATCGTGTATTATCTTTTGTAAATCGCCTATTGCTACATCTGAAACTCAAGATATGGTAGGCCATAAGGATAAATCTTTAAAGAAAATGGTTTTCATAAACTATGTGTAATTGAAAACTGGTTGGGTAATAAATAACTCCTACTGCTGTTTAGTGTGAACGACACGTATCTACGTTCGTCCTAGCCTAGAATACATCTTTAATAAGCTATAATAGATTAAGAGGATAACCTATTAAGTTATCCCCATGGTTATCACGTCATTCAAACCGAATGAATCCGACCTCAATATAAAATTATGCAAATACGTTTTCAAGTAAATCACAGACGAATTGATTATTCCTTATTCTGCGGCCTTTCGACAGATTTTTAGTTCACAACATCGAACTTCCGCTTGATTGTTTACCGGAACATCATCTGTATGCATAACAGGTATTCTTTCGGGTCGAATCGATCTACCTAGTTGAGGGTCGCACATCTTGAGGTTACTTGTGAGGTTGTCATTATTATGTATATCGGATACGTATAAACTAGGTTGTTGTCGATCAAGTTCTGATAACACTTTTCGGGTGTCACTAGAATAATATAAATTGGGAGGAAGATGTGGTGTGATGCCTGATAAAATCCCGGTGATATGATTTCCAAACCAAACACACAAATTATATTTGAAAATAGCTATAAGTATGAAGTTAATTTAGGTTTGGCTTGGGATACTACTTAGAACCCTTATATCTTAAATAAAAACAGACTAATACGCCCGATCAAAATCAGTCAAGTAAGTAAGAGGATATCAATCAATCAATCAAAGAGCAATGCAAAAATAGCCTTAAAGCTTTATCATATATATTTACACTATAATTATGTACAAGAAAAGTAAGATTACCGTACCACATAAACAGCATGCACCGTACATACCAACCTACATACCTCGTCCTAAAATATATATCGCAGTTCTGTGTAAATAGTTACAAGCTGTGTGGTTACAAGTATCGCACGTTTTCTTTGTTTGACCGATTTGTTAAGAAATTAACGGCTGTCAGACACCAGGGACCAATGTCCCAGTTTGTGTGTTTACTATGTGTTGAAGATAATTGTTGTAAAGGAGTTTTCGTTTACAAACACGGAGTAGTACGGAGCCCACGTGTGCGTAAAGTGCTAACACCACACCTAAGAGCTTTTATGTTTAATTAAACGCAAAATAATAAAACACATTACTAACCGCAAAACCAACGACATATTGTTAATAAATTAAACCGCAAACCCACTATTCTTAAAAAAATTAAACTACAATAAAACTACTATTCCTAAAATATTTTCTTTAATTTTCAAACGAATACGTTCATACTACAATAAGTTCCAAATGATAATCATTTTGGCATTTTTAAAACCCATCACAGATTTAGGTATAATTATATATTGTTGTTCGTTGCCGGGGAAAACCCGTTGTTGGAAACAGAAATCTAGACTTTCAACAGTCAGTGCCTAGCACGGATTGAGGAATAATTCGTGTATAGAATTCAATTTAGTCACAATAAGATACCACTTACATTTAAACTAACCGCGAGAAAAGGAAGTTTTTTTTTAGGATCTTCATTACGGTCATTATGTGTAGAAAATCTGCGTACGTGTCTCAATACAACCGTTTTGTTGAACAACCTAAATGTATCGCCGGCAAATAAACCATTTAACTTGGCCAGTGAAACCATGCATGAAATACAGATACCCATTAAAATACACGAAGAAATATTTTTAAAAGCCATAAAATTGTCCTCAAAGTTACACCGAGTTTAAAAAAAGACGCTAAAAGTGGAACGGACGATGTTGCATGACCGGCTCGAATGGTGTTGTGGCGATCACTTATTCAATCACTGAAATTATCGATTGTTGATTGAATAAAAATATTTTATATTAATCAAAACGCCAACTGTTTAAATAAACTCAACGATCAATGCTAAAATTATGTATTCTCTGTTACCAACTTACTAAGTAAGACGAGTTTTCTAAAGGTGCATGTAAAACTTTGTTGTTTTTCAAGATGACGCCGACGCAGCAACAACTCTCAAGATACATAATAAATACATACATTATAAAAATGGAAACGTGATATATTCGCAGAACTCCTGCATAATTTGAATTAACGTGAACACGTTTATTTTCTTCAAGATGATATTATACACGCGCTAATGACATTAGTTTCATAAATCTAAGACTGCGTTGGCGAACTTGTAAACATTGACCACCTTGTAATACGCAATTTTCAAGCGAGTACGATTTTGTGCGTGTGTGCACATAATTATTTGCTAGAGATCTGTTAATTTTCTTTGGACCTGATAGTGTAGCTTAAGGTTTAAAAGTAGTCAAGTGTGCTGTGTTTCTTGTGATGGGATTTTATGCAACTGCATTAAATTAACTTAAAAATAACAACATCACGTCTGTAATCCTCGAAGGGTTAGGGAGAGGTGTCACTAATAATACCTACATTTCACCAGCTCTGTTTTTTATAAGTCCCCATTGTAAAATGGGGCGACCCTATTGCCATCAACGGGGCATAAATCCAGACTTCTTGACTGATACTGAGAAATTCCTGACGGAAAAAAACCCGAAAGCACTGACTGACAGACCCGAGAATCGAACCGAGGACCTCATGCTCATCAGCCGTGCTTGCGACTACTAGGACAAAGAGGCAGTCATCTAAATATCAGTCGGTTAAAAATAATTATGATTTGATTTTATATTTCAGGAAATAAAATAGGCATGACGACAGTATCAAAAAATTGTCAGTTAGAGTATTGGAAATTAATGGACACGTATTTTTTGTTTTTGTAAATCAATGAATATTGACAAAAGATAAAATGCATCAAAACTCGGGAGTGGGGGCTCGTGACGTCAGAACTAGCTAAAAATTATACCATGGCGTGACGTATTGACAATTTTAAAAGCGTCGTATCTTCGTCAATGTTGGTTTACGTAACAAAAGAAAAAACACGGGTCAAATATTTTTTGATAATCTAAGTGACGGACTAATTAGATTTTTTTTTGTCGTCTCGCATATTGCAACACATCCAAATATTTGTGGTATCAAGTGTAAAAGACGAAGTATTTTTTTTGTTCTAAGATAGAACATAGTTATAATCTTGACATGTTAATTGATTAAAGTTTGTGCAATGACTAATCGACCATTTAGGATCTTGTGTCAGCCATGACGTTAATAGATGAGATTAGAATATTGATTTAGTTTTAAGATAAAATTTACATTTGTGGATTAAATGTATGATCATTGATGTAGGTAACTTAAATACTAGTTGAGCTAAATGTTGTCATATTTAACTTATCCCCGTCAAGCTAGTAATGGAATATTGGTCCCGGCTGTCATTTGTAGATTTTTGACAGTCGTTACAGTGGCCCGAAAGTCTGACAATCAGTTTTACCAAGAGGTATCGTATTAACCAGTACTAACTGGGTTGTGGACGTCAGATAGGCAGTCGCTCCATGTAAAATACAGGTATTCAGCTGCCTCCGGTTAGATTGGAAGCCGACCCCAACATAATTAGGAATAGGCTAGGCAGATGATGAATGGAATATTAAAACAATTTGTAAATACAAAAAAGCTTTACCTATACAGGGTGAACAAACCTCATCACGAAGCCGTCAACCAAGCATTCTGTACATCAAACTAAGTAACTTTACGCAAAAACAAACGACTTTTTTTTAGGGGTTGAATAATCATGTTTTGTGGTAGAACTCAATGTAACGCACTCAAAACATTGTGCTGATGGATGGATTGAATAATACGGGGGTCGTGGAGGTGTTTAAAAATCTAACATTAAAAACTTGTATTTAAAACAAAACTTGTCAAAAAGTTGGAACTTAGACCCCCAATATCTCCGTAACTAGAAGGTTCCCAGGTATGGTGTAGAACAAAAAAAAATATCGCAATGACGGGGAAAACAAGTGCCTTTCGGCTTCGTTAAGAGGTTAGGATACATTCTCGTATGGTACCTCCATGATTTCAAATCAGCGTTACCGTATCGAAAGCCAATGACGCGGGACGGTAGCAAACAGTAAATACAACTGTTATTACGACGTATATACGTTAAATTCCGACAAATAAAACGCCTAAGGCGTCTTACTTCATTTAACCAGAACAAACCGGTACGCTATTTTTGGTTCCCATCGGGTCTGGACGAGGAAAATGAAGTTGCACGCGAAGGAATTAATTTCGGGAAGCCTGCAATCAAATTGCCCATATTTTACTTTACTCCTTATTGCTTATAGCTTGAGGGAACACGTATTTTTGCCACATCAATTATATTTTTTGGGCCAACAAAATTTACGCGCGTTTAATTTTAAACCGTTATTTCGTATAATACCTGCTCTGAGACTTCCTCAAACATCTTCTTTTAAAGCGTATATGAATCAATAAATGATTTTAGAAAATTCTTTCTGTCTCATCGGTGTGCTTGGAAGAGACAGAGAGGCACGTAGTCCGTGTTGTATATATTCTGCAAGGCTATTACGGATTCCGATCACGCGGCATCGCGCCGAAACAACCTTGTTGCAAGGCTTTTTCGTTGTAAACCGACGACTTTACGTCGTGTGACTCGACTCTTGCATGAACGACGGACGGGACAGCAATTCTTAATAACTGAAGCATATGTACATGGATTTATGTGAATATAATTATAGAGAATAAATCTGTAGTTTACATGCGTTTGCCACTGAGTCTAATATTTTTAAGCGAGCGTGTAGGTACTGTTTGCCAATTCAAAATGGTCACAGACTTGTCCGCTCATATTACGTCAATATATTATTAATGATCTTTATCTAACTTCTATTAGTGGTATCGTTATATGAAATTACTTATGTGCTACATACCTACTTACGTCTTAATAAATATTATTTAAATTTCAACACGTAAAATTAGCGATCTATTTTTAATAGTGGCATGAGACGGGTTTTTAATATTCGTTTAAACAGTTTAATATGTAGGTATGTAAAGCTGTATCTGTGCTTCCTAATTTTAAATATTATTATTGCTTATTTAAAAAGATCCTAATTTAATTAAGATATGTTTTCTAGGTTTCTCTTGAAAATATCTCTTTATTAAATTAGGAACGTCAAGAACATCTCTAATTAAAAAAAACATTATTTAAAAGTCGCAAGCGTTGAGTTCGGAACTTCGGAGTAGTCAGACTATAGTCCGGTGCGGCCTTATAAAACAAAAGACACACGATTTGTCAAGACATACATGGTCCATACATCTATGTACACGCATGTCAATATTCATATTTGTTCGTAGGATGTTCAAATCGCACACATAGCAAGTATTTACATGTAATAAAACATTATTTATTATTTGTAAGCAAAACCTTTGTTTCTAGTTCATTTTTGACAAACTTGCCTCAAAATCCTATGGCTTACTTACTGCTCAAATGTATCACCATCTGTCAAGCCTTTCCCCAACAATGTTGCGGTCGGCTTCCAGTCTAACCGGATGCAACAGTATTTTACATGGTGCGACTGCCTATCTGACCTCTAATAACCCAGTCACAGGGAATTAATTTCTGACATTATTTGATTATTGTTTATTAATTTTCAAGTGACAAGAACTTGCAATTATATTTCTATACTCATCAAAAATATTAGCTAGCTTTATTGTAGGGTTTTATGTATATTGAGGTAGGTAAAGGTACAAATCAACCTCAGGAAAAATAATCAATAATTTTTTTGCATTAATTAACGCTACCTGGATTTCCCATGAAAAAGACATCAAACAGCGGCTATAAACAGAACTGTTATTAAACGGACATAATAAAAAAATGAATGACTACAAGAAGTTGTTATTTACTAACGTGTGAACGGTTCATATCAGAATAAATAAGTATATTTGTTATTGTGCTTCCTTAATAGTGTTATTTCCTACTTTGTAACGTTAGACAGAGGCGTAAACAACTTAAAAAAACCCTTTAAAGAAATCTGAGGCAATATCTTAAAAACACTTCATCATCTGTAGCCTTTAGGGATAAGCCTCCAAATCCATAGTTTGTAAGCCCTGGCTGGGGGCCTTAAAGTAATTTTTGGCCACCACAGGATAGTTCGGTTAAGCAGTAAGGCAACCGTAGCGAGTTGCAACTGCGAGTAAAAAAAAAAAAAATCAAAAGGGATGCAGCTGAATACCAGAATTTTACATGGAGCGATAGCCTTACTACCCTCCACAACCCATTTAGTATGTAACACAATAATCTCACACATAATATGTGTATAATATATTATGTTATATATATTATATGTATACAGGGTTATTTGTAAAACACCGACAACCTCTCAGAACTGTGTTACTAACATCATAATCATTAACTTTTGTTCTATGGCTTTTAAAAATTCATCATATTTTAGTTCATCAAATTTTCATAAAAAAAATAAAAACCTGTATTATGTTACTCTATAATAAAAATCGAAATTTGTTATAATTATATTGTGAAACGAGAACAACTGCCGACAAACTGTTTTGCAGTTTGGCAGACTTTTTATATTGTTATACAGATTTGAATAAATAAATAAAAAAAACATGTTGACAGTCTTTCGAGTTTCACACTTGAAAATGATAAAAAGAATAATATCATTATGATAAGCCTTAGAAACTCATGTTGAGGTTGAGGAGAATGGATGAAAAAACCGACCCCAAGTAACATGGGAGAAAAGAAAATGATATGATATAGAAACTACAGTTCCACGAATTAATTAAGGAAGATAGCAGCCCCAATATGAGTGCATCAAACATGAATGAATCAACAAAGATACCTACTCGATCAGCAGTTAACCGGTAAGTATATGAAAGTCTGCGTAAGGCTTCAAGCTATTCAATAAGAAAATAAGGAAAAGTGCACTGTACTCACTTTCTCAATAACTTTAAGCTGAATCACAAAGTACAATGGGCAGCCAATCACCAAGTGTCATTGACTGAACGTAACTTGGTACAATGACTCCAGTTACTGCATTTAAATTTTGACAACAAAAAAAAAAAACAATCGTACACGCGACTTACGGCCGCGCGCCGAATCTTTTCCAAAAAATTACTTTATGCTCATTCCATTAAAATATATATTTGTGACATATATTGAGGAAAAAGTGTTGGTCTTATGTCTGGAATCCGAACAATCGTTAAAATAAATCCTTAGTCCTTAACTTTTCTGTGCATGTTCGGTATTTATTTATCCACATCATAACAATTCATGTTAAACAATCAAGTAAACCCTTCACGTTTTCATTTTCAATATAAATAAGTTCATCAATTAAAAAATGACACTCCTCTGACATGCCCTCTTCCTGTTAATGTTTCATACATTGGAAGACTTCTTCTGCGTAATTGCGAAGTAATAGCCACCTGTGCAGATGAATACTAAGCGTGGCAGACCAAACTATGTAATGGAATATTTATGTAAATACAAGAGCGAACTTAATTTGTTTAGAATCCGTGGGAGTACCAGGATGTCATGACTCGACATAGGTATCACGAAAATCGACTCAATCAAATGTCCGTAACGGATTTATGGTAAAATCGTACTAAGAGCCAATTAAGCGTAACTTGTCTGAATGAGATTCACGCCTATTGTTTCGTGAGTGATGTTATTGTAAAAAAAGTCCGATAAAGTACCTACATGCACAATACCAGTAATTTACGTTGAAACTCGTTTCTAGAAAAAGTTCCTCAAGGTTTTACTGCATATTCTTATAATCGCAGTTGTCGTTATATGTACGCTTGTCTGCGCCTGCCCAGCGACTGAATGCATTTATACATCTTAATAACACTAGAAAAATACTTAATTCAACGTGATACGAGGTACGAGAACACGATGATGTTAGTTGGCTGTACACTTGACCGCTTTGCGTGGTCCTGATATTATACTAAAGCATTTTATCGTTGCATATCTTCTAGATGCAGTGTACTGATAAAAACGCTTCAAGGAAATATAATATTGCCTGTTTGAATAGAATCCTTATGATTGTTTGTCTGCTAGTATGGGTCCGTGTACACAAAAGCCGTGACACCGGACGTTACACCTCACCACCGGCCAATTTAGAATACATTACGCGACCTCTAAAACTTGTAATCTCCCTAACTGTTATACCTCGCTTTTATCTAAAATAACTGTAAATGAGTCAAGGCCTACATTTAAATGTCGCAGATTATGTATCGGTACGCAACTGACAATGTCGATATGTATCGGTACGCAACTGACAATGTCGATATGTATCGGTACGCAACTGACAATGATAGTGCCTTAAACTCCGACCGGAAACTAATCGTGTGGATTATAACTTGCTCTGTAATTGTTGTTATCAATGAACAGCGCAATGTACAGTTTTCGTAAACATTTTCGACGTTATGTAAGTACTAACACGTAATGAGTGTGTATAACGTTAGCTGCAGTTTCCATCCAAGGCGATCCAACTGTTTTAAGTTGGGAGAGTCAAATCCGAAGCGGTTTTATTTTATTTCGCTCCGGATGTGTCAAGTGCTAATTGCAGTGCACTTCACCTTACGTTTGTTATCTTTATAAGGGATTAAATTATGACGTCGGCAATAATACTGCTTAACAATAAATACTGCAACAAATTGCTCAACAATATAAAAATACGTCATCGCCGTTGAATGAATGTCATGGGAAATACACGAGCTTCTAGGAGCCGCGCCCGCGCCGTCTACAGCCGCGGATTTTAAATCAAATTGATTGAGCTTGATAAAAAGGCAACAATAAACCTCGCTTATCATTAATTTTATGGTTTTAAAACAACACAGTGGTTAAAAAATAATTGTACAAGTGGGTCAAGCGATGTGGCGAACTGGCTAGTGAGTGCTCCGCGGCTCAAACACAAGTTCTCCGAGCACTTCGACGAATTCACTAATTAGTTTACACATCAGAACCGGTTTCAAAAATAGTCGTCGAATTTGATATCTATCTAGCGCCACTGTAACGATCGCATCCATCTATACGAGTGGATATTATTATTTAAAACAGAAACGCAGTATCGGTGTAGCGTTCGAAGCAGCTGCAGTATCGAACACAGAACACAATAGCGTAATAAACATTATTGTACAATTAAACGTACCATTTCGCTGTTCTTAGTTACCCTAACGTGTGTGATAAGTACCTTTGCAAAATCGTCAGACCATGATTTCATATCACGTTCGTTTATTCAACTCGCCTGTCCGTTTATGACAAGTGGCTCGTTGTGCCATCCACAGTATTATCTTTGACGAACCCATTTAACTTCTAATTTATATGGGGATATCCTCTTTATAACTAACCTACGTCAATAGTTTCACACTTGGCAGATAAGATGTACTGTTCACTTAGAAAACCAACCATGCAAACCCAATATACAATATTGGTTGATTCGAATCGGGGATTCAGGTTTACATGCGCAAGTCTTAAGTTGATAACGACACGTGCCGTACCCTCCATTCATACGCCCATTATACTTATTTGTAGACCATAATAGTCACGTCTTATGTCAACTTTATTTTCCACCATCCGACAAAAGGAAAATGACAAATAACAGCAAATATTTAAGCAACATTATTCTCTGGCACAATAACAATTGGTCGACAAAGTGACGAAGTGTTTAAATAAATAGTGTTATGTTTTCAGTAACAAATGTTCGTTTTTTTTTAATGTAATGGACGGGTTCGGAGAAAATGCATGTTACGGTCCGTTCACGACAACTTTGCAACCAAAAGCATTTGTTCAAACAAAGGCGACGACGTAAAATGTTTATTATTTCTTGGAGGGAGGAGAAAAAAGCAATTTGGTGAAGGAAACACTCATTTTGTGTCACAAGTGCATTATTATCGGCCATTCTGAATGTAATGCCGAATGTGGTTATGAACGGATTACGAGAAATTTAAGAATAATTCGTATTTTAACTACGATTTATGCATGTAACAAGTTCAACAGATTGCATATGATCACTAAGTCTTACTGGACATATTTAGAACGATACGGGAATCTTTCGTAGCCGCGTAGCAATTTTCGTAGCACTTTTAATACTTTTGTTTTGTTGTTTTGAAACAACAAGTAAGTTAGGTAGTAAGGTTCTAAGGATGTCAAACATTTGGCGAATGAAAGTAAAGCATTCAAATGTTGTTTTCTAAACAAAGAACACAAACTACAACATCCAGGCATAACACAATAATCTACGAAAATAGTTGTCACAGCGTTTTCGTAGCCCCCTCAGTACGTTGAAATAAGCAATTATCACACGAAAACTCTTCATACATGTATTACATTTGAGTTAATATTGAATTTATATACTTGTTTTCATCGCTATGACAAACACTTTGTAGCTAGCACGAGTCCACAACTATCTAAGAAGCCTGAACGGTAAAATCCTTTTGGTATTAGAGTACTAATACCAAAAGGATTTTTGACCCCAAAGCCAAATGTATCACCCAAATGTGTATTATATTAGCCAAATAAATAAAACACATAAGGTATTGTCACAGTTTCTCACTGTGTCAGTGTGTGACAGCAATGATTAGGAGCGTCGCGCTAAATGACGATCATATTTGCTATCAGTTATCGCATCGATTTGAAATCATTTGCTAAAAGTTTTGAACTTTATTGTCGATGTTGGTTGAGTAAATAGACACTATTGTCGTATGTGACACTATTAGTTTAGTTAATCTTAAAAATATAGATAATTTCTATAATTCCTTTAATTCCCGAAGTTTAGTAATTTAAATTTCTGGCTCTTGCGATACAGGAACTCCTAGTAAAACAGCCAAGACCACGCTGATGTTTGTGAGTAATCACTTGTCAATAAAGATTTTATCTATTTATTATTTATATAAAAAATAGGTACGCCAAGCCAACAGTACATACATAATTACATCCAACAATAAAATTATATAGGTTAGGGTTCTTATGTTGGTACCAATTACAGGTGTACACAACATTCTCTTATGTACAATAAAGCTAAGTCATCGTAAAGTTATAGAAATAAAATGTAACATAAAATATAAAACAAAACATCTTACACCTGGACTAAACAAAAGATCAAATAACTGACTTACACTAATACAATAGTAGTATTAATCATGACCAAGAAATAATAATTGACTCGTAAATCGTAACGTAGCAGATAAAGTTTAAATTATGGAAACTAAAGTAGAAATAGGTATAACATTAAGGGGTTACCTAAACCATAAATGCGTCCTACTCACATAAGAAATGCAAAAGTTTGTGAGGATGTATGTTTGTCTGGATATTTGTTACTCTTTCACGCAGAAACTACTCACCGGATTTGGACGAAATTTGGCGCACAGATAGTTTATAATCTGGTTTAACACTACTTTTTATCCCGGTAGTACGATCACCTGGGACAATTACCCAACTCCACACGGGTAAAGCCACTGGCGTAAGCTAGTAATTGATAACAAACTGCTCTGCCTGACTTAAGCAACAAAAATGTTCTTCGAAAAAAAACATTGCATAGGTACATGAAAGAACGTATTATTTAAAAATGACTCAAACTCGATACAATATTGGGTCAAAAATTCATTGTTGTGACACGATCACCTGAAAACCTGTCATGGACTAAACTCAGACAAGGTAAGCAAGAGTAACAGAAAGACAGTTATTTTTAGGGTTCCGTGCAGTGCGGGCAAAACTGAGAGTTCTTACCGTATGTATGCCTCTCACTCAATGAGACGTGCACGAAATTTACCCGAAGTGAAAACTATGTAGTATTATGAATTCTTAAGAGCCGATTCCGGAGCGGATTCGTCGTTGTGAATGCGGCAAGGTACTTGTGGTTGTGGGTGACTGACTGATCAGATAACACTGTTGTGTAGTCTAATAGATATGTTAATGCTTTTGTATTTGTCTAGCCTATAAGCTAAAATCCTATTTCATACATGTGTTTTCCCCTTAGGCACAGTTCACATGATCAACGCTTGAAACAAAAATAAGCAGAACCCTTGCGGTGCAAAGTTCGCACTTTTAGTCCGATTCGATTACATTAACAAGTAAAGTAAATAAAGTTACTCATTGAAGTGGCTTTCTAGATTTGAAATTGATTCTATTTATTTAAATAAATGAAGAGATAGAATAATTTAGTTACGTGATAGGTAATAGGCTAGTTTCCACCATCAATAAATTGCAAATCTATTTAGTCCGTCAGTTAGAGTATTGGAAAATAATGGACACGTATTTTTTGTTTTTGTAAATCAATTAATATTGACAAAGATAAAACGCATCGAAAATCGGGAGTGGGTGCTCGTGACGTCAGAATGCACTAAAAATTATACCACAGCGTGACGTATTGAGAATTTGAAAAGCGTCGCGTCTTCGTCAATTTTGGTTTACGTAACAAAAGAAAAAATACGGGTCAAATATTTTTTGATAATCTAACTGACGGACTAATTAGATTTTTCAGTTGACAAGCATATTACATCATAGAAATTGGTATTAATTTTAGAGTTGTTTCAAACTCACTCCTCGTTGGCCTCGACTGCTCAGTGGTCTAATGTTCGCAAGCGCGACTGCTGATCATAAGATCCTGGCTGCCATTCCCAGGTCGGACAAAGCAATATTGGGTTTTTCCATCAGGAATTTCTCAGTAGCAGCCCCGGAGTCTGGGTGAGTCTGGATTTGTGCCCATTTGACGGCAATAGGCCACATTACATAGGACTTAAACATAACTGGTGAAATGTGGGGGTACTATTAGGTACAACTTTGCCTAACCCTTTTGGGATTACAGGCGTGATCTTATGTGACGTTATGTTTCCAATATAATATCTACACATACCTTTTGGCAGCGGTTTCAGACGTGTGGTAATCGGAAATTTTCAAAACGTACCATACGCCATCGGGACAAAAACTGTCGTATAACGTAACCGATCAAACTCCACCAGACAAACACCGAAATCGGTTTAGCCATGGAAAGTTAACAGACAGAACAGTTACATTTTTTTTTAATGTATATTATTAGAATGCACCTCAACATATCCATTTTTTTTTTAAACCATCTTAACTTTATTGTCACGCAGTGAAGGCAGAAAATAAAACTGTTGCTACATGAAACGTCTGTCATTTCGTCAAATATTTAATTATTTATTCGGGTAATACCGTCGCCAAGGGCGATCTTATGAAAATAAGTTTGGTACCGTACATGGTAACTGACGTAGTACCTATTCTTACAATTGTACATACTGTATGCAAGTTAATATTTGAGCTGCGTAGTCTTATTGTGTAGGTACCTACTTTTGCCAACTACATAGGTATGTAGGTACTTATGTATGATACAGTTTTAAACACCTGAAACAATTTTCTTGCCAGTACCTATACAACGTGGAATACACCGACTAATGTGCGGACAATGACGTTTTACGTCAGTGACGGTACCTACTGCACAGAACTTGACATTTGGCGAACTGCGGCTTTGGGCGGTGCCGTTAATATATGTGTGAACTTTATTTAATTGTTAAACATCTGGGTTTTTACAGAACAGCGTAATGCAGCGCTCTGAACACATTCGAATAGAAAGGTACTAAATGATTCAATAACGGTTTTATGCATTTGAATATGCAAACAAGCAAATGCATATGGTCCGTCTACTAAAAACATAAGATCACGCTTGTAATCCCCAAACTCTACTAAATAATATTTGCATTAATAGAGACTGCATTCTCGTTCGTTCGTTGCTCTACCCAAACTAAAATGTTAAGAATAACGCGCTTGTTCCTGTTCTATGTTCAAACGGTCTAACCCAATCAATTGGCTAAACGTCAATACAACTGTCACTCATCAATTAAATCGCACAAAGCCCGCGTCGTGTGCACAACACTTTAGAGCCTCACCTACTGTGTACTCCAACAGGGATATGTATCTATAGCCGATCTGCGCAAGAGCCGTTCAAAACGATGTCAGTTTATCTGTGCCTAACGGTCACCCCCTTCCTTGTATTTGCTTTGTACATTTAAAATATCTTTGTATTGGACGTCTGTGTATAAAAAATAATAATCTTTTCATGTTAGACGTCTCCTAAGTGTGTCGATTCTACGAGCAAATATTAGAATGCGTCATTCATTTATTCATTTCTACGTTTCGATAAGAGATCTTAGCACTTTGAGCGGAACCAATATTTGAATGCAGGTAAATGTCAGATTGTAATTGAATTGCTTGGAAAATACCGATAAAGTTCAGTTTTGATGTGTGATGGAGGTTGCACTGAGAACGTGAATGTGCTTGTTTGGTTTCCTCATTTGATGTTGGAATGACTAAATCAATCTTAATATCTTTCTGATATCAAAATAGTCAGTAGGTATTACTTTTACGTAGTTTGACATTTTTGACGGATCACCGCTCACAGAGACAAAGACTGCAACATCAGATGATGTAGATTTAACGGGACTCTTAAATTCATGTTAGGTACAGTTAAAAGCTCAGGTAGATTGAATTACAAACTTCATCATAATCAAACGGTGTCTATTATTAGGTTAGAATATATTTTCTTCAAAATGAATAGCACCGCCGTTACTCATCATTACTAATTTCAATATATAAATGGTACATTCAACTATAAAATCTTTCAAACGTCCATGTAATAACACATTCCAACTATATTTGCTCAGCAGGGAAGTCTGAATTATAATTGAATTAGAATTTTAATTATCTGAACAGTAGGTACACGTTGGCCTTATCTGGAAGAGCCTAAGGGTACAGGCAAAATCGTATATTAAATCTATTATGATGTGATGAGTGACGACCTTGAGTCTCAAGAATAACTCTCAAATTCACATAATAAAACAAATATCTCGCGGAAAACTTTTAATTAGTAAAAATAAGTGCATATTATATCCATTATTTCATAATAATTATATTAACCACTGTATCTTGTGTATGTAAACAATTTGAGATCATTATCATTGTGTCATTTCGGGAAATTACTTACATGTTTCTCATGGTTTGAGGAAATTCCGAGTTATCGAACCGCAACGGTTTATTTTACAGGTGTTTTATTATGAAAAAACATATTGAAATTCTAGCGTTACATAAACAGCCAAGTCGTTACAGATAAGGTAGCGGAGGTAGTGATTATAAAAGCGTATTACAAAATATGTGTTACTGGAAACTTCGAGTAATAACTTGTGTAGTGTCGCTTACTACAAATGAACTGATTTT
This sequence comes from Xestia rhomboidea, assembly GCA_963853795.1. NCBI lineage: Eukaryota > Metazoa > Arthropoda > Insecta > Lepidoptera > Noctuidae > Xestia > Xestia rhomboidea. The sequence goes on along the minus strand of OY970756.1, from coordinate 20,997,448 downwards.
AAATACGTACATTAAATGGTGCCTTGGAATTTATCAGGCAAAAGTTTTTAACTAATATGGGCACTAAACAATTCTTAGAACGTTTGCAGTCAATTCTTTTAAAAAACTCACCGTCCGTTCTTTGTGGACTTGTGTTCAGTTTGCACAGCCATTTCCGAGAAACATTAATTGGTAATAAACATTTCCATACGTATTCGGATATCTATATTTTTAACACTCGATATTTTTATGGTCGATAATTATAGCGAAAACGTTGTATACTGCGATTTGCATGCGCAAACTTTATTACCTGTGATTACAGCTAAATATATTGCAGGAATTTAGATGCACGCAATTAACTTTTGACACCAAACAAAAAATAATCAAGAAGCAGCCGGTATTGTAATTATCCTAATACGTTAGCTTATGGAATGTGAATAAATCGACGCATCTACGTTAGTCTCGAAAGATTGAATACACTGTTGTACAAGAGTGCAGACTACTTTAATGGGTAATATCATTAGCGTACAAAATGTCAATTAAAATGACGTCCATCTGATGAATCTAATTTTAGACGGCAGAAACTTTGATATTGTATTAAGTAGTACGTATGAATAGCATATCAATTTACGATCCGTAATCTCGTTTGCCTCGGCGCCGACGACAATCATGCCTTGATGCGTTTCAGAACAATCACCGCATTAATTAAACTGTATTGGATGCATTAGCAGTAAATAATTATTGTTGCCAGCACTATCCACCACCATGAACTAGGCTGCCATGGCTTTAAAGGGCTTATTCCCAAAGTACTCCAGAAAGACTTCCTAAACTACTCCATGAAAAATATAATATTTTTAATTAGGTTTCATTCTACTCCATGATAATATTAAAATTAAAGTATATTACTGTCATAAAACGACAGTCGTCAGTGAAGCTGAAGCTGATTATGCCCCCTGTGACCAGCATGCCACGTAGGTATAAAGATACTTATTATAGTTCTGACTCAGTTCTGAGTAGCCTAAAAGGAAGAGCTAACAACTGGTGTTGGAAACAATAGAGCAGTTTGGGACAATCCGCTGAGCAAGATTTTAATTTTATTAGTTGTTGTTGTTGTTGTAGTTTATTGTTTTACCTGTTATTATCAAAGGTACAAAGGTAGGCATAGTCAGGATTTGTCCGATAGGTAAAGTATTCATAAAAGTATTTGATTGAAAACAATGAAACTGTTTTAATTATGGTATTACGATCAAAGAGAGACTTGAGATCTAGAAATATTCCTTTCTAAAGTATGTCCTTTTTACCTCAGTACTTACTAATGAAACACCGTAGTTACTGCAAACGTTCCTTTATCAAAAACAAAGATAATTTTATTGTTATAAAACATACTATATATCAAAATATTTTCAATAAAGAGTTGGCTACTTCGTTCCTAATAATACTTCCTCATTGAATCATCCTAGGAAGTGGAACGGAATGATTGTAAAAAAACCACAATTAATAGCTGCGAGCAGATAAGCGGCCAATTAAGAAACCAGACAGAAGCAGTTTGTAGCATGGTAGATACGCATCCTTCTTAGCATGAAACAGATATTATATTAAGGCCTTAAGGGCATGTGCTCATGAACCATTTGCTTGACGTTTTATAACCAAACACTTGAACGCAAACAAAATCGAAAATTATCGGTTGGGCAGACAGGTAGTCGAGTCGATCCATCTATACTAATATTATAAAGAGGAAAGATTTGTATTTTTGTGTGTGTATGTTTGTACTGAATAAACTCAAAAACTACTGCGCCGATTTAAAAAATTCTTTCACCATTAGAAAGCCACGTCTTTACTGAGTAACATAGGCTATATTTTATCTCCGTGCTCCCACGGGAACGGGAACTACGTGGGTAAAACCGCGTGACGTCCGCTAGTGTAAAACATTAGCATTGAGGGTCTCAACACAAGCAGATGAATATTACGAAGTTAGGTATCCACTTATTCTTGTTCCAGATAATCTAAACGGCTCGTACTAAAGACTCTATATCGACCTAAGCAAGATCTTGACAATGTAAACTTGCGGCGTCCTTGTGGTATTAATAAACTAGGAATGGGCAACTATTTATGAGAATAAGCTTGGGAATGCACCGTTAACTGCTCGGCTTATCGTTAATCAGCGAATTGGATTACAAGTGCCTATGTTTACGAAGCGATTTAGTATCAAGTTATAGGCATCAGTAACTTTATTCCTAGTATGCAATACTTTAAATGGAGGTAACAGACGTGTAATCAGAACACGGTGAAATCTACGCAATAAAATGAAGATACAAAATATACGCTTGTAGGTACATATCTACAGTCACACCTCGAAACAATTTACTTCTCCACCATAAAATCTCGTGAACCTTGTCTTGTGAATAGTGATAATTTTCTGCCTGGGTGTCCTTTAAATTTCCCAAGTAACACTTGAATAAGTATATGGAGAACTAAAAGTTGTCACAGATATTGGTAGGTACCGTGAAGATTTCAGCAAACGAACAATATAATTACGCGTAACTGTGTTATTGAAAAAAACAACGTACGATCAGTGCCGCTTGTACACTGAAATTATTTTTTCATGCTGGTGTTACAATGAGGTTGGGATTTCAAAACGTGTTCGATCGCTATAGGATATTTTCGCTATAGGGTGTATTTTGATGAGTGTGTTTTGACGACGTTTTCAGCGCATTTGATCGAAGTCCCGTGATAAATGATGCATTGTGACTTGGCGATTTCATGTTGCATTTCCAACTCGCATTTTCAACTAGTTGGTCATTGGTCTTTGGACAGCATGCCATGCTGCATGCTTTGCAATGCCATCTCAAAAACTTAAAAAAACTAGTTGTAATCAAAAAAGAACAGTTTTTTTTTGTGGTTTCACTGACAGTACCAAACGATTACCTGGTTTAAAGTTATATTTTTTCATGTCTTTTTATTTGAAACGGGGCTTTTCTGACACTGCATTCTAAAATTTCGTATGATTATAAATAATAAAAGCAGATTTATAATCGGATTCTTGGTCGATAAATCTTAATTCGTTGTGTCAGGTAAAGTAAACAAAACAAGGAAAACGGTCGACCGTATTGAGATTATCGCAAAATGTGTCATATGGCAAGTATATACAAGTAACGTGCTGGGCCATTCATGCATGTAATAAAAGTAGACGTGGAGCCATTTCAATAAAAAGTAGGTAGATGCTCTTTTATTCATAATTTTTCCGTAACCGTTCGAGCTGTCTGTAGGGAGCTGTACCTACAACAAGTTGTGTGACTTGTGAGCAAGTAATTTTAAATGTAGAACCCGTTTCTACGAATTATTAGCATTTTCACCTTTTTTTTTAATTAGGCAGATTCGGATTCAGGCATCGTTCTATTCGGTCACACACATTATGTACTACTTGGCAATTTATTCTAATTCACAAAAATCGCAATGATTGTCAAAGTGGCCATTTTAAATGTAGGAATTAGGTACGAATACGTAATCAATTCAGCTCAAAAACATGTTTATCCTTGTAGAGGTTTAAAGGAAACTTTTTATGAGGAAAAATCTAAAATATCGAGTAAGCAATTAGTATTAGTCATCGGTGGGTTAACCTACCTACCCTTATTAATAATGCACACAGAAATTGTTTAATATGAATGAACAATAAAAGAGGAAAATATTCAGAAAAAGATAAACGTACTTACCTAATAAATTCAAAGTAAAATATGTGATGGAGTTGTTTTCATTTTTACCTACGAATTCTTTACCACTAACAATTTATTTTCGCATTGATGTCTGTGTGATTATGTTAATTATTTCTATTGTTTCAAAAAACCGGATTTAATTGGTTTAGCAGTTTTTTGTAGCACGTGGCAGTCCTTTATTAAAGTGCAAACATCTTTAGAAAAACAAGTAATTTATTTTTCTGTCCAAAATGATAAAGATCGTTCATAATTCATTAATTAATAACCCTTCAAAACACCTCAGGTAGTGAACAAAATAATAATTAATAGCTTAATGTTTGCAGTCGAAAAAAATTGTTTTGAGTCGGTTAACCTCATTGGCCCAACTGAACAAATCCACTGGGTAAATAAATGTACAGTGGAACGAATTTCATGTATTATATTGTAGTCTACAAAAAATTGCGACACCTATTACTAAGAGAAGATTTTTATTAAATATATGTATTTGTATATAATAATATATATAATCTTATGAGAAATTAACACTTCGTCCGCAAAAGTTGTGATACGAGTAGCTCAGCTAATATCCATAATATAAATATAATTAATTATAACAGTGACTTTTTTTTTAGAATTGGATCATTAGTCCCGAAGTTTTCCCCCCAATATACAAACTTACAAGTAAATTTAACTATTTAAAATATTAGTATCTAAGAAGTATAGGTTTACTTCTAGTTTACCTACATAGTATTGAAACTATACAAGCTACAGTACGTAGTAGCAGATATGAATATACTGCTTGAAATTATGCGCAACGGCTGTCTTGAAAATATCGCTTTTAGTACTAAGATCGCCCATTGTGCCAGTTTAAATGTAATGTCTATTTTTTTGTACCTTTAATTTGTCTGGTGTAGGTAATAAAAAAAAATCTATCCATCTATGTCATAAACCATTTTTCCAAAACCCTGATCCTTTCGGGCTTCTTCCAAAGTAACCATTAGTCGTATCGCTATGAGGTATTATTAACGTACCTACCTACTCCATGTATAGACAAGGGGCCATCCATAAATTACGTCAGACATTAAGAGGGAGGGAGGGGTTCCACGAAGTGTGACATTGTGTGACAAGGGGGTGGGAGTGGTCCTAAATTTCGTGACGTCACATTTCAAAATCTTTATATGTCTGAATCTTTAATAAAAATAATTAATCGTTTTTAGTTATGATAATTTTTTGAAATGAAATATTGATGTTAATTTTATTATAAAAGAATTTAAATCGAAATGAAACTTATTTCGGAACTGTTCTTTTAATTCAATAATTTGTAGATGTAAAATTGCAAAATATGTGACGTCACACTTTCTCACAAATGTGAGCAGCTGTGAAAAGGACGGGGGGGGGGGGGGGGTTAAAAATCATGAAATTCGTGTGACGTCATTTATGGATGGCCCCCAAAATGTCTAGGGAACAATTTAAAGGTCAATAATCTAGGAAAGTCTGATACCAGAAATGCAGAGCAATAACTGGGACCTGAGGCCATAATACAGCTTATCGCAGCAAACGACTTAGTACTTGAACCTCAGAAACGCTATAACAGCCCAATATTGCAGTGGTAGGTGGTAGTCTATTTGAAACGTAATGTATATACAATTTTATGTACTATCGACATACAGGATAAGAACAATAGATATACACAACAAACGACCTAGATTAAGTGAAATCAAAATGTATTTGATTTACAAGCTATAACCGTTATGCTGTATGTCAATGCTGTTGAAAATTGTTGCAAAAATACGAAACACAAGAGCGGCCTCTGTACCCAGCAGTGGGTGAAGTCAGGCTGTGGGTAATGATGATGATGATGAATACGAAACACTTGAAAGCGAGTGTCTCTTGAGCCCTCGGGATTTTTTAATTTTTCATATACTGCTTGTTATGAAAATAGATCAAATTGTCGACCTTTGTTTGAATAAATGTTTCGCACGTGATAATAAATTGTGTAAAGCTTCCTTGGCAGGTTACTCATCTTTTTCGTAAATATAAGAAGGTGGTTACACCCTATATAATAATGTCGCCAACTACAGCCATTACGAAAACCGTAGTCTTATTTTAACAATGTAAACACTGCTCATCTGTCCACAAATATTCATTTTACTAATGAACCTAAGATAAGGGCTCCTCTTAATGGCAACCGTTGGAGTCGAACCTGTTCCTATCTCGCACTATTCATTAACATAACTGTCTCCGCACTGAGCTCTTATCGCATAATTAGTATTAGGAGCGTAAAACTTTTGAAAGGGTTCCGTATTAAGAATTTAGTTCGATATTATTTGTCACCGTTTATATGTTAATGAGAAAGCGAGCGGTTCATACGTGTTTGACAAGTTTACACATTATCTGGGACGCTGCATCTTCTTGTATACACGGGTGACTAAAAGGCTCAAGATTGTTTACACTTTACAGTCAGACGGCACGACGGCCTATGTTCGGACATATCGCTATTTATGCGTATGTGCTAAATATTATACCTTGACCCAGTTGAGGTAGCCATGAGCCCCCGCGGGAGGTCCAAGAAATACAGGTGTGAAGATGAGGCTCGAAGGTTGCAATAAAAAGAGGACTTGATATTGCACACACGTAATACAATGTACAATATTTGAAGTGACAGGTCCTTTTCAAGCAAAATAAAAAATGCATGTATTGTTCCAGTATGCATACAGCCGGCGAATATCGTAAACGAGATATGAGAAGCGGCACAAAAGGAAATATGAAAGGTTAACTTTGTGACTAAAAGAAGGCAAGACCAGGATGTAGCTGTACCAATCTAGCGCTAGCTCTTATACTCATTTGCGTGAATGATAAATTGCAAGTTACCTACGCGGATAAATTGGGCCGCACTAGCAGAAGTTTAGCCGACAAGTTTTTCGTCTCTAACTTAAGTTAACCTAGAAACGCTGATCACGATGTTTGCTAACAGGATACTGTCGTAAGATACACTAACGGTTCTTCGCGGCACAACTCTCTGATGCGAGGAAAAAAGCACACCTCATGAGAAACTTGAACGAGGTCCTGTTCTTGTACTCATAAATATTCTCAAAATTCAACCACACACTCCCTCTCGCATTAACATAAATTTTGATTTTATTTAAAACCAAAAACGCGCTTCGCCTGTCGGTTTTCTTTTATTTGGTTCGAAACCGGTATCTGACGCAATCACCGGAAAATATCGTTTTATTTTCATGTGTAAAATGTGACCTTTACGATAATGCCACTACATTATTATTATAAATCGCTACAGGTACTCATTCTATGGTAGCACACATCATATTCCGTAACATAAAAACGTAAGTCGCGTCACAGGAAAGCACGTTTTCTACAACAAGTTTAATTTATTTTTATTTATTCACGGTAAGAAAAAACGCATGCGCTCACTTAGCTACGGTTAAATGGGTCAGTTAATGCATTTCTTGTTTATTTTCAATTACTGAAGCCTTGACTGACTGTCCGAGTGCATTTGCCTACATTGCCAAATCGGCATACGTCCGACGCACTCAAGTAACCAGTTCCCGCACTTATATCTCGGCATCCACATTCGAGACCGGTTCCAATCAGCAATAGGCGTGTTCTTAAAATCAAAATAACCTGGAAATAATTGACTTTTGCTGAACTAAAAAGAATACCTCCGCACACATATCTCCGCTCGCATTGTATCCTGTCAGTGACCTCTAGTTCTGAATAGTCATCTGACGAGTGTGTACCGTGCCCGAGCATAAAAACCATTTTACTATATAGTGAAATGTATTGAAAGTAAATTGAAGCTATCATGTTTGGTTCTGAAACGAAGACAAAAGCGTCTGTTATGATTTGGTTGGATCAATCTGGTTCACATCAAGCAAGTTGATATTGCATCGATACATGATGATCGAGAAACGTCTACATAAATATTTTGTTATGTTTTTGTCTTTTAAAATAAAAAAAAATGTACAAGAACGCTAGTTGGTAGAATAGGTAGATACTTGGCAGTACTCGGTATAGTCACTAATACCACAGACACCGTCACCAATCGTTCAACCAAATCACCAAAACGTGATGTTTTCATTTCTTTTAATGGCGTCGCTTTGTAAATTAAAATTAGGTTCGTAATAAAACACGTTTACGCAGATTATTCTATAAATATTTTTACCATTATCAGTAAAGACATGTAAAAATGGCCAAATCTAGTTTTGAAAAAAAACCTGTCAATAGATTGTGTAATGAAAGCTAAAGTAAATAATTTGTATTAAATTAGTGCTATTAACGTTCCGGTGCGGTGCATCGCTGGAGAACTGTATTGTCATCAATCGGAATACCCAAGTTTTACATAAGTGCAAAGATTATTTAAGCTGATGAGAAATTAATACCACGGGACCATCAAAATAATATATTTGATTAACTTAAAAACCTACCTACGTCTTAATACCCGTGTTGTTAATCAATCAAATACTTCCTATATTTACTTTATGCAAAAAACATAGAGAGATAACAACAAAATTTAAAATAAGAAACTGTCAGAGATGAATACCAACCATTTTATGTTTTCATAAACCAACTGTACCTTCCTAAAGATTACCATCACTCAACATTTAAGGAAAAACCCGTAAAAGTAACTTTTACAAGAAAAAAACGAAAATAATCAATTTTATTTCTTTTCATCCGTGTGTTAGTAGCACACATAAAGGTGAAAATGGTTTGTTTAACTTTATAGAGTTCGTCATGAACTGTGGAACATGAAATATGCACCGTGAAATCAAATCGAGGCTAAATCATATTATGGCGTATTAATAAATCATGAATAGCAATAAAGTGCGAACTGTTTCATTAATAAAACAATTATTTACAAGAAAAAAATTGTAACAGTTCAACCAACTTATCGGTGCAGGCGGGAAAACACAGAACTAAATTATATGTACCAAGTTTGACATATCGATGCATTTTTACTTGACAAGCAGCGCCACCAGAAACTGCACACTTACAGTGATCATACTGTATACTATCAGCATGGTTGTTTTAGCGCGGATCCATTGACAGAACAAACGCCGCCATTTTGTTTTTTCAATGCAATTCCCAAAATAAATTACAATGTGTACCATCAGGGCTTCCCTGACTATGTCTCTCAAACGCCAAAACCACCATGCCGCACTTCATCATTCTTCTTAATAATTCTGTTTTTGAGAACCCTTGTTATTAACGCATTAACGAGTGTATTTTTAATCTGCGCGAGAGGTAAGTATATACACTAAGTAGGTAAATATCTGTCCTCTCCCATTAGCACTGGTGACCTAGCTAGGCGCTGTCACGTATTGCTGACCCAGGGCTGCGATAAAACGCGGCGCCTTCACAATACACCTCATGTAGCTTCCTCTTAATGAGGTAACTCAAGCCTACTTTGCTTTTAAAACATTTAAATTATCTTCTTCATGTTTATTTAAAGCAACCGCCTTTGATATCTGAATATTTAGAAGTCGTTGTTTTTAGTCTGGAAATCCTGATGATTATGTGTATGGAGGGCTATGTCGGACTCTTACCCGCGAGGTACATTAAATCCGAAAGGCTGACATGATGGTCATTGACTAAAAATAGTAAAGCAATACAGTATTTTGAAGTATTAGCCTGTATCACACTGTTAGTACCGAGCAAAAATATTCGATTTTCTTGAATTAAGTGCTTAGTAAAATTCTCACATAAGTAAAGTCAGCACGCAAGGCGGCGGTCATTACGGCATTATGTAAACTTTAGAACGGGAATCGTTTTCCTATTATACTTCTATAACTTAGCCCCTAGCACGCTAGTAATAAAGTGTATTTTATGAAATAGGTTTAGCAAACTTAGAATAGAATTGCAATGCAACTGATGCACATTTTGTTTTTTGTTTACCACTTATTTCTCCGTTCTTTTTATTATGTTCTTTCTACGTGATTATTTAGAATATTACAACTACAAGATGTTTTCAAATTGCTATTAACTATTAAGGTATTACTTCGTTGGACTATTGGTCACAAGTGCCACTGCTGAGCAGTAGTCCTGGGTTCAATTCCCGGGTCGGGCAGTGTTATTGGGTTTTTTTCTCAGGAACTTCTCAGTAGCAGCCACCGAGTCTGGATTTGTGCCCGGTTGATGGCAATAGGCTCGCCCCCTAATACATGGGACTTAAACATAACTGGCGACATGTGGGTGTACTATTAATTCGTATATTGTTAGACCGTTTCAAAATTCGAAATTCGAATCAGTGACTCATTGTAGATGCAGAAAAGTAAACTTCTAGAACTAAAATCAAAACGACCTAGCCGCTTTCATCGTCCGAATACTAAATTAAGTTTAGTGTTATTTAAATACAACTTAAGAGGTTATGTAACATTGCGACCACCTTCGTGTTTCTTCACGACACCAGCGACCAGCGCGCGGCTAGACAGAACTAGTTATATCCAGTTAATTTGAAATAAGTAACGACGCATTATTTTTAAACGTTTTTCGTCGGCACTAAAACTGCCGCCGCGGCCGGTATGATGTTTATATAAAACGTTTAATTGGCTCGATATTAATCGCTTAAGTAACTTTAATGTCTTGTATACGAGGATATCTTACGATAGACTAATGTCATCGTTAAAAATAGTTGTCACTTACGTACTTGCTTGGATAAAAATGACATTCTTTTCTAAGGTTTTTTCTGCAGATTATCCTTTGGTTATATATCTATGGATAGGATATGTTCACAGTTAGTGTGGACCGGCAAAAATAGGAACCATGTTCGTCTTAGATTACCGCTAATTACAAACTTAAAAATAACTTTCCTGTTTACGACATCGTTATGATAAAAATTCTAGGCCACCTTACAGCCTTGCATGCAGACGCAGTACGATACGCATCCGAAAATAATTTAATTAACTTATTTTAAGAACGCATGATAAGATGGAGAAAAGCCTTCGGAAATACATTACACACGTCGATTCTTGGCTGTTTCGAAATCGCAGGCAGAACGTAAACATGTCCTCTGGCTTCGTCACTCCACTTACGACACCCGCTGTATAATAGCCATAGACCTGTATTCAACTATGTTACACAAAGGACATAGAAACAGGGATTGCTACACCATACTATGATAAAACATACGCATCCAATGACTAAACTAAGCATACGTTGACTTATAAGTAATTTTAGTTAGTGGTAAATCTTTATACATTTTCTACTTTATATCAGACAAAAAAATAAAGTTGCTCAATTTATTATAACACTTCGAAACAAGTTGTATCTACATACATGCTGTTTTAATTTATTTTCGTCGAATTAGAAGCGAACTGTCGCAATTTTTTTTTACAAACGATTTTTTGGTCCATTTGTAAATGTTAAATTCAGTTAGTTAAGTTAATGGCTGTAATTAATTTGTAAGCAGGGCCTACTGTCAAATGTACATAGTAACGAAGATATTTATTTATTTATTTAAACAGTATTTGGACCATACACTTGATAGCTTTACTAATTTAGTAATACTGAATTTTGAGGCAATTTATTAAATCGTAGGTAATGTTATAGAATAAATAAAAACCGAGATTTATGCATAATATTAGCAAGTTAATAAGGGATGTAACATCTTAACAATAACGAGGTAAAAATATCATTTTCCCTGTGAGTTCAATCTGTTATTACGTCGCAACTTTATTTTTTATAGACATTATGTTGCGGTTTTCAAAAATAAGTGGGCGAGAAATGGTTTGACTGAAGGGAAATCAGCATTTTTGCTATTTATGGAAGGGTCCTAAAAAAACTCGCTCCTAGCGCCATCTGGTTCAACAATCTGTAAGTTTTGGACAGGTGTCAGATAGTTATTTTATTTTAATCTCCAGAAAGAGTTCTTTTATTTTTTACGAATGTCTTACTATTTCTTTGCATTTGAGGCAAAATTATGTTATCTAGTTTATTACTTAAGTAAATCACGAAGATAATATGTTGGAAAATTATGTAGGTTAATATGTAGCTTATATTCATCTGCAACACTTAATTATCCTAAATTGATTTATAACTATGTAAGGCTATTATTTATTTGGACATTATGTTGCATTTTCGCAACTAGTGCGTAAATTATACACGCTTATATCGAATGTTGGCAGATCTATTTCTTTGCTTAATTTCTTGTTTTTATTTGTTCTTAGCATTAAATAGGCAAAATTAAATTGACGCGTTCAAATAAATAAATTAAATATGTAAGTAATGTCTACCTACAAAATCTAACGTAATGAGGTAATCGTTTATTAATTCATGTTTATGAAATTTTGCACATTACGAAGTTCCAAATATCCATTAGAAATAACAAGAGTCGAATGTAATTATATCATTATATGAATACATTGTACGTTTTATAACTACCTATCTTACATTATACTAATTATTTCCTAATTAATTGTGTACGAAAACAATAACGAAAGATATCCACGTACTTGATAATGCAAGATTGGGACTACAGACGTTGTTTGTGTATGTGAAAACATAATTATGATTGACTAATTTAATCAAATTTACTATTAATTTTATTACTTAACGGTCTGAAAGGCTAATCGTATTTTTTTTTAATTGTTAATCTACAATCTTACGCCTAGTGGTATTATATCGCGCTGTGAACAAAGGTTTGTGTATACTACTCGCGAGTGGGTTATGCGCGAACAAAAGAGACAAACATACGCGTCGAATCGCAACACATTTTACTGTGACATCGACGTAAGATATTCAAACAAAAATACTTAAATCTAGAAAAGGCATATACAGTAATCGTCGCGCCGTGAATAGTTTAAAATCAGACGGCGGACACTGAATATTTACAAATACCGTCGAAGCTGTTAACCTTAACAGTACAACGTGAACTGTGGGTAATCGGTAATCCAACTTGTTCAGCCGAGTCTCCGCAGAACGCCAACGCGTAATCAGCGAGTAGGTATCGCAGATCGCGTCAAGTGGTGAAGGCGCCTGCGCACGGGGCGCCTGCGCCTGCGTGCCTCGGCCGCACTCCTTTCAAGGAGGTGCGGGTATTTTGGAAAGTAAGATCGAAACAACATTATCCACTTCGGACGTAAACTCGCAAGAGCAGACAGTCGCTGTGCCTGATAATAAAAACAAATAAAAAATAACTTACCTATTGAAAAATTTCAGAGGTCCAAACCGTTGTTGCGGATTCCTGGTAGCTGTCTCGTGCCAAGAGAGTAGTCCGGTTTTGCATCCACGTACCGAAGCACGATCACACTGCGTGAGAGAAAGGGCGCGCAACTCGTTCACAAGTGAACACTATCGCGTGTAGTTCCTCGGCGGTGCGGTGCGAGAGTGGGCGTCGCGAAAGCGTGTTGGCGTTCGCGGGTCTCAGCTTGAACTGAAGGCCGCGAGGTGCGCGGGCCACTTTATGGAAGCGCGCGCGCACCCCGCCTCCGCGCCGCGCAGCCTGCGCACACGCTCCTGAAAATTTCATTAATCATGCTCATCATAATCATCATCTCATCCTCATCCTATAATTTTCCTCACATTGCACCTGTACACAATCAAGCCAATACGCATTTACGCTATAATAATGTCTCAATTCAAGGTTAACTTACACGTGTCGCCTGAAATCACTTAATCTCATCCCTAAACTATAATTTTCTTCATTAGTTCAGCAATTTATAATCTGATGTCAGACTGACACTAATTTCTATATTTGATTTCAGTGTTCCAACTATCAATCTATCCAAGGAAGTTGAATTCATCATCAATAATGACTTTTCGCTATCAGCATCATTAAACATACTTAATAAACTAAACATGAAAAAATTGGTAACTCTTGACAAAATCCTTTGCCAGTGACAAAATAATTATGTTCACTCGTATAATTTCCCAAAACTATACAAGTATTTTTTTTTTATAATCGTCCTTTTTTTCTTTTTCTACCAACATTGTTTTAATTATTAACAGGCTTTGTAAAATGTTTGCCCATATTCATGGAAGACTCCTTCTTCAGAGGTCCCAGAGGCTCCTTAAGAGGTCTTCTGTTACAGGTATTTCCATACTTAAAAGAAGGCCTCTACAATGTATCTGTAAAAACCTGTTGATTAAGAAATAAACTTTATATTAATTTTATTATTATTAGTACCTACATATAACGATACAATTTTTTTTTTTATTTCGTCCCTCAATATTCAATACTCAATACACAATTTCAATAATAAATGAGGAGCTTGTAGCTAAATAATAACAGCCCCTCGGGGTCGATCTTCAGGTTAAGCCGTGCTTGCCTAGGTTAGTCCATGGATGGGTGATCACCCATTATTTACCGAGTTACCTCCGTGCCTCGGGAAGCACGTTAAGCTGTTGGTCTCGGCTGTCATTTGTAAATCTCTGGGAATCGTTGCAGGTAGTCTGTGTCCCGAAAATCTGACAAGTTGTCTTACCAAGGGGTATTATCCACTACTAACTGGGTTGTGAAGGTAAGCCCAAGATAATTGGGAAAATGCTAGGCAGATGAAGATAACATACCATCACGCCTGTAATACCCAAAGGGTTAAGCAGAGATGTACCTAATAGTACTCCCAAATTTTGCCAGTTATGTTTAAGTCCCATGTAATAGAGGGCGAGCCTATTGCCATCAACCGGGAACAAAAACCAAGCAATACCCTAATTCCTGATGGAAAAACTCAATAACACTTTACCCGACCCAGGAATCGAACCAAGGACATTATTCTCAGCAGTTGTGCTTGCGAACACTCATGAGCAGAGGATGGTACCTACATAAAAAATAAATAGCAAACTATCCTAAGGAAGTGGAAGGAATGGGGGGAGGCCTTTGCTAAGGAGTGGGACAATACGGGATAACTAAAAAAAAAAAAAACTATCCTACTTTTCAAACTGGACCCAAGGACACACATTCACAAAATATCTTTAAAAACTCGGTTTGGGAGGTATCGGAGATATATAAACCGCCCAAGTGCGTGTTGGGCCACGTGCCGTATTGGGTTCCGTAGTAGCCCGTTATAGAACGATTTATTCTAAGGATTTGGTACAACATTATCAAACAAACAAGTTCAACGACTATTACTGCTAAACATATAAAGTTACCTTAACCGCTATAATTTTCCTTTAAAGTTCATGAAATGCATTATCATCATGAATTTTTCCAGATTTTTTAAACCAGCAGTTTAGCTTTTAGACGGGGGAGACGTCCTAATATAACAAAAATGTTGTTCAATATTTCGTAAATGCCGCATTAAATTGAAAAATTGTACCAGCAACCCGCTAGTCATTTTAAAAGTCCTATTTAACGATACCCTAACGACAAAAAAAAAATATACTCACTTCACAGGTAGGGGAGCTAAAAAAATATTTTCCATAATTTTATTTTACCACTTTATTGGCGTCATTGATATACACACCCCTACAAAATTACAGCTTTCTAGTACTAACGGTCTCTTAGCAAAACCTCGGATGAACGGACGGACAGACGGACATGACGAAACTATAAGGGTTCCTTGTCAGGACTACGGAACCCTAAAAAGGTAAGTACATACTAAAAAATACTCTGCTGGTAACATTGATTCTAAACACCTTTGCTAAATATTTTAAAACTAATGACTCAGATTTAACCAAGTTCTGGATATGAAATTATTCCATGATGTACGTGATAAATATATTATTGCAAAACTTTGTGCAATAAACATAGCTAACTGAGACATTCACATCATCGTCAAGATCACTTCCTCAAATTTTCGAGCAGCGAGACATAGCCAGCCAGCTTCAAATGGGTATTCCTGAGCACCAGCATGCAGTGAAAGCGCATTCCAGGTCAGCATCCTCAGCCTAGCGACCTTGACACTGCACCTTCGGCCGTTCGAGTGCTCATTCTCCCGGTTACTACTCTCTACTGCGCCACTCTCTACGGCGCTACTCTCTAAGGCGCCACTCTCTACGGCGCTACTCTCTACGGCGCCATATCTGTCTACTATCGACATAGCGGCACTACAAAATTACTACAGCTACACTGAAAAAAAAGTACTACAGCGTCATCTATGACTGGAATTATGAACTAACAAGTAAAACACGTCAAAGTCCTACATCGCGCAAGCAAAGTTATCCGCAAGATAGGACTATATTTTACAAGAACCCGACAACAACTGTTGGGTAGTGGGTGGCCCACCAGACATAACACCCGTCTGGTCGGAGGATCCTCCCTTTCAATGGGGGATGAAGAGCTTTACGCTATGTTCTATGTATCTATATACGTCCAAAAATAAATTCCTTCTTCTTCTCTCGTATCGATCATATCTTTTATCAATTCAGTTGGGCCCAGCCCTTGGGTCTTTAAAGTGCAGGTGGACACTTTGGAGACGCCACACTGAGTGTCTGAAGGCGAAGAGCCCGTTTTGATTTAAAGAATTGAGTCAATTGAATAAACAATAGAAGGAAGGGATTTTCTCTTTGCTATCCTCAGCGTAATTAATATTGTATTCATGACCAATAAATCCTAAGTAATCTGTCGTTACTATACATAATTCGAATATTAAAAGCAGGAAAAATAATTTCAATACAACATAATATTTCCTTCGGTGACGAAGTAAAATTTTATTAACAGGGATCGCCTATTTACATGCAACGGAAAATACTTTGTAAATCTCCTCTGCCTGTGATTATGCCCTTTTTCCTGATCTGGGTCGTTCTTTCTTCTGTTCCGTGTGGTTTGTCCGTAAATAATTCCTAAGTATCTGGGTCGTAAAACAATAGCACATGATATCGTGTCCTGCGCGCCGTGATGTCTGCACACTACAGGAGTTGGTATAGATACTAGTGATAGCGCCAAACTTGTAGCTGAGTTCTGATCTGACTCCTAGATTGTCATTGATATGCTTAATAGAAGAATTTAAATCATGAAGGTTACTAATACGCAGTAAAAAGTACGAGCTTAAAATATTAAGTAGAAAAAAGAAACAAAATCACAATGCTCGCAGCTTAATTTTCAGTTAGAATTTGATAAAGAAGTAAGTCCCTACGTAATGAATTAAATCAATTATATCATCATTTCAGTCAATAGAAATTGTCTTCAGGATATTATATTCTAATGGAGAGCAGCGGTGGCCCAGTGGTGGCGGCCCCGACTTACGAACCGAGTCGTGGGTTCGAACCCAGACTGGTGCATTACTTTGTATAATTTATTTCATCACCACTGCTCTCAAAGAGAGGAGGCCTGTGTCCCAACAGTGGGAACATTAGTAGGCTGATGATGATGATGATATTCTAATATATGGTCCTATCCTCGGACCAACCTTCACAGGCGTTTATTAACCTAGAAAATCAAACAATCAAAAGCCAATGTAAACATGCAATCAGTTCTGACACGTTCACGTTTAGCATCGCGTGACACTTCAAATCGTTTGACAAACCCCTCTTAATCTGTCTCACATGTTGCAAATTACATACATCGCTCCATTAGTATCTACTCCAATTAAGCTGTTCCATACTCAAATAACGATGGATGTAATTCTCTAATCAGCCACTGACGTACGAAGCCATACATTTATACGTAAAAGTTGCACGGAAATGCTATGTCTTATGTTAAAGGCATGTTATTATAGAAACGACCTGGTCACTCTTCCTAATAAGATAATTGTTTTCTTGATGATGGGATAGATGAATAGTTCATAATAGGTGGCCCTTATTACTTCCCCTTGTCATTTTTTGTAATGAGTATATTGTTACTTTGTTGATGGCAGTAGGCTCGCCCCTATTACATGGGACTTAAGCACGACTGTCGAAATGTATGTGTACTATTAACCTTTTGAACGCCATTGTCACATATATGTGACAAGCAAGTGCGTGTCCTGTACGCCAAACGACACGAATATGTGACAAAATGGTAGGTGAAATTGTGGCTCGGTGTGGAGAGCACGCGCGTGTGTTTATGCTCTGGCGTTCAAAAGGTTAAGTATACCACAGCCTAACCCTTAGTAGGGAGCTACGAGCGTGTGTATATTGTTACTAAAATCATGGAGATAATCTATAATATTCCATTACACGCTTTACCTCAACTTAGCCATTAGGTGCACGGTGCACCTCGAAAGGATGTTCTCTTTTAATAAGATCACGTTTCCTCAGGGTCTGATTGTGCATGTGGTCTAATAGGCACGTTTTCTTACGTACATTTTTTTATTTAAGTCGTTTGCTGATAAGTGTGGCTATGGCGCGTTCTCGTCCACCTGGCGAAGTAGGGTAAGCTATACAGTTTTACATAATAAAAGTGTTTATCTCAGTTCCATAAATAAGATAACAATCTATAATCGTATGTCTGTTGCACCCAGCCAGCAGACTGCACTGGCACGTGTGTCGGCGAAACTTGCATCCCACACCAAAGCCCTACCCATCTAGCCTAACCTTTCAAGACATTATGGTCATACCGTCTAGTCTCTTCTTATGGTCGCATGCCAAGTCTTTGGGTTCTAAATCAGCTGACACACTGACGGTGGTAAGAGCACTACGGATGATGATATTAATGCTAGCGTGCCACGCTTTCCGACCTGCACTCTTACTGCAGCAAAAGTCACGGTGTTCGAGGACTGCTTCACTACACGGAAAGCGATGTGGAGCTCCACAAGAAGCGCCCAAGTACAGAACCATCGCGAGACGGAAGGTTCTGTCACCCAGTACAGTGTCTATGTTGGGTAATGGTAGCGCCTGAAGCCAGAGGCCTAACTCCCACTTATCTACAGCCAGCAGGCGGGCACGCTCAACAGTATTGGTAGACGCATTAATAAGATTATTCTGTACCAACCAGTAGAGCGGCACTTCAAGGCCAACCAGGGAGGTAGCTACAATTTTTCCGACTAGTTTACACTATAAGTTTGGCAGCCACGCTCGGTCGTCCAGGGCCTTAAATTTTAAAATATGTAGAATTTTACGAATATAATTTTTAAAAAATACAAATAAAAACCTTGGGCTGAGGATAAGTTATTAGGGCTTTAGAGATAGCAAGTGAGCCCTCGTTTTTGTCCGTTTAATTTAGCAAACGACGCACCAAACACTCTGTGTATAAAAGGACCAAAACAACATTACCTGATAAATAAGAATAAAAATTAAAAAAACAATACCTAATAAGGGTGAATACCGAATGGTAAAAAATAAGTTTATCTAGTAAGTTTAGTCTATCCGAAATATCATTGAAGTGTTTAATGATATTACTGTATTGCAGGAAGTCTATTTACGGTAAAGGGTAGGTACACATAGAACCAATTGATATTTAAAATTGAAATGAATACATATTGTAATGCAACGCATTTTCATCATTATTTATTGAAATGTTACGTAGCACCTTAGACTTAGAGCAATTTATTACTCTTGTGAATTTTTATATCATTCAAAAGAGGTTCAGGAATTTCATGTAGAATGAAGAAACCATTTTCGGTCTACTAATGTCTTCCTGGCAATCTGAACGGAGTCTAGCCAAGTAACCATGTACGTTTATCGTCCACTTAGCCTTTTCCCAACTATACGTATTTTGGGGTCGGCTAAATTAACCTTGTACGCAGGAGATAATTGTTTTAGTGTGCAAACACATAGGTAATATGCACTATTTGATCCTACTCCGGACTCCATTCTACCATTGATCTTGAGATAAGGCGCAAGACCCACCGGTTAACTTGCTCTCCCCAGACTTGCGCAACCCAGATGGGGGCTCGTCACCATAGTGGCGGTAAATATATGTAAGAATTGCCGAAATACGTCATGGCGCTCTCAGTTTCAGGCTGTGGCAGGCGCTTACGGGACATGGATGCTTCGGGAGAAACCTGCGTCGCATAGGTCGGTAGCGAACGCCCGCTTGTCATCACTATGTGTATTGCCCCGAGGACACGCCGGGCCGGGCCCAAATAGGTGGCGCGCAGTGGTTCCTGCGTGCCTTCATGGAGAACGTGTGGTCAGATAGGCCGCACTTGGTGATGGGGTCTGCCGGAAATAGCAGGTTGATACCTGTCGCGGGTGTGCACGAATGTTTTAGTATCTCCCGGGCCCCCCAACGTAAATTCATACGTAGCTAGTGGTAAAAAGAAACAGATTCCAATGGTCGATACCGCTAAGGAAAATCCCCTTTGATGCCATGGGCTCTAAATATGACATCATCATCATCATCATCTGCCTAGCCTTTTCCCAACTGCTGAATACCAGTATTTTACATGAAGCGACTGTCTATCTGACCTCCACAACTCAGTTAGTACTGGGTAATACGATACTCCTTGGAAACCCTGGTCTCTAAATATGACAATCAAATAAAAAATATATAATATTTTTACACACATGATTCAAATACTGCCCAGCCCTTATCGTCCATTAAGGAACACTCCACTTGAGCCGGGTTTGGTTATCAATCTCTTCTCTATCCGGAATCTACCCAATACTAAGAGTAGGTACTCTTACCAGGGCGTCGTTTCGCCTGGCTCGAGTCCTTACTACGCTCTGGTGTCTACCCGTGTCCAGAGTGGGTTGCTAGACCGGTTCCCTCACGATGATTTTCTTCACCGTTTTGAGAGCAGTGGTGATAAAATAAATTTAATAACACCAAGTAATGTGCCTGGCTGGGTTCGACCGCACTACCTATTACCACTCAAAAGTCGGGGATGTCAGCGGGAACTGATACAACTTCCGCTGCCCCCGTTACTACGTGGAAGAGAAGCGCGCGCGCCTCACCCGCCGCCGTCTCGGTTCCAGTGTGATGGTGGCGTCAAAGAGGATGTTACCACTTTTTTGTTCCGCGGTTGAAAATCCTTATGGGTGTTTAGAGTCCGACTAAAAACCACCCCGGTGTTCCCTTCCCACACTTGCACCGGGGATCAGGGGAACTAGTACGGCGAGGAACTTCCACGACGGGCCTCCTCAAGTCCGCAGGGAGAGTGAGGTGCACTCACTCCGCGACGTCAAATAGGGGCGCGCGAGGAACACTACGCGCCACCGCCTCGGGTCCAGTTATACGGGGGGCGGCGGATGTCCCCAAGTCCGCCGTCTCTCTGGACCCGTTTAGGGGGGCTGGAAGAGGGGCTTTTTCCGCCCTCCGCCGACGTCCAGTACTGCTGCAGGTCGGGAGAGTGGTCTCGACCTCCATCAATCTTTCCGCAGCCTGCTTATGTGAGATGACCGTTTCACAAAAGGAGATCACCGCATCTCACGACTCTGCGCTCCCGACCATCGAGCGACGAGCGACGGCCGGCAGCAACAGGTCGGTTCCGACTCCTGTCACGAGGGCACGTCGTGTCTCCTCCCACGCGGCAGACTCTACCAGCGTACCCGCCGTACCCTCCAGGCAGTTGACGCAGTGATGCGACACCGAGCTTCCGGCTCCCTGCTTATCCGACACAGGTACTTCCCGAAGCAAGGACGTCACCACTGAGCCAACACTTCGGTACACGGGTTGTATGATGCACTTGTACCACTTATGTCCTTCAGTGTTACACGTTCTGGGTCGCATATGATTGTTGGCACGAGAATCATCATCATCCATCATAGCAGAAATATACGTATATAATCTTTTCGATCCTCCCAGCGACCTTAGCAAACAACGGATATAGTTAAACTAATAATGCTATAATCAGGGATCTGATTAGCTGAAAATGACACTGTTATGACTGTAATGTTATACTGAACTGTAACTCAACAGATACTGAAACGTCAGCCAACTTGGCTTTTAAACTATATTTAATTAAATATTCCGACCTCAACCTTTTTGGGGTGGATTTCCTGGTGTGGCAAAGTGTTACTAGGTGTTTCACAGTAGCAGCCCGGAGTCTGTTTTTCTGCCAGGTTGATCGCCCCATATAAAATGGAACTTAAAAATAACTAGCGGAATGTGAGTGTACCTGCTATAGGCACAACTCTGCCTCACCCTTCGGATATTACAGGCACGGTGTTATGACGTTTTGTTATTCCGACCTCAATCTTTAACCATCAATAAAATTAATAATAATTATAGGTGTGATAGTTTGGACCACGCATACGCATTACTAATATCTACTAAACTTGAGGTGATAACCACTAGAACAGCAAAAATATCCTAGGCTAACGGGCAGCAGCGCCAGTGGTACGTAAGGACTGGTTCTGCGGCCATTAACCTTTCTGCTCAAAGTGGTATTGGTATAATTTCTACCCTTTTCGGTTCAGGTTGGTGTCGAACCGCGACGGATGTCTAAATCGTTGTATTATGTCAAACACATTTATTTCCACCAATTAGTAATCGAGGACTAAAAACTATAATATATCGGGCTGGTCTCTGCAACTTCACGTACTTTGCAACACCGATTCAAGCAATGGTGCATTAACAATTGGACATCCTTCTCTGCATTTTATCAAAAAATTTAAATGCATTATTTTTTTATATGCAAAATTTTAAATTCATAGTCACAAACATTTCAAAGAACAGATTGCCACGATAAAACATTTTAAGTACGAACACCTCACGTTTATTCGTTTAGTGCTTTTTAAAGAGCTGTATCTACAAGTCTATCATTTTATTCTTTACCTCAACGAGCATGTTTCCTTTATCCGTAAACAAAACTAGTATTTTGATGTATAATGTCAAGGTCTAGCACCAGTTATGGAAATAAAACTAAAATCGGTGTTAGACGTTTTACTGACTAGGTAATACCTCGTTGGCCTAGTGATCAAAAGTGCTACTGATGAGCAGGAGGTCCTTAGCTCGATTTCTAGGACAGGCGAAGTTTTAATGGGTTTTTTCATAAATAATTTCTTAGAGCAGCCCGGAGCCTGGGAGTAGTTTCCAGTTGATGGCGATAGGCTCACCCCCTATTACACGGTCCTGAAACAAAACTGGGGAGGTCGGTGTTCTAAACATCCTTTACTTCCCTTGGTCCTTTTACAATGTCGAGCAGACCAAGTTTTAAAACATAAATGAAGCCAAAGATTAGGAGTTACCTTGGAAAGTGTAATTTGCAATATGTTTGAGCCAAACAGCACCCCTACACAATATATAAAGGGTGTAAAAATGTTACGGTAAATTATTAATAATTACCGGTCATTATTAACAATTACCGAGGGTCGAGGAAAAATAAGGAATTAATCACTTTTATCGGTGATTATTAATAATTTAACCTTAGTACCGATAAATTTAATAAATAAACGCTTTAATTAAATGCAGAAAAATGCGCGTTTGTTGCCATTTTAAATGCTAATGCACGTACGTACTATGTTTATTTTGCGGTTCATAATTGTCGGAGTTCCCTAATTTACTACTGCGACCAATTTCGACGTAGTATTAATAATGACTGGTAATTATTAATTATTTTCAATTAATCACATTTACCGTAACAAAGGGTCTATTTGTTACGTTAAATGTGATTAATTAATTTACTAACGAAGCCGAAAGGCACTTGTTCTCCCCGTCACTGCAATATTTTTTTTAGTTTAACACCATTACTAGAACGTTCCTAACGTTCTAGTTACGGAGATATTGGGGTCATAGTTCCAACATTCTCACAAGTTTTTTTAATTAGATATTTTAAATGTAAGATTTGTACTTTAAACACCTCCACGACCCCTGTACTATTCAATTCATCGATCAACACAATATTTTGAGTGCGTTAAATTGAGTTTTTCCGTAAAACCCGTTTTGGGGTGAAAATTAATTTTCACCAAAAAAAAATAAGTCTTTTCCCAGCTATAATTTTTGCGCCAAGTTACTTAGTTTGATGTACATAATATTTGGTTGACGGCTTCGTGAAGGGTCCGTTTACACCCTGTATATATACATATTTACACATATTTTGTGTACGGGTGCTCTTCGGTATATAAGATGTGTGTAGTTTTGTCTAATTACCCGACTGCGGCGAAGCCCTCAAAGAGGGGTATGTCTTTGACCTGTATGTATGTGTCTGTTTATTTATGTATGACCGTTTCTTTCTTCTATCGTAACTCCAAAACGGAAGAACCAATTTCGATAAAAAATATGAAACAAAAAAATAATATTCTCTTCTGAAATTGTGATTGTACCTACAAACTAATATCTGTGCTACAGACCATTCAATATTTTTTTAGACCACGGCTATCCTCTGAACATTACTATGAATATTTATTAAATACCTACATTAAAATATAATTATTACGTGTAAGTTGTTTATTAATAGACGATAATGTTGAATGGTAATGGAAATTCAGACGAAAACATTTTCTTTTTACATACTTTTTAGAGCGCGATTTTTTAGTAGTCGGGTTTTACTTTTATTATAATTTTATATTCAAATGGATGGGTGGTGTTTGTTCCTTTGTGACGCGTGGGATTTTAATGATTTTACATCAATCGATTTGTCTGAATATTGAAAGTGTCCCAGACTTGACAGTAATGAAAATGCAATATGGCGACAACAAGTCGCCATATTGTGAAAAAGGAAAATATGAAAGTCGATGACTATGGTAAGTGGGGACGTGGGGTATCATTGAATAGTTATTATTAAAATCAACTTTAGGGTTCTCATATAATTTATCATTTCAAATTATCGTATAAAAGAGTGAACAAATTTAAAATTTAAATCGTCGTAAAATCTTTTACATTATTAAACAGAAAAGCTGGCATTGTTTGTTTTAATTAACCAAATGGCTGCTTGTCGATTGATACAACTGCTATGAAAACGCTTTCAATTTTCATTCTAAATCTTTTAAGCACGAAGGTATAATGTTATCGTCATATTTCCATGCAGTTGATAGTTTTTTCAGTCAGTTGGTGCTAGCTTTCTTCGGCTTAAAGGAAGATCATCAGCAGCATGCATTGCGACCGATGGGCCACAGTCTGTATACGATGTGTGCTTGAGAATGGATGGCGGCGGCGCCGAGTCCAGCCACTAAGAGAAGGCAGGATGACCTTGAAGTGTACCGTAAGGGGTGGTTCGAAAGGGCTCAGGAACTGTTGGAATAATTCAGGGGAATTATTATCAGCCATTTGTTTCCCACTGCAGGGCAAAGGCCTCCCTCCCCTCCTTCCACTTATCCCTATCCAGTGCTGTTACGCGCCAGTCCCTGTGGAAGGAGTCGAGTTCGTCCCGCCATCTCCTTCTGGGCCTGCCGCGTTGAAACCTTTGCAAAAACAAACAAAGTTTATGGGAATAAACAAGGTATAAACAGACCCATCACGAAGCCGGCAACCAAGCATTCTGTACACATCGAACCAATCAAACTTAGTCCTAACACAACGCATTTTTGTTTGCTGGGAAACAATCTTTTTTGGAGTGAAAAATCACGTACGGTAAAACTCAATGTAACGCACTCAAATCATTGTGCTGATGGATGCTTTGAATAGTAAACTGATTATGGCGATATTTAAAGCAAAGTTATAGCATCAGTGTTAGTTATAACATTTTTTTTCAAACTTTTGAAATAATTGGAACTTTGAAAAAAAAAACAAAATCAAAATATTTTATTTCACATAGGCCTAGATAGGCACTTAAAAAACGTCGAAAAAGGTGCATGGTTCGCGTTGGTCGTTTCCGTGGAGAAGAACCGTCAAGATCTTCATGGTTACTCTTTTCAAATCGTTTGGTATTACAATATTATTTTGTTACAGCATTAGTACATAAGTATGAGGGGACAGCGTAGGCCCGACAATAGGTCGTTGCTTACTATACAAAAAGCGTAAAATAGACAATAAGCATCTGGGAATCTACAAAGCCTAAGCCTACAATGTTCACTCATTCACAAATAATAGGAAAAAATAGAATCTTTACAAAGGTAGGAAAATTTTGTTAATAAACTAATAATCGTAAATAATGAAAAGAAAAACAAAATTAAACAAGTCACACAAATATTGTCATCACTGCTGTAACTATTCTGAGCAAAAGATGACCAAAAAAACGAATGTTTTGAAAACTATTGTAATAATCAGAATGGAAAGAAGAGAAAAATGAGATTGAGAATAGTTAGAGACATCCACAAATTTGTGCCGTTTACGAGCTATCAGGGAAGCCGCATGCGCAGAAGGAACTAGAGCCAAACTTCTTTATCTTCAACGTAGTCCTTGATTTTGGAATATGCCTTTTTAATAAGGACACGTTTGATATATAGTTTTTGAACTTTCCATCGATCAGTTTAATTGACTTTGGTA
Source organism: Xestia rhomboidea (assembly GCA_963853795.1). Taxonomy (NCBI): domain Eukaryota; kingdom Metazoa; phylum Arthropoda; class Insecta; order Lepidoptera; family Noctuidae; genus Xestia; species Xestia rhomboidea. The sequence goes on along the minus strand of OY970756.1, from coordinate 20,971,663 downwards.
ACTTGTTATGAAAGCGTATACTGTTTATATTAAAAGACTTGCTAATTTTTGTTAATCTGAATTTAGGTATAACAATTTCATTTTCTTCAATATCTCCGTAACTAGAAGGTTTCCAGGTACGGTCGAGAAAAAAAAATGATCGCAATGACGGGTGTAGTAGGTACCTAAGCAAAAAGATGATAATTTATGGTACGATGGTGATTTCATCAACAAACTATTTTGTTTTGTTTCTTCGTTTCTGTCTATTTAATAATTTTGCAGTGTTTTCCTTGTATGAATTCATTATTTTTACAAAATGAAGTGTAGCAAATTCAGGTTTGGTATTCCTTTCTTTTGAATAATTTTAATGCCAATTTGCATTTGTTAAAAATTTGGATATGAATATAATAATTACACGTCTAGACAGAAGTACATAAATTCTAGACAGTTAAAAATATAATGATGTGTTATGAACAGAATAATGTTTTATCTCATTTATCATTATCAATCAATCAATCATATAATTTATTTTTAAGATTCCGAAATTTTCTGGGGCACTCGTTTGCAAAAACAGCTATTTCGTACCTCACATTCATTTTATATTGTACCATACTATAAAATTCGAAATTATAATCAAAATTATAAATTTGAAAGTAACTCTGTCTGCCGGTTACCTTTTCACGGCTTAACGGCTGAACGAATTTTTATTATATTCGGCACACAGAGAAACCATGACCTGGGTTAGGATATAGGATATTTATTATCCCAAAACAACGTTCCCATGGGATCATTTCTGACCACCGAGCGGGCAGAAGCTCGCACTTAATAAATGCGACTGGATTTTGATTATATTTGCACATAGTTAGACCTTGACCTGGATTAGTAATAAGACAATTTTTGAACTACAAGTGCGCGAAATCGTGGGCTTAAAGTAATACATAAATATAATACTAGTTGTGCATAAATAACACTTCGTACTTCGAGTTTAAACTCAGCCTGGCAGATAATGAACCATTACCATTTTTAGCTAAAGAGATACAACAAATAATTTTCAGCAATAATTCTACAATTGAAATTGAATGAATGAATGGTACTGTTTATAAAATCATAACTAGGCAATCTAACTAAAAATAATGTTGTTATTCTTATTCCTTTTCCATAACAGTATGCACTCATATATAGCAAGAGCAACATACAAAACAATAGACTATCAAACAAAAATAGAAGTCCGTTTATGTGTTTGTGTAGTCAGCAACAATATATGTACTAAGTGGAAAAGCGCCTTTAATATAGAAACGGGCAATCGCAACATAATCGTCATTTACAACTTAGAACTCGGTTTTTTCTAAAGAGCAATATATTCTTTAATACATTTCCTCGAAAACTGGCTCTTATCGCGCTACTAGTAGTTTCAGAATGCAGTGTATTTCACACTCATGTTTTTTTCATTTATTTCTACTAGAGTTTTATTTCCACAGATAACTCTAAACTAATTCCAACGTGGTTCAATTCCTATTGTTGAGGGTGAAAGTCTTTTTTAAATCTCAGCAGAATGGCACGTCTATAAGGCGTAATTATTTAACTTGTGTTTATAAACAGAATAAACATTGTTTGCTTTTTTTAATAAACTTTTTAATTTTCTTTTTTTAATATTAGGCTGTTTTACGGCTACCTTTGCTTCTCCTTCAACTTACGAAGACAAATGGCGGGAAAAAGTATAATCCTATGATTTAATACATTAAGAAACTATTTTCATAACGTCAAAAATACATCTCGTTTTCTTATTTAATTTTATCGTAAATGTAATGTTTTTATTGAAAAACGTCGTTTGATACACGTTGGGGCATTTTTCAGTGCAGTTCTTGGATCCCGATCACGTTAAATCCGCTTCGGCTGCAAAGGCACAGTTTGCACACTTGTATCAAAATGTACTATTTTTCGAATCTTTTGCATATCAACTCTCTTCTGTGTAAATTCCAAACTTAAACTTTGAGCCAATGTACCCATTTTAAACTTTTGAAATCAAGGGCCTGATTGAACTGCCGCAACCGTTTCGTGAAGTCGTCGACCGTACTAAATGACAGTAGTGCGGCACGAATGAAACTGTGGCTCCACGCACACCCACCACACCACTCCACATCCTCCTGTTCCTGCTAGGTTAAGGCGACACTAGTCGACATTTTGTCCATAGAAATTCGGGAGGGTATTACTCCACTGTTTGACACTGTACATCCAAAGTTAAACACGATATCGTTTTGTCTCATTAATAACTTTGTCTGTGCATTAATAACTTTGTCTGTCTTTCTCTGTAAACAGAATAGTAAAATATAAAGCCATTAAAAAGTTACGAGCTACCAAAGATTCGTTTTTATTGCCAATTTTAACGCAACTTTGGGCGTAAATTAGTAATAAAAGAAGTGTCAAATTTCCAAAACAAAGTAGGTACCGACAAAGCATAACTATCGAAAAAGTCAATAAATTTTACTTGTAATTGTTTTATGCATTGGTTTTGTCATAAAACTCGATTTTCCAAAGGCCTTTTAGTATTTTTTTACGCGCGCTTTTTACTTTGAATTATCGTGCATCTCATTGAACTCACTCTGTCGGCCACTATGCCAGGTGAGACAGCATGCTTTTTGGCCACGCCCACCAATGAGTTCGAGCCCGTGACTAGTGTCACCTTAAGCCTGCAGAAAAGGTTCCAGCGGGCCACAAACTGCCGTGGTCCTATCCAGGCATGGTTTCTAATCTCTCTCAACCGACTACGAAACCAGGTAAAACTTAGTCCCACTCCGATTAAACAAAATGTGATTACTGAGCCCCATCGCTGACGATGACCCACCGCCTGTCCTGCTCCTCGTGCAACTCCACTTGCACCTTCAGGGTATTTAGGGATTAACATATTGGTAACCCAGTATAAAGGGTGTAAAAACACCCTTTACGAAGCGGACAGGCTTACTACCTCCTCACCCTCCGTACCACATCCATCCATCAGCACAGTGTTTTGACTGCGTTAAATTGAGTCTTACCGTAAAACGTGTTTTTTTAACCCCAATAAAAAAAGTCGTTTCCCAGCAATAATTTTTTCGTTAGTTACTTAGTTTGATGTACAGAATGCTCGGTAGACGGCTTCGTAAAGGGTTCGTTTACACATGTATAGCAAGTAGGTTGTAAGTATGTGTTTCCGCAATCTGTGGGTGTCTCACTACCTTACAGTAATACTACTACCGGCACGATAAAAAAATCTACTGTAGTAGACCAGTTTGTCTACCCTTCAGAGCTAACTTCACATATAGTTAGTTTTCATAAAGTCACATAACCATACAATTCATAATTAATACCACATATTCTAAGACAGACAAGATGTAGAGTTTAGAGAACCTCAACAGTAGACGAACGGATGATTTCAAATAAAAAAAAAATATTACGACCCGAATGGCGCAGCGGTAGTAGGCTGCCTTACGTTCTTAAAGTCCCGGGTTCGAATCCCGGTAGTAGTTTGTGTTATGAGCATAGACATTTGTTTCCGAGTCATGAATGTTTATACGTGCGAGTATAATAAGTATGTATTTAGAAACAAAAAGTATCTATGTAGTATATCAATTATATGGTGCGACACAAGTCTCGTTGCTTATTGTGGCACTAGATGGCGCTGTGTGTAATGTCCAGCGATATTTATTATTATTTATTTCCTTTCTTCCTTGTTTCTATTTTAGCACTTATATCGAGATTCAATTATGCAGTCATGAATACATTACATTATAGATTCTATTTAATATTCTCAAGATCCACGGGAAAATATAATTTCCTTACGATTAGAACCTAATCTGTCATCTGTTTCCTCAATAAATTTGTTATTTTATTATTGTATGGCCAAAACACGTGCTATACCTACTGTGAAAAGCCGTCACTTTATGCAAAGGTACCTTTTGAGACATCAAATACACCTTACCTCAGGCAACCGGGCTACCACAACCGAAAGGACATTTTAAAGATGACTTTCAAGTTTTGATTTGAAATAAAAGAATAAGTGAGCCAGAGTTCCAAATGGAGACTAGGTTTTAGCAGTGGACTGCTTTAGGCACGCTTTAAGTCTGGCGATAAATCTAACAACTAGGTTGTCCATTTTTTTTCTTTGACGTGCTTGTCCAGTTGCAGTTGCAGTGTCCTGGGTAAGCTTAGTTTTCATAACATTCTCGAGGACCTATCTGACCATTTGGAAAGAAAGAAAGAAAAAGCATTTATTAACCCGCACAGGACACCACACATTAAATAAAATGGTGAAAATCAACTAATAAAAATTTTACATTAAAAAAAAGAAATTAAAAATAAAAAGAAAACGAAATTGGTCCTGTACAAGGCCAAAAGGCCCCTATCTCAGCATGGTGCTGTCACATTAAAAAACGTCACAGCGCTGGTATTCTGATAGGGCCTAAAGTGAGAGTGATGCCACGGTCAGCTACGGGCTAGCTATTTGGGTGTCTACCCCTTGTCCTTTGTTGTGTGGTACAATGACTAGTTCAAACTGCCTCGTTGGTCAAGTGGTTGTAAACGCGACTACTAGGAATGGGTTCTATGAGGACACTCTGTGACAACCCATTCCAAGGTTAATTCTTCTTAGCGTGTCAGCAGCTTTCGGTAAAAGGGTAATTTCCTGTAGCATGTGCCTTATAAATAGTTAAAGCTTCGTACACACTGACAGTTGCCTTGCTCAGCGCCTGGAACCTAGTGACTTTACATCTGGTTACTTACTAGGATAACACGCGGTGGCCACACTGGGAGGCGAGGCAAGGCACTTATCAGTGCGTACGTAGCCTAAGGGGCGACACACACTTTTTTGGTCAGCATGTTGGATTGGACATTACTCTTTTATTGATCAACCTAGCAGACCGGCTTTCATAAGGCTCATGCCAATCGGCAAACTTTGTTCGGCATCCACCATTGCTGATACTTACAAAGGACTTCGCAAAATTCAAGCCAGGCCACGCGGCTTTTCTCAAACATATACATATTATAAACATATATGTATATATTTTGCCGCCTGGTTGTTCCAAATTTCGCTGAACCAAACTACCTTTAACTGGCGATTCAGCGTGGAGATTCTATCCATCTCTGCCTTTGCTGTGGTACCCTAGTATTGGAACATATTGCGTAGGCGTAGCAGACTCGAGCCTTATCAAGCTGCGTAGAGCAAATATCTTGTTTCGGAAAGTTTCTCATAACAAGCAAACTGGTAGTACTTACATGTATAAGTGTTGTTCATAGATATCTGTTCCACGTGTAGGACAACCCACTTTACCAAGAACTTACTTTTGCTGCAACAGCAACTTACGGTACTTCCAACATTCCTGAGTGGATAATGGAAATAGCAGGCCCTAGAAATGTATGTATATTTAGAGAAGGGTCTAAACTTTCATGGTATACCCAAAGGCATGGTCATCATCCTAGCCTGTTGGGGTGGGCTTTCAGTCTAACCGGATGCAGCTGAATACCAGTATTTAACATGGAGCGACTGCCTATCTGACCTCCACAACCCAGTCAGTACTGGGTAATACGATACCCCTTGGTGAGACTGGTTGTCAGACTTTTTGGGCTACTGACTACCTGTATCGACTGTCAAAGATCTACAACGACAGCCGGGACCAACAGCTTAACGTGCTTTCCGACGCACGGAGGAAACTCGGCATGCAGCACGCTTAACCTAAAAATCGACCCGAGCGGCTGTTATTATTTAGCCACGAGCTTCTCACCTAAAGGCATGGTATTTAAGGTATAAAATTATTCCGACGGACAGATTGACGTGTCAAAATTGGGTTCCGTATTTTTTTTCCATTTGCCTACGGAGCCTCAAAGGTCAAAACAGACGTGCTTTAGAGAATCTTGTAGAAAGTTCCAACTTGGTAATAGATTTGAGTGGACACGAAGTTGACTAATTACTCGGGCTGTTTCGGTATGTTTTAGATATTATCTACCAGCTAAAAAAAACACAATAACTGATGCTCTTAGATCTTATGTTACTTTTCTTGTTTACCGGAGCTGGTGGAACAGACTAAACTGGCCTGCAAAAATAAGTATCACACGTTCAAAATTGCAATTAGTTTTAGAGTACACAAGATATACTTTCGAAACAAAAAGGACTCGAAAAATAGTTTAATTTTGCCTATAGTTTCAAAGAAAGCTGATAAAAATTGCTTTGTAACGTTTTTTTTATTTTAAATTCTAACTTCTATAGTTTAGGAAAAATTTAAATTTTAAAAGTGTAGTACTTATTTTTGCAGGTCAGTGTATAAGTTTTAAAATCGCAATTTGTAATACACAATGTTGTCCTTTGACTGTACTAGTTATCAAACCAAGATACATCCTACTCGACCAATCAAACTGTTTCTTGGAAGAAACTCATAATAACATAATAATAAGGCCCTTGGTAAAAAGTCTAGCAACTCCAAGTGATAAATCAAAACAACACTTTATATAATAAAACATATACAAATGACTCGCAGGATCGAAATGTCAGCAGGTATTTAGACGTGGTTTCCCTTGACCGTTCTGCGTTTATCACTCTTTTCACACATTCACATTTGGTATCTTTATAGCGACTACGTGATAGCCAAGAATGGCTGAGAGGAAACTTGAGGTCTGCATGTGCTGTTTCGGTAAGTTCCTGCACCGAATCGGGCGGGAGGAAACGCCCGGGTGCTATCATTGTGAGGATAGGCCGGAGGACACGGTGGAGCACACTGTGGAGGTGTGCCCCGCTTGGGTGGAGCACCGCCGTGTCCTCGAGGTGGCGATCGGCGGCGGCGACCTCTCGCTCCCGGCCCTGGTTCGTGCCATGGTCCGGAGCGAGACGGAATGGGACGCCGTCACCTCCTTCTGCGAAGCAGTCATGCTAGCGAAGGAGGTGGCGGAACAGGACAGGGAGAGATCCTCACGTCCCGGCCGCCGCGGGAGACGCCCCGGGCGTCGGGGGCCACGTGGTGGCTTCCGGCCACCGTAGGCGCGGGCCTGTGGACGGGGAGCTATGGGCTAGCTCGGCTCGACGGCGCGTTCGTGTTCCACGCGCGCCTCAAAGAGAGTCAGCAACTGTGAAGGGGTCCGCAAGGGCCGAAGCCTGCCGGGGCTGCGGGACTATTCGAAAGAGATACCGTGGCCCCGGAACACAAAGGGCGATGAAGGAACATGGATGGGTTTTAGTCAGTAAAAGTCTGACACTCCCTCCTGCTCAGCCCAGAGCGGGAGAAGTCATTTGATGATTTCCCATCCGAAAAAAAAAAAAAAAAAAAAAAAGGTCTGCATGTGCGAAACTAGAAAATAAACTGCAAAAGCAAATCGTGTGCGCGAGTTGCTAAGTTGTTTTACCTACATATTCGTCGTATTGCATTGAGAATAGGGAATATGCATGTAATTTTTTCTTCACTTAAATCAATAAAATACAATATTATCAACCCAAGAAAAGTATTAAAAGTTAAGTTTAACTACTGCTTGTCGCACCAAAATGATATTATAATAAAATCTTAGTGAAGCTATACCTACTTTTCAAATGAAAGTGGTATTTTGACACAATAGACTTTGACGTCACTACCGGCGTTATCGAGGACGACGCGTTTTGAGAGTGCGTTCCGTTTCACCAAAAACATGCTACATAAAACAATAAATTGTAAAATAAGTGATGTTTTAGAAACATAAACAAGTGTATGCGCCAATACAAGGCATTTTTAATAAATAAAAAGAGTTTTGTATTTCTTGCATATTCCCTATTGTTGAGCTGATCCGAAGAAACCCGATGGTTATTTGCTTGTCTTATCGATAGACTAGTACAGAGTCGATACTTTATTATAGTAGTATTATAAACAAAAACAAGAGTATGTACTTACTTAATCTGACGTTCATATTAAATATGTTAGTCGTGGGTGGCATTTTCATGGTTAGAACCCTCGTAATGAAAATTTAGTCAAAGTTAAAATAAAAGATGGTAGCTATAAAAGTTTTCGTCTTGAGCATCTTCTTCATGTTAATCGAGGGCGATCTTATCGAATATGGAGTCAAAATGTTAATCAAAGGTAGAGGTAATCAGATGCTAAAAGTAGCGAGTTTTGCGTCACGGGACTCATTTCCATGTTTTCGAATGCGCTTTAATCGAATATGGAGTTAAAATGAATCAAACATGGCGACTGCAAAAGTAATGAGTTTGTTGTTATTGAATGCACTCTTTTCCCCCTCTTGTTAACTTTCACCGTTATAGAATCAGAATAAGAATAATTTATTTGCTTAAAATACAGGTGTTACCAGTTTTTAAAGTTGAAGGTTTAGGCACAAACCATATTTTGCCTTTCTAAGGCATGCAAATATAATTTTACATTATTGTATAAGTAATGCGTATCTGTTGTGACAGTGACAGTTGGATACTGATGACAGCCCACCTTTTTATGTTAATGGCACCTTTTATGGGCTTCTCATGTCATTGAGACTTTTGAATTTAATTAAATGTTATTTGGTAAAGCAGTACTTATTCTTCTCATTCAAGAACCCTGTACTCTAATAGAACAGTATCTATGTGAAATTTAACACGTATTAAGTAAACTAAAATAATTATTAAATAGAAAATAACACATATTGCACATTAAACTAATACCCATATCTTAAAATTAAATTTTGTGTTGCAGAAATTCTTGTAAACTGTAAAAACAATTTTCTGTCAACCATTTACGCAATTTATTTCTAAAATATTTAAAAGGGAGTTCTCTAATATTTCTTGATAATTTATTAAAGATAGAAATACACATATGAAACACATTGTTTTAATCAATGTTGTATTTCAAAATGGTATCATAATTTTTGTTCGATCTCTTGGCCTCTTCTTAGTGTAACTGTCACCTTTGAATTTAAAAAAATCACTATGTTTCCTTACAAATACCGGTACCTCAAACAAATACAAAAGTCAACGTCAAAAGCTTAAGTCTTTTAAATAAACGTCTACAAGATTCTAGAGGGCCGACACCGCAAATAGCTCGGACACATTTTTTTGTACAATAAGCGCCTTCTCATAGTCTGTTGAATTGCCCCACATTATTAGTCCGTATCTTAAAATGGATTCAACGTATCCACTGTATGCTATGCGAGCAGTTTTTTCATCTGATACAATTCGAAGTTTCCTTAACGCATACACAAATCTATTAAGTTTACTGCATACGCTGAATATGTGTGGCTTCCAATTACAAAATTTATCGAGAGTTATACCTATAAATTTAATATTTTCTTTTTTATCCTGCAATTTTATCATTTATTTTAATGTATTTAGAGTAGGTAAATACACTAGATTGATGAAAGATTACCTACAGTTTCTTTAAATCAGACAGGAGGTGAATAACGTTATTGGGTACCTATATGTGTCTGGGACGCCCACAAAATTCAGATATTTTAAGCATAATTCACAGAATTTAGGTGAAATGCCCACCAGCCGCGTGGAAAGACTATCTGAAAGGTGGGCACGGCCTGCAGGCTGCAGGCAAAGAACTTGTTGAAGAGATGCAACGTGCTCGTGTCCAGCTGGACTCCCAAAGATGATAATGTAACCATTCTTCAAGCTCAATGCAGACTTGCAGTTATGCGATAAAAATACAAGGTTTAAACAGACCCTTCACAAAGTCTCAAACTAAGTATTTACCTAAAAATTATTGCTGGAAAACAACTTTTTTTTTGTGTGAAAAATCAAGTTTTCCGGTAAAACTCAACATAACGCACTCAAAACATTGTGCTGATGGATGCATGGAATAGTAAACGGGTCATGGAGGTATTTCAAGTAAAGTTATAACGATAAAAGCTAGTACCTATTTACAAAAAGACGGGTGAAAAAGATGAAACTTTGACTTCCAATATCTCCGTAAATAGAAGGTATGGACCAGAACAAAAAATGATCGCAATCACGGAGAGGATTAATGCCTTTGGACATGGGTCTTTTTACACCCATTTGTGGTCCTCTCACTTTGCTCCAATTTCCCCAAGTCTCCCCATAACCACGGCATCATTAAACCTACGAAACCTTTTGCTAATATAATATGGATTTAAGCTATAATATGGGAGTACACTACGTAAGTACGAAAAACTTTATTCCAAAACTCACAAATGGTTAAAAATTCTGAATATAACAACTCCGATTTATCATTAATCCTATTTTTAAACCGACTTCCAAAAAGAGGAAGTTCTCAATTCGAATGTATTTTTTTTTTGTGTTTGTTACCTCAGAACTTTCGACGGTGAACCGATTTTGATGATTATTTTATTATTTGAAAGCTGGTGCTTCCCGTATGGTAATTTTAGGTATATGCTGATCTTCAGAGATATACAATGGAACTCTTCAAAAATAGACGGGGTCCGCAAGGTCCGATGCCTGCCGGGGCTGCGGGACTGTTCGAAAGAGATACTGCGGCCTTGGAACACAAAGGGCTAAGAAGGAACATGGGATTCAGTCAGTAAAAGTCTGACACTCCCTTCCGCTCCGCCCAGAGCGGGAGCGGTAATTTGATGATTTCCCATCCAAAAAAAAAAGGTGTGTTAAGTTCCATATATTGGGGATACGCCGATTACCATGACATGTATTGTTAACAATGTCAAATAAATTCATGGCAAATATTTGTTTGGGAACAACTAAAAATGGAAAAATAAAAATTGCAAAAAATAAAACCGACTTGAAAAACACAAAAAAGAAAAAAAAAATTTAGCTTTCTGAAGCTAAAGTTATTTTACCGACTTCTGAGTCGGTGACAAAAAAACTAAATCAATCAAACAAAGGTCACCGACTTCTGAAGCTAAAGTTATTTTTCACTTTTTTGTGTTTTTTGAAGTCGGTTTTATTTTTTGCAAAAAAGTTTTTCATAATTCCTAAATATCAATATTCCGAACCTTCATTATTACTATTCACAAAATGCCGAATTTTAATAGTCCGACTTATTGATGATACGAAACATACTTACATTTCTTTGATTCTTCGGACATATGAAAATCGGACAACAAACAAATCGTATTTACGACTTTCGGAATTATGAAATTCGGGATTTTAAATAATAGACATTATAATTCTTCGGTATTATGAAATTCGGACTTTTGATAATCGGAATATCAAAATTTGGAATAAAATATTTCGGTGTTTTTGGGTGTTACCCTATAATATGGCAGCAAGCTTTGATAAGCTGTATTGTATGCTACACATATAGTAGGTACACATTCTAAAAACAGTACGTAAGAAGTACAAATTTCAGTGCAGTCTACCCCTAAGCGCATATAATCAAATTAACTTGACAAACAGCTTCATCGGGCAAACGTGCCCATCACGTGTTCCATTCAACATACAAATAACGTAAGTGAAGCTAATCAACGGATATACATGTACATAGCTACGTCAAAAACGTGCGAATTATAGACCTATGCCATAATGTGGGAAAGCTACGCTTAGTTGCACATAGCTAGGCAAATAATCATCATCGCTCACTACTATATTCCCACAGCGGAATCTATACTTTAAAACTTAATGCTTTGGACTTGTGTAATGACGGTAGAGGACATAGAACTGATTGTGCCTTAAATGAATGCTCATAAATGTATGTTAGACAAGGCTAACAGTGATACACTGACGAGGCTCATTAGTATACCAAGCTCCTAACAGTTCCGAAGTTGCATTTCCTGCTCAGAATTATGCTTTGAATTATGTTGGATCTAAGGAATCAATAGTTCTGCACTACAATGTCATTCTATTATTTTATGATTGTATGGTTAAATAATGTGAGAGTCTAAGTGGAGACTAGTGCTTCATAAGAAAATAACATAACATCACATTCGCGGATTATCTCCGAAGGATAAGGCAGAAGTGTAAACACCCACCTTTAGGACGTTATGTTTAAGTCCCATGTAACAAGGAGCAAGCCAATTGTCATCAAACCGGCACAATTAATCCATACACCGTAGCAGCTACTGAGAAATTCCTGATGGAATAACCCAGTCGACCCTTGCCCGATCTGGGAATCAAACCCAGGTCCTCATGCTTAGCAGTCACGCTTGCGAACAGTAAAAAAGATCTAATGAGGTTAATGTGTAGGTTTGCCACAATATGGGTCCTTGGTTCACTCGATGATTGATGATGATGATGGTGATCGGTGTGTAAGTAAGTACACCGGTAGCCCCAGCAGGTACCCTTTTGTAATAAGGCATTATAAAACTAATTATAATGAATAATGTTGGTCACGCAACCGCAACTCAAAGATGGAAAATCCCCCTGAACAATGTCATGTTCGTAGGATAAACCAACTAACAATAATGTTGGCTATTCAGGTCTAGTGGTTTCACCGAAAATCCACTTTGTACAAGTATCTCCACAGATTAAGTTAAAAGAAAGAGTGCTTGGAAAAGCAAGGTTTTTACGTTTTTACGATGTTATCCTTCAAAGGTCCTAAATTGACGCTTAGGTAATAACAAAAACCTGAGAACCGAGTTATATGTGGTATTCACTTTCGAACAATTCACGAAACCAGGAACCACTGTAACTTCGTTGTGGATAACGCTAGAAGCCTGAATTTCCTCTGACTATCATCGTCATAATCTTCTTGCCCTTGCAATTTGGGGTCGGCGCAATACGTTTTCTTCTTCCATTCTCCCCTGTCAGACGTCACGGCATCATTAACTCCTTTTTCTTTCATATACTTCCTCACACAATAAATTCATCTTTTATTCGGCCTTCCTCTCCATCCATCAACATTCATTTCCATCACTCTTTAAGTCACATGCGTTGCATCCCTCCATGAGGAGGTATGCAACGAGCATAACATGTCTTATTATATTCCTAAATTACATTCAATTTGAACCCATAGTTATGAACTATTGCAAGTCAAAGTTCCTTAATTTTGTGACTGACTCACTCAAGAATCACCCTTTTTCTAGATCTAGGGTACTTATAACAAGTTTTTAGTAGCTTATGTGCAATGCATAACATAATATATTTTTGACTTTATCAACATCTTTATTGCTCACTGATAGAACATCACTGTGTCTAAGTACTCTAGTATAGTAGTATCTAGTAACAAACAAACAACGAAGGTTTAAACCACTATTAACCATTGCCAATTTCTCTGCAATTTAACAACACGAGCCGTTGACGATTGTAATTTATCAATATAGCATTTATACTAAGTATTCTTTGTATCATAGAACAATGGGCAATAAAGCCTACTATGGCGAGAAATGACAGTAAGTATGCGATTCGGACCCACGTAGTTAAGTTACCAAACTGTATAGAAGGATCAATTGCTGATATAACAATTGAAATTTGCAGATTGGCACTACAACGAATTGTATGAAAATGAATTGATAACAGGAAAATTTTAAGTGTTATCTCTACTCATGAGTTAATTTAGTGCATTAGTCAGTGTTTTACATACTTTGTAGTGAAAAGTAAACTGCGTCGCAAAGAATTCATTGAATACGAACTGCGAAGTCACGTACTGCTATATCTTAATCTGCACTAGCTCTAGACTGCTACCGGAAAACATCCACATTCCTTATTGTGTGCAAATCCGTCGCACGCGCATCTATCTGCCGCTAATCTAGTTTCAGTAAAGGCAAAATAATTGTCCGCAATTAGTCACGTCAAGCCAACCAAACGGCATAAGCGCCGATGAGACTCATCTTTCATATTACATCTTGTAACAATGTCATAGAGTTCGTTATGATTCACAGCATGACGCACACGGTCATTACGTTTCCACTGTTTGTATCAATTCCTGAAAGCCCTATTTGGGTTCGTGAATTTCCACTTAAAAAACTTGCGTAATATTTTTTAAGATCTGAGTAATGACCGGTAGGTTAGTTAAATAAACAAACAACTTGTCTACTGATTTTAATTACTGTACTGCACTTACAAGATGTAACTAGGTACTTCATCGTCTAGTTTATGCATGAACGCTACGTGTTTTTGGTAACCTTTACTATACAATACCCCTAAGTATCATCAGGTTCCTGAGTTCTTCTAATCTAGTTAAACGTGTAACAAGCACGACTGCTGAGCGTGGTATCCTGAGCAAAGTGAAGTTTGATTCCTAGGGCAAAGTGTTATCTGGGCGCACGGTAGTGCAAAGACGAGTCAAGCGAAGCGCAAGGGCACTACCTACCTTTTCTCCATGCGCTTCGTGGTTTTTGGAACCCTTATAACTTGGGTTTGGATTATCTTTACCAGATCAACAAAATTCTCGGGATATGTTGTCAATAGCGAATTTATTAAACGTATAAAGTTTTATTTGCTTAGCTCTTATACTTTAGATTTTATAGATATCTAAAAAAACCCTGATTTCGTCACAGACTGAGGAACATCAATATACTTAGGGTATTTTACAATTTCCTAGAAAGCTGAAATTTGTTTAGTAAGCTATAATTAGTAAACAAACAACAACAAAAATATAAAACTTGTAACTTTTATCCCCCAACCCCTTAAACTAGGGGATGGAAGTTTGTATGAGACTTCCGCAATTTTGACCCTAGAGGTCTGAAAATTGATATAGGGACTCCTGGCGCCCCTAATGTGAAAGAAATAAAAAAAGTCACACAAAAGCACAAGCAACTTACAAAAGAAATGAAATCCCACGAAAAACAATTAAACCTCAGCACCTCAAACAAGCAGGTTTTGCTGTTTACAGACAGTGAGCAAAATTCAATTTTGCTGCGAGCGTGAGACAAAGTAACTTTTTTTTTTTAATACCGAGAACAGTGCAGGTCAACTCACAAAATTCGAAAGATTTCAACTTCACTTTGTTCTGTCACTTTCACTTCGATACGAAAAAAGCGAGAGATAGAAACAAAGTCGATTTGAAATTCGATTTTCAAATTCCATATCTAGTAGGCCCAAAAAAGAAACAAACAATAAAACGTTCGGATACCGATATTGTAAATCGATAACCGTAATATTGTAAATCACGGGTTAAGGTTTTAAGTAAGCGAAAAATTTTTATATTTCGAATAATCGAATTAAATCATGTAAGTATCTACTTATTTATTTATAGTTTTAATCATCTTTAATATTGAGACAGAATACCGCGAGTTAGTTTCAGAACGCATTTAAAATAAATAGCGGGATTCAAATTTTTATTGTTTTATTGTCTGTTACGCTAGCAATGATTAGGTCAATGTACGCTAGCTACAAAGTACAATAAAATTTGGATTATAAAGTAATAATCTATATATATAAAAGGCAAAAGTGATTGACTGATGTATCGACGCACAGGCCAAACCCGTAGGGCTAGAATCTTAAAATTTCGCACACGTATTCCTCCTATGAAGTAGGCATCCACTAAGGAAGGATTTTTCGAAATTCAACCCCCAAGGTGGTGAAATAGGGTATAAAAGTTTGTATGAATCTTTTTATTCCTTGGACATATTTACATGAAAAATCGTATGAATTGAGTTAGGAAAAAATAATGAGTTACGTATTTCAGTGTTTTCCAAAATTCAACCCCTAAGAGGGTAAATTAAATTTTGCACACAGGTAGTTTATAACCTCGATTAACACATACGAGTAGAATACTTTTTATCCCGGTAGTATGATCCCGTGGGACAATAATTATCCAACACCACGCGGGCGAAGCCGCGGACAACAGCTAGTAATAAATAAATATGAGCGAATCCAGTGACGAAGTCTGCTATTTAACACCCGAATATTAAAGCAAATTATTGAAGCATACCTAATGTAAAAAATGCAAAATTAAGTTTCCTGCCAGAAAAGTCTCGCCAAAAATATCTAAAAACTTATCATATTTTTAAGCAATGGACACTTACAAAGGGTGCTAACACATTTTCGGAGACTGTACTGTAATCGTACTTCATAGAATTATCACAAACTAGGCAACCATCTACAATGTGGAGTATTTACTCAATGTTGAAAGCCACAATAACAACAAAAGATGACGTGCACATTGAAACCTATCCAAACTTATTGCATTTTTGAAAAGAATGTCAGTCAAATAACATTATTTTTTACAAATCTCAATATTTTTTCGTGTTTATTGTATCCTATAAAAATACACAAATCATCGTCTGGATATCTGTGTGTTTGTGATGTGATGCGGTGTGGTGGTTTAATTTTTACCATGTTGTCTTTTTTACCTTTATATGTTCTCGCTGCTGAGGTGAAAAGTTGTATGTGTTACATGAGACCAGGGCCGGATGCCCTTTAGGCCGGTGTGGCCAATTGGTGGCCTTTTTTCTGCCTCTGATTGGCACTCACTCTTATTGAATTTTCGCATGGTCGACCGGTATAGACAGAGGCTGAAATAAATTAGCAGCCCCTTGCCCAGATGTCTTTTTTATGAGAAATCAGCAAATGACCTCCCGCTCTGTTGGGCGGAGCGAAATTAGGGAGTTTCAGACTTTTACTGACTAAAACCCATTTGTGTTCCTTCTTCGCCCTTTGTGTTTGAGGGTATCTCTTTGAAACAGTCCCGCAGCCTCGGCAGGCATGTGCCCTTGCCCTTCCTTTTTGCTGACATATCTTTGACGTCATAAGACGGATGGACGGCGAGCTAGCCCATTACTCACCGTCCACAGGCCCGCGCCACGGACTTAGGACCACGGACTTAGGTGGCGTGTCCTGCACGGGGTTGCGAAAGTCGCTCTCTCCATGTCGCCATGAGATCGCGCCGGAGGTCTATCCGCTGAGCGGCGATTTGCCGTAGCAGCGGAGTTTCCACCCGGCGTAGAGCCTCCGCGCGCCAATCGTGCAGGCGCGCGAGGACTATCGCCTCCAGATCCCATGGCAGCAATCCGGCAAGGAGGCTCGCCGCCTCGCCAGAGATCGTACGGTAACCACAGACTACACTTACGGCTACCACCTCTTGGGGCGCGTTCAAGTAATGGGCCCTTGTTCGACAGCATCGCTATTCTTTTAGTTTGGAATCCCTTCATTATCAAAGCCGCAGCCCAGCATTTAAAAAAAAACCAAACACCCCCCACCTCCTTCCCTGTATCTATTTGTGCCTCAAAAGCTGCTGTCAAAGCACAGTCGCCGAAGATGCCATAGAAGTGGCGAAGTATTGAGCCAATAAAATTTAATAGTGCCATCGACACGAAGAAGTAGAATCCTACTTCCATTTTTTTTTATTAGCCTTTTCTGTTCCACTGCTGGGCAATGGCAGTGGCACAGGAGTCAAAACACCGGAAAAGTTGGAAAACAATGGGGCAGGCCTTTCCTCCCTCTGGCCAATCAGTCAGGAATGAGTCCAAATCGTCATGCCAGCATTTCTTGAGCCTGTCTACTTAGTAATATCCTACTAATCTACATCTACACTAATATTATAAAGAGGAAAGATTTAATTATTTTTTTGTATTTTGCATTGAATAGGCTCTGAAACTACTTGACCGATTTGAAAAATTCTTTCACTGTTAGGAAGCTACACTATCTCTGGTGAACATAGGCTATATTTTATCCCCTTACTTCCACGGGAACGGGAACTACGCTTGTGAAACCGCGTGACGTTCGCTAGTAATTGTATAAATGCGAAAAATTGTGAGGATAGATGAATAGATGTTTGTTAGTCTTTCACGCAAAAACTACTGACAAATTGACTGAAATTCGGCAGACAAGTAGTTTATAACCTGGATTAACATATAGGATACTTTTTATCCTGGTAGTATGAGCCCTCGGGCGGGACATACATATGCTAGTTTACTATAATTTATTGAAAAATCCTACTGTTCTAGTTCCAGATATGTTCCGCATCCAGATGGTGGTTTATAACGCTGGATACATTGGTTTTTGTGAAACTTTTTTGTTCTTGCCCATAACGCCGGAAGTATAATACATATTTCATGACAATTAAGTTCATGCAGAAATGTTAATTAAATATTTGCGATGTAAAGTATGAAGTCATAAATCTTTTTGGGGTTTTGGTATATACTTCTGAACAATTTTTATAGCTATTGTTATATGCTATGCTATGTGTAATTTTAAAAAATAATTAGATTTATTGCCGTCATACATTAAATAAGCGAAGCGCCACCCACACGTCTTGTTTTAACCGCAGCGCCAACGCAGCGCGCAAAGATACATACCTACATACTTAAGTGAACTCTAAAACAAAATAAACTGACGCGGTGCACGTATGTGGTCAGTAACCATCGAATTTCATTAAAATAAAGAAAAACCTTTGCAGATTTTTTACGAATGAAAATATCACACTTTTTTGTAATTAAAAAAAAACAGAACCAGGATAATTTATTTAGTTTACTTTTCCGGGTGCATTTGTAGTTCTGGCCTCTGGAGCCTTATAGGTGGTTTTATTCTCCGATGTTCTGAGTTAATCATCAGGTTACCTATTTTGCAATGACCTAGATTTATCAAATAAGGCACTAACTCCCATGGCACAATAGGTAAAGGAAAAACTAGCATATTTTCAGGAATTATAATCAATCATCCATTAACAATGCGGTCAATAAATTGACGACCCGAATGGCGCAGCGGTAGTGAGGCTGCCTTACGTTCATTGGGTCGTTCCGGGTTCGAATCCCGGTAGGAGCAAATGTTTGTGTGATGAGCATGGACATTTGTTTCCGAGTCATGGATGTTTATATGTATAAAATAGGTATGTATTTACAAACAAAAAGTATCTATGTAGTATATCAACTATCTGGTGTCCACGACAAAAGCCTCGTTGCTTAGTGTGGCACTAGATGGCGCTGTGTGTTATTGTCCAGCAATATCTATACATATAATAAAATCGTTGAGACCAAAAAATCTGTACATTGAAGATTTAAAAAAAAACCGACCAGGGTGGCTTAAAATAAGTAACTGAACATATTAAAACCATTTTTAAAATTTTTATTTGTTTGTTTGTTTGACCGCGCATCACGTAAAAACTACTGAACCGATATTGTTGAAATGTTCACAAATCTATTTAGATACATTCAGAATAACATTTAGGCTATAGAAATTTTGGAATTTATTGGAAGAAGGGGGTGAAAAGGGGGGGTAAAGTTTGTATGAAAAAATAATTTTAGATTGTTCTAGAATCATGAAACTCAGAATAAATACTTATTAATAAAAATAAAGAAATACCTGTTTTAGCATTTTTTTTAATCTCATCCAGAGACGCAAAAAAGAGGGATTTGTGTTTAAAATTAATAAACTTCAAACACATAAACAATCAAAACCAATGAAGTGTAACCCTTTAAAGCTGCTACATATACTTCATATCTAATACAGGTAAATATAATTTCTCAGTTTTCTTGAAATTTGATTTTTGACGTGAATATGCACAAAATAGCGGAACTCAAGAAAATCAGCTTTCCTCGGTGTAAGTAGTTGGTACGAAATAACTGTGCGCGCATCACGTTGAAACTACTGCATAGGCTTCTTCATTATTTAGGCTATATATTATCACGCTACTTCCTTAAGGGGGTAGGCAATAATGCATAATGTCCATATACTCCAATTGTTTGACGTTTCAGTCATGACGTAAGTACATGAGAACGGCTATTTGTAGCATGTGTCAACGAAGTAAATAGCCTTGCGGTTTCATGACCGCTCTGCCCCCAACGTTATTTTAACTTTTTCTGATTTGTTTATTTTTTTTGGTGCTGTGAGATTTCCTATATTTCTTTATGTATTTAAATTGTTTGCATTTCTATATTTCTTAGTTTTTTTCGTGGTGAAATATGTTTTTCCACAAAGTAATAGACAAATATAGAAGAAGAATAGAATCATGCTGCGCCAACCCCAAATAAATTGGGATTAGGGCAGGAGTATGATGATTTCTCCAAAAAGTAGTTTAGCGAACATCAGCAGCCTGATAAATTCACGTGGTCTTGCCGTGCAAGAACTGTGCTGTGCTATTTGCAATAATCAATAATCCATACGCAGTTTACGTAGATTATATTTACAGCTATATTGTTATTGGCCTCATTTCATGCACCTTGGTGAGAATTTAAGACCTGCCTGGACTGTCATCGAAGGTATAACGATGGTGACGGAAGGCAGTTGCAAGAGGTCATCAAGAGTTTACAGCATCTATATCGTGTTTGGGCTCATTTTATGCACCTTGATGAAAACTTTCGACCTAGCTGGAGTATGACTGTCATCAAGTGTCTAAAGATGATAACGTAAGGCTGAGGAGGCTGGCGAGGGAAGCCTTTATTTAGAAAAACAGAATATTTTAGCGATTAATGCAAATATTTCAGAGAAATTAAATTGGTATCTACTTGATGCTATACTATACCTAATATTATAAAGCTGAAGTGTTTGTTTGGTTGGTTGAACACGCTAATTTCAGGAACTACTGGTTCGAGTTGAAAGTATCTATTAGTATTGGATAGCCCATTTATCGGAGAAGGCAACAACGAACAACAACGTTACAACGCGTATATAACATCACGTTACAATCAATAGGAGCAGAGCATCAATGAAAAATGTTGCCAAAAAAGGAAAAAGATATTCCTTTTGAGATCTTTCGTTGCGTGCGCTGCGTAAACGGTTAAAGTTACGCAACAAAAGTCCGCGATAGCATTATTATGTCTAGATAGACATATAATGCTGTCGCGATGATGGAGAGATGATGATGAGATGGTTAGAGAGAGTGAGAGACACCGTTAAAAGATTTTAAGGGTGTCTCACACTCTCTTTCTAACCATCTCTCTGTCTCTCTTATATATCGCAGACAAAGTTGCGCGGGTCAGCTAGTTTATTTAATAAATGGTATTGTTACTGCTTACATTTATGCCTTTCTCCTTTTCCCTCCGTCTGCGAATAACGGAGGTTTATATCGTACCAAATAGTGGCGTCTCAGTGTCCGACAATATCCTCAGTTCCTCCTGCTACCATCATGTATTGAGTCGGACCTGTATGACGGTTACTCCTCGAAGCATCACTGCGCAACTTCCAACGAACACCAGCACGCGTAGGATGACCACCGTGAAAACGGGATTTGGCGACGGAAGAATCGCCAAAACGATTGTAGAAAGATTTCTATCGTCGTAAGCATTTAATGTTAAAAATGTTTCCATTCTTCAGTCGACTAAAGTCTACAACGTCAAGCTCCTACCGTTGCTGTCTCTTCAAGTTTTAGGCTGAGAACAAACTCCTGAATGAAAGCTGTACGAGTTAACCGGGCTCTTGATCGGTGCTGTATACGGCTAAGATTTTATCAGATAATTCTTAATACCCGTTTTTACCAACACTAAGTGTCACCTAACAAAATGCCTAATTTCTGTTTTCACCAACACTTGCCTACCGCACACTTTAGACAAGACTGTGTTTAGTCAGACAATTACCCTACTAGTGCGAGCGAAATAGACTATGGTATTCTCGCTCGCACTAGTAGGGTAATTGTCTGTCTAAAGACAGTCTTGTCTATAGTGTGCAGTAGCCCTTAGTGACACCTAACTCAATGCCTAATGCCCGTTTTCACCAATTCTAAGCGACATCAGCTAATTGAATGCCAATTTTCTGTTTTCACCAACACTAAATGACACCTAACTGAATCCCTACGAATATCAATATCGCTAGCTACTTCCGCGTTGCTATGACAATAATTTCTATGTTTTTATCTTCGTAGAAAATCGAGTTGACGGGTCGTCTCATGCGGGGTAGAACACATGTCGAGTTGAAAGAGCTTTGTCTATTCTTGGTGAAATAGAGATGGAATTGGTCACGCTACGCGTGCAGTACACCTAGCGTGCTGCGAAGCCCGGAAAGTAACTACGAAACACAACACAACGCTGAACACACAAACACTTGGTTACCCAAGTGGTGTATGGCATCATAAATATGAGAATATGGGATAATACTACTCCAGCTTCCTCGTTGACGTTTATGCCGTGAAAGAAGTTGGATGTCCATCAGGCAGTCCTGTCTGATGACATCCAACTTTTTCAGAGCCCAACGTGGACTCTCACTTCTAAAAGCCGGTTTACTGGCAGTCTGGCCGTAGGTGATAAAACGAATATATTGGTGATCCGACAATATAACAACCTTGTTTTCTCTCCTTCACAAACCCACTTCTCCTTCTTATTTCTCTTCTCATTTTCAATATTTATGCTCTGCGCACAGCAAAAACCTTCGGTCCTCCAATAACTGTCTTCTACGCTGTCCTTCTCACCGATCTGGCTTTATCAAATCCTCCTTCTTTGTCCAGGCGGTCTTCCTCTGGAATGCGCTTCCCCAGAGTATCAGGACGTTGACTAGTCGTTTCACCTTCAAAGTGAAGGCTCGAGAGCATATTCACAAGAAGTTGGCAGATTCGTCTCAAAACTAAGTTGTTATAGTTTCTTTTGTTTTTTTCTTGTTTGTCTCTCTTAACTTTATATATTTTGTTATATGTATGTATATATGTATTTATTCTTATGTTTTAGATATAATTTTTTCTAGTCTTTTTTTTCTGTTATTGCACCTACTGTGTATTATCTCTGCATCACCCTAAGGTAGACTGGTAGAAAATGCCCAAGGCATTAAGTCCGCCTTTGTACAGTTTTTACTTGTGCATAAAGTTTTAATAAATAAATAAATAAATATCTCTCTCTCAGCCATCAGCCTGCTGACGCAGGGCTTCCACTACTCTTTGTGCAGTATCAGCTTTAGAAGCCGGTGCAGCTCCTTCACCCGAAGTCCAATCTCACCACAAGCTTGGGCAAGAGCATGCCATGACCATGAGTGACCGCATCGCGACTTGCAACGAGGCGGTACTCACGCGGAGGAAACAAGTTCAGCACGTGGGTCTCGCTTGACGTAGGTCGCGTCGCAAATAGCAACGCCTAAAGTTGTGAATATCGGGCGTAAAAAGAAGCAAAAATTCCATAAACCCACACTGGGACCCGCATTTTAGATTCTATTCACAGAGTGAGAAAGTTTTCGACAAATTATGCTTATGCCATGCTACACAAGTCTATTGGATCCAGCATTGATCCAACCGTATCTGGTTTAGATATAAATTACTTGTCATATAAGATTGCGTGTTAAATTGACCATCATAGAGATCGTCATAGTCATCATCACGCAAATCTTAATTATCAGGCTCACGTATCTTTTTATTTTATTAATTTTAAGAAAACTTACAGCTAATACTTTCCAGTAGTCAGAAGTAAAATGTAGAAGAAAGCCAATTACAAGTTTCCACTTACACAACAAGTTTCCACTTACATTATGCGATCAGTCGATCATGCCCTTACGTTATGAGTAATTTTTGAGACATCATCATACTGACTGCAACTGGAAAAAACCATAGTCGGCCGATATTGACGGGCAGTAACACGTAAGTAACGTCCTATCCTAATCCTATTATTTAGTGGATATCTTAATAATATATTATCAAGATATCCACTAAATAATAGGATTTGAAGGGTCGCGTGGCAGGATACGGATCGAACTTCGAGGTTGAGCAGTGCTTGCAGAGGTTGGTCTGTGAAGGAGTGACCATCATTATATACAGAGTTTCCTCCGTGCTTCGGAAAGCCGATAAACTGTCTGTCATGTGTCATTTATAGATCATGGACAGTCGTTGTCAGAAGCTCGAAAGTCTGGCAAGTGGTCAGATAGGCAGTTGCTCCACGTAAAATACCTACTGGTTTTTAAATAAATAAATAAATATAAATATCGCTGGACATTACACACAGCGCCATCTAGTGCCACACTAAGCAACGAGGCTTGTGTCGTGAACACCAGATAGTTGATATACTACATAGATACTTTTTGTTTGTAAATACATACTTATTATACATATAAACATCCATGACTAGGAAACAGATGTCCATGCTCATCACACAAACATTTGCTCCTACCGGTATTCGAACGTAAGGCAGCCTCACTACCGCTGCGCCATTCGGGTCGTCAAATTTAGAGGTATAAGTACGGTTAGACTTGAAACCGACCCAACATAATTAGGAAAACGCTAGGCAGATGATGAACGTACCTTCCTGTCATCACTAACACTTAACTGTGCTCGCTCAGATAACAATAAATCAATGACGTCAAGTTAATCCTTTGATTGTTACATCGACTCGAAGCAAAATAATATTACTCTTCCTTTGTAATCCGTATCCTTAAAAACGAATTAAAAACAGGAAACGATTTCTATGCGAATGCGTCATCTATATAAATATCTATTATTGCCTATCGATATCTTAGGGCCGTTTCCTGTTCCATCTTCTACGATGTTGGCAATATTAAGGTACCTAGACGTAGTAAGTACTTCACAATTGCAGCTTGAATTTAATTAAGTAAGTAAGAAGTTATCTATGTTATAGGGATGGAGCAATAAAACTCATATCCTTATGTGACAATAGGTAGGTACACGGTAATATCTACCAAGTGATTCATTAGTGTTTGAACTTCAACCGTCGTAACATCGACAAAAATAAAAGCGATTTTGAACCTTAATCCGTACCTCGGCAAAGTCATTTAATCTGCCGCAAGTACTCAAAAAATTCGACTTTCTAACTATCGCACAGTTGGCCTAGTGGTGAATGCGTATAACATACTTTTGCCTATTAACTTGCGTCGTTCAAGTGGTCGCGAGTTCAAACCCCAGTAATTACATTCACTTTTGGGAATATCAAAAAATTCGTATTTGTAATTTTACAAATAAAATAAACCTCACTAGAATATTATAATGTCACCAATCAGCACAACTAGCAATGGCAATAGCGGCCGAAAAATAATACCGCTAGTAATATGTCATAAATGTAAAAAGAAGGTAGACATTAAAAGTACAGCCTTGTGCTCGGCATGTGATAACAGATATGAACTGGATTGCGATGGATACCCAGAACACACATATCGGCTCAAGGACCCAGAAGCAAAACAGAAATGGAGATGTAAGACGTGTATTAGAAACAAAAGATATGCTAAAACCGACTCTTCATCCGGCATTACTTTACGAAAAAAGCAAACTGTTTTGAAGACCACACCACCTAAGGACCAAGTACCATTAATACAGTCAAATAGCACAATGTTATCTGATTCCCACATACCTACTGACTGCGAAACATCTGATGAGTCATATAGTATAACTCCCAATAGATTATCAAGAAGTGTGGACACGGACAGAACTGTAAATGATTTAATA
Source organism: Xestia rhomboidea (assembly GCA_963853795.1). NCBI lineage: Eukaryota > Metazoa > Arthropoda > Insecta > Lepidoptera > Noctuidae > Xestia > Xestia rhomboidea. The sequence continues at coordinate 20,946,602 of OY970756.1, read as the reverse complement.
ACTACCTCAGAGATGAAAGAGACAATCGCTCAACTTACACTCAAACTGGAAAGTACGGAAAATGTTTTAGAAAATGTATTGTTAGAAAACACTGATCTACATACACATATAAACAAATTATCCACGGAAATTAACACTTTAAAGTCCCTGTGCCAATCTTCTACCATTTTTCAAAATACAAAGAAAAGGAAACAAGCCCTGTTACAACAACATAGCTTGAGTTCTTTACCGTCCTCTCCATCGGCAGCCTCATTGTAAGTAGAGACCAGTGACTACGTACTTCGCCTGGAACAGGAAATACTAATAATTCAAAAGAAATTACAAATCGCAGAACAGGAGATCGCATCACTGACAGAGCGTATTAATTCCTGTGAATCTATGAATCAGCAAAATTGTGAAACGGCGGCACAAGTAAGTAATTTTGCTCGCAAAACAATTGCAGGCGTGGAACGCAAAAATAAGCTTTCTATATTCAGCAGCAATTGAACAAGGGGGACTCTGCCCTTAATCGAAGAAGTATTCTCTAATCAGTTTGAGTATTGTCATTATTTGGTACCTAACGTCACCGCAACAGATTTCTTAAGAACCATTCAATACAAATTAAAAGACTTCTCAATGAATGACTACTGCTTGATCTTCATTGGAGAAAAAGATCTGCAAAATGGTGACTATGCAAATATACTTCACAACCTAAACTACGCGCTGAAAAATGTAACCCACACTAATATTGTTATCTGCACCCCGATCTACGTAAAAGGTGCATTAATACATAATTATACATAATTATAAAGTGGAGTTTTTCAATAACCTCCTCCTGTCAGACATAAAAAATAATGAATATGCTTTTTTTTCGATAGCAATGCTAGCCTATCGCACGAAATGTTCTACTATAATACTGGGAAAATAAATAAATATGGATGGAGAAACATATTTGACCAGATTATGTGCAGGATAAAGATTGACTACAAATTATTCGGTTCACAAGAAGTTTTGCCTATCACAAATATAGACACTCATGACAACTCTGCCTCAACTAGTACTACTGAGATTCCAAATGAGCAAGAGAATATTAAAACAACGAGCGATCAGTTTTTTCTATTATAAACATATGAATATTCTGCACCAAAACATTGCTGGACTTCTGAATAAATCTGATATGTTGACACTGCATATCCAAGAGTTACGCACTGAAAAAAACATCGACATCGATGTATTATGCATAACTGAACACTTCGTAACTTCAGGACAGGAATCATTAATTAAAGTACCTAATTTCAAGCTTGCATCGTGTTATTCAAGAACCCATCAGAAACGTGGAGGAGCGTGTATCCTTATAAGAAATAGGTACGAATATAAGGAACTTCCTAACACATCTATCACAGGTGTATTTGAATATTGTGCAATAGAATTATCTCAACAGGGATTAATTATTGTTTGCATTTATAGACCTCCGAATATAACATGTATAAATTCTTTTATGGATAATTTAAACATCTTACTGAAGCAATTGTGTACTAACTCCAGTAAAAAAATTGTTTTGTGCGGGGACTTTAACATTAATACACTAAAAAGAAATAACATAACATTAGACTTTGAAAATGTATTACTTAGCTACAATCTTAAATTAGAATTCAAGCAACCGACCAGACCCAAGAGCGGAACATGTTTAGATAACTTTCCTCATAATTCCAAACAAAAATGTGTGAGTGAAGTAATCGATTTTGCATTATCCGACCACACTGCTCAGATTTTAAAAATACAGGTGAAGTTAACATGCATAATCAATTCTTGGCACATTCATAAATGTAACTTATCCAATGAAAATTTAACACTATTCAAAAAACACCTTCCAAAATCTGTCTTTTTCTGAAGTATTCGAAACAGATAACCCTAAGGAGGCATACGATTTGGGACGCCGTCACCTCCTTCTGCGAAGCAGTCATGCTAGCGAAGGAGGTGGTGGAACAGGACAGGGAGAGATCCTCACGTCCCGGCCGCCGCGGGAGACGCCCCGGGCGTCGGGGGCCACGTGGTGGCGTCCGGCCACCGTAGGCGCGGGCCTGTGGACGGGGAGCTATGGGCTAGCTCGCCGTCCGTACGTCTCATGACGACAGGCCGGGTCGACGGCGCGTTTGTGTCCCACGCGCGCCTCAAAGAGAGTCAGCAACAGTGAAGGGGTCCGCAAGGGACTATTCGAAAGAGATACCGTGGCCCCGGAACAGAAAGGGCGATGAAGGAACATGGATGGGTTTTAGTCAGTAAAAGTCTGACACTCCCTCCTGCTCCGCCCAGAGCGGGAGAAGTCATTTGATGATTTCCCATCCGAAAAAAAAAAAAATACATACGATAAGTTTCAAGAACTATTTCGTTTACTCTATGATTTATGCTTTCCAAAACAATTAATTAATGTAAAACCTGATAAAAAAGTAAAATGGATTTCGCGGGGAATAAGGATTTCTAGCAGAAAACAAAGAAACCTACTTTGGAAATATAGAAAAGCACCCTCAAGTGAAAGTAAAAATACATTTAAAAATTATTCACGGAGACTAAAAAAAATTATAAATCTCACTCAAAAAGCTCAGAATAATTACCTTATTAATTGTTCTCAAAATAAATCAAAGGTGTCATGGCAGATAATTAATAATAACAATCGGTTAAAAGAACCTATTTTGCAAATAAATAAAGATAATAAACTGATAAAAACCCTGACCAAATTGCTGAGTCATTTAACGTTTTTTTCGTTGATCAGGTACAGAACGTAACTAAGAAACATCTGGGCAAGACAAGTGGCAATACTAATATCAGGAATTCTTTATTCATGCCCCCAGTAGTACCTCAAGATATTATGGGTATAATAAAACATTTAAAAAATAAAAAATGTTTTGGATACGATGAAGTTTCTACCACGGCAGTAAAATTTGTTTCAGACATCATAGCTAAACCGTTGAGCCATATAATAAATGCATGCATAAGCTCAGGTATATTTCCAGATCAATTGAAAACTGTTGTCTGTTGTGTTGTGTGTTGAAAATCCTGTATGTGCAATTTTCACTGACATGACAAAAGCATTCGATTATGTAAAACATGACACCCTGTTAAATAAACTTGAAAACTACGGTATACGAGGCAACGTACTAAACCTAATAAAGTCTTACCTCACTGATCGGAAACAGTACACAGAAATATCGAGGGTATGTACTAAAACTAAGCGTGAATTGAAATATTTATCTTCTATCAGAATACCTAAGTTTGGGGTTCCGCAAGGTAGTGTACTTGGGCCATTGTTGTTTCTGCTTTACATTAACGATCTACCACGTCAAATTCATGATCCAATGACATTATTTGCGGATGACAGCACAGCTATTATTGAATGCATAGATAAAACGGAATACAAAAAAGATATAAACGACACCCTTAAAACTATAATAGATTGGCTTAATAAAAACAATCTAGTAATTAATCTAAATAAAATACAAGTCATGCATTTCTACCAGCGGCTAGAGCCAGACAATATGATAGTAAAGTATAATGACTAAAATTTAGATACAACTACAGTAACAAAATTTCTAGGAGTACACATTGACAATAAACTGACATGGAAACATCAAGCTAAAAACGTGTGTAATAAATTAAGTCAAACGGCGTATGTACTCTATAGGCTATCAAAAAAAGTTAACATAAATACACTAGTAACAGCATATCATGGTCTAGTTGCTTCCTCACTAAGATTTGGTGTCATATTTTGGGGAAACTGCAGTGAGAGAGAAAGGATATTTAGGGCCCAAAAACGGTGCCTTCGATCAATGACAGGTCTTAAAACTACAGAAAGCCGTCAACCTGTTTTTAAATCTTTAAGGATACTTACGTTGCCATCGTTGTACATACAAGAAGTAGCCCTTTTCGTTAGAACGAACAAGCACCTGTTTACGTCAGTAGTGGATAAAATACAACGATCAGGACCAATAAGGTCTCAATATAAGAACCAACTTTACACAGGTGGTTACCAAACGTCTTTACTTAAAAACAACATCCTAACCATGGGTCCTATTATATATAATAAACTGCCATTACATTTCAAAGAATTACCCATCAAAGTTTTTAAAAATAAGTTAACAAAATTGCTACTGGACAAGTGTTACTACACAATTAAAGATTTTGTCACTGACAAAACTTTCTGCTAAGGGAATATTCTGCTTCCGTGTGATTTAATTTTAGCGTCATTTCAACGTTCCAATTCTAATGTTATTTTTATTTTTTTGCCGTTTCATTGACATTTGTAATTGAATTTAGTAGGTAATAATTTTCTGTTGACATTTACTTTACTGAGTTATTGAGATTTCGATTTTTATTTAATTTATTGTCATTTTTCACTTAATTTTCCGCCATTTTTAATTAAATTGATTGACATTTGTAGTTGCTATTGACATTTTTACTTATTTTTTAATTCATATTATTGGCATTGTGCCTAATTCCGAATGTCTTAATATTAGAATTTTTAATAATGTTAGTAATGCTGCTTATTGAATGGAATGCTTTTTATGTTTATTTTTTGTTTACTGAATGTTTTATCTATACATATAATGAATGGCGCAGCGGTAGTGAAGCTGCCTTACGTTCTTAGGGTCCCGGGTTCGAATCCCGGTACGAGCAAATGTTTGTGTGATGAGCATGGACATTTGTTTCCGAGTCATGGATGTTTATATGTATAATAAGTATGTATTTACAAACAAAAAGTATCTATGTAGTATATCAACTATCTGGTGTCCACGACACAAGCCTCGTTGCTTAGTGTGGCACTAGATGGCGCTGTGTGTAATGTCCAGCGATATTTATATTTATTTATATTTATATAATAAAATCGTTGAGACCAAAAAATCTGTACATTGAAGATTTAAAAAAAAAACCAGCCAGGGTGACTTGAAATAAGTAACTGAACATATTAAAACCATTTAAAAAAAAATTGTTTGTTTGTTTGTTTGTTTGACCGCGCATCACGTAAAAACTGCTGAACCGATTGTGTTGAAATGTTCACAAATCTGTTTAAATACATTCAGAATAACATATAGGCTATAGAAATTTAGGATTTTTTTGTAAAAAGGGGGTGAAAAGGGGGGTAAAGTTTGTATGAAAAAAAAATTTTAGATTGTTCTAGAATCATGAAACTCAGAATAAATACTTATTAATAAAAATAAAGAAATACCTGTCTTATCATTTTTTTTAAATCTCATCCAGAGGCGCAAAAAAGAGGGTTTTGTGTTTAAAATTAATAAACTTCAAACACCTATACAATCAAAACCAATGAAGTGTAACCTTTTAAATTTGCTACATATACTCCATATCTAATACAGGTAAATATAATTTCTCAGTTTTCTTGAAATTTGATTTTTGACGTGAATACGCACAAAATAGCGGAACTCAAGAAAATCAGCTTTCCTCGGTTTAAGTAGTTGGTACGAAATGTTTGTGCGCGCATCACGTCAAAATTACTGCATAGGCTTCTTCAATATTTAGGCTATATATTATCATGCTACTTCCTTAAGGGGGTAGGCAATTTTACATTATTTCCGTATACTTCAATTGTTAGACGTTTCAGTCATGACGTTAGTACATGAGAACGGCTATTTGTGGCTTATGTCAACGAAGTAAATAGCCTTGCGGTTTCATGACCGCTCTGTAAACTACGGGGTTGCAGGTTCAAACCCTCCAACATTATTTTCACTTTTTGTGATTTGTTTAATTTGCTGTGAGATTTCCTATATTTCATTTTGTATTTAAGTTGTGTGCATTTCTTATTTTTTTCGTGAAATATTTTTCCAAAAAGTAATAGAGTAGTACTTATGGAAGAAGAATACAATCATGCTACCCCCAAATAAATTGGGATACGGGCAGGAGTATGATGATGAGGATGATTTCTCCAAAAAGAAGTATAGCGAACACCAGAAGCCTGATAAATCCACGTGTACTTGCCGTGCAAGAACTGTGCTATACTATTCGCAATAATCAATAATCCATACGCAGTTTACGTAGATTATATTTACAGCTAAATTGTTATTGGCCTCATATCGTGTTTTCGGGCGGGAGGAGACGCCCGGGTTCTTCCATTGTGAGGATCGACCGGAGGCCACGGTGGAGCACACTGTGGAGGTGTGCCCCACTTGGGCGGAGCACCGCCGTGTCCTCGAAGCGGCGATCGGCGGCGGCGACCTCTCTCTCCCAGCCCTGGTTCAATACATGGTCCGGAGCGAGACGGAATGGGATGCCGTCACCTCCTTCTGCGAAGCAGTCATGCTAGCGAAGGAGGTGGCGGAACGTGAGAGGGAGAGATCCTTACGTCCCGGCCACAGCGGGAGACACCCCGGGCGTCGGGAGCCACGTATTGGCCCCCGGCCACCGTAGGCGCGGGCCTGTGGACGAGGAGCTATGGGCTAGCTCGCCGTCGGTCCGTCTCATGACGACAGGCCGTGTCGACGGCGCGTTCGTGTTCTACGCGCGCCTCAAAGAGAGTCAGCAAAAAAGAAAGGGTCCGCAAAGGCCGATGCCTGCCGGGGCTGCGGGACTATTCGAAAGAGATACCGTGGCCCCGGAACACAAAGGGCGATGAAGGAACATGGATGGGTTTTAGTCAGTAAAAGTCTGACACTTCCTCCTGCTCCGGGAGGAGTCATTTGATGATTTCCCATCCGAAAAAAAAAGCTATATCGTGTTTGGGCTCAATTCATGCACCTTGATGAGATCTTTCGACCTAGCTGGAGTATGACTGTCATCGAGTGTCTAAGGATGAAAACCTAAGGCTGTCGAGGGAAGCCCCAAATTGGAAAAACATAGTACAATATTTTAACGATGATTGCATATATTTCCGAGAAATTAAATTGTTACCTACTTGAATCTATACTTATTATAAAGGAGAAAAGTTTGTTTGTTTGGTTGGTTGAACGCGCTAATTTTAGGAACTACTGATTCCAGTTAAAAACATCTTTTAGTGTTGGATAGCCCATTTATCGAGGAAGGCTATACGTTATATAACATCACGCTACAATCAATAGGAGCGGAGCATCAATGAAAATTGTTGCAAATACAGCGAAAAATTATTGCTTTTGAGAGCTTCCTTTCCGTACGCTGCGTAAACGGTTAAAGTAACTCAACAATCATACATGTATGACGGGATTGTTCCTCTTAAAAAGTCCGCTAAAGCATATTATCTGCATTTTTTTTAGGTTGACTCACACTCTCTCTAAGCCTCTCTCTCTCTTACGTAACGCAGACGAAGTTGCGCGGGTCAGCTAGTGTTATATAATTTTGCATGCCGTACGGCAAAATGTATTGGGACTCTCATGGAATTTACCATCATATCTGTATACCTACATTATGAGCAAATAAATGATTTCAATTTCAATTTCAATTACATAAATATATACCTGCATAAACTCCTTGTGTTTATGAGGGACTGAAAACTTCTGGCAACTTTTGTAAAAATGAAACCTATCTACATCAAAAGTACACACATCAACATTGTCTAGGGATATTTTGGATTTACTCAATTTACTCAAAATTTATTGAAAATAACATACAACATGTATATATTTTTATAAAGCCCATTTATCAGACTACACTCCAGAATAAAAGAAAACGATTTTTTTTGGGTAAACAAGTTTTTATTTAAATAAAGAAAAATGTGAAATAATGGTAAACCTAACAATGAATGTGTTTCTCAAGAAAAAGTGAAAAATAAGGAAAAAATAATCTGTTTTTAACAGTTATGTGAAAAATCAGTAGTCAGTAACACCACCCATGACGTTAGTAACCGTCCTGCAACGATTTTTTATGCTTTGGATTAAGTTATCCAAGTCTTGCTGCGGTATATTGTCCCAGGTCCGGCTAAGATTAAAAAAAAGTTACTCTTCCGTCGCAATTTTTGCAGGGAAATTACTCAAAGCCCTTCTTTGGAGCAGGTCCCACGCGTGTTCTATGGGGTTCAGGTCAGGCGATTGAGCGCGCCAGTCTAAGACCAATACGTCGTGCTCCTGCAACCAGCTCGTCACCACTCTCGCTGTGTGCGGACGGGCGTTATCGTGCATGAGCGTGAATTCTTGGCCCATTTGTAGTCGATGGGGGTAGATAATTGGTACTAGAACCTCGTTACGGTATTTTTCAGCCGTCATGGTTTTTTTGATCCAAACGAGGTCTGTTCTTCCACCAACACGAATTCCCGCCCAAACCACAATTGTCCTGCCGCGGTATGACTGGACTTCCTGAGGATGTTGCAGACGGCTCTCACGACCAGGAACTCGCCAAACACGTACTCTACGTGTATCGAGATGGAAACCAAACCGAGACTCATCGGTAAACGGCACTACAGACCACTGGTTATCTTCCCAGAGCAAATGTTCACGAGCCCACTCTAGTCGTCGTCCACGATTTCCTCGGCGTAGTGCTGGAGTACGAAGCGGTCTACGAGCATGAAGGTTAGCTTCATGCAGCCATCTCCGCACAGTTTGGTCACTCGCAAGCAACTGGTGCTCTGACTGGAGCCTCTGAACCAACTGCATGGCCGTAACATTTGGTTGTCTTCTCGCGGGAACTTGCAAAAATCGGTCTTGTCGCTGAGTGGTTATGCGCTTCCCGCCTGGGTGTCTTTCAGCCACTTCACCAGTAGCACGATAACGTGACCATAACCTTGATATCACGTTTTTTCTTGTTCCAATCTCCTCAGCAATACTCCGTTGAGTAGTCCCAGCTTGGAGCATGCCTACTGCCCTTAAAATTTCCTCTCTCGTTAAATGGCGCCGCTGCATGATGCACACAATAACATTAATTTGAAATTAACCGATAACTTGTTAAAAAACCTAAATTTGACACAAAAAAATTGCCAAAAACTACTGTAGGTAAAAATTAAACTTTCGGACTTCACTACCATTATGCCGCGTAATTCTTTTGTTTTTAATTTATTTTTTCAAATTCAATTTTAGAATCATTCAAAAAGGTTTACAAAATAAGCTTTCTTGAAAAGAATTTAAAACTGGCCAGTATTTTTTGAGTTTAAGAACTTTATACAAAATATCCCTAGACGGTGTTGATGTGTGTATGTCCATAGTCTTTAGGGAAGTGTGAATACTACTTACTTATTAGACATGACTGTATCCACTGGCAGCCATGGCGCCACCAGAAGTTCGCAGAGCGGTGGCAAGCTCTAGTGAAAGAGCAAAAATGGTTTCCAACGCAAGACACCCTTTTTTTTTTAGGATGGGAAATCATCAAATGACTTCTCCCGCTCTGGGCTGAGCAGGAGGGAGTGTCAGACTTTTACTGACTAAAACCCATCCATGTTCCTTCATCGCCCTTTGTGTTCCGGGGCCACGGTATCTCTTTCGAATAGTCCCGCAGCCCCGGCAGGCTTCGGCCCTTGCGGACCCCTTCACTGTTGCTGACTCTCTTTGAGGCGCGCGTAGATGCATGAGACGGACGGACGGCGAGCTAGCCCATAGCTCCCCGTCCACAGGCCCGCGCCTACAGTGGCCGGAAGCCACCACGTGGCCCCCGACGCCCGGGGCGTCTCCCTCGGCGGCCGGGACGTGAGGATCTCTCCCTGACGCAAGACACCCTTTACATGATACGAGTTGCATCTTCGTGCCGCAAAGGTGGAAAAGCAACAGTTTTTTAAAGTGTGTGTCACTGACGATCGATGCTCTATGCAGAAAGAAGCTGTGGCGAGAAAGTGTTTCCCTACCCAACCTGTTTGCGCTACTTGCTGAAAATCCCTCCTGGACACGAGGTGCCGTGACTGACTAATTAATGCGCGTTTGATCATTTATTACGGCAGGCAAGTTTCGTTTTCATAACCTGAGCTAAACACGTGGACGAAAATGAAAAAGCTCAGACGTTACCTACCTTTGCGTTTTTTTAGTATCTGAATTTACTGTCCGAGGCCGTTATGATTTTTAATTTGCTATGGAAGTATTTTTTGATTTTGTATGTTCTAAGTAGGTAGAGGTACCCGAAAAATTATGGTATTATTTTATCTTGTTTCCCATATATTTTTGATTTAACTTTTGAATACTCAGTATTAAGATTGTGGGTTCTAAATGTGGAACCCCCGTAAGAATAAAAATTATACTACGTAAAACATGAAATAACATTTTATTACAATAATATAATTACAATAATAATCCTAACAGTATTTACCCTAGCAGCAACTGCTGTGGTACCTACTTTTTTAGGAAAAATAGTTTAAATCAGCTACTTCTTCTAAACAAAGTGTTTTTTTTTAGATGAGTTTAATTATTAGGTATGTCTGATTATTCGATATGTTATTTAAGGTGGATGCTCCTGGGTAGCCCGCGACATTCATATTTTCTTACGTTTTTTGCAATTTGCAGACCAGTGCTAGGTTGTATGTTGATTAAAATATTGTTCGCGACTGTAATACGTATGTAGTTCCAGAATTATAATCATCAAAATCATCAATACAACCCTCGGAGTTCATAAAGGTCGAGGAATGATTTTGACCTTGAAAAAGTCGTTCCTCGACTTTTATGAACTTGGAGGGTTGTATTGATGATTTTGACGATTATAATTCTGTAACTACATACGTCTTACAGTCGCAAACAATATTTTAATCAACTTACAACTCTTGAATGCCTATTGTTTGTTAATTATGCAATATTTACTTCAATACCTACAAGGGCTTGTTCAAAAGCACCTATTTTGTTTCAATATTTTAATATTTTATAAAAATTCTCATTATTTGTTTATCAAGCCTAAAATGCCAGAATACACAAAACGGCAGGCCCTAAGGCACAAACAAATAACCTTTTTAATTCTAATTAATTTTAAACAGTTTTGCTGTTTGACTGAAATGCTACCTTTGCTCAAATACCTACTTGGGATAGCACCCAAACTATATGTTTCTTTCTTTTTTATACTTTTTAAATGCTTATGTTTTTTGTGTATTATGCTGTGTTTGTTCACACACACACAAGGGCTCGTACCTAAATTAGACGATTCCTTTAACATAGAATGTCGTTCTGTTGAATCACTTGAATCTTGCAGGAGTATCCTTAAAGCTTCCACAGACAATATCAAGGTGCTAACATATAACATCAGAAGCTATCAAAAAAACTTCGACGATTTTGCTATTGCTCTGAATCGATTGGACTCAGATATCGACTTTATAATACTCACTGAATGCTGCCTGTCTGACGGTACTATTATAGAAGACTTACGTGGTTATAGCGCTCACAGAACTACAAATAAAGTAAACAAAAATGGAAGTATTGTTGTCTACACAAGAACAGGCCAGAGTAGCAGTATTACTAATATAGAATCCAACCTTTCCGACGCCGATAGTATATTACTAAAAGTTAACAAGAACTTCAGTCTTTTAGCCATCTATAGGTCACCTTCCTTCACAAACGCAGAGAATTTTCTCAGTTCCCTTGACTCCACCCTTTTTCAACTTAAAAACCAACAAACACTCATTGTAGCCGGCGACATCAATCTTAACATTAACGACATAAGCAATAGTCAAGTAGCTAACTACGCGTGTCTCATGGCTTCACACGGGTAAATTACCACCAGTTACCCGCCATTACACTACCAACAAGACAAGGATCCTGTATCGACCACATATTCATAAAATCACCTGGAATACCTCTTGGTCTTGTATGTAGCTTATCTATTACTGATCATGAGCTTGCCCTATGTAGTGTACCTATTAAACCGGAAAAGTCCAAAAATCCTAAACGATGGCGGGTCAAAACTGACTGGACAGCCGTAGCTAATGAGGTTATTAAAACAAACTGGGATTCTGTTACTAATGGAACCTGTGTGAACACTGCACTAAATTATTTCAACAACACAGTATCACGAGCCACTAAGACCCACACTCAAAATGTTAAAATAAGCCGCAAAATGGCTATTATTCAACCCTTGGTTACCCCTGGATTAATAAGGTGCATGCGACACCGTGACAAACTCCATCTTGACTGCAAAGCCAACCCCGATGACCACACAAAACAATTAATTTACACTAGATACAGGAACCATGCAAACACACTTCTTAGCAATCTCAGAACATCACACAACAGACAAGAAATTGAAAGTAATCAGAACAATCCCAAAAAACTATGGACAGCAATAAAAGATATATGTAAGACCAAAAAATGCAACACTCAAAACACATCCATTAATTTAATCGCATCCAGTATATCTCCAACAACATCTCTAGACAACTGTAATCAGCATTTCGTCTCTGTAGGCGAAAAACACTCGGCCAAGATCATCGACAAATTAGCAACCACTCACCAATCACTAATAGATTCACACATAACTCCGAGTTTTAACTCTCAATCATTTTATTTGCACCCGACAGATGAAGAAGAAGTCTCTAACATAATACACAACCTGAAAATAGATAGTGCACCGGGGCCAGATCAAGTAACAGTTCCACTAATCATAAACTGCAGGGAAAGCCTAATTTAACCACTTACGCACATATTTAACCTCAGTATAGAAACAGGTGTCTTCCCCGACGCCTGGAAAGTTGCTGCAGTTTCTCCTATCTATAAGCGGTCCCAAAGACTTGCCAGAAAACTACAGGCCTATTGCTCTGCTAAGTATAGTCTCCAAAATTCTGGAAAAAATAGTCAATAAAAGACTGGTCAATTTTCTGGACAAAACTAAAATAATCTCGGACAATTCGGATTTCGACGAGGAAAGTCTACTGAAGACGCGGTGTCTCTCTTGACTAATCAAGTTTCACACCACATAGAAAATGGGAAATGCTGCGTCGGTGTTTTTCTTGATTTGGCAAAAGCATTCGACATCGTGTCTCCTGGGATTCTTCTAAAAAAGTTAGAGGCTACGGGGATAAGGGGTATACCTTTGGAATGGTTCCGTAGCTACTTGACATCACGGTGCCAATACTCCAAAATAGGCAGTCTCCAAAGTACCTTGCTACCTATCACGTTTGGTGTTCCGCAAGGCAGTACCCTCGGCCCAACGCTTTTTACGCTATACATAAATGAACTAGTAAGCCTACCAATAAACAGCGCGGAAGTGATCTGCTATGCCGACGTCACTGCCATCATCTTTCACGATTCAACTTGGGAGCGGGTGTATCGTTCGGCGGAAAAAGGCCTCACTCAGATAGCGCACGCCCTAGACACTAATTTACTGACATTAAATGTCAGTAAAAGTAAATATATTGCTTTTTCAAAAACCAGTGCCTCCAGCCCATCCCAAACTATGTCCATAAAAATACACACTTGCTCACAAGAACACAACAACGCTTCCCTCCACACATGCCCATGTGAAGTACTTGAACGAACTGACATTATAAAATACCTCGGAATAACCATAGACAACCAATTAACTTACAAAGCCCACATATATGCCCTATCCTCCAGAGTGCGAAAACTGATCCATGTCATGAAAAAACTCCGTAACTGTACCCCAATCGATGTACTGCGAACGGTCTACTACGCACTCTGCCAGTCAATCATGCATTACTGCATCGGTATATGGGGTCGGGCTTGTAAAACCACATTTATTACAGTAGAGAGTGCACAACGGGCAATGATCAAGGTTGCACTAAGAAAACCTTTCAGATTCCCCACAGATCTTGTTTACCAGGAGTTTAAAGTTCTAAGGGTACGACAACTGTTCATTCTTCAAGCAACTCTTAAGTATCACGCAACAGTAAAAAACTGACAGAATACAATAACTTAATAAACAAGCGGGTATTTAGAGTACCTATACCAATTACCAAATCGGAACTAGCTAGACGCTGTACTAATTTTTCCCATTCAGTAAAATTTGCGACCTACGAGACTGCTCAACCACCACCTGTAAAAAAATGTTAAGAGTAGCCCTATTGAAATTGTCATAAGATGCTACCCAAGCCTTGCTATAGCACCTGCATACAGCCACACACACCCATACACACACACACACCAACACTCATACACACACGTACACTCACAAGAACTCAAACACACCATAACACAAGCCCAAGAAATGCAAACGTTGTTTTTATTATTATTTTGCATTAACCTGCACCCTGTTAATGGTTACCCTGTTATAGTATTTTAATATCCACATGTTTGTTGTTTAATGTAATTATTTTTTTGTAAAATTCGCACTCCTGAGCCACAAGATACAAGCGATGCTTAGTTTGTGGCTTACCGACTATTATGACACACCTGTATTTTTACATCTATACATATAATAAAATCGTTGAGACCAAAAAATCTGTTCATTGAAGATTAAAAAAAAAAAACCAGCCAGGGTGACTTGAAATAAGTAACTGAACATATTAAAAACATTTAAAAAAATTTTGTTTGTTTGTTTGTTTGACCGCGCATCACGTAAAAACTGCTGAATCGATTTTGTTGAAATGTTCACAAATCTGTTTAAATACATTCAGAATAACATATAGGCTATAGAAATTTTGGATATTTTTGGAAAAAGGGGGTGAAAAGGGGGCTAAAGTTTGTATGAAAAAAAAAATTTTGATTGTTCTAGAATCATGAAACTTAGAATAAATACGTATTAATAAAAATAAAGAAATACCTATTTCAGCGTTTTTTTTAAATCTCATCCAGAGACGCAAAAAAGAGGGTGTTGTGTTTAAAATTAATAAACTTTAAACACCTATACAATCAAATCCAATGAAGTGTAACCTTTTAAAGTTGCTACATATACTTCGTATCTAATACAGGTAAATATAATTTCTCAATTTTCTTGAAATTTGATTTTTGACGTGAATACGCACAAAGTAGCGGAACTCAAGAAAATCAGCTTTCTTCGGTATAAGTAGTTGGTACGAAATGTTTGTGCGCGCATCACGTCAAAATTACTGCATAGGCTTGCGCATCACGTCAAAATTACTGCATAGGCTTCTTTAATATTTAGACTACATATTATCACGCTACTTCCTTAAGGGGGTAGGCAATTTTGTATTATTTCCGTATACTTCAATTGTTTGACGTTTCAGTCATGACGTAAGTACATGAGAACGGCTATTTGTGGCTTAGCTCAATGAAGTAAATAGCCTCCGCTACCGCTCTGTAAACTACGGGGTTGCAGGTTCAAACCCTCCAACATTATTTTCACTTTTTGTGATTTGTTTAATTTTTTTTTTTTATTATGTGAGAGATTTCCTATATTTCATTTTGTATTTAAATTGTGTGCATTTCTACATTTCTTATTCTTTTTCGTGAAATATTTTTCCAAAAAGTATTAGAGTAGTACTTATGGAAGAAGAATACAATCATGCTACCACCAAATAAATTGGGATAAAGGCAGGAGGATGATGATGAGGATCATTTTTCCAAAAAGTAGTATAGCGAACATCAGAAGCCTGATAAATCCACGTGTTCCTGCCTTGCAAGAACTGTGCTATGCTATTCGCAATAATCAATAATCCATACGCAGTTTACGTAGATTATATTTACAGCTAAATTGTTATTGGCCTCATATCGTATTTTCGGGCGAGAGGAGACGCCCGGGTTCTTCCATTGTGAGGATCGACCGGAGGACACGGTGGAGCACACTGTGGAGGTGTGCCCCACTTGGGCGGAGCACCGCCGTGTCCTCGAAGCGGCGATCGGCGGCGGCAACCTCTCTCTCCCGGCCCTGGTTCAATACATGGTCCGAAGCGAGACGGAATGGGACGCCGTCACCTCCTTCTGCGAAGCAGTCATGTTAGCGAAGGAGGTGGCAGAACGTGAGAGGGAGAGATCCTTACGTCCCGGCCACCGCGGGAGACGCCCCGGGCGTCGGGAGCCACGTGGTGGCCCCCGGCCACCGTAGGCGCGGGCCTGTGGACGAGGAGCTATGGGCTAGCTCGCCGTCCGTCCGTATCATGACGTCAGGCCGTGTCGACGGCGCAGGAGTGTTCTACGCGCGCCTCAAAGAGAGTCAGCAAAAAAGAAGGGGCCCGCGTGGGCCGATGCCTGCCGGGGCTGCGGGACTATTCGAAAGAGATACCGTGGCCCCGGAACACAAAGGGCGATGAAGGAACATGGATGGGTTTTAGTCAGTAATAGTCTGACACTTCCTCCTGCTCCGGGAGGAGTCATTTGATGATTTCCCATGCGAAAAAAAAATAAGCTATAAGTATCATGTTTGGGCTCAATTCATGCACCTTGATGAGAACTTTCGACCTAGCTGGAGTATGACTGTCATCGAGTGTCTAAGGATGAAAACCTAAGGCTGTCGAGGGAAGTCCCAAATTGGAAAAACATAGTACAATATTTTAACGATGATTGCATACATTTCCGAGAAATTAAATTGTTACCTACTTGAATCTATACTTATTATAAAGGAGAAAAGTTTGTTTGTGTGGTTGGTTGAACGCGCTAATTTTAGGAACTACTGATTCCAGTTAAAAACATCTTTTAGTGTTGGATAGCCCATTTATCGAGGAAGGCTATACGTTATATAACATCACGATACAATCAATAGGAGCGGAGCATCAATGAAAATTGTTGCAAATACAGCGAAAAACTATTGCTTTTGAGAGCTTCCGTTCCGTGCGCTGCGTAAACGGTTAAAGTAACTCAACAATCATACATGTATGACGGGATTGTTCCTCTTAAAAAGTCCGCTAAAGCATATTATCTGCATTTTTTTAGGTTGACTCACACTCTCTCTAAGCCTCTCTCTCTCTTACGTAACGCAGACGAAGTTGCGCGGGTCAGCTAGTTGATTAATAAACTGATTTTGATTTTTTTTATTTTGATTAACTGCTGGACTAAACTGCCTCCTCTCTATGAGAGGGAATAGGCTATAATCAACCACGCGGGCCCAGTGCGGATTGGTAGATGTCGCATGTCTTCGAATTTTTGGTTCTAGGACATGCCGGTTTCCTCACGATATTTTCTTAGTTCTTTAAATGTACAGGCTTCAGACTCGCTAAAGTAGACTCTTCTTTCATGGGGTACTGTTTGAGATGCTATAATAAAATTCCACAAAGCATTCTTGAACTGAATGAAACAAAATTTAAAACATGCATTAAACGCACATTAAGTAAGCAAGCATATTACAAATTGGACGATTATATCGCTGATAAAAATGCTTGGCTCAATCCCGGTCCTGCTCCACAAGGACAGGGGCGCATAAATGGATAGCACTAATTGTATTGTTGGAGCTGCTGAAGATTGTACGACTATCTTTGCATTGTATAGATTCAATCTCTTTAGTATTATATATAATCGCAAAGCCCATATTGTGTGAGTGCTATGTACTAGAATGCTATCAGTCGCTGGAAACCTACGTCTTTTCTTGACTTGAATGTGCCCTGGCGGTTGAGAATATGTCATGCTCACTCAAAAGTCTCGCTGATGGTGGCGCATGTGTCGGATCATTTAGTTCCCTTCAAAATGGTTGAGTTGAATGGTGCTGATCTATGCGTCATGTCCGTGAACGGGCGCTGTCAGTTGTGACTGGTCATCTCTCAGTTGCCATGGCTTATTTTAATGAATTATTTTAGTTTTTGAATTGTTTTTTTTTCTGTTTTGTTTTACTGTGGACACTTTTAACGTGCACATCTTGCTACATTGTTCTCACATAATATACCATCTCAACATGAATGATGTAACCAAGATTTTGTAACAATATTCTGATTTAAAAGAGTGTCCATGGAGTTTCTTGCCCGTTCTTCTCCATAGAGATCTACGCTAGGGAATGGGCAACTACAGTACTTTCACAGTTTTTATGCCTTGTGACTGGGACTGTAGCTACATTTAATTTTCATATTTGTTTCGACAATTCAAAAGTGCCTGTAACTGGCCTACTTGAAATAAATGCTTTGATTTTGATTGATTTTGATTTTGATCTTGTACATTATATTAGAAATACACAATGTATTTGATTACCTATTATAAAAAAAAAAAATTACCTATTATACTTATTTAATTCTTTGTACAATATTACAACTCTTCACATTCAGATTCACAATCATTACGCTCGGATTCACAATCGGTTGATACGGCATTGGCACGGATATTCGTTAAAGCAGATCAATAGGAATATTTTATCAATCGCTACCACAGCCTCGTCCCTCTTACTAGTATTTGTGAGAGGTGTGTTCTCGACCACGAACCTATCGTTCGGGAGCACCTTCTTAATTCTGTGAGGACCTTTACATTTAGGTTCGAGCATTTTAGACTGCCCCTCTATTTCTGTCGCGGCTCTTACTACTCTAACCAAATGCCACCTTCTTTGAAACGCATTCCCATTTTCCTGTACCTATCATATCGTTCCTTGTCCTTCCTCTTGTGTCCTAATAAGTTCACTGGCCGTAGCCCTAACATCGTCCAGGCTCTCCCCGACCTCAGACGTAACTTCGTTAATTATGTCATTTAGCAAACCTTCAGATGTGTTAGTTAGTTTTCGCCTGAAACGAAGCTCCGCTGAAGTCTTTTTGTTTGTGGCGTGTACGGCTCATCCCATAAACCATTTGGTTTGTCGTGATTCATTGCCCCGAGCGCTGCCAAAATGGTGCGGTTGTACCGTTCCACTTGGCCATTCGCTCGGGGTGTGGCGACAGCATTGAGCACGTGCTTTATACCTCATGATTGAATAATAGTATATTTTACAATGAAGATGGTCCACACTCCACAGATAATAGTAGTATATTAACTAGCTGTTTGAGTTTGTCTATGTCACATGAAGGAAATAAACAATTAAAACGAATTAATTTTTATTCCCTAGCTAGGGACTAAAGTGGTCACTTTAGTCCCGCTTCGTAGGGCTATATTGGCGTACTTTTAGAGCATGAGAAGTGAAAACGTTTTAAACTGCCCAGTGAAGCTTGTGCCCTGGTCCGTAATCAAACGGGTTGGCACGCCGAACTAACTAAAATGCTCTCTGAATACACTAACTAATGCTTGTGGCCGATTTGGTATTTCGCGCACAACGGTGATATCAACAATATAAGTAAACGCGCATAACATAACAAGGATGAATGTATTGCCACGCTTGGTGCGGATAAAAGGACCGAGATGATCCGCATGTATGGTATGGAATGGTATAATAGCTTTAGAGATGAGGTGTAGTTCACCGGGCCTGGCACCACTTGGCAGCTTGTGATGTGCGCACAAGCAGCGACGTATATTTTTACAAATCTTTGGAAACCAATAAGTAGGTAGTTTGTAAGCGCGCCAAAGTTTTGTTAGTTTAGTTGCTATCTGAAGCCACTTGGAACAACCCGACGGATAGTATTTTCGTCAATTATACGATATACTATAGTATCTGTTTATTACAGATATACTTACGTTTTCTTTTCATTTATCATCTTTTAACTTTTTATTAGTTTACCATCATTTTACATAATATTTTTTATAATATACTTATAGAAATAAGGAAAGAATTTTAGTATTTAAGAAATAGTCGGTCTTAAAACAATTACAGATATTTTATTGAGACTTTTACAAAATTACAAGAAAATTAGCACAGACTAGACAGAGCAACTACAGACAACCGCACCGCGCATGAGTCAAGCCAAAAAAGAAAGCAGCCACGTTGCTGCTGCCCTATTCACCGTCTTGCCAGATGTCGAAGCTACCAAAGCGCCCTCTGCATTCTCCAACACGGCCTCTCCTGACCAAAGAACGTCCTCGTTCTCTATTCGCCATCAACATCTTGGTTCTCTTCATCAATAAATATGACGACAACTGTTTCTTGATCATCTACACTGGGCTCTAATGCATCCTGGTTTTCTAATGTGGACTCGAAAACGCTTTGTTCAACCGAAGGAGATTTGGAAGTTCTCTCAGTTGGCACAGTGGACTCGGAAGCGCTTTGTTCAGTGGTAGTGGGCCCGGAAGCACAATGGCCTGGCGAAGTGGACCTAGTTTCGTTCTGGTCTGCACCTGCATTACAACAAAAGACAACAATTAAAAAAGTAATCACGCGGTCTGCTCATTAGAAAGAGAAATCAATAAAACAGTGAGGTCTGCTCATATATGGGGTCTGACCATCATTAGTTGTGATTTCTGCTGACACAAAACAGTAACAGTCAGGTCTGCTCACACAGTAACAAAAAGGTTTGCTCACACAAAACCAGTAACAGTGAGGTCTGCTCACATGCGAGGTCTGCTCACAAGCGAGGTCTGCTCGCAATTGAAAATGAGGTCTGCTTATATGCGAGGTCTGCTCGCTTAGAGTCATAACAAAAAACTTTATAGCTCACACTCAAAAACGGCAGCACAGATGTCCAGGGTCCACTCGCCTCTCCATGGTACTATGTACTCGGCCGCGGCTTGGGTCGACTTCCCATAGGAGCCAGCAACCAGCTGCAGCTCGTATCTCCCATGGGGCAGCGCTTTAACTATACGGTACGGACCGCGCTTTCCGGAGTCCAGCTTTCCTGTGGATTGTGCCTTTTTATTACAAAAACCAAGGACCTTGTGTACATGTGAGAACGTCTGTTCTGTGTCGTTTACTGAAGCATCTTATTGCTCCCTATTCTGCTTCAAGCTTGCTGATACTCGTTGCCTTGTCAAATCGTGAAGTGCTTTTCTATTCTGGTGAGTATCTTCTATGGCGACATTACGCACAAGATTGCGGATAACGGGTGTCATAGCGTCAACACCAATCAGCAGGTTAAGCGGTGAGCTCTGTGTAGTCTTATGCTTTGTCATGTTAATGATGAGTTGTAACTTCCAAATGACAGTTGACCATTCGTCTTGGCGATAATTACTTTGAATTCTGATCATATTCATTAAAGTTCGGCAATAACGCTCGACCTGACCATTTGACTGATGCATCTCAGGGGTAATGAGATGCGTCTCACTCCCTAACTCAGAAACCCAGTTAAGGAATTCGGTACTTTGGAACATTCGGCCACGATCGGCAACAATTAACTTAGGTGTGCCAAAAAGTGAAATGAAGTTTAAGCACAAGTTTAGGTACAAGAGGTGAAAGCGTCGTCAATGATCAAAACATAACAGTGCCCATTCGATTCTGGTAGAGGGCATCAACATGAATGGTGTCAAATGGGCAGTCAGGTTTCTCATAAGAATGAATACGTTCGAGCGGTTTCCGAGGCGATTTCTTGTGTGCCAAGTACACACAATACAGTGGGACACATATTTTTGAACAAAGGCACGTAGGCCAGGGAACCAAAAGTTTCAAAATGAGGTAACAGGTCATAACTGCACCGACATGATCGCGTTCGTCGTGGAACACGCGGAGGAGGCCGAGTCGATGACCTTTGGGAATAAAACACAGCAGCCGAGGCTGTTCTCGTGTTGGACAGTAACGGAAATATAGAAGATCATTCTTCGTGACATATTGATTGGGATCTAATTGTCCATCATTTAGCTTTTGCATGAGAGACTGGGTCTCTTTATCCGCGGCTTGGGCTACTTGAGCCCAATTTTGAGGCTTCTCAATCCGAACGATATTAACCAGATTCCGACTTATGTAGTCAGTGTGAGTCCCTTCCTGTACTCAAGCGAGAAGTAAAAGTCCTGCAGGTAGATCCACCATCTGGCAACCCTTGGCAAGATATCTTTCTTTTTTTGAGTAAGCTTCAAAGCATTACAATCTGTCACGACTGCTGCCAGGGTCTCCAATTCATATGAGTGGTAGTGAGATTCTGCGCCTTGGGTTAATTTAGAAAAATAAGCAACTACCCTTTTGTGGCCTGAGTTATGACACTGAAGCAACACCGCACCGTGCCCTACGGAACTGGCGTCCGTGTGTTTCAGTAGGTAGCGTTGGGTCATAAATAGCAAGCACAGGCTCACTTGTCAAACGACTAATAATTTCTTTCCTAGCCGCTTATTGCTCGGAACCCCACACAAAAGGAACATCTTTTTTCGTAAGCCTAGCAATGCAAGCTATTTTCGAAGAAAAGTTTTACGAAAGTATCCGGCAAGGCCAAGGAACTGACGGACCTGTTTCATATTTTTGGGTACAGGGGATTCTGCTAGGGCCTTCACTTTATGTACACTCGACAGTACCTGACCCTGGCTAATAGCCTAAATACTCGGACTTTTCTTGACAAAAACGAGCATTTCTTTAAATTCATCGAAAACCGTTAGCGTTTGTGAGAGTCATTAAAACTTCACGCAGAATAGTAAGCCCTTCATTTATTGACTTACTCATAATGAGTACATCGTCAATGTACACCAGGACTTTACCAGATTCAATGAGAGGTCGAAGTAGTCGAGTAGAAGTTTTTGTGATGATTCGTTGATAAACCACGGGGGAATTCGCTAGGCCATAAGGCATTTTTTCTGGCGTCACGAACCCTGTCAGCGGAATAGAATACTTCTCCATTGGAATCTGGTGAAATCCTGTTGCCATATAGAGACTAGTGAAGAATTTATAGCGCCCTAACCGAGCTATGTGCTTAGTGGTAGAAGGAATCGGTCTTTTACGGTCTGATTTCGGTAAGTTTCCGGAAATCGACACATAAGCGATCTGACCCATCTTTTTTGTAACGAGCAGTATAGGACCAGAATATTCCGATTTCGATTCTTGAATGACGCCTTTTTCTATCAAGTCTTTTATAATTGTCCGAATCAGGGCCGTCTTTCAGAGTGTGCAGGGTGTGCGTTGCACACGGGCGCAGCAGTCCTAGGGGGCGCCGGGCGCCAGGCGTAAAACGAGGCTTTGCATACATTTTGTATAGCATCTGGAGCTCTTCTTATATTTGTCGAATTACACCAAAGCATGCCGCGCCATGAGCGCGCGAGCGACTTTTACAATATTAACTTTTTTTTCAACATGAAATAAACCTTATTATACATTACTAGCTGACCCGCGCAACTTCGTCTGCGATATATAAGAGAGACAGAGAGATGGTTAGAGAGAGTGTGAGACACCCTTAAAAGATAGACTTATGCTATCGCGGATTTTTATAGAACTTTTTCCGTCATACACGATTGTTGCGTAACTCAGCGCACGCAACGAAAGATCTCAAAACGAATATTTTTTTCCTGTTTTTGCAACATTTTGTATTGATGCTCTGCTCCTATTGTTTGTAGCGTGATTTTATATAAATGTTGTAACGTTGTTGTTCGTTGTTGCCTTCCCCGATTAATGGGCTATCCAACAGTAATAGATACTTTCAACTCGGACCAGAAGTTCCTGAAATTAGCGCGTTCAACCAACCAAACAAACTCTTCAGCTTTATAATATTATAGTATAGATTCAAGTAGGTAACAATTTAATTTCTCTGAAATATTTGCATTAATCGCCAAAATTTCTTTTTATTCTGTTTTTACAAATAAGGGCTTCCCTCGACAGCCTTACGTTATCATCCACAAACACTCGATGATAGTCATACTCCAGCTAGGTCAAAAGTTCTCATCAAGGTGCATAAAATGAGCCCAAACACGATATAGATGCTGTAAACTCTTGATGACCTCTTGCAACTGCCTTCCGTCTCCATCGTCGACCTTCGATGAAAGTCATACTATAGCTAAGTTTAAAGTTTTCATCAAGGTCCATGAAATGAGCCCAAACACGATATAGCTGGTGCAAACTGTTGCGGACCTCTTGCAACTGACTTTTGTCTCTACCGTCAGACCTTCGATCACAGTCCAGGCAGGTCTTAAATTCTCACCAAGATGCATGGAATGAGGCCAATAACAATAAAGCTGTAAATATAATCTACGTAAACTGCGTATGGATTATTGCGCATATATAACACAGCACAGTTCTTGCACGGCAAGAACACGTGAATTTATCAGGCTTCCGTTCGCTATACTAATTTTTGGAGAAATCACCATCATACTCCAGCATGATTGTATTCTTCTTCCATACTTCTCTATTACTTTTTGGAAAAATATTTCACGAAAAAATAAGAAATATAGAAATGCAAACAATTTAAATACAAAAAGAAATATAGGCAATCTAACAGCATCAAAAAAAAATTTAAATAAATCACCAAAAGTGAAAATAATGTAGCGGGTTTGAACCTGCAACCCCGTAGTTTGAGGGGCGGTCATGAAACCGCTAGGCTATTTACTTCGTTGACATAATTTACAAATAGCCGTTCTGATGTACTTACGTCAGGACTGAAACATCAAACAATTGAAGTATACGGACATAATGTTAAATTGCCTACCCCTTAAGGAAGTAGCGTGATAATAAATAGCCTAAATATTGAAGAAGCCTTTAAAGAAATCTATGCAGTAGTTTTGTTTGCGCGCACAAACATTTCGTACCAACTACTTAAACCGAGGAAAGCTGATTTTCTTGAGTTCCGGTATTTTGTGCGTATTCACCTCAAAAATCAAATTTCAAGAAAACTGAGAAATTATATTTACCTGTATTAGATATGAAGTATATGTAGCAACTTTAAAAGGTTACACTTCATTGGTTTTGATTGTATAGGTGTTTGAAGTTTATTAATTTTAAACACAAAACCCTCTTTTTTGCGTCTCTGGATGAGATTTCAAAAAAATGCTAAAACAGGTATTTCTTTATTTTTATTAATAAGTATTTACTCTGAGTTTCATGGTTCTAGAACAATCTAATATTTTTTTTTCATACAAACTTTACCCCCCCTTTTCACCCCCTTTTTCCAAAAAAAAAACAAAATTTCTATAGCCTAAATGTTATTCTGAATTCATTTAAATAGATTTGTGAAGATTTCAACAATATCGGTTCAGTAGTTTTTACGTGATGCGCGGTCAAACAAACAGACAAACAAAAATTTTAAAAATGGTTTTTATATGTTCAGTTACTTATTTTAAACCACACTGGTCGGTTCTTTTTTTTAAATCTTCAATGTACAGATTTTTGGTCTCAACGATTTTATTATATGTACATTATTAAAGATTATATTTGGTGTAGTGTAGTGTCGCATCGCTCGGCGGCACCTGTTTCAAATTCGTTTGAAAACACGCCAAAAAATCAAATTGCGAAAAATGCGAATTGAACTGTTTGAGATATAAAATAAAGATCAAATTGCCATGGACGAAAGTCAAGCGTGCGGCATTTCTCAAAACAGGTGAGTACGCGTAGCGCGTGCCGCACTTTGTGTTCTACCACTCGCTACACGTAATTTTGCGAAATAAGCCTTGGCGCAGTGAATTGAGTTTTAAATTTGAGTAAACAACGAAATTTACTTTAGATTTGCGGCTATTTTGGATTGAAATTTACCTAATAAGTAAGATTTAATTTTGATATTATCTGAATTAGCTACCAGTACTTAGGGTAGGTAAACACCAGAACATCCTGTATAATTCTAAATACAGTCAAATGCACACGCACACCATGGTATCCAAAACCGACGAATTGAGGTTATTATCCACTAGTTGACACGCGCAACTTTGTCTGCGTAACATAAGAGAGAGAGAGAGAGAGAGAGAGAGAGAGAGAGAGAGAGAGAGAGAGAGATGGTTACAGAGAGTGTGACACACCCTTAAAAGATAGACATAATAATGCTATCGCGGACTTTTTATAGAACTTTTTTAGAGAAACAATTCCGTCATACACGATTGTTGCGTAACTTTAACCGTTTACGCAGCGCACGCAACGAAAGATCTCAAAAAGATTTATTTTTATTTTTGCAACATTTTTCATTGATGCTTATTGATTGTAGCACGATGTTATATATACGTTGTAACGTAGTTGTTCGTTGTTGCCTTCCCCGATAAATGGGCTATCCAACACTAATATAAACTTTCAACTCAACCAACCAAACACCACAACCACAGCTTTATAAAATTATAGTACAGATTCAAGTAGGTAACAACTTAATTTCTCTGAAATATTTGCATTAGTCGCTAAAATTTTCTGTTTTTCCAAATAAGGGCTTCCCTCGACAGCCTAAGGTTATCATCCTTAGACACTCAATGACAGTCATACTCCAGCTAGGTCGAAAGTTCTCATCAAGGTCCATGAAATGAGCCCAAACACGATATACCTGTTGCAAACTGTTGCGGACCTCTTGCAACTGACTTTTGTCTCCATCGTCAGACCTTCGATGACAGTCCAGGCAGGTCTTAAATTCTCACCAAGGTGCATAAAATGAACCTTGCTCTCTATTGATTTATTGAAAGCGAACGTTTCAGCCTGTCCAAATGAATTTAAATTTCAGCATATAAACCCCATAACAGTCGTAAAAGGTTTTATACTCAAATATCTCATATATATCAATCAAATCAAGATCAAATTAACGGAAGATCTATAGGGTATGTCTATCAAAGCTTGTACCTCAATTATTGAAACTGTAGCACCGTATTTAGCCTCAATATTTAACTTGTGCGTGGATCGAGGGGTCTTCCCGGATCTAATGAAATTCAGTAAGGTAATACCGCTTTTTAAATCCGGGGACAGTAAGGACTCCAATAACTATAGGCCCGTATCCGAGTTGCCGGTTTTCAGCAAGGTGTTTGAAAAGATAATGCTCAATCAAATGCTTAACCATTTTAACACCAATAAAATATTACACGAGCACCAGTATGGTTTCACCAAAGGACGTTGTACAGCTGACGCCGGTGTCACTTTATTAAAACACATATTTACTGCGTGGGAAGAGGCACAAGATGCCATAGGAATCTTCTGTGACCTTTCGAAGGCATTTGATTGCGTAAATCACGAAACCCTGATCTTGAAACTAGAGCATTACGGTTTAGGTAAACTTGCGCTCAGTTTAGTAAAATCGTATTTGAATGATAGACAGCAGCAGGTACAAATAAATGGAGTCAACTCAATGGGTTTAAAAGTAAAAATGGGTGTACCACAAGGTTCGATATTGGGTTCCTCTTTTTAGTGTATATTAATGACCTACCCCATTTATTTAACAACCATCCGCATATGGTGTTGTTTGCTGACGATACTTCTTTAATATTTAGGATAAACAGACGTGCCACTAATCTTGACGACGTAAATAACGCCCTACTGTAGGTCCACAATTGGTTTACCGCTAATAATTTAGTACTAAATGAAAAAAAAAACAAGTGTATTAGATTTGCTCTACCAAATGTCAAAAGTAGTGATTGTGACATAATATTGAATCAAGTGAAACTAGAATTTGTCGATAAAACGGTTTTCTTGGGAATCACGCTCGACTCAAGGTTACAATGGGGTCCTCATTTAACATCTCTTGCAGGACGGCTGAGCTCAGCAGCATATGCTGTTAGAAAAATCCGTCGATTTCCTGATATTGATACCGCGAGGCTAGTCTATTTTAGTTATTTTCATAGTATTATGTCATACGGTATGTTACTATGGGGACGGGCTGCAGACATCGAGTCTATATTTATTCGGCAGAAAAGAGCCATCAGAGCCATTTATGAATTACGTAGACGCGATTCTCTAAGAGAACTGTTTAAGGAAATTAATATCATGACAGTACCTTGTCAATATATCTATGAAAACATCATGTACGTTAGGAAAAATCGGCATTTATTCAGTAGAAGAGGTGACAGACACCACTATAACACTAGAAATAGGCACCAACTAGTTCAGCCAGGTTTCAGGCTTGCTAAAGTAGATTCATCTTTCATGGGGTACTGTTTGAAATGTTACAATTAAATACCTCCCCACATTCTTCAACTGAATGAGACGAAATTTAAATCTTGTATAAAACGCACACTATGTAGGCAAGCATATTATAAGTTGGGGGATTACATTGATGATAAAAATGCTTGACTAAATGCTGGTCCTGCTCCACAACCATAGGGGCAAACTACTTAATTGATTGTACTGGTCGGGCATTATTTGAGTCTATCGACACGCAAAGAAGAAGAAGAAGAATTGATTCCCATGTTAATATATTGTGGCAGCTGCAGAAGATTGTAAAAATATACTTGCATTGTATAGATTCCAGTTTTTAGTATTATATAATTGCATAGCACCTGTGTGAGTACTTTGTACTGTTCAGCCACCATTTACATTTAGTTATCTTTCATTGACTTGAATATGCCTTGGTGGCTGAGAGAATGTCATGCTCACTCAAATGTCTCGCTGTTGGTGGCGGGTGTGTCGGGTCATTTAGTTCCCTTCGATATGGTTGAGGTGAATGGCGCCGGTACATGCGCCATGTTCGTGAACGGGCGCGATCAGTTGGGACTGGTCATCTCTTAGCTGCCTCGGTTCATTTTAATTACTTTATTTTTAAATTGTTGATCTAATCTTTTACTCTGGACGCTCTTAATGTGCACGTCTTTCTACATTGTTCACATATATGTTCAATCACAAAATTAATGATGTAACCAAGATTTTGTAACAACATTTTGATTTAAAAGAGTGTCCATGGAGTTTCTTGCCCGTCCTTCTCCATAGAGATCTACGCTAGGGAATGGGCAACTACAGTCTTTCTCCAGTTATTATGCCTTGTGACTGGGACTGTAGCTTTGTTTTTTTTTGCATTTTTTGACATTCAAAAGTGCCGTAATGGCCTAATTGAAATAAATGCTTTGAGTTTGAGCTTTGAGGCCAATAACAATATAGCTGTAAAAATAATGTACGTACTGCGTATGGATTATTGATTATTGCGAATAGCACAGCACAGTTCTTGCACGGCAAGAACAGGTAAATTTATCAGGCTTCTGCTGTTCGCTATACCTACTACTTTTTTGAGAAATCATCATCAATCATCATACTCCTGCCCTTATCCCAATTTATTTGGGGTCGGCGCAGCATGATTCTATTCATTCTTCCATACTTCTCTATTACTTTTTTTTCTCAAAAAAAGAAATATAGAAATGCAAACAATTTAAATACAAAAAAAATATTAGGAAAACTCACAGCATCAAAAAAAAAAAAACAAATTACAAAAAGTAAAAATAATGTTGGGGTGTTAACCTGCAACCCCGTAGTTTACAGAGCGGTCATGAAACCGGTAGGCTATTTACTTCGTTCACATAAGCTACAAATAGCCGTTCTCATTTACTTACGTCATGACTGAAACGTCAAACAATTGGAGTATACGGACATAATGCAACATTGCCTACCCCCTTAAGGAAGTAGCGTGATAATATATAGCCTAAATATTGAAGAAGCCTATGCAGTAGTTTTGACGTGATGCGCGCAGAAACATTTCGTACCAACTACTTGTACAGAGGAAAGCTGATTTTCTTGAGTTCCGCTGTTTTGTGCGT
Organism: Xestia rhomboidea; assembly: GCA_963853795.1. NCBI lineage: Eukaryota > Metazoa > Arthropoda > Insecta > Lepidoptera > Noctuidae > Xestia > Xestia rhomboidea. The sequence goes on along the minus strand of OY970756.1, from coordinate 20,917,530 downwards.
ATTCACCTCAAAAATCAAATTTCAAGAAAACTGAGAAATTATATTTACCTGTATTAGATATGAAGTATATGTAGCAACTTTAAAAGGTTACACTTCATTGGTTTTTATTGTATAGGTGTATGAAGTTTATTAATTTTAAACTAAAGTTTAAATGCATTTTTACCAACCTTGAGGACTTAAATTTGAATTACAACGGTCAGACAATCGACAAAGCAAATATAGCCAAATTTTTAGGATTTTTAATTGATAGCCAAATTTTAATTGATAGCCAACTTACATGGAAACCACAAACTGAAGCTATTTGCAAAAAAATAGGTTCATCAGCGTACGTTCTTTATAACCTTTCCAAAAAGGTAAATATCAACACTATAATAGTTGCTTACCATGGCTTAGTGGTGTCGAACTTAAGGTTTGGTGTGATATTTTGGGGCAATTGTTGTGAACGAGAAAATATCTTTAAAGCCCAAAAACGCAGTCTAAGAGCAATGTTTAAATTAAAAGTTACAGACAGCTGCAAAACTTTTTTCATCGATAATAAGCTAGTTACTTTTCCCTCTCTTTACATTTTAGAGCTTTCCATTTTTGTCAAAAGTAATAGTAATTTATTTCCTACTATAAAGGACACAACAAAAAGAAGTACAACAATCAGGTCTCCGTATAAATATAATTTATGTACCGGAGCTCACAAAACATCTTTATTAAAAAAAAATGTTTTAGGTATGGCGCCTGTAATCTATACAACTATAATAAGGTTCCAAATAGCATCAAGGAGCAGCCTTTGAGAATTTTTAAAAAACAGCTTTCATCTTTTTTATTACAAATATGTTATTATTCTGTATCAGATTTCCTAATAGATACAATACCTATATAACTATTATTATGTTATTTTAATTTCGATTTTTTATTTGTTACAAGATAATTTGTTGAGTTGTTGTGAAAGTTTTAAATTGAAGTTGTATAATTGTTTATAAGTATTAATTTTTGCATGCTAAATGGTAGAATGTACCAGGAACTAATAACTACTACTGTAACAACTCATGTATGTACCTACATTCAATGCAAATAAACAATTTCTATTCTAGTCTAAACACATAACCCTCTTTCTTACGTCTCTGGATGAGATTTAAAAAAAAATGCAAAAACAGGTATTTCTTTATTTTGATTACTTAATAAGTATTTATTCTGAATTTCTGACTTTCATGATTCTAGAACAATCTAATTTTTTGTTTCATACAAACTTTACCCCTCCTTTTCAACCCCTTTTTCCAAAATTTATATAGCCTAAATGTTATTCTGAATTTATTTAAATAGATTTGTAAACATTTGAACAATATCGGTTCAGTAGTTTTTACGTGATGCGCGGTCAAACATACAAACAAAAATTTTTAAAATGGTTTTAATATGTTCCGTTACTTATTTTAAGTTGGTTGTTGGTCGGTTTTTTCTTTTTAATCTTCAATGTACAGATTTTTTGGTCTCAACTATTTTATTATAGACAACTATTTTATACTAGAAGGAAGGACCTGGTTTGCACAAAGCCTCAAACTAGACATGCTTTTGCTAGTCGTTTTTATGTATTTTTAGGACCTTTTCTGTATAATAGACTCAACAAGAAACTAAACTTCTATAGGCTAAGTTATAGGCAATGTAGTTTTGTAATATCAGATTATTTAGCGATACTTAATTACACGGACACAGAAAAACTTCTAGAAGTCCTAGTTTGATTATGTCATCCCCCCGTATCTAATTGTACATATATACGTAAGTTAGTTTTAATGTTTTTGTACCAATTTGATTTGTGTTATAGTTGTTAATAGATTTATTTCATTTAAAACTTTTACTGTCCTAATTAATTTATGTAATGTAAAGTGATGGCCTGAAACACAGGTTTAAATAAACCTAGATCAGGCAGGTCGCTACCTAACATTTGAACTCGACATTTTCGTTACTTGTGACTGTTAAATATTTTGTAGTGATAGTTTACTTCTAAGCACTAATTATACAATAGTTTAAGAAATAACACTACTGCACTTAAATGTACACTTTTGTATTATCTACTTTTTAAATAAATTATTCTATTCTATTCTATTCTATTCTATTATATGTATGTACAGGGTGGAATTTTTCAATGCCACCTGGAGGGAAAGTACTCTAAATACTGGAGATAGCAAATTTTACTCAAAGTAAGCATTCCTTTATTTTTAAAAAGAAATTCGTTTGCCACATTCAGGCATCGAACCCGGGATGGATCGACTAAAATTCGAAAAAATAACATTCTGTACCTTTTTGACATCAATCGATAGAGTCAATCAAATGGATCAAATCTCTCTAACAAACATGATAATTTAAATGAATTATCAATAATTATTAATTATAATAATTATTAATAAAAATTAATAATTATTAATTATATTTATTTGATTATCTTATTGAATTTATAACTGTACTTTAGATTTCATGATTTTTCCTTCATTGAATTAATCATGTTTGTTAGAGAGATTTGATTCAGATGATTGTCCCTATCGATTGATGTAAAAAAAGTACAGGATGTTATTTTTTCGAACTTTAGTCAGTTCGATTCCCGAGTGTGGCAAGCGAATTTTACTTTCCCTTCAGGTGGCATTGAAAAATTCCACCCTGTATAGATTGGGGAAATTTGACAGTTTGTGGTAACTTGATGTGCTGTTGCTTGTACTTTGTACCCATTCCATTTTGACCGCGCGCTTACTAGGGGGTAGGGGGCGCTTGAATAATGTTTGCACACGGGCGCTAGATGGGCTAGAGACGCCTCTGTGTCCGAACACGTAAAGTATCTGCTTGTGAGAGCCGGTACGGTCATAATTAACCGGTGTGTTGCTGTTTAGTCTGATGGACATGCTTCCAGTATTAACGGTTGAAATCGCTGTACTAGCAATAAAATGTGACGAAAATTCTTTGAACAAATCTAGCAATTTCTCCAAATCATCACCAGTTAATTCTGTATTTACAGGAAGTTGTTCACTAGACTCAACAGCCAACACAGTACCCTGATCACATTGACGCTCACGAGTACATGTATATGTGGTACCCGAACGATTTAGGACGTCCGTGCCCATTATTATAGGTGTATTCAAAGGAGACAATTTTTTTTGTTTGGAGATTAGGCCACCCACCTAAATTGTAGCGTTTAATAATGAAATGTAAATTGATTTCTTCCCTAAAATATCTAGATTACAGTGGTTATATTAGCTAAGCCTTGTCTAACCGGCATAAATTCGAAAACAGCAAAAACACTTTTACGAAAATCGTAATAAACAGAAAGAGTAAATGTCAAAATAATGAAGTTGTCTGTCAACCACTAAAAAGGCGGATTTACAACGCTCCGTGACACGTTGATTGTTATAACCTTTAAAAATAGCATTAAAATGCTCACAGTTTTATAATATTTCTTTTTATATTCTATACTGTTTTAATTAAAGCAGATATGATTACCACTGGGTACCGTACTTTTTTTTGTAAACGGAAAAAAACGTCCCTATTCACGTAAGTATTTTCTGTCAAATGGCATTGACCACAACAGGAATGATTTGACTCGCAAAAAAATATCATAATATAACTTTTTATTATGATTTTAAGATTCCGGTTTCGTTTCTATGTAATCTTTCGTGTGTTACTATCATAAAACTGTTACTTATTTTTGGTGCAATATGAATAATAAACGCAACGTCCAAGTGGGCCTAAAAAAAATTGTCTCCTTTAAAGCGTCAACCACAAACAAATCAACTTCAAAAGTAATGTGACGAAATGTGTGGACTCGACCTCTTGGCTACCAATACCTTTTAAGACGCGAAAAGCAGGTTTCCGCGGACAGTCAAAATGTTTTAGCAAAAGACGAAGATAAAAGTGATATGGTTGAACCGCTATCTATTAAAACATCAACCGGCACACCCTGGATCACAGCAACAACTATGTCACTATCACGTCTACCTTCGATCTCACGACAAAAATTCACATTAACTTGATTGCGTGTTTCAGATTTCATCCTAGCAAAACATGTTTCCACTTGATGTGCTGGTTCATGCAGAAAGAACTAATTTCTGTTCTAGACGTTGCATTACTAGAAGCGCTAAGGTTTGAACTACGAGTGTTATCAGTTTTAGGCTTCTTACTGCATGAAGCCTGCACATGGCCAGGTAAACCACAAGCAAAACATTGTCCGGTATCAAATCGTCGCTTTCTATTTACGTCAGAGGGCCTCTTTAATTTAGTATTATCGCGTTGATTTCGTGATGATGTTGTAGATGACGGACTTTAAGCAGAGCTCGGCTTAACATAAATCGAAAAGAATTCTACTAGGTCATTCGGCATTAATTTCGCGTTAGTAGCTGCTGCTCGAATTTGCGGGTCGGTGATACCTCGAATAATAATAGCTGAGATCAATTCCTCACTCAACCCAGACACGACTCGTAGACGGAGCAATGAACGTCGCGCATAGTCACTGTATGTAGCATACTGCTCTGAAGTAGTTGTCATTACATCAAACAGAATGTTAGCTGAATTAGGCTTTTTGGGACAAAGAGGTTTAAATTCGCGTTTGAAATTACTCCAACTGCGATCAGTTGTGACCCACTCATTTAACCACATACGAGCTTCCCCTTTCAAGCAATTACCAATCCGAGATAAACATTCATTGTCAGTCCAATTATTTGTTACCTTAGCTCTGTCCACCTCTTCACACCATACCTCAACGTCATGAAGATTGGGATCAAAATTAGAGATGTAGTAAGGTTGGTTAGCTCTCACCGAGTGATTGATGGAACGTATCGCATTTACCAATGCGTCTGTGGACACCTGTTCCGAAGAAACAGCGCTGCTCGGTGACTGCGCCCGCAGAGCTGCGCCAGGTGTAGACTCAACACGCGCAACCGACCGGCTACGCTGGCGCGACGGCCGCGTCGGCGTGCCTGGTGGCGTGCTCGGTGCTGGCCCCGCTGTTGCAGGCTCCTGGAGACCTGTGGCTAGCAGCGACACGGACGACGTAGGGCACGGTTGTCTTTCTAGCTCATTAAGCCGACCTAAAATACTTTGAATTTGTTGCCTGTAATGTCCATCGGAAGATCGACTACGATATCGATGTCTACTTCGGTGTTGACGTCGACTACGATCGCGATCTTTACTGGTTGACCTTCGGTCATCCATTTTTACGATATATCCGTAACAGTCTACGCAACGTATAAAACTACCAAGTGAAATTAGGTACTAACGAAAAATAAATTTAAACTGGAACGAAAGATTATTAAAATTTTAACGATATGAGAATAATCGTCTTTCGATTTTTAAATCACAGTTACTTACGTTACGCAATAACACTGTCAGAACTATTTACACGTTAACAAAGAACAATGGATTTCATTACTTACGTTAACTTTGTACCTACGTTAAAACTAGCACTAAGGATCTGTAATTGCTAATTAACGAACAAAGAAAACTGTCAACGAAACTCGAAGTGAACTGATTTTATCCTACATTCGTAAATTTAAAACTACCGAAACGCACAAAGCAAAGACCTTATTCATTTTAAACAGTACAAACACTCGTATGAAAAAAGTCTGATGTAATTAAATTAACGGAACGAAATTTTAAAACGAAAAGTTGGATAGCAAAGGACCCACTTCTAAGTTTAGAAATAAGGAAAGAATTTTAGTATTTATGAAATACTCGGTCTTAAAACAATTACAGATATTTAAATTAAAAAATTACAAGAAAATTAGCACAGACTAGACAGAGCAAATCTACAGACAACCGCACCGCGCACGAGTCGAGTTAAAAAAGAAAGCAGCCACGTTGGTATTGCCCTATTCGCCGTCTTGCCAACCAAAGCGCCCTCTGCATTCTTAGTTTTTCTCCAAAAATACATTAATGTCAAAGGTGTCAAGCTGATCACAAGAGTATGTAAACGGAACAGAGTATAAAACTGAGCGAATCGATTGCACTACTACAAGCACGCGGGGCATGTGTGCGTCACGACTGGCCGCTTGTCGCGTACGCGGCTAGAGTGGAAAAACCGGTTTACGCTGTCACAGCCAGTTGAGAATCTCAGGGTTGTCGGGGCAACACGTTGTTTGTTTTGTGACAAGTTTGAATATTACAATGTAAAAACGTGGTATTTATTAATAATGGTTGTTTATTGTACTGTGTGTATGAATAATTCTAGAAAAAATAAAAATGTATCATACTTTACCTATCCCAAGGAGTATAATAGGTAAGTAAATATTTTGATTATCACTTTTTAAGTAAGGACCTTTATTTTATTGTATGATCCTTGTTTTAATAAGAAGAGGGTACTACACGGCGTGTTTATTTTTTTTCAACACTTTTGCTCATAAAATGGCTCTAATTTCACCGCAATTAGGCACATAATGACACCTGTAATCAAACTGACTTTTTCATTGCCATTATTCACTAGTGAGTTATAGGGTTTTTTTTATTGGTTGAATTGCTTTCTTTTAAAAAAAATCGAAACAAAAAAGATAGTGTTCAAAAGTACAAATAAATTAACGTACCTATTGCTTGCTCATTTCATGCAACTTCGTATTTAATAGTAAATTATTGTAAAGGCCGTGAAATAGGCAATTGCAGGTCGAGTATGAGTTTGCAGGCCGAGCCATAGGCGGGGGGCTTCACTAATACGAGATAGGCAATTGCCATTTCTGCCGTGGCATATATAGTGCTTTTCTCAAAAGTATGCAGGGAAATAAAATATACTTTTTAAATTATACATTTCATTTAATTATTATTGATAGTTACATTAGTCATATTTTAGGTTTTAGCAATCTCATTAAAATACGCCAAAAATACTCAAACTCAAACTCAAACTCAAATCATTTATTTCAATTAGACCATTACGGCACTTTTGAAAGTCGAAAATACAATAAAAGCAAAGCTACAGTCACAGTCACAAGGCATAATAACTTGAGAAAGTACTGTAGTTGCCCGTTCCCTAACGTAGATCTCTATGGAGAAGAACGGGCAAGAAACTCCATGGACACTCTTTTAAATCAAAATATTGTTACAAAATCTTGGTTACATCATTCATGTTGAGATTATACATATATGTGAGAACGATGTAGAAAGACGTGCACATTAAAGAGCGTCCAGAGTAAAATAATAAATCAAAAATTTAAAAAAAAATAAAAGTAATTAAAATGAACGAACCGTGGCAGCCAAGAGATGACCAGTCCCAACTGAGAGCGCCCGTTCACGAACATGACGCATGTATCGGCGCCAAACAACTCGACCATATTTAAGGGAATTAAATGACCCGACACACCCGCCACCATCAGCGAGACATTTGAGTGAGCATGACATTCTCTCTTAGCCACCAAGGCATATTCAAGTCAATGAAAGATAACTAAATGTAAGTGGCGGCTGAACAGTACAAAGTACTCACACATGTGCTATGAGATTATATAATACTAAAAACTGGAATCTATACAATGCAAATAGGTATATTTTTACAATCTTCCGCAATCTTACTGTTTCGGAGAAAATGTTCGCTTTTTTCTCGTTTTTCTAAATCATAAAATTTCATAACTTTCATGTATTTTTTTTTTGACTTCGCTGGAAGCAGGTTTTCCATTGCCAACCCCCCCCCCCTCGCCCGCCCCTCTAAAAGCTAAACTGCTGGCTTGAAAATTCTGTAAAAATACATGATGATCGTGCATTTCATGAACTTTAAAGGAAAACTATAGCGGTTAAGATAACTTTATTAGTTTAGCAGTAATAGTCGTTAAACTAGGGTGTTGGATAATTTTGTACCAAATACAAAATTCTTAGAATAAAGTGGTTGCTTGTTTATAACGGGTGAAGACTTGCATTGAAAAACAAAATCTAAAATATAACGGGCTACTACGGAACCCCACACTGCGCGTGGCCCGACACGCACTTGGCCGTTTTTTTATATTTTGTGATCGCCTATCTCTAACCTTAACCTTCTACTGCTCGTTTGTGGACCTATCTTGACCTACTTTTACTGTCTTCAAAAATTTAAGGAGCATTTCCGGTTCCGTAAATTCTGCTCCTTGTGCTCCTAACCTAATACAACGATCTTCTATACCTGCTATGACACAGTCAACTGCACGTTTTCCCGATATTTCGCAACGATTTAGAAGATTCATTTTATCATAGTAATATATCTCCAATGACTCCCCATAGCTTACTTTTTTATTCAGCATTTCCGTTAATAAGTATGCATAATTATCCCTAGTTGGAAAGGATTCCTTCAGCTTTAACTTCCACTCTGGCCAAGAAAATAGTAGTGAGGGTAGACCCTGATACCAGGTTTTAGCTACCCCTGTTAATTTCGGTAGGGCATAGTGGACTACTTGTTTATCGTTCCAACCATAAATCTGTGCACATTCGTCAACCTTATGAAGCCACATTTCAATCGTTTGTTCTTTACATAGCGGGTCAAAATCAGGAATTAAGTTATTTGAAGCAGGAAACCTATCGCGATCGCTTATATTGTTCATACCCATAACCGCATTAATAAAGTTCGCAATAAATAGATTATTACATGACTCACGATCATGATGGGTTTCTTCACGGGACGGTGTATGAAGGCGAGAAGCTCTGCTCCTTGGTGGATGCATGGATTCCGCGTGGTGCGTCTCGGGCCGCTCTGGAGTGCGCGACCGTGTCCTGGAGGGACCAGCACGACGACTTGCATCACGAGATCTTAGTGGCGGCGTCAGCGTCTCGCGGGTGGTCCGCCTAGGTCCATCACATTCTTTTCGAGTAGACGTACGTTCATCCATGTTCTCGCGGCTTCTACATGTAAAAACAAAAAGAAACGACCAAGTTAATAAACTTCGCTATAATAAATTTGTGCACAAAATTTTATTGACCTGTACATACTTTATTAGAGACCATCAAACATGTCCATCTCCAGGGAGTACCCTGGCAAGATAAACATGCATGAACAACCATATAAACCTCCAGAAACTTCAGAAACTGTATTTATCATAATGGAGACACCGTTACGATAAATACAGTTTCTGAAGTCGTTAAAATAAGACTATCGACTCATTTATTAGTCTGGTAAAGAAAGGTAGGCAATCGTGAAAGAGAAAAAAAAATCGTTACAGGAATAAACTAATAGCCTACTTTCTTCACTTCGGTAAATTGCAATGATATGATTAATAAGGGTAGGCAGCACAAATTAAATAAAATGAACAAAGAACACTTACGTTTTCTACGTACGCCGAATATTTTAGCGTATCTCCAATCCTTTTGTGGGCACTAGGTTGCTAATCCCACTTCTGAGATGTGAACCGTACTGGTTCAACACTCAGAAGCAGGGACTTAGAATATAAAAACACTCTTTAATAACTTTTAAAGTTCAGCTTTATTATTAAAGTTACAGCAATACAGTTTAGAAGCAAGGCAAGTGACTAGCACCGAGGTCGAAGCACGAATAACCGAGCATGGCAGGCTATATTACTATTTATTACTCTATGATGGCAGGCCTATCGCTCAAATACCCGTCGACTGTTAATTTAATTCCCGCCATTTTACTTGCTTAAGATTGGTCGTCGACAACCTGTCAAAGTCTCGACTCACATGAAGTCAACGATTGTAACAAACATAACAAGATATTTCTGACATTGGCAGAATTGTCGGCATTGGCATCGACAGCATTTGCCATAGATAAAAATAGAATAACAAGCTATTGATGTGTTGCTCAGTGCAAAATGACAGCCGATACCAACAGACCTTCCGAGGCACGGAGGAAACTCGGTAGGTAATGGGTGGTCACCCATACACAGACCAACCTAGCCAAGCACGGCTTAACCTGAACATCGACCCGTGTGGCTGTTATTTTTTGGCCAAGAGCTCCACCTGAAGCGGTAGTGTACACAAATAAAATCCATTTTGCACAGAAATATACTACATGCTCACCTCCGACTAAGATTCATCACAATATACTGCTTTTGTGATACTTCATCATAACTATCAAACAAGAATTCATTGCACTAGGAGCTACTAAAGAAACTGGAGTTGTTAGATTTGATGATAAGAACAATTTTGAGATCATTTTAGACCATTTAAGGAAATCTTATTATGTATTAGTCCAACTGGCAGGTCTTGAGGGAAACGGCGCAAAATTTCCTTGGCCTTTTGATAGAAAAGTTTGTAAAATCATGTTTATATTTTGTGGTCTAAAAATATATTTTTATCCTTAGACCAGCGCTAGAATTCTAAAAGCCGTTTTCTATAAGTTACTTACGTATAACTGTTAGTTAATATGCCTACGTCTCGTAGCTATCGGTGTTTCTATAAACAAAAGTTAGCTTGGAATATCCTATCCGCGTCACCTACCTGTCAATCGGAGGACTGTGATTCATAGAAAAAACAAAGAAACTTTTTCCGTAACGTGTTGTTTCTAACGATCCGAAAGCTAAATGTCAAACATTTAGAGATAGCAACCTTCCGTTACCTGTTAGTAAATTATTAAAAATGGCCGTAAGTCATTATTGTACTAGTTATCTACTGACAACTTATTCCGCTACTAATATGTAATATTCTAGTAATGTAGTAACGCTGTTACGCTAGAGAGCTTATACCTACAACAGGAATACCAGCAATGTCCCACATAGGTACGTACCCACACAAACGAAAATAATATTACAAACTAAAAAATAAAACAAACGAAATTAACAAGTTCATACTTTATTCTGCAGAAAGTTTATATTCCTTAAGGCCTTTAACATAAGAAACAATAACATTTATAATCAACAATCTAAACAGGATTCGCTCTATATATTATAAGCGCCGTTGCTTTTAGAAGTCTTCGTAAGAAAAGTCAAAGTGAAATTATTTTACAAAAATCGTCCATAGATAAGAAAACAATACTAGAAGGTAATTCGACTAAGACAGGCGATTTATTGTTGCTCTTCACATTACATTGACGAAGCTCAATCAATCAAACTTATGTTGAACAATTAACTGTTACGTCTAACTAACACGTTAAAATCCAGAAAATTAATAATACAAGCTTTTTGTGCAAGATCATCATACGATAATCGGCTAGTTTTGTGCGAAGAAATTCACAAGTTATCTCCTGCTACAACAATCAATGTTTTTACAGATAATAACAAGCTAATACGGGCAAATGTCCACATTGTTAAATTTTTTTTGTATAACAATACCTAAATGTAATCTGCTAACAAACACGGGCCCGGTATTTTCTTCTCTAATCATAGCCTAACGTAAAACATTTAAAAATGACAGCAATATTGTAAAATAATCCAATATTTTTCTTTATGTTTATGTATATGATTTCCAATTATAATGGATCTGTGATTATAATCAAAGCCAGGCTTGATAAACAAGACTAAAATAGTGTTATTGATATAAATAAATACCTACATTAATTTGGTAAATTTCTACTAAATATTATCTACAGGCATGCTTCGGTAGCTGCTAAAAGCTGTAACACATAGTCAGGCACTATTTGAATTATTATTCTATATTCCATTAATTGAATAACATGACTTACTATATTGTTAATCTAGTGACAGCAAAAATTTTGTCTAGTCCAGTATCAAAAATATTGTCGTATTTGGACTCTCATAAAAACCTATTTTAAATGGTGTCGGACTTGAAACTCACTGATTACTGCAGCGCGCAGGGCTAATGTCATATACCATGTGCGCGCGAGATCTTATCAGTTTGGCGACGTTCTGCGAACACCGTTCGATTACATTGTTTTATTCCACTCGTTAATTTTTTTATTATGCGATTATGTGAGTGAGTGAACTCTTCACCGTCTTGTCACAACAAAAACTACTATTGCTCTAAGCTGCAGGCCAACGACTTGTAACGAAATCATATTGAACACGTCCATGACTTTGTTCTATAAAGCTTAATTCATTCTCTCCTAGTTCGGAGGCTTTCTTATAACGTTTTGGAACTGTGCTTGTTCCAATGTGAAAGAAGAGGAGCTATACAATATGACTAGCTCCTCCTCTTTATAGCAATAGAACAATTAAGGCTTTAACACTTCACAAAACTTCAACAGAACAAGTAATTACTTTCACACTGACTTGACTGTCAGTCTTGTATCGAAATTTACGATTATCAAAAGTTAAAATTATGATAACAAAACGTCTATATTTCCCGAGAATTAAGGCTGAGGTGCAATATACAAACAATTCACCTCTTCCGGTATAAGTAAGTAATATATTAACAAATTAACTTTGATATATTTAGGAAGACACAACATCATTATGTTTAGAGTTCTCGACGAAACGCGAAAGTACCCTATAGGAACTAAAACGGTTGTCAACACAACAGTATCCTGTTTCTCGTCTCAGGAAGACAACGTACAGTACTTTCAGGTAATTACATCTGACAGCACCAACCAAACTGCAACCTTATAGTAACAACAATAAAGATCAGTGATAGTAGTTGATAGTAAGTCGCGAGGTAAATTATCTGTGAATGTCCAGTAATATGATTTTCATGTATAAATGTACTTTTAACATAATTAAATATAATCAAATTCAATATAAACGCAGTAGCCAAATATATAAAGCTACTCTTAGTGAACAACAGGAATTCCAAGGAGATTTTGCTCAGTTACAAATCAGAGGTAATTTAATGTACATTTGACTTATTTTTGTACAATTGCAGTCACAAAGTAGAATGGAAGTTCAATCAATAGTGATGTTAGCCGTGGGTTATTCGCTCGGTAAAACGATAATATTTTACCTTTATTGGTAGTAAATATTTCAGCTACAAAAATTTGCGTAATTGTTGAATCAATTCGCCTACGATCGCTAACACAGATACTTTACCAAAATATTACTAAGATTTATTTGTACATTAGGTAGTATATTGCTTTTTTACCTAGTTATTTAATTATTGTATTTCACATACATTGCGTCTATCGAAATATAAATAACATGACCATTTAAGTACGGACTTAAACGCTAACAGCACTGTGAAACCAACGGTTTTAATAGGTGATCATAAGTAAAAATGACCAGTATATGTATGTCTATGAAATTGTTTGTTTATGTAAAATATTTGCGTGATTTAATTAATTTATACGATGTCGTATTCTCGAGGCACTTTCAGTTATCAATCAATATTATAGGTATAATAATATAAACACTCTAATGCGTGGAAACTCAACAATAAAATGGTAAGCTGTTCGTGTAAATAAAATAATGGAATGTCATTAGCTGCCTATGTTTCAAAGCTTCGTAATGATAATTTTCTGGATTTGTAAGTAACATTCATGTCGACATATTCACAAGGAGTCTACTCTTTAAGTTTAGGGAAGAGTGCGGGCGCGCGCCGTTAACTTTGTACCTGCGCTTCGTATGCGAGTTTCAGGATCTATTCTTTATCCTATGATCTGTAAAAAAAATAAAACGTCAATGTAACAAAATGTCTGATGTTTTAACAACTTTGGTTCACAATATATGGTGAGTAAAATACAGGTGATTCCTATACGGGGTGAAAGTGGACCCTACCCGAAGACGTCAACCAAGCATTCTGTAACACTATGTAACTCTACGCAAAAATGTTTGCTGGGAAAATACTTTTTTTCAGTGTGAAAAATCCCGATTTATGATAGCGCTCAATTTAATTCAGTCAAAATATAGTACTGATGAATGCACTGAATAGTATAGTGGCCATAGAGGTATTTGCAAACGTATGAAAAGCTAGAATTTTAACCTTCAATATCTAAACTACTAAAAGTTCCCAGGTATGGTCTAAAACAAAAAATAATCGCAATGACACGGGAAGAACAAGTGCCTCTCAGCTTCGTTCCGGGTGTTTTTACATTCGTTATTAGGACATTGTCCTAAGGGCAGACAAACCTTCAATTGACTTGTTCAAAAAAAAAACTCAATTTTTTTAAGTAATTTAAACCTTTATCATAAATTATATTAATGATAGAAGCGAAAACCTTTTAATTCTTTTTTTTTTTTAATTTAGACAATTTAAAATTGATAAAATTTTGACATTTGTCACGTGACTAGCAACGCGCCAAAATCTTTCGCCATGTTGGTGACGTCACAATACAGCAATACAGTGTCAATTTTCGTGACCTAACAACATAAGATTTTATAATGAAAAATATATCACGGCAGCTGTTTCATACGATAAGTTTGTAGTTAATATCTACAATAACGTGTTGAGGTCGGTAAAACGACATCAGTCTATTGCCAAATATGTGTAAAATACATATTACTACACCCAACTACACCCTTCCAAAAAATAAGTAACCTATATGCACTGGAAATATTGTACTTAAACAAGCTTCTCGTTTGCTAATAAAACTCAAAAGGTAAAAATAAAAACAGTAACATTCTATCTGCGTTCATTTTCGTCATTATTCATACATAACACAATCAAAATCTTAACAATATTACAAAAAAAAAACCATGTTGCAACATAACAAAAAAAAATAAGATTACCTTTTTATAAGCTTAAAACAATATTATAAAAAATATTTATTGTTTTTACGCTTAAAACAAAATTATTTTAATTTCCTTCTGTCGATTTTTTTAATCCCTTATTTAATTAAGTACTCGAGATTTTCCAAATTTACAAAAAAATAATCCATTGGAATAATCGCTTTCGCACATCACAAAGATTAAAAAAAAAATGGTCGACATTGTCATGTCTTCAACGTCAATATCGAATACAAATTGAGTAGGTAGTGGTAATGAATATTAGTAGATAGAAGAAGAAGAGTAATTAGTAAATTACGCTAAGACCTGGGTATTTTCATGTTGTATGAAACATTTGGAATGATATTTGTCATTTTTGTTATCGAATCTATTCGCGTCTGTGTGGTACAATGTGAAAAATAAAAATGTAAACACACAATATTGCCGCGAAACTTCGACTTTAGATTTCAAAATTCATCATTACCACTACTCATTTAAATGGAACTATGAATGAATTCGTCATATAATTCAATGACGAGTTAATTATTCTCAACATAGTGGAGCTTGGATGTCCGAATTTTTTTTTTACGATTTCTAGCCTGGGCTCTCAAAATGTCGATGACCGTATTCACGCACTTGTAATTTTGTTAGGGTAAATTAAGAATCTTGCGCGCTAAATACATTTAATGGCGTTGACATAGTATCCTTTTATCCAACTCTCTTAATTAACGCACAATCATAGTATTTGATAATCACAATATTAATAATAACAAGAATTAATCGATGAGGCAAACCACTGTATCAGCTGTATGATAAGATGAGTACCTAAACATTAACATTGTGACGTCATGCACGCGCTCGAGTTTCTGCGGGAACTGTCGGCGTGTTTTCGGTACTGTGTTCAAAGAATTATTTTTAATTTAATATATCTTTCTAATTAGAGCGAAAAAAAAAACAAAAAATTGTTTATTATAAAACTTGTAGATCTTTCGATTTATAACAAAAAAATCTAGAATTGTACTTAATTCAGTTCAGCTCTTTCAAATAATTGAGCTAGCTACGAGTTTGCACGAATTTTGCTCGTGTTCTTGTCTATTGGGCGTATCTGTTGTTCAGCATTTCTCATGATGCAGCTACATTTACTGATTACTGTCAGTATACTATTAGGTAGCAGCCGTTGTAGACGCTGCGCGAGCGTCATTGTTTCAACACTAACATTAAACTGACGCGGCGTTGGCAGACATGTTCGTAAGATGCAAGGGAAGCCATAACATGGTAAGTTTTATCATCCTACTGCCTAGCCTATTCCCAACAATGTTGGGGCCGGCTTCCAATCTAACCGAATGAAGCTGAATACAAGTATTTTACATGGTACGACTGCCTATCTGACCTGGCCCCTTATTCACAACGCTTCGATTCCATTTTAGATTCGGAAAGTCGTATGTCTATCTTTTTTTGACATTACGAAATTGAGCGAGATAGACATACGACTTACCGAATCGAAAATGCAATCGAAGCGTTGTGAATAGCTATGCAGAGGGCCTAAAATGGCCGCTTTAGCAGAATCTTAATATGAATCACGTTAAAAATTTAAAATTCTTAAAATGGACCTTACGTTTACGACCATAAAGTCCATTTTAAGAATTTAAAATTTTTAACGTGATTCAAAATAAGAATCAGCTAAAGCGGCCATTTTAGGCCCCCTGATGTTAGAACTGAGTACCCATTGGTGAGACTGGTTGTCAGACTTTCAGGCCACTGACTATCTGTAACGACTGTCAAAGATCTACAAATGGCAGCCGGGATCAACGGCTAATTTGCTATCCGCGGCACGGCGAAGTCTCGATATGTAATGAATCCTAACCTATCCTCGGACCGATCTTGGCAAGCCTTACTTAGCCTTTAATATCGACTCGTGGAGCTGTTAAGTTTACAAGTTGATACAAGACATACTTACTATTGCGTGGAAGAACGAGCGCATGGCTGTCGGGGACGGTACAGCAATGCAGGTTGTTGTGGAACATGTACTGGATGGTCAAGTGCTTGTCGTCGCCCACACACGGGTCGTAGAAACCGGGCAGCTCAGACTGGGGACAAGAATACACAAATTATTTTTCTTCCAACTATGCTTTAATTTCATCACAATCACACTAAAAACTCAGTACAAAGCGAGTCTTTAATGCTCTAGAGCAATAAAAATGTATGAAATTTCATTATTGCACATTTTTTTTTTAATCGCACCAAAAGGTGCTCAATCTCAATGGATTAGCTCTATTCAGCCAGCCGATATCAATACTTTTTTTTACGTACGTATTATTCGTTTGTATCCTACTTGTTCCAAATTTAAAAAAAGATTGCTGCTAACTCTGATTTAAAAATGAAAGAAATTTAAATCAATTGACATCGCCGCGCCCATCTACTTCCCGTGATAACGACTTCATTGTAACAAATCAGCCAAGCCCATCTACCTCGTCTGATAATATTATTCAGTCACAAGTTAAACAAACAAATGTAAATTTGCCCAACAAAACTCTTAACCTTACGTTTAATAATTGCTCAAGTATAACTTTTAATTTCAATAATTAAACTTCTCTTTTAACTGTTTGATATGAGTTTCTTTTATCTACTATTCCTATTAATAGGTAATAGTTGAAAGAAAAGCAGATTATGCACCTCGCCTTAAGTAATTTATATTGCCCTCGTGCCTGTTAGATTAGAGCTCTCGCTAACGCTCGGGCTCTAAATCAGGCACTCGGTGCAATATTAAATTACTTTGTGCTCGATGCAATAATATACTATTATACCATGTGAATAAAAAGGCCTTCACTGTTTTGTTTTTATTCACTATTTTGGTGTTTGAATTTGGAACACAAAAATATATCCGGTCTCTATTTCAATGCTTACACAAACTCCTTGCGCTAAGATTCGAAATTTAAAACTCTTTGGTGCAAATAAATTCTCGAGATTTGATTGGTCGATATTTGCGACAAGGAGTTTGGCATTAGATTAATAAATATTGTTTTTCATCCCCCCATCTCGGAAAGAGTATTTTTGCTCTTCGATATCTGAGTGCAAAAGTCGTTTTTATCCTCTAGAGGATAAAGTAAATTGAATTTAGAACATCGTGTGCACTAAGTTTGTGAATTCAAAACATCATTAAACCTATTTACTTCTACCTCCATGGTGCCGAATTTATCATAGGTACAACCTTTTTTAATTTGTTAAAAACTCAGACTCGGAACCTTCTTGGTGTACTTTTATAATTTGCTTTGCGCGCGCCATTTTCTTGTCAGGTCAATTGTTAAAACCTTAGGTTAAAAACAAGTGAAAAACGTAAAATAAGTGGTTTTGGCGACGAAGAAGTTTATTTGACGCCAACAGAATTGACTGAAACTGTTAATAATGCGCAAATGAGCTTTCTCCCTCAACAATCACGCGAGAAGGATTTGAAACAGTACGATATTAAAAAAAAAATGAAAAAAAATACGTAGAAAATGCCCAAGGCATTAAGTCCGCCTTTGTACAGTTTTTACTTGTGCATAAAGTTTTAATAAATAAATAAATATTACACTCAACTTAACTAACTGTAGCAACGTTACTTTAAATTTTTCTTAATTGTACCTAAGCATTATTTGTTATAATTTAAAGATTATTCTGTAATACTTACCTATCATAATGTAGTAGTTAACACCTAAACTGAAATAAAAGTATCTTGTGATTGTAAATGTTTTTTTTTTGCATTTAGTAATTTCCTCGCTGAGGTGGGATGAAAAGTTACGTGTTGCACTCGAGTGCAAAGATTTTTCACCTCGTGCTCTTTTGATTCCCTCGCTAACGCTCAGGATTCTAATTTTTGAATCACTCGCTGCGCTCGTGACTCAATTTTAGAATCCTTCGCTTGCTCGGTTATCAAAATTGAGCACGCGGTTAAAAAGCAACTTTGCACTCTTGTATAACAAATAACTATTACAAGTTGACCACCCTAATAATAATAATAAGAAAATTACGCTTAATTTCAGTCATTGCTCTAATTTTAATGTCCATTTCAATTAAAGTAACAATTCTTATTTCTTGATTAAATTTCTATTTTCGCTTAAATTATGTCTTTTCTCGTAGTCATGATATAAAGTATAATATGCAACTCCTGAATAAAGTACGAATTTATATCGAGGGCCATGAATCACTCGCGTCGTTCAGGATTCTAACAGTTGAATCACTCGCTGCGCTCTTGATTTAGAATCCTTCACTTGCTCGTGACTCATCTACGGCCCTCGCTTTAAATCCGTCCTTTATTCACTAGTTGCATAATATACTATTTCATCACACTTACACGTAAACAGTATCATAACATGCAGGTTAACTTGGCCGCAACGCCCCGTATAAAACCCTCTACCCTTTTTCTTCCCATGAAGCCCAAGGTCGGAAAGTATTTTTTTTTTATTTGTAGCACTGCACTTAGGTCATGCTAGTTCAAGTTCCAGCAAGGAGTTTACATCAGATCGAAATTTAAAAACCGGCCAAGAGCGAGTCGGATTCGCGCACAGCGGGTTCCGTACAAACTTTTTAAAGGACTAACTTAACTTTGCTGTTCGATCCCTAGAAACGGCTATTGCTCCAACCGCAAATAATAAGTTTGTAATAGTAAAATCGCTCTTTTTTTGTTATTAAACTACATATTTACGGTTTTCAGACTTTTCCCTTTACATGTGCTTGAAGACCTTGCTTTTTGCAATCTCGCTAAATAATACTTTTACACCGTCATGGCTGTATACGTATTTGTCCTTAATATTTCTGAACGAAACATTTGTACTATCTGTGGTGTGGGTTAAAAGCCCCCCATCCGCTTAGAATAAAATTCACGAATTTCGTAATATTAGTTTTGCTAAGTTGTCTATAGCTGTATTTCTTTTTTTTTTTTATTTTTAATAATAAGTTTTTGTGCCCTATAATTTTATCTATTTACCCGCAAATGGCATGAAAAACATTGTATGTATCACGGACGGTACGGGAATTACGATCCTCGACTCATAAAGCCCTCAGTCTTCGACTTCGGGCTTCTACTAGAGCCTTGATCATAATTAATTAATTAATTAATTTTGCATGCCAAAACTCAGGCAGAATGTACCCGGCTCACTATATTTTATAACAACTTTATTGTACAAATACCTACATTCTATGCGAATAAATGATTTGATTTGATTTGAATTCCTTACTTACTGTCCTTAATACACAATGTACTAAAAACACACTACTATAAACCTTTGGAAGACTATCCCCGCAACAGTACGGCAGTGGACACACCAAACGTGCTAAAGGTCAACTTCTACTAGTACGACGAAAAAAATTTGCCAAAAAACTTTGCGAGCACCGAGTGTCTGGTTCGGATGCTTTTGGGGTTGGGCTATTAGCGCGCCCGGTGCGACAGGTGATTACTTGCACCCAGTCGCTTGCTGGTATGCGCATGTACCCCACTAGTGTTTAGGCAAGTGTTCGACCCACTGAGTAAGTCCGCCACCAGTGTAAACAGTCAGCGATTAACTTATGACACGGGACTAACTTATCTAATGCACATGGCAGTCACGACCAATGAAAAATAATGCAAACTTAACAAAATTCAAAGCGCTTTTCTCGTGAAATAACGGTTTATTACTTGAGATAAGACCTATTTCGTAATAGCTTACAACATTTCAAAAAGTTTCGTGAAAACGTAAAACGATAAAGTAGGAAAAATCTTTACATAGTATAAAGCAAAGTCGCTCCCGCTGTCTGTACGCTTGGATCTTATAAACTACGCAATGGATTTTAATGCTGTTTTCAGCAACAGTGATTTAAGAGGTAGGTTTATATCTTATTTGCACCCGTACAAAGCCGGGGCAGGTCGCTAGTGAGTTTTAAATAAAAAAATAAGGCGATGGAACTTATGTGGCATAACCAAACATCGCCAATGTTTTGAAGCTGCTGGGCACAATCTGATTGGAATACACGGAAAGGGGAAACTTAAACAAGAAATGTCTTATGATAGGTATCCTAAACTGTCACGTTGTTGAAAAACCATGTTTTACCTTTAAATGTCACGGCAACGTGACTCTTTTGTTCAAGCTCCACCAATAAAAATTTCATAAGTTTTATTGTATGCCGCAATTTCACAACAAATAAAAACTTTTTCTTTATTTTCTTTCAACTTAACAGGAAAATTTTGTTGAGAAACTCTGGAACGCTAAATAATTATGAATTTACTTTAAATGTCACGGCAATGTAACTCTTTTGTTCAAGTTTGCCATACACAAATTTCACAAGCTCTATTGTATGCCCCCAACATAACAAATAAAAACTTTTTCTTTCTTTTCTTTCAACTTAACAGGAAAATTTAAATGACGATGAGGTGACCAACGTGACTGTTGAAAGCCTTTTGTTAGTTTCCCCCAGCACGAGCACGTGGATTGTTTCTAAGCTTTCTTAAAAGTTTGCGTAATAAGGCATTTCGTCCGTATTGTATGAATTAAAAAATAACATCTCGAGAACAACGAATGATTTATATGGTTTCATTTCCATGATAACAGGAGTGTGTTCACGTTGCTTACAGAAAATCACGCTTGTTATGTTAATTAAACGAGGAAAACTGTATAATGTAGCTACGTAACGCGAGCAACGTATCCATTTCATTGCTTGTGACTATACGTTACTTGAGCAAGAAAAATGTCAATAGTTAATCGCTTCTTCGTATGCTGTGGAATAGTCAGCAGCATAACTATACGTTTGGTGTGAACCCGGGCAAAGGTACCAACATACTTCACACTAGCGGACGTCACGCGGTTTCACCCGCGTAGTTCCCGTTCTCTTGGGAGTACGGGGATCAAATATAGTCTATGTTACCCGCCGATAATGTAGCTATCCATTGCTGAAAGATTTTTTCAAATCGGTCCAGTAGTTTTTATGTTTATTCGTTACAAAAATACAAAACTTTCCTCTTGATAATATTAGTATTGTCTAAAACTTTTATACTTTTCCGAGTAAGATATTAACTACTCCATCTATAACCGGCAGGCGACACGTATGAAAAGCGGCTAAAACCGTTCGTGGGTCATACAAAGCACATTTTTAAACGTAGATTTAAGGCATTATCTACATTTTTCTATCAAAATAAAAGACGATCGGAATGTATTTATGAACATTATTTATTAAAGAGTTCCTCTGAAGTGTTGTCTAATGGATCCTACAGATGTGTAAATAATTCTATTATAGGCTACACTTATTTCGCTCACTAATTCCATGTTCAGATTACCCAATTAATATTGTTATTTTTTTTTACAGACAGAACGTAATTCGATCTCAATTATTTGATTAGCGGGGCTGACGAACACACACACAGAACTTGGCTTAATTTTCATAATGTTCATGATGAGATCAAACTTTCCATAATTAGCCATCAATCATTGGATACTATTAATAGCTAAAGGGAGTAATTTCATGCATGCTTGCAGTGATGCGGGTTATTACCCAACCGCCATGATATGGGGGCGAGGAAACTATTTATAATAATAGCCTTCATTATCCGAATAACTTCCGATGATATTTGTGTTCACATCGCTATGCTAATTTCTTTATACTACACTTGCTTAGTAAGTGTACCAATACTACCCCACTAAAAGGCTTGAAAGCTGTTTATTAAACCTTATCAAAAATCTAGGCAGCTATATTGTATGGAATTTGATTACTGCCCTGAAAATCAGGGTAGTAATCCATTACTTGCGCGTTTTGTTATTTTTTTTAAAGTCTTGATCACGTTGTAAGCAAGTGTAGTATATATCGATCGAGGGTAAGTACAGATTACTAAACTCGTGTGGTTCACGGCCCTCCGCTTCGCGTCGGGCCTCGAAAGAACACTCGATTAGTAATCTGTGCCTTACTCCCCTTGGTGAATAAATAGCTCTTAGCTATCCAATAAATAACCAATATGCTATTTAAAGACGGCAAAGTCAGGTACAAAATGTATCAAGCGAACTATAGACTACGAAAATTTTTTTGGCGCCCGAGTGACGTTGACAGGGAAAGCACAGTAAACAGGAAGCAGTTGGTAAACATTTATTTAGTTGAACATTTGTTTTTGATGTAATAAAAAAATCAAGATGGCGATGTTAGTTCCGACTTTGACCACATCCCAAAAAATATGTTATGTGGAAATAATATTTTTTCCTACAGCTCCGCTATTCTTTTCGGACTAATTTCGTAGCGGGATCCAAGACAGTTAAATTGTTTTTCTGGGACTTTGTCGAGCTTTATTGTGTGCTTTTCTGGTGGTCGGCACTATTGATTCTAGTTTTCAGCAGTTGCACTGGTTGAGAGGAGGCCGTGTCCCAGCAGTGGGAATATTATAGGCTGATGATGATGCACTGGTTTGGAAATAGTATGGCGGGATTGTGCTAAAAAAATGTACTGCTATAACGAGTCATTTTTCTCTGGTATCAGCGCAAGTTGCTGAACGATCTTGGAGCCTTAATGAATGAACGCTTATTATGACAGTATAAATAACAAAAGGCCAAGAGCTAAAGTATTATTTTCCGATAAAAGGTTATCAGTTTAAGTATTCTGGTGCAGCCATACCGTAGATAAAAATGCGTATTCGAATTATGCGACCAATGCACGATTGCCTGACTTCTAAAAGTCGGTCAGCCTTAACTGAGACATTTTTATGCAATCCGTTAAAACTAATACCTGAATTTATTGTTCCATAATACCCTTCAAGGTCTAATATTTTCTTGCTAAATTAAATTATACATTGCATATTTGAATCGCGTGTGCAACGACATATATGTACTTCTTCAGTGGCATGGATTAATGCACGATTTAGTTTAAACTAGCTTCAATTCATATACAGGGTGTCCGGAAATGAATGGATAACCTTGAAATGGCTTATAGTAGAACATATGGCCATTTAGAAAAAAATACGAAAAAAATCTATCATAAGTAGTACCTGTAATCAAGTACATTTATTTTGGAAAATTTGTATGAATTAATTTTTACACAAAGTTTAAACATCTTGGGGGTAAAAGAATGTATGCATGCATGAGTGACCAATAATTTTAAAATAATGTCGTGTTCAAGTAGATTTGATAATGGTACAATTCATAATTGTACCTGCCTTAAATAGTAAATTATTGCTATTAATGCAGACAAGGATAAAAAATTACTGAAGCAAAAAAAAATAATATAATTTAAATCTTATGCAAGCCCTACATCTGCGGGTGATTTTTTTTTATAAGATGGATTTTTTTCTGAATGGCCATGGGTTCTGCTATGGGCCATTTCAAGGTAATCCATTCGTTGCCGGACACCTTGTATAACAGGTTTGCGTTTTATAACAGACACGGTAAATTAATATAGAAATATTGAGTTTATATGATAAATGATGTTTATTTTGCAAGCACCTGACTACTCTGAGAAGAAACAGCCGAAACAAACTCAGAGGTCATAGTCTCTTTTGAAGTCCAGACATAATCTTGCTCAATTCACATGAGGACTATGCAGATTAGTGTCTGAGAAGGTCTTTTGAAGAAAGAACCATACAGATTTGAGTGGGCCTGTCCAGTCAGTGCAAGCATTTGTCAGTTATCGTGTAGCTCGACTTATAACTCAAGGAGCTCAACAAAACGACGAACAATACCAAAGAAAAGACATTTGGGTAGGTCGCTTATAGTACTGAAACTGTCTGACAGTTGTGGGAAAAACAAACAAAAAATAAAAAGGTGGTCACATGGTCCCCACATTCACAACAATCAAATAAAATTAATAATAAGTACTTTTCAAAATTAATGTCAATAAAAATCATAAAAATCATTAAATGTCACATCATTATTCTCTTCCATACTTCTCTGTTTTTGTCATCTCATGTCAGAATGATAAAAAAAACCGGCCAAGAGCGAGTCGGACTCTCGCACCGAGGGTTCCGTACAAACTTTTTAAAGGACTAACTTAACTTTGCTGTTCGATCCCTAGAAACGGCTATTGCTCCAACCGCAAATAATAAGTTTGTAAGAGTAAAATCGCTTTATTTTTGTTATTAAACTACATATTTACGGTTTTCAGACCTTTTCCTTTACATGTGCTGTAAGATCTTGCTTTTTGCCAAATCTCGTGATTCTAGGTCAACGGGAACTTGCATATAGGTTTTCGACCCAAAATCTGTAGGGTAATTCCGGTTGACAAAAATATAATTCAATTATTCGGAATATATTAATTCTTCATTTAAAACCTAAACACATGATTCACAACATTACGGTAATCGATTTACAATATCGGTATCCCAACGTTTTATTGTTTGTTTCTTTTATGGGCCTAGGTACTATATATGGAATTTGAAAATCGAATTTCAAATCGACTGGTTTCTATCTCTCGCTTTTTTCGTATCGAAGTGAAAGTGACAGAACAAAGTGATGTTGAAATCTTTCGAATTTTGTAAGTAGAGTACCTGCACGGTATATAAAAAAAAAAAGTTACTTTGTCTCACGCTCGCAGCAAAATCGAATTTTACTCACTGTCTGTAAACAGCAAAACCTGCTTGTTTGAGGTGCTGAGGTAAAAACGTTATTTGTGCACCATACATCGCCCATTCGATTTAATTCGTTACCTGTCCCACCACAATTAATAATAAACAAGCGAAGTCCGAAATTTCGACATTCACAGAGCAAATTTCATTGGAACAGCTTAATCCCAAGCCTTTTTATCTTCGAGATAGTGATTAACATGATAGACGTCTTTGATTTTACAAATTCTATGAACTACTAGCTGTTGCCCGCGGCTTCGCCCGCGTGAAGTTCGGTTACTGTCCCACTGGATCAAAATAAAGGGATAAATAGTATCCTACATGTTATTCAATCACTGTCACAGTCACTGACACAGTCACTGTCACAATCATTGTCACAATCATTGTCACAGTCACTGTCACAATCATTGTCACAGTCACTGTCACAATCACTGTCGCAGTCACTGTCACAGTCACTGCCACAATCACTGTCACAGTCACTGTCACAGTCACTGTCACAATCACTGTCACAAACACTGTCACAATCACTGTCACAGTCACTGTCACAATCACTGTCACAAACACTGTCACAATCACTGTAACAGTCACTGTCACAGTCACTGTCACAATCACTGTCACAATCACTGTCACAATCACTGTCACAATCACTGTCACAATCACTGTTACATTCACTGTCACAATCACTGTCACAATCACTGTCACAATCACTGTCACAATCACTATCACAATCACTGTCACAATCACTGTCACAATCACTATCACAATCATTATCATCGTAATCACTCATTTATTAATAGGAGCACTCCTGTGAAGTTTCAAATAAAATAGTCTAACTAATCTTGTTTCCCCATACAAACTTTGGAGCCCCGTTTAACCCCCTTAGGGGTTGAATTTTGAAAAATCCTTTCTTAGTGCACCCCTAGACCACATAAGGAACCTACTTGCCAAATTTGGAATCTGTAGACCCAGCGGTTTGGGCTGTGCGTTGATAGATGAGTCAGTCAGTCAGTCAGTCAGTCAGTCAGTTTCTTCTTTTATATATTTAGATGATTATAAAACGAAACAAGTTTACGAAGTAAAACCAGCGGGCGATCAAGACGCTTCTAACGATATCTCATTTGTCGAGTTATGATAAGCAGTTCAATTTTGCGGGAACTGATGAACATACATACATACGGGCTGAAATCGTAACCATCCGCCGTAATCGAGTAATAATAAGTAACGCGTCGTTGTTGTAAGTACGCTTGCTGATTAGTTTGAACAATACAGTTCTTCAATAAGTTGAACGCGTATGGAAAACTTTATGTACGTGCTAGTAACCGTTGAGGAGTTCCGTCATGAGGGTATGATCCTAGCTGCAGTATCAGGCCATGATACAAATGGTGATTATGTTTCAAAATTGAACGCAAATACAAAGTTTCGTGAGCGGTTTATTAACTGTTGAGGAGTTCCCTCATGAGAAGACAATTTATTTTTTATTTTATTTTTTTCATATTCGAAATCATCAAATGACCCTTTTCGTACTGGGCGGAGCGGAAGGGAGTGTCAGACTTTTACTGACTAAAACCCATCCATGTTCCTTCTTCGCCCTCTGTGTTCCGGGGGCCACGGTATCTCTTTCGAACAGTCCCGCAGCCCCGGCATGCATCGGCCCTTGCGGACCCCTTAGTTTCTGCTGACATCTCTTTGAGGCGCGCGTGGAATACGGTCGCGCCGTCTACACGGCCTGTCGTCATAAGACGGACACCCGGTGCGTCCCCCGCGGCGGCTGGGACGTGAGGTTCTCTCCCTGTCACGTTCCGCCACCTCATTCGCCAGCATGACTGCTTCGCAGAAGGAGGTGACAGCGTGCCATTCCGTCTCGCACCGGACCATGGATTGAACCAGGGCCGGACGCGAGAGGTCTTCGCCGCCGATCGCCGCTACGAGGACACGGCGGTGCTCCACCCACGCAGGACAAACCTCCACCGCGTCCTCCGGTCGATCCTCACAGTGGTAACACCCGGGCGTTTCCTCCCGCTCACTAACGCACTAACTTGCAAGTGAAAATAACCTACTTATTTCGGTAGTAATAGTACATTGTTACCCTAGGGGTGAAAGTAACTTATTTAGTCCCGAGACGGGGTTTGGTGCTCGAGCGCAGCGAGGGCGCTCATAGTTCGAGGGACTAAATTTTTGTTTAACCCGAGGTATACACAGTGCTGCCACCGCCGCAGCCGCAACCGCCGCCGCTGCCGCTCCCGCTGTCGTCGCCACAGGGGGGCTCTCACAGGGGGCTAGGGAGGAATCGTTGATGGAATGCCAATAACGGCTCCACTTCGCTTCCTCCAAGCGAACATCAACCACTGCGCCTGTGCTCAGGATCTGTTGCTCCAGAGCATGGCGCAGTGGTTGATCAACATCGCTGTGGTCGCTGAGCCGTATTTCGTCTGGCCCAGGGAAGACTGGGTGGCGGACCTAAGCGGCTCAGTGACCATAGTGTCGTCGGCCGCCGCCGGCACCCCGACCCTTGAAAGTGTCAGGAGGGGTCGGGGGTGCGTAGCAGCCCGGTTCGGGGAGATCGTCGTAGTGGGTGTCTACTTCTCCCCGAGCCGAACTCTCGCCGAGTTCCACAACTCTCTCGCAGAGTTGAGTGTCGTCGTCGGAAACCATTCCCTCCCCGTGCTTGTCCTCGGGGACTTCAATGCCAAGAACTTGGCTTGGGGTTCCCGTTGCACAGACGTGCGGGGAAGGATGGTGGAGGACTGGGCCCTGGAGAAGGGCCTGGTCGTCCTAAATCGGGGTTCTGTCGCCACGTGTGTGAGGATGCGGGGCGAGTCGGTGGTGGACATTTCGTTCGCTAGCCCCGCCCTGTCACCGCGTGTCGTTGACTGGCGCGTCATGGAGGGGGTGGAGACCTATTCCGACCACCGGTACATCCGGTTCGACGTCTCCACCCAGACCTCAAGCGCGCCAGTCCAACAGGCCCCGAGTGGTCCGCGCTGGGCGCTGAAGCAGCTGGACCGGGAGCTCCTCCTGGAAGCCTCGATCGTGCAGGCATGGGTGACATCACCGGACAGGCCTGCCGACGTTAACGATGAGGCAGGGTGGTTCCAGGAGGCCATGTCCGATATCTGTGACGTGGCAATGCCCCGAGTCCGGCAGGAAGCGCCCGGCGTCAGGTGTACTGGTGGTCGCGTGAGCTGACGTCTTTACGGGAGGCGTGCGTGGCTGCGCGACACCTGTACGCCAGGCACCGCAGGCTCCGCATTCGCCCACCGAATGCGGCAGCCATTGAGGCGGAGTTATATGAGGGCTACAGAGCGGCGAAGACCGCCCTCCGCGAGGCTGTCCTGCGGGCCAGGGATCTGGCCCGCGAGGAGATGCTGGGGGCTCTCGGGGCGCCCTTACAAGATGGTGCGGGATAAACTCCGCACCTGGGCCCCCCGCTGACGCAGAGTCTCCGGCCTCAGCTCGTGGAGGACGTGGTGAGCGCTCTGTTCTCCTCGCGAGGGGAACACCCGCCCCCGCCTATGGCTCCGCCGGCTGCGGACCACGGAAGCGACGACGACGACGCTCCGGAAGTGACCGGGGTAGACCTGAGAGTGGCGGTACGCAGGCTCAGTGCCAAAAATACCGCCCCGGGACCCGACGGCTTGCCTGGCAAAGCCTGGGTCCTGGCCTCGGAGGCTCTCGGTCCCCGACTGGAGGGGTTCTTAAGCGCATGCTTGGAGAGGGGCCAGTTCCCGCTTCGCTGGAAGACGGCGAAGCTGGTCCTTATCCGGAAGCCGGGGCGCCCGGCGGACTCTCCGTCCGCCTACCGGCCCGTGGTGTTGCTCGACGAGGTGGGCAAGCTCTTTGAAAGAGTCATTGCAAACCGCCTCGCCGAGCACCTTGCGGGGACGGGGCCGGACCTTGCGGAACACCAATATGGTTTCCGCAAGGGGCGCTCTACGGTGGACGCCATCATGTTCGTGAGAGCCCTCACGACGAGGGATGCGGTGTCCAGGGGTGGGGTGGTCTTGGCGGTGTCTCTCGACATCGCCAACGCCTTCAACTCCATGCCCTGGAGCTGCATAAGGGAGGCACTCCGGTATCACCGGGTGCCGACCTACCTTCGTCGTGTGGTCGGGGACTACCTGACGGATAGGGCCGTCATCTACCCCGGTCGCAGCGGAGACTGGAACCGGCGAGAGATGTCGTGCGGTGTTCCACAGGGATCGGTTCTGGGGCCGTCCTTGTGGAACATCGGGTACGACTGGGTGCTGCGCGCCGACCTCCCTAGCGGTGTCAGCGTAGTTTGCTACGCTGACGACACGCTGGTGCTGGCACAGGGGAGGTCGCACGAGGCGGCGGCCGACACTATGACACGCGGGGTTGCGATAGTCGTGGAGAGAATCCGGCAACTGGGTCTCGAGGTGGCACTGCACAAGTCCGAGGCCATGTGCTTTCATGGGCCTCGGAATGCGCCACCTCCGGGATCCGCAGTGATGGCAGGAGAGGTTTCCATCGGCGTCGAGTCGACGCTGAAGTACCTGGGACTTGTCCTCGACAGCCGGTGGAACTTCGTGGAGCATTTCCGACGTTTGGCCCCCAAACTGGAGCGGACAGGGGCTGCCTTCAGGCGGCTCCTACCCAACCTGGGGGGGCCAAACGCCTCCTGCCGGAGGCTCTACGCGGGAGTCGTGCGGTCCATGGCCCTTTACGGGGCCCCGGTGTGGGCGCGTTCATTGAGGCAGCGAGCCGCCAACTATTTGAACGCGCCCCAAAAGGTGGTGGCCGTAAGGCTAATCCGGGGATACCGCACGATCTCCCGCGAGGCGGCGAGCCTCCTTGCCGGATTGCCGCCATGGGATCTGGAGGCGATAGTCCACGCGCGCCTACATGAGTGGCGCGCGGAGGCGCTACGCCGGGGGGAAACTCCGCTGCCGCGGCAAATTGTCGCTCAGCGGACGGACTTCCGGCGTGATCTCATGGCGACATGGAGAGAGCGACTGTCGCAACCCCGTGCAGGGCACGCCACAATAGTGGCGGTAAGTCCCCTCTTTGAGGAGTGGCTGGAGAGACGCCACGGCGTCCTCACCTTCCGCCTGACGCAGGTTCTTACCGGACACGGTTGTTTCGGTAAGTTCCTGCACCGAATCGGGCAGGAGGAAACGTCCGGGTGTCACCATTGTGAGGATCGACCAGAGGACACGGTGGAGCACACTGTGGAGGTGTGCCCCGCTTGGGTGGAGCACCGCCGTGTCCTCGAGGTGGCGATCGGCGGCGGCGACCTCTCGCTCCCGGCCCTGGTTCGTGCCATGGTCCGGAGCGAGTCGGAATGGGACGCCGTCACCTCCTTCTGCGAAGCAGTCATGCTAGCGAAGGAGGTGGCGGAACAGGACAGGGAGAGATCCTCACGTCCCGGCCGCCGCGGGAGACGCCCCGGGCGTCGGGGGCCACGTGGTGGCTTCCGGACACCGTAGGCGCGGGCCTGTGGACGGGGAGCTATGGGCTAGCTCGCCGTCCGTACGTCTCATGACGACAGGCCGTGTCGACGGCGCGTTCGTGTTCCACGCGCGCCTCAAAGAGAGTCAGCAATAGGGAAGGGGTCCGCAAGGACCGAAGCCTGCCGGGGCTGCGGGACTATTCGAAAGAGATACCGTGGCCCCGGAACACAAAGGGCGAGGAAGGAACATGGATGGGTTTTAGTCAGTAAAAGTCTGACACTCCCTCCTGCTCAGCCCAGAGCGGGAGAAGTCATTTGATGATTTCCCATCCAAAAAAAAAAAAAGGTATACACAGTGCTTTTCATTACGAATACAAGGAAAGTAAAAATAAAAAAACATGAAACAACTCGAAAAAACAAATGAAGATCCGATTGCCGCTTTCCCGCCTATTTTGTTCTTTTTTTTCTGTGGCTGGCCAGCTATTCAGCCATTACCTATTTTTCATTTTCATCATCGAAAAAATGGTAAATATTTTGCCCAAATCTAAGTTATTTTTAAGAAATAGTTGAAAAAAAGCTTAATCTACCGCCTTGTGCACATGTGTAACTTATATCACCGCAAAAAACTGTCGTAAATACTTTGCAAGAGTGTCATCTAGAAATTCCTCTTTATTGCTCGAGCTATAAATATTTGATTGTTCATGCTGGGTGGCTGAAGTGTTACCGTCTGTTATCTCCAAGGTCTTCAACATAGGTCTGAAAGCTCAGACCGAATAAAAAACCAAGACATAGCGCTGAGAACAATGAAATGAGGCATGCTCAAAACTACGCCTCGCTCTGTGCATACACGCTCACACGCACACATTTACATCTAACTACAATTAAACTACGCCTCAATAAATGCACACATGTTTACGAAACCAGCCTCACTTCTCTGTTCGCAGAGTTCCGTCTGAACTTTTTTATTTGGTCTGACTCTGAAAGTTGGGTATGAAAAGTAAATATTCATGAAAACTACAACAACAAGGTTACATTGCAGAACACATAAGGTATGTGAGATTTGGGTAGTAGGAAACCAATAGAAAACCAACCGATAAACGTACTTCTATGGTGGTAAGTTTTGGTCATCATTCAAATTATTTTCGACCTCAATGGTACTACCGACAGAACCATCAACAAACTTGATCTCTCGATTTATATTATTTTCTGGGAACTGATACCTAAAACAAGCGAGTATTTGGACCAGTCTATTTTAAATCTTTACCGACCCGACAGACGTTGTCCTGTCAACTATGAATATTGAATTCGAATTGACATACTACCAACCTACGTACTACCTACCTACCACCTAACTACCAACGACCTACCTATCTATACTACCTAATTTCTACTTACCTCCTACCTACCTACCACCTATCTACTACCTACCTATCTACTACCTACCTATCTACTACCTACCTATCTACTACCTACCTATCTACTACCTACCTTCTCCTTACCTGCTACCTACCTTCTCCTTACCTGCTACCCACCTTCTCCTTATCTGCTACCTACCTTCTACTTACCTGCTACTTACCTGCTACTTACCTGCTACTTACCTATTACCTACCAGTTAATTCGGACGGGTTGTATGTAATTAAAATAATTTCGCACAAAAACAATGCACGATTAAATCAATGATCCGTTTACTTTGCGTTTACTATGCGCTTATGCACGTAAAAAATACATAAGTACCTTCGACTTCGGCAATCAGCCATCATTTGAGTCTTCAACTGTTTTAGTTATCGCTTTACAATTGTATTTTTCTTGTTACCCATGTTACTCAAAAAAAAAGTAGATTTAATGATAATAATAATGGCGGCTAGGCGCAGAGCTAAGTGACATAGACTACCCGTCTCAAGAGAGCAAGGGCAACTAATCGGCGAGTGATCGGTGAAACAAACTGATGTCTCAAGCTCGCGTCACGTGAGACGGAAGACAGCTTATTTCGCGGATTAATAATGTAGTGAGCGTCAAATGCTTTGTAGTCTGTTATTTCCTAAAATAGAAAATATTTTGAAAAACTGCTAGGGTCAGCTCAAGGTTTAATGATAATATTTATCTAGTTTGTAGTTCAGTAACATGCACCAAAATAGAATACAAACCAAAAATGTAAAAAATTAGAGGTAACTTTGTGATGGTTTTCTATAGAGAAAATTTTATCCTATTATGTTTTTCGTCAGGGCCAACCTTCACATTCATAATAAAGTTTTCTGACATGTACTTTTTTTCCAATTAGAACATAATTTACTACTGTGAAAATCGAATCAAAGATTGAAGATTTTGCTTTAGGCCCACTCTTAACAGCCTGTATAGATGAATATAATTTTAATTAACCGATTTCTAAAAATGGAGAAGGTTATGTATTCGGCCGGCCTCATTATTTTTTTTTAAATGACATTTTTTAATCTGATTTTGTTTTTTTTTAACTTTTATGACATCGAAAGAATAATTTAGTTTTGATTTAGTATGGTTGTGTTGTTTTCCAGCAACGCTACGAAAGGAGAAATGAGTTATGTTTTTTTTTATGTTATTTTATTATTATATTAAATTAATGTTTGGAATATTTGTTACTTTTTTTACAAGAATTTTGTGCAGACCTGCAAGTTATATGTATAAATAGAACACTTACAGGCGTAGGTACAGCATTGAAGACTCATGATTGTGTACACATTGTTGCACGAAATAATAGTAGAGCAAGGTAATTGATGAATCTACAACATTACGTGAAGAGCAATTTCAGAAATTGCTAGTCTTTATTACATACCGGTAGTTATGGAAAACGTGCTCCATTGTCATGCAGCCGGGACCGCCTACCTTTGTAATCATGGAAAAATCCAGCATTTGCCGTAAACAGACTGGCTAGTAAGTACAACTTGGGTGGCAAAAACTGAATTATAGTTTCCTGAAGAGATTTAAAATAATGTAGCACAAGGTTTACGATATTTTTATCCTTGGGTGTTTAGTAGTTATTTTAAGAACGCAATATTTGGCATACATGTTCAAGACCTATCTTCGGAGTTTCGTCAAACGAAATTTTGCATAAATGAACTTTGGCTAGTTAAGAAACTGAGGCCGGATAGCTGTCAGAGCACTAATTTTAGTTTGAGCAGACTTTTTGAGTGCAGAACTAGCAATCTTCCACTATTTAACATATTAATTAGACGGAGCATAAATGATTACGAAACCCGCCATTATATGCCATGGTCAGGAGAGTCTTAAAACGTCAAGTGTCAGCACTTGCCGTTCATAGCAAAATAGCGGCTATCTAACCAATCTTGGAGTAATAGGAGTGAAGGCAGCACAGTACGCTGACCTTCCACCTCTTAAAGGTCTTGTCACAATACGATACCTATGGTTGATCGTCTTTCCATGAAATGAAAAACATAACATCATGAAAGACCATACAATCGTTATGCACTCACACACTATAACAATGAGTAACAGTCATAAGCCCGAGATTTCATTTTCTTTAGAATATTTACACTGTCAAATACAAATAAGCCTGCATTTTTTTCATTATGTTGAATTATTTGGTTCTTTGCCCCGGTTATCGCGTTCTTGTGACTCGTTTGTTATTTTAACAATCAGCGGCAGCGGTTGCCTCTGCTGTTGGCAATGTGACGCACATGTTTATAAGCCCTGAAATATGCTGTTGTTAGGGTATATTCTGAATATAAACATAATATACACACCTTGCTTGCTTCGAGCAGTTCTAACCGAGAGTCCTTGACGAGGCACTGCACCGGTATTGTGACGTCAATCACTTCACTGAACGTGTTGGGCGTCTCGGGCGAGTTCCCGTCGCCCGTCGGCTCTGCGCCTATTTCGTGGCTAGACGTATCTGAAAACAATAAATCTTTCGTCAACAATTGTGTAACAACTGGCAGAAGGTACA
Source organism: Xestia rhomboidea (assembly GCA_963853795.1). Classification (NCBI taxonomy): domain Eukaryota; kingdom Metazoa; phylum Arthropoda; class Insecta; order Lepidoptera; family Noctuidae; genus Xestia; species Xestia rhomboidea. The sequence continues at coordinate 20,883,193 of OY970756.1, read as the reverse complement.
GTCACGAGCAATTAAATGTACACACGTAGAAGCTTTTAAAATTGATTTTCTCCTACTGTAATATAGTATCACTGCTGAGTTGAAATCGATTATCAGGAGAAAATAGCGTTTTTTAGTGTATACATATTTAGGGGCCATCCCTAAATTACGTCACACGTTAAGGGGGAGGGAGGGGGTCGACTAAGTGTGACCAGGAGGTGGGAGGGGGTCCTAAATTTTGTGACGTCACATTTCAAAATCTTTATAAGTCTGAATCTTTAATAAAAATCATTGATCGTTTTTAGTTTTGTTAAATGTTTGAAATGTTTAATTTGATGTAAATTTTATTAAAAAAGAATTTAAATCGAAATAAAACTAATTTACAATAATTTGTAGATGTAAAATATATTACGTCACACTACGGCGGGGGGGGTCAAAAAATCATGAAATTCGTGTGACGTAATTTATGGATGGCCCCTTAGTGCTTGTGACTGTACTTTTTCTTTTCTTTTTAGCGCTATGTCTAATTTATATACTTTTTGGGTCCAGTAAGTGGCCTCTTTTATTGCGGCGTCAGAGGCTTTGTTCAGATCATCAAGAGTGCAGGTGAACGACTCTTGGGACACTCCAGCAGGTAGAACATAGTCTAATAACTTATATACAGGGTGTAAGGTGTAAAAGGACTTATCACAAAGTCGTGAACCAAGCATTCTGTACTAACTTAGTAACACTGCGGAAAAAATATTTACAATCATTGCAAAGCAAAACTAAAAAGAAAAACCACATTGTTTTCAACTTGTCACCTTAATGATAGCCCAGTCAGAAACTTGCGCCTTTTTTTTTTTTTTTTCTTATGGGAAATCATCAAATAACTCCTCCTGCTCTGGGCGGAGCAGGAGGGAGTGTCAGACTTTTACTGACTAAAACCCATCCATGTTCCTTCATCGCCCTTTGTGTTCCGGGGCCACGGTATCGCTTTCGAATAGTCCCGCAGCCCCGGCAGGCTTCGGCCCTTGCGGACCCCTTCCCTATTGCTGACTCTCTTTGAGGCGCGCGTGGAACACGAAGGCGCCGTCGTCATGAGACGGACGTCCGGTGAGCTAGCCCATAGCAACACGTCCACAGGCCCGCGCCTACGGTGGCCGGAAGCCACCACGTGGCCCCCGACGCCCAGGGCGTCTCCCGCGGCGGCCGAGACGTGAGGATCTCTCCCTGTCACGTTCCGCCACCTCCTTCGCTAGCATGACTGCTTCGCAGAAGGAGGTGACGGCGTCCCATTAGGTCTCGCTCCGGACCATGGCTTGGACCAGGGCCGGAAGCGAGAGGTCGCCGCCGCCGATCGCCACCTCGAGGACACGGCGGTGCTCCACCCAAGCGGGGCACACCTCCACAGTGTGCTCCACCGTGTCCTCCGGTCGATCCTTGCAATGGAAACACCCGGGCGTCTCCTCCCGCCCGATTCGGTGCAGGAACTTACCGAAACATCCGTGTCCGGTAAGAACCTGCGACAGGCGGAAGGTGAGGACGCCGTTGCGTCTCCAGCCACTCCTCAATGAGGGGACTTATCGCCACTATTGTGGCGTGCCCTGCACGGGGTTGCGACAGTCGCTCTCTCCATGTCGCCATGAGATCATGCCGGAAGTCCGTCCGCTGAGCGACAATTTGCCGCGGCAGCGGAGTTTCCCCCCGGCGTAGCGCCTCCGCGCGCCACTCGTGTAGGCGCGCGAGGACTATCGCCTCCAGATCCGGAGGCTCGCCGCCTCGCGGGAGATCGTGCGGTACCGCCGGATTAGCCTCACGGCCACCACCTTTTGGGGCGCGTTCAAATAGTTGGCAGCTCGCTGCCTCAATGAACGCGCCCACACCGAGGCCCCGTAAAGAGCCATGGACCGCACGACTCCCGCGTAGAGCCTCCGGCAGGAGGCGTTTGGCCCCCCCAGGTTGGGCAGGAGCCGCCTGAAGGCAGCCCCTGTCCGTTCCAGTTTGGGGGCCAAGCGTCGGAAATGCTCCACGAAGTTCCACCGGCTGTCGAGGACGAGTCCTAGGTACTTCAATGTCGACTCGACGCCGATGGAAACCCCTCCTGCCGTAACTGAGGATCCCGGAGGTGGCGCGTTCCGAGGCCCATGAAAGCACATGGCCTCGGACTTGTGCTGTGCCACCTCGAGACCCAGTTGCCGGATCCTCTCAACGACTATCGCAACCCCGCGAGTCATGATTTCGGCCGCCGCCTCGTGCGACCTCCCCTGTGACAGCACCAGTTTGTCGTCAGCGTAGCAGACTACGCTGACACCGCTAGGGAGGTCGGCGAGCAGCACCCAGTCGTACCCGATGCTCCACAAGGGCGGCCCCAGTACCGAACCCTGCGGAACACCGCACGACTTCTCTCGCCGGTTCCAGTCTCCGCTGCGACCGAGGTAGATGACATACCTGTCCACCAGTTAGTCTCCGACCACACGACGGAGGTAGGTCGGCACCCGGTGATACCGGAGTGCCTCCCTTATGCAGCTTCAAGGCATGGAGTTGAAGGCATTGGCGATGTCGAGAGACACCGCCAAGACAACCACACCCCGGGACACCGCATCCCCCGTCGTGAGGGCCCTCACGCGCATGATGGCGTCCACCGTAGAGCGCCCCTTGCGGAAACCAAATTGGTGTTCCGCAAGGTCCGGGCCCCGTCCCCGCAAGGTGCTCGGCGAGGCGGTTTGCAACTACTCTTTCAAAGAGCTTGCCCACCTCGTCGAGCAGCACCACGGGCCGGTAGGCGGACGGAGAGTCCGCCGGACGCCCCGGCTTCCGAATGAGGACCAGCTTCCCCGTCTTCCAACGAAGCGGGAACTGGCCTCTCTCCAAACATGCGCTAAAGAGCCCTTCAAGTCGGGGCCCGAGAGACTCCGAGGCCAGGACCCAGGCTTTGCCAGGCAAGCCGTCGGGTCCCGGGACGGTATTTTTGGCACCTAGCCTTCGTACCGCCACTCTCAGGTCTACCCCGGTCACTACAGGAGCGTCGTCGTCGTCACTTTGGTGGTCCGCTTCCGGCACCGCAGCCGGCGGAGCCATAGGCGGGGGCGGGTGTCCCCTCGCGAGGGGAACAGAGCGCTCATCACGACCTCCACGAGCTGAGGCCGGAGACTCTGCGTCAGCGGGGGGGGCCAGGTGCGGAGCTTATCCCGCACCATCTTGTAAGGGCGCCCCCACGGATCTCTGTCGAGAGCCTCCAGCATCTCCTCGCGGGCCAGGTCCCTGGCCCGCAGGACAGGCTCGCGGAGGGCGGTCTTCGCCGCTCTGTGGCCCTCATAAAGCTCCGCCTCAATGGCTGCCGCATTCGGTGGGCGAATGCGGAGAAACTCGCGCCTAAGAAATAGCAACCACATAATATGTACGTTCGAACAAGCTACTTGGTTTACAGTTTAACCAACAAATAACATTGAAAAATGCAAACTAAATAGCTTGTACGACCGTACAACGACCTTTATGGTTAAGAAATGCTTGCCGCGGTCAGTCCGTGGATAGGTGACGGAAGTAGTCAGAAGCCCAAAACTCTGACAACCAGTATGCTTATGCGCAAAACCGTGAATTTTTACTCCCAAAAAAAAGTCGTTTCCTATTGATTTATTTTTTCGTAGAGCTACTTAGTTTCATGTACACAATTTCGCTTTGTGAAGGGTTGATTTACAACCTGTATAAAAGGTGTCGCTTTGCATCCTGGTCAAATTCAAGGAGGTATAGTCTATGCTAATGATTCTCGACCCGAATCAATAATAAAATGGTTTGTTTTTTTTTTACGGAAATCGGTAAGTGTAAACAACCTGTATTTTAAGGCCGCCCGTCTGTTACTAGCCCTATAATTGCGCCTTCACACAAATAAACGCACAAAGCGCCTTGTCGCGCGAAGGGTGATTCTGATTATTAATTATTTATATTATTCTTAATACTGTCAAAATTAAAAAAATAAAGTAGCAACTTTATTAATTACTAGCTGACCCGCGCAACTTCGTCTGTGATATATAAGAGAGACAGAGAGATGGTTAGAGAGAGTGTGAGACACCCTTAAAATCTTTTAACGGTGTCTCACACTCTCTCTAACCATCTCATCATCATCATCTCTCCATCATCGCGATAGCATCTAGTCTATCTAGACATAATAATGCTATCGCGGACTTTTTATAGAACTTTTTAAGAGGAAAAATTCCGTCATACACGATTGTTGCGTAACTTTAACCGTATACGCAGCGCACGCAACGAAAGATCTCAAAAGGAATATCTTTTTCCTTTTTTTGCAACATTTTTCATTGATGCTCTGCTCCTATTTATTGTAGCGTGATGTTATATAAACGTTGTAAAGTTGTTGTTCGTTGTTGCCTTCTCCGATAAATGGGCTATCCAATACTAATAGATACTTTCAACTCGAACCAGTAGTTCCCGAAATTAGCGTGTTCAACCAACCAAACAAACACTTCAGCTTTATAATATTAGGTATAGTATAGAATCAAGTAGGTAACAATTTAATTTCTCTAAAACGTTTGCATTAATCGCTAAAATATTCTGTTTTTCTAAATAAGGGCTTCCCTCGCCAGCCTCCTCAGCCTTACGTTATCATCTTTAGACACTTGATGACAGTCATACTCCAGCTAGGTCGAAAGTTCTCATCAAGGTGCATAAAATGAGCCCAAACACGATATAGATACTGTAAAGTCTTGATAACCTCTTGCAACTGCCTTCCGTCTCCAGCGTAAGACCTTCGATGACAGTCCAGGCAGGTCTTAAATTCTCACCAAGGTGAATTAAATGAGGCCAATAACAATATAGCTGTAAATATAATCTACGTGAACTGCGTATGGATTATTGATTATTGCATTTAGCACAGCACAGTTCTTGCACGGCAAGACCACGTGAATTTATCAGGCTTCTGATGTTCGCTAAACTACTTTTTGGAGAAATCGTCATACTCCTGCCCTAATCCCAATTTATTTGGGGTCGGCGCAGCATGATTCTATTCTTCTTCTATACTTCTCTATTACTTTATAGAAAACATATTTCACCACGAAAAAAAATAAGAAATATAGTAATGCAAACAATTTAATACAAAAAGAAATCTATGAAATCTCACAACATAAAAAAAATAAACAAATCACAAAAAGTGAAAATAATGTGGGGGGGGGGGGTTTGAACCTGCAAACCCCGTAGCTTACAGAGGAGTTAGCGTACCACTGGTCAGTTTCCTTACTCGTCAATTTCACTAATTCACCAGTTTACTCATTAGACAGTTTCTGAATTCGCCAATTTCCTTATTTGCCAGTTTCGCTAAGTTGTCAATTTCCCTATTAAGTTGGTTCGCAAGTTTTCTTGTTCGTCAGGTAGTTGAGATTGTCAGTTTTGCTATTTCGTCATGTTCCTAACCCATTACTTTCCCTGTTCGCAAGTTTTCTTGTTCGTCAGTTAGATTAGATTGTGTTTTACTTCCTTCGTGTCATGTCATATATTAATGTAAATACCTATGACATTCCTTTTTAAGTTATTACCTGATTACGTAAGTACAGAAAACTAATTTCAGCGTTTGTTTTTATCACTTGGCCTTTAAAAGGAGGTTGAATGTTATACATGGGGCAAGTATTTTTTCTGGTGACTTGAAATTTCGTACAAAAACACTTTGTTAGTTTCTTTGCGTTATTATTACGCTTGACGGAAAAATATATACCTATCGTTGAATTTAACATTTCATTTATTGCTTTACGTTGTACATGAGGTCTTAAGGATACAGAAGGTATGTCGTGTTAGTGTAAAGTATCAAAAAACCTTTATTTCATCGTGCTAAATTGAATGAAAAAAAATACACAAACTGTCCCTAACTGTACCTAATTGTGGAAATTTGACTTATTGCCTATCTGATATGATAACGGTTTGATAATAATCTCAGTTGAATACCTATGTCTTAATTTTTAACAATAATACATTTGATATTCTTAACTACCTTGGCCACCCTAATTGTTTTTGTCACTGACTGTACCAATAACATAACATATTTAAATATAATCAAACAACAGCCTAGCAAAACTAGTGAGCGAGGAAACTGAAGAATTTCGAAAACAGTAAACTGGCAAAATTGTCTACCTAGCGTAACTGACGGATAGGTAAACCGTTCGATTAGCGAAGCTGACGAATAACGAAACCAGCGGATCGCAATACTGGCAATTTCACGAAACTGTCATTGAGGCAAAACTAGCAAAGGAGGAAACTGACGAATCAGGAAAATGCCTAACTCATTAGACAATTTCGGTAGGTTGACAATTGCCCATTGTCAACCTACCGAAATTGTCTAATGAGTAAACTGGTGAATTAGTGAAATTGACGAGTAAGGAAACTGAGCGGTGATGAAACCGCTAGGCTATTTACTTCGTTGACATAAGCTACAAATAGCCGTTCTCATGTACTTACGTCATGACTGAAACGTCAAACAATTGAAGTATATTCAAAATCAAAAAATACAGGTGTGTCATAATAGTCGGTAAGCCACAAACTAAGCATCGCTTGTATCTTGTGGCTCAGGAGTGCGAATGTACAAAAAAATAATTACATTAAACAACAAACATGTGGATATTAAAATATTATAACAGGGTAACCATTAACAGGGTGCAGGTTAATGCAAAATAGCAAAATAATAATAAAAACAACGTTTGCATTTCTTGGGCTTGTGTTTTGGTGTGTTTGAGTTCTTGTGAGTGTACGTGTGTGTATGAGTGTGGGTGTGTGTGTGTGTATGGGTGTGTGTGGCTGTATGCAGGTGCTATAGCAAGGCTTCGGTAGCATCGTATGACAATTTCAATAGGGCTACTCTTAACATTTTTTTACAGGTGGTGGTTGAGCAGTCTCGTAGGTCGCAAAAATTTGTACAGCGTCTAGCTAGTTCCGATTTGGTAATTGGTATAGGTACTCTAAATACCCGCTTGTTTATTAAGTTGTTGTATTCTGGCAGTTTTTTTACTGTTGCGTGATACTTAAGCGTTGCTTGAAGAATTGAACAGTTGTCGTACCCTTAGAACTTTAAACTCCAGGTAAACAAGATCTGTGGGGAATCTGAAAGGTTTTCTTAGTGCAACCTTGATCAGTGCCCGTTGTGCCCTCTCTAATGTAATAAATGTGGTTTTACAAGCCCGACCCCATATACCGATGCAGTACTGCATGATTGACTGGCAGAGTGCGTAGTAGACCGTTCGCAGTACATCGATTGGGGTACAGTCACGGAGTTTTTTCATGACATGGATCAGTTTTCGCACTCTGGAGGATAGGCATATATGTGGGCTTTGTAAGTCAATTGGTTGTCTATGGTTATTCCGAGGTATTTTATAATGTCAGTTCGTTCAAGTACTTCACATGGGCATGTGTGACTGACATTTTATGTCAGTAAATTAGTGTCTAGGGCGTGCGCTGTCTGAGTGAGGCCTTGTCCCGCCGAACGATACACCCGCTCCCAAGTTGAATCGCGAAAGATGATGGCAGTGTCGTCGGCATAGCAGATCACTTCCGCGCTGTTTATTGGTAGGCTTACTAGTTCATTTATGTACAGCGTAAAAAGCGTTGGGCCGAGGGTACTGCCTTGCGGAACACCAAACGTGATGGGTAGCAAGGTACTTTGGAGACTGCCTATTTTGGAGTATTGGCACCGTGATGTCAAGTAGCTACGGAACCATTCCAAACGTATATCGCTTATCCCCGTAGCCTCTAACTTTTTTAGAAGAATCCCAGGAGACACGGTGTCGAATGCTTTTGCCAAATCAAGAAAAACACCGACGCAGCATTTTCCATTTTCTATGTGGTGTGAAACTTGATTAGTCAAGAGAGACACCGCGTCTTCAGTAGACTTTCCTCGTCGAAATCCGAATTGTCTGTCCGAGATTATTTTAGTTTTGTCCAGAAAATTGACCAGTCTTTTATTGACAATTTTCTCCAGAATTTTGAAGACTATACTTAGCAGAGCAATAGGCCTGTAGTTTTCTGGCAAGTCTTTGGGACCGCTTTTATAGATAGGAGAAACTGCAGCAACTTTCCAGGCGTCGGGGAAGACACCTGTTTCTATACTGAGGATAAATATGTGTGTAAGTGGTTCAATTGGGCTTTCCCTGCAGTTTATGATTAGTGGAACTGTTACTTGATCTGGCCCCGGTGCACTATCTATTTTCAGGTTGTGTATTATGTTAGAGACTTCTTCTTCATCTGTCGGGTGCAAATAAAACGATTGAGAGTTAAAACTCGGGAGTTATGTGTGAATCTATTAGTGATTGGTGAGTGGTTGCTAATTTGTCGAGGATCTTGGCCGAGTGTTTTTCGCCTACAGAGACGAAATGCTGATTACAGTTGTCTAGAGATGTTGTTGGAGATATACTGGATGAGATTAAATTAATGGATGTGTTTTGAGTGTTGCATTTTTTGGTCTTACTTATATCTTTTATTGCTGTCCATAGTTTTTTGGGATTGTTCTGGTTACTTTCAATTTCTTGTCTGTTGTGTGATGTTCTGAGATTGCGAAGACGTGTGTTTGCATGGTTCCTCTATCTAGTGTAAATTAATTGTTTTGTGTGGTCATCGGGGTTGGCTTTGCAGTCAAGATGGAGTTTGTCACGGTGTCGCATGCACCTTATTAATCCAGGGGTAACCCAGGGTTGAATAGTAGCCATTTTGCGGCTTATTTTAACATTTTGAGTGTGGGTCTTAGTGGCTCGTGATACTGTGTTGTTGAAATAATTTATACGAACATAATGCAAAATTATACGAACATAATGCAAAATTGCCTACCCGCTTAAGGAAGTAGCCTGATAATATATAGCCTAAATATTGAAGAAGCCTTTAAAGAAATCTAGGCAGTAGTTTTGACGTGATGCGCGCACAAACATTTCGTACCAACTACTTATACCGAAGAAAGCTGATTTTTTTTGAGTTCCGCTATTTTGTGCGTATTCACCTCAAAAATCAAATTTCGAGAAAACTGAGAAATTATATTTACCTGTATTAGATATGAAGTATATGTAGCAACTTTAAAAGGTTTCACTTCATTGGTTTTGATTGTATAGGTGTTTGAAGTTTATTAATTTTAAACACAAAACCCTCTTTTTTGCGTCTCTGGATGAGATATAAAAAAAATGCTAAAACAGGTATTTCTTTATTTTTATTAATAAGTATTTATTCTGAGTTTCATGATTCTAGAACAATCTAATTTTTTCTTTTCATACAAACTTTAACCCCGTTTTCCAAAATTTTCCAAAATTGATGTAGCCTAAATATTATTCTGAATGTATTTAAACAGATTTGTGAACATTTCAACAAAATCGGTTCAGCAGTTTTTACGTGATGCGCGGTCAAACAAACAAACAAAAAATTTTAAAATGGTTTTAATATGTTCAGTTACTTATTTTAAGTCACCCTGGCTGGCAACTTTAAAAGGTTTCACTTCATTGGTTTTGATTGTACAGGTGTTTGAAGTTTATTAATTTTAAACACAAAACCCTCTTTTTTGCGTCTCTGGATGAGATATAAAAAAAATGCTAAAACAGGTATTTCTTTATTTTTATTAATAAGTATTTATTCTGAGTTTCATGATTCTAGAACAATCTAATTTTTTCTTTTCATACAAACTTTAACCCCGTTTTCCAAAATTTTCCAAAATTGATGTAGCCTAAATATTATTCTGAATGTATTTAAACAGATTTGTGAACATTTCAACAAAATCGGTTCAGCAGTTTTTACGTGATGCGCGGTCAAACAAACAAACAAACAAAAAATTTTAAAATGGTTTTAATATGTTCAGTTACTTATTTTAAGTCACCCTGGCTGGCTTTTTTTTTTAATCTTCAATGTACAGATTTTTTGGTCTCAACGATTTTATTATATGTAAAGATGATAGATAGATAGACCAGCACTTCGCGCGTACTTCGTCCGCGAAAATTGTGATAGCTCGGCTAATTTGCATGACATCAATATAATTTATATCCTATGTTACTCGGTAAACTTTAACTAATTTTCAAATAAAAGTTTTTTTGATACATAGACTAATTTGATACTCACTACCGGCGTTATCAAGGACGACGCGTTTTGAAAGTGCGTTCCCTTTCACCAAAAACACGCTACTTTTAAATTGTAAAATAAGTGTTGTATTAGAAAGTTAAACAAGTGTACCACAGTGTTTATATGGGCCAATACAAGTCATTTTTAAGGAATAAAAAAGTTTTGAATTTATTGCATATTCCCTATTGACTCTTAGACGATCTAAAAACTAAAGCTGTTCTTACTTTGAGGTAGCTTCCCGTACAGCGCGCGGAGGATGACAAGGCCCTTCTTCTTCTCCTCGTCCGATCTGATCCTCGAGTACGTCTCCCTCATCAGTTCAATGGTAGCGCGAGCCTGCCGCTGCATCTCCTGTAATCTGTTCACAAATACTATTAACTTTGTCTGCTACTTATTCATTAGTTGGTTCATTTCGATATCTCCGTATAAAAAGTTCAAGGTTTACGACCAGTTTTGAATGTGTTTATTCAAGGGGGAGCGTCATGTCATAAAAGTTCAAGCGGGAAGATGTCACTCCGAATTCGTAGAACCCTCGACGAAACGGCCGGGTATGAATGTGGAACTGAGTTGCAAGCTGTGTTACAAAATGCCACTGGCTATGCCGTGGAAGTGTTGGGCAAATTAAATATACCGTACCGACAACGGAACCAAGAAGATGCAGTGATGTATTTACCCTTAGGCTAAGAGAGCCATGGCCCGAGGCGACTGCCTGCCAGACGGATTGCCTTATTTTTAACCTGCCGCCCCGTATTTACTTGATGCAAGCACTAAAGTTTTTTTCACTTCTCATGCTCTAAAAGTACGCCAATATAGCCCTACGAAGTGGAAATAAAGTGACCACTTTAGTCCCTAGGGAGTAAAAAGTAATTCGTTTTTTAATTTCCTTCATGTGACATAGACAAACTCAAACAGCCAGTTAAAATACTACTATTATCTGTGGAGTGTCAGGACCATCTTCATTGCAAAAATGTTGAGAGTTTTAGTTCCATGGTTTTTCCGCGAGGAAGGTGGCGCCATGCGTTTCAAATTGTTAATATGTGACTGGTTTAGCAGAAAAAACTGACCGAGAAATTTTCAGAATTTTTGTCGAGTGTAAGTTTGTTCGGTTTTATATAAATTTATTAAGAATGTCCAGTGACAGTGAAGAGTTTGGCGTCGAGCAAAGAGCAAAAGACATAATAGATAATCTTTTGCCACCAAAAACGCGGAAGATTTACCTAAAAACTTACGAAAGTTCTATGGACTGGAGGAATAATAAACGTTTTTGTACTAAATTGACTATTTTTCTCGCACTCAAAGTGAAAAGTACAGTTTGCACCTCGAGACTAAACGCCAACTTAATATGACACTCGGGAGCCAAAGCACCTTTGGTATATTATGGCTTCGTTTAGTCCCTCGATAAAAAATATACTATTAGCCTGCCGCCCAGTAGGTTTTATAATATAAAAGCTATGTCTGTATTACAAAAGAAAATCTAACATCTCCGAAGTGGGAAGTTTTTTTTTTCAATTTATTTGTTACATTACGGGGCCGCAAACCATATTGGCCAGGGGCGCTTAATCTTAAAATACGCTGCTGAGAAGAAGATTACATATTTTACACTGGTCGGTAAGGCCCAATAGATCCTGCCTAGCTGCTGATGGCAGTATAAACTACGTAAAAAGTGCAAAACAAAGGGTTTCAAAACATCAACCAACACCGAACACGGATGGTTTAAAACTCACTGATGAACCACTTCCACTAAATTTAAAAAAAAAATTGGAAATCAAGTAAACATCACATCATGGCTGTGTGTTCTTCCCAAAGTGTTAGGTGGCTGCGGGACTATTCGAAAGAGATACCGTGGCCCCGGAACACAAAGGGCGATGAAGGAACCTGGATGGGTTTTAGTCAGTAAAAGTCTGACACTCCCTCCTGCTCCGCCCAGAGCGGGAGGAGTCATTTGATGATTTCCCATCCGAAAAAACAAAAAAATAAAAAAAGGTGGTGGGGTTATCTAGTACACCCACATTTCGCCAGTTTTATTTTAAATCCCATGTAATAGGAGCGAGCTTATTGCCATCAAACGGACACAAATCCAGTCACCATGCTGCTACTGAAAATTCCTAAGGTTAAATTAAGTTAGCTGTTTGTCGCCCAGTCATCAAAATTTGACCGTAATTCATTAAACTTTTGTGTATTTTACCTTATAGCACATCTTCTCCCTTGTATGAACTATAACTAGGCCTATTCTCACACAATTCCGTGTGCACAATGTGCTTAAAAAGAGGTACGATGTTTTTTCTTCACATATCAAAATATTACCTTTCATAATTAGCCTCCATAGACCGCTGCCGGTCGCGTTCCTGTCGCTCCCTCGCGATGGGGTCCAGGATGATCTTCTTGAGTACTAGCCACGAGATCAAGGGTACCACAGTCGCGTAGAACACCGGTGACGGCATCACCTCCTCGCACAGGTGGATGGGCACAACGATGGTTTGTGACGAACACGTCCACCTAGAAGATAATGGTGTTTGTCAGAAGAGCACATTATTTAAGCTGCAAAGGTGAAAAGACTGCCTAGTTAGTCTAGTTAGCCACCGTTGAAATAATCTGGCCAAATAGGGTATCCTGGACCCATCCTAAACAGAATGCCAGTGCCCCTTTGCAAGATATGCTGCAACGCCATTCCTGTCCATCCTGCACCACTCAGGATTTAAATAAAGCTAATGATACGGATGTGCAGGTGGCTATAATATATACTGTACAAAATTCATTTAACACTTTGAGTAAAAGTGAAGTTCCACCATACTCGTTAGAGCCTATCGATACTCTTCAAATGAAAAGCGATACGGTAAGTGAAGCAGTTTATTCATAAAAGGCCGTTATTAATCTCATCGTTATAGAAAAATGATTTCATAATTATCTGTCATAATATTTTTGTGACAGCTACGAAACCTCTTCTTATATTAAACTAGCTGACCCGACAGACGTTGTCCTGTCTTAACTATTAATAATATGTATTACCTACCCTACCTTCAGAAATAAATTCAAAATAGTAACAAAAAGTTAAAATCATTGTCATGCATGAGGTAAACAAATAAAGAATATGGACATTCTGAGGTAATTTCGTTTTTTTTTTTTGAATGACAAAATTTTCCTTCCTAAGAACCTTCTCCTGACAATTACGAACACAAAAAAAAAAACATAGGGATTATGCATGAAATACAAAACTCTTTTTATTTATGAAAAATGCCTTGTATTGGCGCATAAAACATTGTGGTACACTTGTTTAAGTTTCTAATACATCACTTATTTTACAATTTACTGTTTTATATAGCATGTTTTTGGTGACGAGGAACGCACTGTCAAAACACACCGTCCTCGATAACGCCGGTATTACTTTTATTTGAAAAGTGATAAAATTTTCACTAAAATTTTATTATAATATTGTTATTGCAATTTTTACTTGAATAAAGCACATACAATTGGTAAAATTATTTTATTAAGGCCAAAAAATTTAGATGTAAACAAGGCAGATTGTAGATAATGACGTCACATCATGGCCGCGACAGCTACGGATGTTTGAACTGTCGTAGAAAATTGCTGAAGTTTCATATTATTTTTGAGCGACAAGCAGTAGTTGAACTTAATTTTTAATACTTTTCTTGGGTGTGTACTGTACTTTATTGATTTAAGTGAAAAAAAAATAACATGCATATTCCCTATTAGCGAAATCGGTCCAGCAGTTCACGCGTGATGCCGTGACCAAGGGAAATAGGGATTCATTTTTATATACAGGGTGGAATTTTTCAATGCCACTGGGAAGGAAAGTATTCTAAATACTGGAGATAGCAAATTTTACTCAAAAGATAACATTCCTTTTTTTTTAAAAGAAACAAATCTGCATTCACAGATTTTCGGAAATTCGCTTGCCACACTCGGGAATCGAACCGACTAAAGTTCGAAAAAATAACAGCCTGTACATTACACACCCACTTTCTGTCACAAATGTCGTCGTCGCTCCGCCAGCCTTCGGCCTACGCTCCTCATGCCAGCTAGCATTTTTTTCGGACTAACGATCCATCTGACATTTGATTCATCAGAATTATGAAATTCGGACAACAAACACTTCGTATTTATGAGTTTCGGAATTATGAATTTCGGGATTTTAAATAGTAGACATTATAACTCTTCGGAATTATAAAATTCGGACTTTTGACTTTCGGAATTTAGTTTTTCGGAATTTTTGAGTGTTCCCCTATCCAATACACGTGATATTTCATAATTTGTTTCAGAACGTAATACGAAAGCGGGTACAGTGTAAAGCTAGTATTCTATTTTAACAAGATCGGTATTAGAATAAGACTATAGGCGCAGTCACACTCAGGTGTAGCAAAGCGATCTACTATCTTTTATTGGTGAACACGTGCTACACATAATCGTGTAGGCACAGGCTCAGGGCTGCAAGATCAAATTTATATTTGGCGCCCGGCTGTGCTGATTTGTACTAATGTACCTGCCACATAAAGGGTGTAAAAAGACTCCTAACAAAGCCGAAAGGCACTTGTTCTCCCCGTCAATGACGCGTCATTGCGATTTTTTTTTTGTTCTGCATCATACCTGGGAACCTTCTAGTTACGGACATTGGGGGTCAAAGTTCCAACTTTTTCACTAGGTTTTTTTAAATACATCTTTTTAATGTAAGATTTTTACTTTAAACACCTTTTCGACCTACTCTTCAATCCATCCATCAGCACAATGTTTTAAGTGCGTTACATTGAGTCCTACCGACAAGTCTGATTTTTTACCCCCAAAAAAAACTTGGCATAACAAAGTCCTCTTCTAGTATATTACCTTCTAGTCTATCCTTAAACGTTCTTCATAAACATTTTTCAACGTCAGCTTCACTTTTAGTCGATGTTAGGAACCAATCTATTCATGATATTACTTCCAAGCCATTGTTACCTCCTGACTCTTTCTCTTTCTCCCCCGTGACTAACGTTGAGGTCTTTAATTTTTTTACGTCCATTAAGTCTAAGGCTGTGGGCTGTGATGGGATCAGCAGAACAATGTTATCTTTTATGATTGATAACTTAATCCCTATTGTTACTCACATCATAAATTTTTCCCTTTATACTGGTGTGTTTCCAGCTTTGTGGCGTAAGGCTTACATCATCCCTCTTCCAAAGATTCCCAGTCCCAGTTTGCCAAATCACTACAGACCGATCTCCATTCTTCCTTTCCTTTCCAAGATCCTTGAAGCAGCTGCTATTCGACAAATAGCTTCCCACGTTCTTATATAAGAATAACCTGTTGTCCAAATTCCAATATGGTTTCCGGCCTGGCCACAGCACAGCCACAGCCTTGCTTAAGGTTACAGAAGATATTAGGGATGGCTTGGAGAATTCAAGGGTTACGGTGTTGGTTTTAATAGATTTTTCCAACGCTTTTAACATCGTTGACCACGATATCCTTCTCGCCATACTGTCTCAAATTGGGGTCTCTTCGTTGTCACGTGATTGGTTTTCTTAATATCTTCGTGGTCGCCAGCAAGCGGTGGTGCTGATCAGGATTACTCCGACTGGTGCGACCTGGTTTCTGGTGTTCCACAAGGCGGTATACTCTCTCCTCTCTTATTTTCGTTATTTATAAATTCTATTACTACTATCCTCAAGTGCTCTTACCATTTGTATGCTGATGACCTGCAACTTTACGCTCAATCGGACATTGCCAACGTTGATAATTGCATTTCGTCACTTAATGCTGATCTCCAAACTATCGGTGAATGGTCTGGCAAATTTGGGGTTGCTGTGAACGTCGGGAAATGCCAGGCTATCCTAATTGGTAGTTCGTACTATTTAAGAAATTTGGACACTAGCCGGCTAGTGCAGCTAATGTTCGACAACTCCGTTATACCTCTCTCACCACATGTAAAGGACTTAGGCCTGTACATTGATGATACTTTGAGTTGGAATAAGCAGGTAGCTCAGGTTAGCCAGAAAGTCACTTACTCACTGCGGTCTCTCTATAGATTTAAAAATTTTCTCCCATCTAGCACCAAAATAACTTTGGTGCAGTCGCTTGTACTTCCCATTATCGACTATGCTGATGTTTGTTACTCTGATCTAACCCAAGAGCTTCTTAACAAATTGGATCGTCTTCTGAACAATTGCATTCGTTTCATTTTTGGCCTTCGTAAATAAGATCACATCTCTTCGTACCGTTCTCAGCTTAAATGGCTGCCTATCAGACTCAGGAGGTCCCTCAGATCTCTTTGCATGCTTTTCACCATTATGAACGATCCATGTGCTCCCGAGTACCTAAAACCTTATTTCAAGGTGTTGGGCAGTTCTCACAGTCGCAACCTTAGAGCTTCCGAAAACCTAATCCTTCAAATTCCCTCTCACCGTACTGGTTTTATGTCCTCTTCCTATGCCATCTCAACTGTAAAGCTCTGGAACGCGCTACCCCTTGTCGTTAAGAAAGCTGAAAGCAAATTGGCTTTCAAAAGAGCAGTTCGGAAGTTTTATTTAAAGTCAAACTAAATTGTTTACTATCCAGTCATTGCTAGAGTCGTAGTAATTATTATAAGGTTTCTCGTATTTCGGACTATTTGTATGTATTTTAATATATATTAGTTTATCTTATATACATATATACAGGTGGAATTTTGTAATGCCACCTGGAGGGAAAGTATTCTTAATACTGCAGATAGTAAATTTTACTCAAAGGAAACATTCCTTTATTTTTGAATAGAAAGCAAACTGCGTTCAAAGATTTTCGAAAATTCTCTTCTCCCACACCCGGGAATCGAACCGGCTAAAATCTGAAAAATTATACCCTGTACTTTTATTGCATCGATCGTTAGGGTCAATTATAAGGATGAAATCCCTCTAACAAACATGATAAATTAAATGAAAGGAAAACCAGGAAATCTGAAGTTACAAATTCAATGAGTCAAGTTAAAGCTCTTTAACTAACATCCATCTTTTGTAATGCAGACTCCTTCGCCAAATCTCACCCCATTAGATTTTTTTTTTGTGAGGACATGTAAAAAATCAAATTTACATGAAATCTTATGCGAATGACAACGAGTTGAGAGTTGAAGTTCAGAATACGATTTATTATAATATTCACCACAACACTTTATTAAAGGTTACTAGAAATGAATTCGTTAAAAGAATAAATTTGTGTATCCAAGAGAATGGAGCCCATTTCGAGCAACTAATTAGTTAGTTTACCATTTTTTGTAAATAATTAAATTAATTTAAGATTTCCTGGTTTTCTTTTCATTTAATATATCATGTTTGTTAGAGAGATTTCATCCTTATAATTGACCCTAACGATCGATGCAATAAAAGTACAGGGTATAATTTTTTCAGATTTTAGCCGGTTCGATTCCCGGGTGTGGGAGAAGAGAATTTTCGAAAATCTTTAAATGCAGTTTGCTTTCTATTAAAAAATAAAGGAATGTTTCCTTTGAGTAAAATTTTCTATCTGCAGTATTAAGAGTACTTTCCCACCAGGTGGCATTACAAAATTCCACCCTGTATATGTATTCGTATTTAGTACCCATTTATGTGTTTTAATTAAAAAATGGTATTTTTCTTATTTATTTTTATTGTACTCTATCACAATGCTGTCTTATGGTTGACTGGTAGAGAATGCCTTGTGGCATTAAGTCCGCCTATGTACCACTCTTGTACATGAAGTTTAAATAAATAAATAAATAAAAAATAAAAAGTAATTTCCCAGCAATTTATTTTGCGTAGGGTTACTTAGTTTGATGTACAGAATGCTTGGTTGACGGCTTCGCGAAGAGTCTGTTTACACACTGTATACAATTTGTCAAAAAGTATTAATCGTAATTTATTAGGTCTTCACTTTGCTACAGCATCGGGCACAGACTCCATACAAATTGCCCCATTCTTCTTCGAACGCAAGTAACCACTAATAAGATACGCATAATCCGGGTAGTACGTTACCGCGGAATAATGACCGACGCGGACGAAGCTGCGGGTAAAAGCTAGTAAGAATATATATAAAACACTTACTTCAATTTAAGCATGACACCACTAGGAATACCAAGCATCACGGCCGCGGACACACTGCTATTCTGGGA
The DNA here is from genome assembly GCA_963853795.1 of Xestia rhomboidea. NCBI lineage: Eukaryota > Metazoa > Arthropoda > Insecta > Lepidoptera > Noctuidae > Xestia > Xestia rhomboidea. The sequence goes on along the minus strand of OY970756.1, from coordinate 20,865,054 downwards.
CACCTTTTTCTCTGCACCATACTCAGCTATTGCGCCAAACGTGCCCAGCCTGAAAAGTATATAAAATTCGGTATTTAAATAGCATATCATTCACGCCTGCAATCCCCAATAGGTTAGGCAGAGGTTTACCTAACAGTACTGTGTAGACGTAACCTTCATGGTCGTAAGTAGAATGTCTGGCTCATTATAAATAAGAAAGAGATAAACACTATTTTATAATTGGAAGAAAAAGACAAGTTTAGACAGAGCCTAGGCGTGCGTCAAAGTGAATGACATGTAAAAATACGATTCTTGATAATAATTATTATCTGAATTAAACTTCCTAAAAAGCTTTAATTATTCTATACAAATCGCACACACTACGGTCCCTGGTCCCTGTAGGTCCCCATTGTACACTCACATTTCGCCAATTATGTATGGAGTCCCATATAATAGGGGGCCAGCCTATTGCCATCAACCGGGCACAAATCCGGACTCTGTGACTGCTACTAAGAAATTGCAGATAGAAAACGCCAATATCACTTCGGTATTTAACTTGCATAATAGTTTGCACAGTACATGTAATGTTAGACTTTTATGTTTTGTCATAATGGATGACCCGAAAACAAAACATCAAAACCATTATTACCGCGCACTAGCAAAAAGTAAGCAGTGATAGCCTAGTGGTGTGACTTCTAAGTCATGGGTCTTGAGACCACCCACACGCACGATTCTACGGATACATGTGTTCAATTATCACTTGTTTCGGTGAAGGAAAACATCGTAAGGAAACCAAACCAGCAGCAACCCGAGGCCCATGGGGGCATAAAAACTGTGACACAATGGTAGGCATTTACACACAAAAGAGAAAGACTAGAAAAAAATACATATATAGTATTTTTACGCAATTAAGCCATTCTTATACAATGCGCAAAAGCAGGAAGCTTTGCTGTTATGTTGATTCTATGCGAGCTTTCGTCATACACAAGCAAGCTGACAAATTACGAGCAGTCGTTTGTTTGCCTAAGTTATATGGTTTTTTTAACCACACAGCAAGAATTAACATTGCCTTTGTCACACTAATATTATAAAGGCGAAAGTTTATATGTGTGTGTGTGTGTGTGTCTGTTTGTTACTCCGTCACGCTCAAACAGCTTAACAAGTTTGAATGAAATTTAGTATCAAGATAGCTTATATTCTGGATTAACACATAGGCTACTTTTGATCCCGGTAATATGATCCCGAAACCGCCGGCACAAGCTAGTCTGATATACGTGCTGCAATTATAAATTCGAATATGGCGATATTCTAGAATAGCTCGGCTTACCGATTTGTCTATTCGCAAATAAAGCTAAGCAAGCCAGACATATGTCAAATCGATTTATAGCATGAAAGCATTAAGTAAAATTTATATCTCGAATGGCGCATTGGAGCATAAAGGATGATCGATCTCTATGAGGGAATTACAAAGATACGAACTCATTCACAATTGCAATGCTCAAATTGTGGTGTATCAATTGACAAAGAATCTGTCATTGATTGGTTAGTGGTGTGACCGCCTAGCAGTGATAGCCTAGTGGTGTAACCCACGGACTGCCAAGTCATAGGTCTTGAGTTCGAACCCAAGGCACGCACCTCTGATTTTTCGGATTCATGAGCGTATTGTATAATTATCACTTGCTTCGGTGAAGGGAAAACATCGTGAGGAAACTAGTATGCCTGACAGATATTTCTCAACGGCATGTCACGCCAAGTCAGAGGCCCATGAGCTGCAAAAATACTCTGACAGTTTAGCCACTAACCACATGATAAAGAAAAAAATTGATAGGTTGATCAAACAAAACGCGCGCGAGCTGCAATGGTTCTGGTGAAATCTAGAATTCCGTTATGTAACTACAAGCAGATAGGCTGCCTCTTGGGTCTAGTTGTCGCAATCACGACTACTGAGCGGGGACCGAAGGAGCGGGGAGCGAAGGACCTCATGGTCCTGAGTTCGATTCCCGGCTCAGTCAAAGTGCTATTGGGTTTTCCATCAGGAATTTCTCAGTAGCAGCCACGGAGCCTGGATTTGTGCCCCAATAGACTCGCCCCCTGTTACATGGGACTTAAACATAACTGGCGAAATAGGGGTGTACTAATAGATAAATACACCTCTGCCTAACTTTTCGGGGATTGCAGGCGTGATGCTATATCATATAAAGCAGATTTTAAATCCAAGACTGAAAACTGAGGGTTTTCGTTTATCTATTTCGATTCCGATATTTCTTTGACCATTTCTCGCTACTTTTCATAGTGCCGTATTTGGCAACTGTCCAGTATTAAATGAGAATTCTATTGACCCCATAGAAGAAACTGGTTGTACGCGAGTATTTGCATTTAAGTTTGTTACATGTTAGTTAACATAGTGTGTCTGCGAAGCTTGCAATGCTTCGTTGGCCAATTGACGCGTTTTATAGCTAAGCCGCCTATAATGCATGAAATATAACACAAAGCATTCAATCAATATATGTATTTAAGAAAGAAGAAGATATGGCACGACTACTGAACATGAGGTCCTGGGTTCGATTCCAGGTCGGGCAAAGTATCATTGGGTTTTCCCATCAGGAATTTATCAGTGACAGCACAGTATTTGGGCCCGGTTGATGACAATAGGCTTGCCCCCTATCACATATCACATGGGATTTAAAACATAACTGGCGAAATGTGGGTGTACTAATAGGTACACCTCTGCCTTCGGGGACTATAGGCGCGATGTAAAGATATGGCGTGTAGTTGTAAATGTATTCGGAACCCGATGTCGCCCGTTTGTCCCTACCACTCACGACAACTACTCACGCAGCTCAGTCAAGCAAAAATACGAAGTCGCGGAGACACTAAATAAATAGAAATAAATATCGCTGGACATTACACACAGCGCCATCTAGTGCCACACTAAGCAACGAGGCTTGTGTCGTGGACACCAGATATTCGATATACATACTACATAGATACCTTTTGTTTTTTGTTTGAAATAGGTACATACTTATAAACATCCATGACTCGGAAACAAATGTCCATGCTCATCTTCACACAAACATTTGCTCCTACCGGGATTCGAACCCGGGACCCTAAGAACGGAAGGCAGCCTCACAACCGCTGCACCATTCGGGTCGTCTAAGCTAAGCAACACTCGCATTTCAAAAATTTGAACGTACTAACAAACCAAAAATATATACTTTATCCTTTATTGTGTCACTTGTTTAATTTGTTTTTTTTTTATTTTTAAAAAAAATTCCTACCTTTGTATAGATTCTTTTTTTACCTATTATTTGTGAATGAGTGAACATTGTAGGCTTTACCCAGATGCTTGTTAAATTTTGTTAAGTCTGTTTTACGCTTTTTGTATTGTACCTAAGCAACGACCTATTGTCGGGCCTACGCTGTCCCCCCATACTTATGTACTAATGCTGTAACAAAATAATATTGTAATACCAAATGATTTGAAAAGAGTAACCATGGAGTTTCTTGCCGGTTCTTCTCCATGGAAACGACCAACGCGAACCGTGCACCTTTTTCGACGTTTTATAAGTGCCCATCTAGGTCTATGTGAAATAAAATATTTTGATTTTGATTTTGATAGCACAGCGTACACATGTACCATGCCCCGTACAACTCACTCACACTATAGTACATTTTGATACAAGTGGAGATATTTTGTTGTTGCATTCGAGGCGAACTGCAATAACAAATGTCCACGTGTATCAAACGACGTTTTTCAATACACTTTTGAAGTAATAAAATAAAAGAATGAAAAATATTTTTGTCATTAATTATTAAGAAACTATGATTTTAATTTTCTTTTTTTTCCGCGCTTTGTTTTTACCACGTTGAAGGAGAAGCAAAGGTATGAAGCCGATAAACAGCTTAATATAAAAATAGTAATTTTTTTATATTTTTGATTTTAGAACACAGATAAATGTTAATTTGTTAATAAAAGAGAATATTAGTTTTAAATAATCATGTTTATCTATGATATTCTATTTATAAACACAATTTGAATGATCAAAAAATATTTACGCCGTAAAGACGCATTTTGCTGTGCCGAAATTAAAAAAAATCATTCACCTCTGACTATCATTATCATATTTATATATAGGCATTGAACCGATTTGAATTTGCAAATTTAAAAAATTCAAACGCGTGTGTAATACATTCCATGTTGAACCTAATCGTAGTGCGATACGAACCAGTTTTCGAGGAAGTGTTTTGAAAAAACCTTTTTAACGGTATCATTGCGCTGTGCTGAAGACATTTATTTTGCACTAGCTGTTGAAATTATTATAAAAAACTAGCTTTTGCGCGCAGCTTCGCTCGCAAATTCAAAATTAATTTTGAATTGAAAGAGTAACAAATATCCATCCATCCAAACAAACATTCGCATTTATAATAGTAGTAAGATTAGTTAGGATGTTAGGATATTGCGCTAGTGATTGACTAAATCGGAAAGCTATGGATTCTTCCATTTATTAGTGTTACGAAAAAGAAAAAAAAATTGTACCAGCCACCCGCGGCTTCACCCGCGTGGTGTTCGGTAAGTGGGATCTTAAAGTATCCTATAAGTTAATCCAGCTTATAAACTGTCTGTGTACCGAATTTCATCCGAATCCGTTCAGTAGTTTTTGCGTGAAAGGTTAACAAACATCTATCCTCACAATCTGTCTCATTGATAAAGTAGTAAGATAAGATATCAAAAACCCAAAAAAGGTCAATGGTTTACTAACCTAAAATTTATGAACAACCCTATGGTTGTGTGTTATTTCTACTACTCCGTAAAATAATCAAAATTAGTAAAAATACTATACATTACCGAGTCAGTTAACACAACAAACAAATTGACAAAACCGGACAACAAATTGGAGATTTAACTTTTCTTTAAATTAGCTTGTTCTGTCCCACTCCTGGGCAAAGGCCTCCCATATTCCTTTCGAACTCTGCTGGTGTTTTGCCTTTTCTGGCCAATCAGTCAGGCACGAATCCAAATCGTCACGCCAGCGTCTCTTGGGCCTGCCTAGAGAATTAACTATAATAGAATTATATATTCGCTAGGCAATCGACATTGTTGTCGATCGCCTACGTTACTGGGTCTGTACAAGCACATCATTAACTCGTCTCACGACACAGCGACTGTATGCGATGTGTCCGCTTACGCAAGTTATGTATAAGTCTCATGCAATTGAAGGCGACCCTATTACCGTCGGCACACCATCGTCCCTATTATCGGGCACAAATCCCGATTTCGGGCTGCTACTGAGATATTCCATTTGGAGAAACCCAAAAACACTGGACGATCTGGGAATTGAACCCAGATCCTCACGCTCAGCAATTGCTGGTCACAACCACATAAATACAAAACTTGGCTATGAGCTTTGTTTACAAGATCAGTTATCAACAAAGGATTGACATTAATCATCATCATAATTTCCGCCCCAAGACGTCCACTGCTGGAAATAGGCCTCCCACAAGTGTCGTCACATTGACCGGATAATTATTCATCATAATTATTCGCAAAAGCAAGATGTAATAAGAAAAAAAGCTTTTAGGAAGTCATATGCTTACAGTACTGTAGGCATTTGACTTCCTACTGAATTGGTTTGCGACACCGTAAAACTTGCTTTTAATAAGCCTAGATAAGCAAAAACCGCTTAACTAGCTTAACGCTAGCTAGCACAGTGGTTCAAATGAGGCCATGATTAGCACAGAACTGTTATAAATATAAACAGAAGTATAAAACACGCCTGTATCATCATCATCATCATCATCAATTCATCCGAAAGACGTCCACAGCTGGGCATAGGCCTGCCCAAGTGTCGCCACATGACCGGTCCCGAACGACTCGCATCCAGCGGATCCCCGCAACTTTCACGTCATCGGTCAGCCTAGAGGTGGTCGAGAGGTGTGACGTGGCTATGGTATACTCATATTTCGCTAGTTGTATTTAGATCCCGTGTAATATGGGGCTAACATAATTCTATCAACCTAAACATTACTTGGGCGCCTACTAGCATATAAGATGACTACTAACACAATTTTGATTAAATTACAAATTGACATTAATTTATGTGTTGTGTATTGTATGGATTATTATATGAAATAAGCATAGCACAAGCATAATAAGCCTATAATGTTCCCACTGCTGGGACACAGGTTTCCTCTCTATGAGATGGAATGGGCTATAATCCTCTGAAATAAGCAAAATCAAATCAAATATATAGATCTCGCTCGCGAGGTTGTCGGCTTGTGGGACGTGAGTACAGCAGTCATTGTGTCGATAGTCGTGTCGGTCAATGACTTAATAGCCAATAACTTCAACCAACATCTTAGGAGACTCGTTGGAGATTTCTTGCTTATTTTGATTCTTTACAATTTCTAAGGACATCCAGGTTGTCTTGTCATTTCCTTCGTGGTCGGCCGCGGTCACGTGTCGCTATGTTATACACGAACTACTTTTAAATAGTTTTTGCGTCTACAAGAAGAAAAGAACACAGGTATAACTTACTTCAAAGCCAGCCTGAGTTTCATATCATGTTGTGGCAGTTTCCTCATGATATTGAATGATATGAAGGAGTGAGGGGTCCCGACTTGCAGCGCTGTGTTTGTGTGGTACTTCTCGGAGTCACGCACGTAGATGGAGGTCATTGAGGAGCCGCCCTGGCCGCCCGCGCGGTATGTCAGGTACCCCACCGAGTGAGCATCCAGTTGAACAGCCATTGCTGAAATAAAGAATATGGTGTTCAATATTTGGTTTTTGCCATATTGGTCATGATTGTCATCATATCAGCCCGGAATCACCCACTGTTGGGTATAGGCCTCCCCTTTCTTCTGCCACACTTCTCGGTTCTGTGTGTCCCTGACCCTGGTCATGATTGTAAGAACAATTTATTATTACAAAAATTCAATGACATGGCCAAACTTAGGGAAAGAAATATTAACACACATTACACACATGTGTTACGACAAACTCTTCCTTATACACACTACATATTATAAAACAACATCCCGCGTCGCGCCGCGTCTGTCTGTCTGTTCGCGATAAACTCATAAACGCTTGCACCGATTTTCATGCTGTTTTCACCAATGGATAGAGTGGTTACCGAGGAAGGAATTTGAAGGAGAAATTTGAAGTTTTTGTATACATTGGCTAAAATATAATGATATTTGTTGGAGGGTTGCGGTAACGGTAGGTCGCGATAACCGACATCCACGCGGGCGAAGCCGCGGGCATCAGCTAGTTAGATATAAAACAGTATGTCTGTCAGTATGTCAGAGCATTTAAAACTCGAAAATTATCAATCTAGTTTGCGTGGTATTTCTTGGCATTCGTAGATGATATTATATTTTCCTGTGTAGCTTTTTGTGTAATGTGAATATCTTAAAAAAAACTTACTTGATATAAGACTAGGTGAAATGCCTCGAGGTGTGAACTGCAACACAGTTCCGCAGTTCAAAAACATCAGTCGCGACAGAGTCCTAAATATCTTAAAACCGAGCAGAGGTCCATTGCCTATGCCAAATTCCACCTCTGTCCAACCTTTCTCAGAACTGAGGTTTCTGTTACACACATTGACAGAGCCGGTACCTGAAAATATTATTTAACTATCTTTATACATGATAAACATACTGGGCTAAATACTTTGATGCCTGATTACTCTGAATATAATCTCTATTACCATGCAAAATAGGGAATATGCACGTAATTTTTTCTTCACTTAAATCAATAAAATACAGTACTATTAACCCAAGAAAAGGATTAAAAGTTAAGTTCAACTACTGCTTGTCGCACAGAAATAATATTAAACTTATGCAATTTTCTACGACAATTCAAACGTACGTAAGTAGCTGTCGCGGTCATGATGTGATCCACAATTGCCTTGTAAAAATTATTTTATTAAGGCCAAAAAAATTAGATGTAAATCTAATTTTTTTGGCCTTAATAAAATAATTTTACCAATTGTATGTGCTTTATTCAAGTAACATAGCAATATTATAATACAAATTTAGTGAAACTTTTAGCACTTTTCAAATAAAAGTGTTTTTAGACGCAATGAACTTTGACGTCAATACCGGCGTTATCGAGGACGGTGTGTTTTGACAGTAAATTGTAAAATAAGTGATGTATTAGAAACTCAAACAAGTGTACCACAATGTTTTTATGCGCCAGTACAAGGCATTTTTCATAAATAAAAAGAGTTTTGTATTTCATGCATATTCCCTATTGCACCACCATTTACTATTTAATAAACTTAAAATGTCTGCTCAACATTGGAAATTACAATAAACAATCATCATTTTCATTATCCAGCCGAAGGAGAAGGGAAGCCTCTGCTGGACATTGGCCTTCCCAAGCATCGCCACTAGGAACAGCAGTGTGTTACCAGCGTCCAGCGAATTCACTTTAGAACTTTTCGACTCCATCGGTCGACCGCGTAAAATTTATTTAAAGCGACTACAGGAGCTAAATTAGGAACTCTATTTGTGGTGGTTCAAACTTCGTTTGAAATACTGTTAGAATTAAGTTCTAATCAGCTTGCACTATAAAGTGGTTGTTACGTCAGTCACTGCGGGCCGAATAGTGCGAAATGAGTGTTTTTTTGCGATTTACATAAAATCTATAGATTGGACTAAAAATAAAACACTATCGTGCTAATATGTTGCTTGTAGAACTATTTGCCAAAACATCTGAATGATAGCATGTATTTGAGTATGGTTTTTACTCGTTAAAAGAAATTTTAGAGATAGTTTGTGATTTTTTTTTATCAAGTAATATTAGTTGTATTAAGTTTTCAAAACACTATCATACTAGCATATATCTTGAAGAATATCATATATTTTTCTGGTTTTGTTTATTGCAGTGAATCATATGCTTTTTTGCATTATAAAACTCGCGTTTAGCTCCTGTAGTCCCCTTAAGGAACTCATAAATTTCTAGACCAAGCGCCTTAGGCTGTGCATTTCCTGTCAGTGAATTTAAGATTTTTATTAAGAGGGTTTAAATGATAAAACTTGCATTACCTATTCCATTCTGTGTCGATATGTTCCCCGATAAGGTCATGGTGTTTCTCAAAGTGACTGGTGCATCAATGGACTGCTGGATAGTCATGCCCGAAACTTCAATATTTGGTATAATAGTTGGTTCTTCCCTATAATTTTAGGGTTAAACAGAAATTAGAAACACATACCAATTATCACTTATTTAAAATAATTACATTTACAGAGCAAACAATATTAAAATATAAATTAAAAAAAGTTACAAAAACTTAAAAAAAGGTATGCAAATAAACATAACCTCGCGAGTAAATGAGGTACCTTAATTATAATAGCAAATTAAACAGTGAAGTGTACAAAATGTTAATCGAAATATATAGCACAATTGTGCTTACTAGCCTGTTACCATTTTCCTGATGACATTAGATTTGCACCACGGCAGAAGCTACTTTGTGTTTAGCTTTAGTGATGATATGAGGGGAGCAGGACTATAAATAGAAGCTGCAGTTATTAATTCATCCATACTAAAAATATAAATGGAGGAGGAGCTCGTAGCTGAATAATAACAGCCGCTCGCGTCGATCTTGAGATTAAGCCTTGCTTGCCTAGGTTGTTTGTGGATGGGTGACCACCCTTACATACCGAGTTTCCTCCTTGCCTCGGAAAGCACGTTAAGCTATTGGTCCCGGCAGTCATTTGTAGATCTTTGAGAGTCGCTACAGGTAGTCATTGGCCCAAAAATTCTGACAACCAGCCTTACTAAAGGCTATCGTATTACCCAGTACTAACTGGGTTGTGGAGGTCAGGTAAAATACTGGTATTCACCTGCATCCGGTTAGGCTGGAAGCCGACCCCAACATGGTTGGGAAAAGGCTAGGCAGATGATGATGATGATGACTATATAAATGCGAAAGTAACTCTGTCTACCTATCTATCTGTTACCTTTCCTCACTTATCACAAGTATCAATTGCTATGCAATTTGGCAGATAGGTGACCTGGGACCTGGGGAAAACCATAGGCATCTTTTCTTCTGGGATAGTTGTATTAAATCATCAACATATTTCCCCTACTCTTCTCCCAATTTATTTGGGGTTGGCGCGTCAGCATGTCTTCCTACATACTTCTCTATTACTCATCATCTTATCAGGCTCCTCCTTTCTAGTCAAGTCATAATTCACACAGTCCATCCATCGTTTCTTTGGTCTTCCTACCACTCTTGTAATATTAATATTCATACTCAAAACTTTCCCGAAATCTCAAAGCTCAATCTAACTTAGTGTACCCTTAAAACCAAAAAGGTGAACCAAATAAAAAGTAAGCAGTACTCACAAAATCTCATACTCATCGTAATATTTCATGAACATGTCCGTCGCATTGACAGACAGTGTGATGGTCCCGCGAGGATTGGCACTCTGCTGCAGCCTGCGCTCTTCCCTCTCACGCTTCAACCTGAAAATAAATTAACATCGACTTGAAGGAGCTCTGGTATGTATGTGGACTCCGTTGTCCGCATTTATAGATACATATTCGGGCTGTTGTGCATCGTGGGTCCTGGCTATAATAGCGAGACTAGCTCTGCCCAAATGCACAGAAGTTTCCTGTGGGCTCCACGGCAAAGAAAGTCCGTTTGAAAACCAAATATTTACTGCCCAAATCATTACTACATATTATAAAATAAAGTCCTCCTTTTGTCTGTCTGTTCGCGATAAACTCAAAAACTACCGCACCGATTTTCATGCTGTTTTAACCTATGGATAGAGTGGTTCTCGAGGAAGGTTTTAGTATATAATTTGTCACTTTTTTGTATACATTGGCTAAAATATAATGATATTTGTTGAAGTTGTCGGAAAAAAATAAGCCGTCTGGGAGCTTTAAGGCTGATACAGGCGCATCATATCATATATCATATGCGTATATTTGTATGAACTTACATATGTATAACTATACATACATTCAAATAAATAAAATTGAAGTGTCTGTTTGTAATTTCAAAATAACAGCTTTTTACTGAACGCACATCAGCATCATTCCATGAGCATCAGAACTACAGCCACAAAAAATAGTAGATTATTGCATCTAGCACAAAGTAATTTATTATTGCACCGAGTGCCTGCCTCTAATCTAACAGGCACGAGGGCAATATAAATTACTTAAGGCGAGGTGCATAATCTACTATTTGCGCGCGTGCATGCGTCTTTACCGCGTAAATATTTTTTAAATATTCAAATTGTGTTTATAAATAGAATATCATAGATAAACATAATTATTTTATACTAATAATTACTTTTATAAACAAATAAACATTTATTTGTGTTCTAAATTCAAAAATATAAAAAAAAAACTATTTTTTATATTAGGCTGTTTAGCGGCTTCATACCTTTGCTTCTCCTTCAACCTGGCGAAAGCAAAGCGCGGAAAAAAGAAAATTAAAATCATAGTTTCTTATTAATTCATGACAAAAATATTTTTCGTTCTTTTATTTTATTTCTTCAAAAGTGTATTGAAAAACGTCGTTTGATACACGTGGATATTTGTTATTGCAGTTCTCGGCTCAAAAACACCCTCGCCTACGGCTCGGGAGTTAATTCCGCCTCGAATGCAATAACAAACTTTCTCCACTTGTATCAAAATGATGAATATCAGAATCTTCCAAAGAAATGACCTAAAATTAACAATAAACCTAGTGTAACAAGGGATTTTCGTAACACAATCTCTACTACTATCCTTAAACGATTCTAGGACCTTGGCGGCCTAGCTTAGATTAATTACTGTGTGCTTAGCTTCAGCACAATGAGTCTACTTCAATCTCAACATGATCTACTTTAAAAAAAAATACTGCTGTATAGTCAAATCTTCGACAAAACACAGGCGGTTTTTTTCCCCACGACTAGTATGAATTTTACGAGTTCTTGTCGCTATAGTTTTATGAGTACTTGTCGCGATAGTATGAATAATTGTGAACTTATTGTGAGTTATGATTTGAGATATATTTCAATTCTGATGGAGTTAAAATGGTCTTAATTTGTGAATATATTCGTTTTATTCTCATACATATTTACTATTTCCATAATTATAAAAAACTTAAATAAATAAACTAACAACAAACTATAAAAGGGCATCGAAAAACTCCTCAACGCTGTCAGCTGGTAATATGCCCAAGAGACTGGCGGCGTAGCCACGTTGTATGGCAACACTTAGCCTCTGACCAAGGAAAAAGCCAGCCCTTGAGTAATGGGAAGCGTCAACTTGGCGTTTTGAAAGTTCTTTGAACAGGCTATGGGCACTCGGACCCCACGGCCCCAGATTTTCAACCCCAAACGGCTCGAAAATATAGTTACCACAAAGGTTTTTATATTTACGCCGTTTGAGGTTCTCTGCAGCCGCAGCGGCAGCGCCAGCACAGCACGACAATCTTGAAAGATGAGAAGGCGCAAGAGTATCGACGCAAATTGCGTCCCATACTAAAGGCCTACCCATCTTCCAAGGAAACAGAGACATGCCGTCCGGTCTCTTGCCATCGTAGTGTGCCAAGCCATTAGGTTCCAAAACAGCTGGAACACCGACGGTGACAAGGGCTCGTCGGATAATGTCGTTAAAGCAGTATATGAGTCAGTAAAAATTTAGAGAATTAAATATATACCTTTCATATTCTTCTCTTATTTCTCTGGGTGTACGAGTGCGGAATATAACCTCCCATCCCTCTACCTCCAAACCACGCTTCCCTGAAAAACCAATTAATACAGTGTTAAAGCTGTGTCTATATTTATTTAAACTTCATGTATTGGAGTGGTACATAGGCGGACTTAATGCCACAAGGCATTCTCTACCAGTCAACCTTTGGGTCAAGTAGGACAGCATAGTAACAAAATAAATAAGAAAAATACCATTTTGTTAATATAAATTGAAACACATAGATAGGTACATACTAAAACATGCACGAGTATACAGGGTGGAATTTTATAATGCCACCTGGAGGGAAAGTACTCGAAATACTGGAGATAGCAAATTTTACTAAAAGGAAACATTTCTTTATTTTTATAAAGAAACAAATCTGCATTCACAGATTTTCGAAAATTGGCTTGCCACACTCCGGAATCGAACCGACTTAAGTTCGAAAAAATAGCATCCTGTACTATTTTTACATCAATCGATAGGGGCAATCATATGGATCAAATGTCTCTAACAATGATGATAAATTAAATGAAGGGAAAATCATGAAATCTAAAGAACAGTTATAAATTCAATGGAATAAATTCAATAAGAAAAAGCACTTTTAAATGATGATAAATTAAATGAAGGGAAAATCATGAAATCTAAAGAACAGTTATAAATTCAATGGAATAAATTCAATAAGAAAAAGCACTTTTATTCATGGTTTACCTTTCATTTAATTAATCATGCTTGTTAGAGAGATTTGATCCATATGATTGACCCTATCAATTGATGTCAAAAAGGTACAGAATGTTATTTTTTCGAACTTTAGTCGATCCATCCCGGGTTCGATGCCCGAATGTGGCAAACGAATTTTCGAAAATCTGTGAATGCAGATTTGTTTCTTTTTAAAAATAAAGGAATGTTTCCTTGGAGTATAATTTGCTATCTCAAGTATTTAGAGTACTTTCCCTCCAGGTGGCATTGAAAAATTCCACCCTGTATAGGCTGACTGGTAATTAGTGTAAAATACTTAAACACGTGATTGTACTCATGATAACAAACAACTTTTACTATGGGACCAAACCAGGAATCGGAAAAAAAAATGAGCTGTTCACTACAATATGTTTGCATAACTCGTCAAAATAATGCTTAAAAAGAACAGCTGATTTTGATTTCGCGATTCAGGGTTTGGTCCCATATTAAAAGTTGTTCATAATGATGAGTACAATGACCGGTCGAAATTCTATATAGGTTGGATTCCCCAAAGTGAACTATGGATATTTGTGTCTGGATCTATCCAACAAACCATTTTAAGGAACTTTGTTGCTGTTTGTGGATTTTTTTTAGGCTTGCAAGCCCAAAAAAGTATGAATACTTCAGTAACCTCTATTATTTTTATTGAATTGTACAAAGTATTCAAAGTATGTAAGTGTTCTCTATCACTAATTCAAAATTGTAAACTGTAGGTACAATTATCAGTGTGTTTGGGAAATAAAGATATTTATTTATTCTTAGGTTCACAAATTATTACAGAGATTATTATTAATTCGTAAGTAAGTTACAGACATTGGTACACATCTTACCTAGTGTATCATAGATGGCTCTCTTATGTGAATCGGACAGCACCTCATAAGCCTCTTTGACTTTGTTGAATATTTGTTCGGCCCATTTTTGTTTATTTGGATCAGTGCTGTGTTTGTCAGGATGAAACATACGTGAGAAGCGGCGATATGCACTATTTATTTCTTCTGGAGGTGCCTGTAAAAAAATATGAGTCCATTGAATTTGATGCCAGTATTAGTGTTAGCTTATGTTATGCCACGGCTGGGCAAAAGCTTTCCCGTGTTTTCAAGTTCTTTTGATTCCGATTTAATGTGGAGCACTGGTTGTGGCGATTTTTCTTCTGTGCCAATATTACCACCATCAATTGAATCAATACAGATAGAAGAAACCCACAATGATTACCATGTCTCTAATGCATCATTCCAAACCTACCAATGCAAATAGATTTTTTTCTAAAGAAATCAGCCCTTTCATATATTTGGACCATGTAGGTATTGTACTTTTTTGTATTTTTTTTTTTATAAATTGGCAATAAAGTGATTTTGTTTATGTAATTGGTAATTGTTTATCCCTTCCACCCTGTATAATACATATTTAAAATGACCTAACAGTAAGTTTTAAACTTATTGAAGGGTGTTATGCCTGGATCATAACTATTTATAAGTTAATTTCCTACATCTTGAAGATGCTTTGATATTTCTTGGTGGAAAGAGACTAATTTCAAATTTTACCAATGAATTTGGATGCCATCATCATGACTAGTTGTGAACCCCAAAACAGCTCCTGAGCTTGGTTTAAACATGCTGATTGCCTTCAGTTTCACTGGTGTAAATCACCCTAAAACCCAAAGTGACTCAATCTTCCACCTCAGTCATGATCATAATGTAGGGTCATTTCTAAGTATGTACTTCGAAATGACCCTACATTATGTATTATGCTTATGCTGTTTTCCTAACTTATATACTATTGAGTAAATATGCAGAGTACTATGTATAATCATGAATCACTCATACTTTGCATGCATTAGCTTATCATGTATAAATAATGTCTTGAACAAATCATTACTACATAAAGATTTTGTGAACTATATGAGGTACAGAATTTATTTATGTGATAGCTTCTCGAATCTGATAGAGAAGGAATAGTGGTATATTCATGAGAGAAAGACACATTTTTTTGATAGAGACGAAAGAAGAAAATTTACTAAAATCTTTGTCTTGGGATCTTTTACATCCATTTAAAAGGTCAAGGTAATTTCAAAGGGTTCATGGGAAGCTTTGACTATGAATAAAAGAATAATCGGTATCTCAGCATAAAAAAAAATAACCCACACACAGCTGCATTTTAGATATCAAATTGCATCAGACTTACTATTTGCAAATTTCTAACAGTCAAGTACAAAACCTTTTTTATACAACTATATGAATTTAGGGTTTATATTTTAAACTGAATGGAGCAAACCAAAGAGAAAATGGATACATATAAGCTTCACAGTGTTACTTATTACCAGTTTTAAGATAAAAATTGCATCATCAACACAAAATGAAATTCAGATTTGAAGATCGTAACGTGCAGCAGAAGTTTACTATCTAAGAGATAACCTATTCACTTATCTGGAATAAGGAGTTATAAACAGGCATCCAGCGAGTCCAAAATGCACCGCTCATAACCTCAAAAGTGAATTTAAAATAAATGCATCCAAAATTAATTTGTGTTAAATAATTTAATTAACTCTGTTGTTTGTAATAATTGTTAGGTTTCTACGATGTAAGATTGATTTGTGTTGTTATATAATATTGATAGCATAGAAATGCTGAGAGCAATTAACTAAAAATGCACGTGATTGATATTTACCGTCTTTGAAACATTTAGTAACTGATAGTAATTATCTTCAAGCAGAAGATTATCGCCTTCTTCATCCATTTTCTATAGTAAAACTATAATTTTTAATTAAAAACCAACAATCAGTCCCTCCAGTGATAGATAGACGTTACTTGACTTTTGCCGCTGCAATGACAGCACGGGGGGCGCCACTTGAAGGACTGGGTAGCACAGATAACTTAAAAATGTTAGGAATAAAATAATAAATTATAACTTTTTTAGACAGCCAGTATTGGTCGGCTTAAAATGGCCAAAGATTTGCAAGTTGGTTCAAACCTAAGCAGATGCGTTCCTATTATACATTGAATCACCACTGTCGAATTTCAAAACGATGAAGGAAGACATCGAGGGGAATGATAGGGCCTAGATTTTAACAAAACAGCCCCCTTTAAAGCTATTACGTATCTTTCTGATATCCAGTGACTATCAAGCTTTGGTTGTACACCGAACTTTGATGACAACCGTGAATGTCATAATATTGGTATTACGTATCACACTGAGTGGATATCACTTTACGGTGACAGGGTCATACCAAGAAACTTATATACTAACTGGAATGAGGACGGGAAAAACGTTCCGAGCGAGAAAGCTTCAGAGTGGATGTTATCTCTTTCTAATAGGGTGTCCAATAATCATACTAACTCTTGAGACAGTTACAGAGTAGCTGTTATTTTATTATTTAAATGATGACCTGCAACTTTAACTTTATATGTTAGCCCTGTACCATCCAGTAGCAAATTACCCATTTTGCAACCTGTCTATCCTGTCTATACTTTTGTATTCGGGGATTCGAGGACTCCGTTAATATTACATATTTTTTCGGACATGAAAAATCGCATATTCATGCTATGACTGTTTACCTGTAATGTTTTAGTAACATTCGCCAATATTTATTTTATATTCCGAAACCTTAAATTTTTACTCGCAGCTCGCCAAATGGATTCTTTTGCTGGAGAAACATGGAAAAATCCTTAGGACCGGCATGGCATGGCACGGTGCGGCGGACTCTTTTCTTTTCAATATTTGTATTTAAAAAGCAAACTAGGTAATACCGACACCATGTGCGATGTCCGCTGTTTCTAATTTATAAAACATACTTTTGAATACTATGTACGACAACGATGTTCGAAACTTCGAACTTACTTACTTAATTTATTCGGATATTTCCCGTTTGTCAATCTAAAACATGGTAACCCTAGTCGTAATAAACAACCAAAGTTAAAAAACTTCCCTGAAAAACGAAATTCCACATCCAGCATACTCTTACTACTACACCCCTTCACACAACACAATTTACCATATTTAAAGCGGATTATTTTACTTAAATATAATAAAAAGTACATAAATGACTTCAACGCGAAAATGTATCAGCAATATTGTTTACATCGGTGACAAGGCAAGACAGAGACACCATCCACCTTTGTCAGTTTATCGCTCGGAACGTTTTTTTTTTCCTTTTCTATTGAATCCATTGTACAAATTTAAACTCTAAGCTTTTGAGATAGTTTTTTTTTTATTGAATCCATTCAAATACAAATAGAAATCATTTATTTGCATAACACAGGTTCAGAGGATGTTACAGAAAGTTCTTATGGTACACTGTATTATAACCATGCTAGGTGTGCAAATATGTAATAGATTAGAATTAATCCATATTCAAAGTTACAATGTCATTTAGAATATAGATGGTCACACAATTAAACACATAATTAAATTTGTATTAGTAGTTTTTAAGTAATAATAGTGTCATGCAAATTAATAATAATGTCATATGTCAAAGTAATTATATTAGCCATCATAATTAAGTATTGAACAAATAAATTCTAAAATTAAAATACAACAACACTTTTACATTGTAATAACATTTTTTAATTAGGAAGGTGTATAATTTATTCTTAAATAGAGGAGTAGGTAAGTTTTTAATCTCATCGGGCAATTTGTTATAAATCAGTGATGCCATACAAATAATACTTTTATTGAGTAGTGCTGTTTCCCCATACGGTATTTCTACATCTAACCTTTTGAATACAAATTCCTTGTATATTACTACTAGTTGCCCCAGAATATTACTCCATATCTTAATATAGGTGCTACAAGTCCGTGATATGCAGTTAAGACGGCCTCTTTGATGACAATTTTGGAAAGTTTGTAGAGAGCGAATGAGGATTCATTAATTCTTTTACAGAGATTATTTGAATGTGTTTTCCATGACAAATTGTAATCTATATCAATTCCCAGAAATCTCGTATTTGTTACAGGCTGTACTCTCTGTCCATCGTAATTAACATTAATATGTTAAGGTTGAATTCTTTGGTAAAAGTGCATTATTTTTGTTTTGTCCATATTTATTTTAAGTTAACCATTGAATTATTGTACTTAGTTTTTGATTGATTTCATTTTCATAGTCATTTGGTTTGTCACATTTTATTATTACTGTGCTATCGTCTGCAAAAATTACCTTTGGTTGCTTGACGTGTCTAAGCAGATCATTAATGTACACTAGGAAGAACAAGGGACCCAAAACAGTACCTTGTGGGACTCCAAATTCTATGGTTCTAGTGTGGGATCTATATTTGATTTCATTTCGTGTTTTCTGGCATATTCGTGTAATTTCTGTGACTTTGTTTTCTGTTAGTAATATACGACGAAATCAGGTCGAGCGCTTTACCTCTTATGCCGTACATATTTAATTTCTGGAGCAATACTTTGTGGTCAACACAGTCAAATGCTTTGCTCATGTCCATGAAGATAGCACATATTGGATTTTTTTTGTCCATATCAGTCAAAACAGTTTTAATTAACTCCTAAATAGCAATGTTAATTGATTTTCCCTTGCGAAATCCTTTTTGTTCGCTTACCAAAATATTATATTTTTCTAAAAAGTTGTATAGTCCACTATATATGATTCTTTCAAATAGAAGATGGGGATCAAAGCTATTGGTCTATAATTTCCCATGTTTTGTTTGTCATCTTTTTTATGGAGTGGAATAACAACAGATGTTTTTAGTTTTTCTGGGTAAATTCCAATAGAAATGCATAGATTTATTATTAAGCTTAAATGAGTAGTAATAGATTTTGACACATGCTTTATAACTTTGGTGCAAATACCATCATAACCCACGCTTTGGGTATTTTTTAATTGCAATAATTCCATATCAACCTCCTTTGTACATATTTAAAACTGTAAGCTTTTGAGATAGAGTTTTTAGCATTTTTTTTGCATTTTGTTCGTACTCATTCCAGTTAGTATATAAGTTCCTTGGGTTTTACATAATACGAAACTAACCTTTTGACAGATAATTGATGGACACTGAGCCCAGTTACTATCATTTCAAGCTGTCAACAGAGATACGTAATAGCCCTACTGGACATCACTAACGGCATCCAGCTACAAAAGGTCCTCAAGAGTTTATAGCACCTGTATCTTGTTTGGGCTCATTTCATGCACTTTGATGTGAACTTTTCTTGAGAACTAGCTGGAGCATAACTGTCATCGAGTGTCTAAGGATGGCACCGTAAGGCTGTCGAGGGAAGCCCTTAGTTGGAAAAACATAAGCAGAATACTTTAGCGATTAAGGTGAATGCGCCAGGGTGGCCCGCGAAATTCAAATTTTCTTACGTTTTTTGCAATTCGCAGGTCAGTGTCAGGTTGTATGTTGATTAAAATATGATTCGCGGCTGTAACAAGTATGTAGTTATAGAATTATAATCATCAATACAACCCTACAAGCGCATAAAGGTGCAGGAATGACTTTGGCCTTGAAAAAGTAAATTCATACACCTGTATGAGCTTGGAGGGTTGTATTGATGATATTGATGATTATGATTCTGTAACTACATACGTCTTACAGCCGCGATTCATAGTTTAATCAACATACAACCTGACACTGACCTGCAAATTGCAAAAAACGTAAGAAAATTTGAATTTCGCGGGCTACCCTGGAGCATCCACTTTAATGCAAATCTTTGCGAGAAAATTAAATTGTTACCTACATAATTGAATCTATACTAATATTCTATAGCTTTTTTATTTGGTTGGTTGAACGCGCTAATTTCAGGAACTACTGGTTCGAGTTAAAAACATCTATTAGTGTTGGATAGGCCATTCATCGAGGAAGGCTATACGTTATTAACATCACGCTACAACCAATAGGAGAGGAGCTGGAGCTTCAATGAAAAATATTGCAAAAACTGGAAAAAAAATCAAGTCAGTTTTAAAGTTAGGATCTTCAAATTTTGGGTTTATGGTGATGATTAAAAATTAATTTATACGTGTCTCAGCGTTTTTCATAATACCACCCCCGAAGGGTTAAAAAGGGGAATGAAGTTGTGCATGGAAAGCCCTTAATTTTCGAAATAAAAATCACTAAATTTATTACCTAGGCTTATGGTTGGAAGATTTCAATCAAGGGGTGAAAAGGGTGTGAAAGATGAAAAGTTATAATTAAAGTTCTTTATTTTTCAAGTTAAAATCATGGGTGTAAACAGACTATTCACGAAGCCGTCAAACATCAAACTAAGTAACCCTAGGTTCGCAAAAAGTTTTGTTGGGAAATGACTTTTTCTTTTAAATCAGACTTTTCGGTAGGACTCAATGTAACGCACTTAAAACATTGTGCTGATGAATGGATTGAATAGTACGGGGGTCGTGAAGGTGTTCTAATCGTGTGATCCATTCTGAATCTGACTTATATATAGTTTTTTCAAGTCATGAAAAAAAAACTTGAGAAAAAGTTGAAACTTTGATCCCCAATATCTCCGTAACTTGAAGGTTCCCAGGTACCAGCATTGGTTGCAATTAACTTTTAAAAGAGTTACATAATGTTGGATTTCTTAAAAATAAATAATAAAAATAAATAAATATCGCTGGACATTACCCACAGCGCGATCTACTAGTGCTACACTAAGCAACGAGGCTTGTGTCGTGGACAACAGATAGTTGATATACTACATGGATACTTTTTCTTTTTGTTTGTAAATACATACGTAATATACATATGAGCATCTCATCACACAAACATTTGCTCCTACCGGGATTCGAACCCGGGACCCTAAGAACGTAAGGCAGCCTCACTACCGCTGCGCCATTCGGGTCGTCGTTATACATAGATGTGATCTCATATAATACAGTTTGAAAATGACCTTTTTAATTATTAGATATATTTAAATGAAATTCACAAAGACACAAAGGATTCACATAGATAGCTTGATTAGCTTAGGAATTATTTATAGTACAAATTGTAATCCAGATTAGATTTTTACACATCATGATGTTCTAGGACTTTTTATTTCATTGTAATTTTTATTGGCTCCGAGGTTTGACAGAACTTCTAGCTCGGAGAGTAATTAAAGTAGTTTTAGGTTAGTTTAAGTGTTGGTTAGTTTAAGTGTTGGTTAGTTTAAGTTTAAGTGTTACCTACTGTTGACAATCGATCATCTGAGTCCCGCCCCGGCCCCCCGGTTCTAAGTTTAAAACTGCTTATTTTCTGCAATTGGCCATTGTAATTGAGGCTAAGATTCAAATGGGTTAATTAAGCAAAATAGTACATCTTTTTGGTACATATCTGTAACGTGTAACGGCTAGGCCCAGAAACGGGTTTCTGATGGCAGAGCGTTTATTTTAAATATAATTTTCTTAACGACAGTCAATAACGATGGTTGCCTAGCACCATATCAAAAACTATAGAGTGACACATAACACTAAGAAGTCTTCATGCGTCAATGCCAGACACCATAACAGTTTCCCCAAATGTTTTCAAGTAAAATTAATATAAGTATGTTCACGTGTTCCGTTTCTAACTTTTCATAGGATGAAACGATTGTGAATGTGACAAAACAAAAACTAAATGTTACTCCAACTTATACACAGTTATTTATTTAAATATAGGGTCATCAAAATCAAAATTATTTATTATCTTTATTATTAAAGGACACTCTTTTAAATCAGAATATTTTTACAAAACCTTGGTTACATCATTCATGTTGAGATGGTACATTATGTGAGAACAATGTAGCAAGATGTGCACGTTAAAAGTGTCCATAGTAAAAACAAAACAAACAATTATTCTAAAATAAAATAATTTATTCAAATAAGCCGTGGCAAACTGTCGTAGATTTGTATCTATGGTAATGCTATAATATTGTCCATGTGTCATAGTCTAGTTTCTAAAATATTTAAGCTAATTTGTTTATGTAGAATAAAGCCTTAATTTCCGAAAGGCTTTGCGTTTTCTATAAATCAATTTATTCTACTTAAAAATAATGTAATGTAAACGCTATTCATAGTATATTTTATATCGAGGGACTAAACGAAGCCATAATATACCAAAGGTGGTTTGGCTCCCGAGTGTCATATTAAGTTGGCGTTTAGTCTCGAGGTGCAAACTGTACTTTTCACTTTGAGTGCGAGAAAAATAGTCAATTTAGTACAAAAACATTAATTATTCCTTCAGTCCATAGAACTTTCGTAAGTTTTTAGGTAAATCTTCCGCGTTTTTGGCGGCAAAAGATTATCTATGTATTTTGCTCTTTGCTCGACGTCAAACTCTTCACTGTCACTGGGGACATTCCTAATAAATTTATATAAAACCGAACAAATTTACACTCGACAAAAATTCTGAAATTTTCGCGGTCAGTTTTTCTTCTAAACCAGGCACTAAGTTAACAAAAAAAAAAAAAGACGAAAAAAAAAAAAAAATACGCATAGCGCCACCTTCCTTGCGGAAAAACCATGGAACTAAAACTCTCAACATTTTCGCAATGAAGGTGTTCCGAGATGGTCCACACTCCACAGATAATAGTAGTATATTAACTGGCTGTTTGAGTTTGTCTATGTCACATGAAGGAAATTAAAAAACGAATTACTTTTTACTCCCTAGGCAGTAGGCAGGGACTAAAGTGGTCACTTTACTCCCGCTTCGTAGGGCTATATTGACGTACTTTTAGAGCATGAGAAGTGAAAAAGTTATTCATTGTCAGTTATTTTCGCTGATGTCTAACGGCAAAAAAAAACATCTGACACACTGGAAAAGAATCAAGACTCAAAATTTACAATGGCTGTTCGTCCAACGAAATATTAAAAACCAGATAAGTTTGGTGCCGATCCGAGTGATTCTGGCGCAGAGCTCCATTGGAGTCTGTTGATAATATATGAACGCATAAACGAACTCTTTGGTGTCTACGTTCTCTCCATAGAGTATAATAAGTATATAAAGGTTCTCTCACCGGCTCCGTGACGCGTGTCAATCTGTTTGCTAGTAGTATTAATATGTTTTAATTAAATAAAACAGTTAATAATATATTCAAGTGCTTTATTTAATACAACAGGTTATAGGCCGTCCCTGCCTTATCAAAGTTTTTAAAATAGCTTTAAAATAGTTTTTAAAAAGCTGTAAAAATGAAAATTCCATGAAAAGCAAATTTCGCAAAAAAACAAAAGAATATTTTTTTCCAGTTTTGTGTCCGAAAAGCTAAAAAAATGGCTTTAAACTCATTTACAATTCAAAAATTGACTGGAAGAGACAACTTTTCGACATGGAAATTTGCGATGGAAATATATTTGCAACGTGAAGAACTGTGGGAATGTATACAGTCTGATAGTTGTGACTCAAAAAAGGACATTAAAGCCAGAACAAAAATAATTTTATTAATAGATCCACAATTATACGTACATGTTCAAGATGCGAAAACAGCAAAGCAGGTATGGGACAATTTATTAAAAGCATTTGAAGACACTGGCCTGCGCCGTAAAGTAGGGCTTCTTAGAGATTTGATTATGACCAACCTCGAATCAAGTTCAAATGTAGAAGCACATAAATTGAGAGGAATAGGATTCAATGTGGATGATGAGTGGCTCGGAACTCTAATGTTGGCCAGGTTGTCGGATGAATATAAGCCTATGATTGTGGGTATAGAAAGCTCAGGCATAAAAATTAGTGCTGATTTGATAAAAACAAAGCTATTGCAAGAAGTTAAAACAAAATCAGAAAGTACTACCGTATTTTATGCAAAGTCTAAGAAATTCATGTACTATACTCAACATAAAGATAGTCACTCAGGAAAACCAAAAGGCCACCGTTGCTTCAACTGTAACAAATATGGGCATATGGCCAAACAATGTTGGTTTAAAAGTAATAACAAGGATGATAACGGCACCAAAAATGGTTTTGTCGCAGCTTTTTCAGCAACATCTGTAAATGATGTCAGTAGCTGGTATGTGGACTCCGGAGCTTCAGCCCACATGACAATGAACCGTGACTGGTTAGAAAATGAAACTGTACCGCCTGTACAAAGTATCAGGATCGCAGACAACAAAGTTCTACCAGTGCAAAGCTGTGGCACTGTAAATATCCAGGTACCAAATAAAATTACAGGAGAACCTGACTGTATTCAAGTAAATAATGTATTATTTATTCCTAATTTATCCACAAATTTACTTTCTGTGAGCAAGATTATAATGAATGGTAATAAAGTTGAATTTGACAGTACCGGTTGCTCAATAACGAACAGGAATAATCAGATAGTGGCCAAGGCAAAGTTAGTAAATAATACTTACAAATTACTCACCTACCAAAGTGGGCAGGCAATGGCAGCTACAGCTGAAGACAAGTATTTATGGCACCAAAGACTAGGTCACCTCAATTTCAACGATATTAATAAGATTCCAGAATGTACTCTTGGTGTGAAGTTATGTCAACAAGATGAGGACTACATATGTACATATTGTTTGGAGGCAAAACAAACCAGACAACCATTCAAAAATGAAGGCTCCCGGGCAACAAGCTTGCTAGAGCTCATCCACTCAGACCTATGTGGACCCATGGAGAACCAGTCTCTCGGAGGTGCTAGGTATTTCTTAACATTTACAGACGACTTCTCTAGAAAGGTATTTGTTTACTTTCTCAAATGTAAATCAGAAGTATTAGAAAAAATTCTGGAATTTAAAAATAAAGTAGAAAACGAGTTGGACCGTAAAATAAAAATACTTCGCAGCGACAATGGAAGAGAGTATGTAAACAGTCAGTTTGATAAATGTCTGAAGAAATTTGGCATAAAGCACCAAACAACGATTCCATACACACCTCAGCAAAATGGTGTAAGCGAGCGAATGAATCGTACTCTTATAGAACGAGCTAAATGTATGTTACTCAATGCCTCATTACAGAAGGAGTATTGGGGAGAAGCAATAGCAACTGCTGCCTACATCATTAATCGCTTACCAACTCGCTCACTGTCTTATATCACCCCTGAGGAACGATGGACTGGATCCAACCCTGACATAAGACATATGAAAGTCTTTGGTTGCCAAGCAATGGTACATATACCAAAAGAAAAGCGTCACAAACTAGATGCTAAGTCTCGTAAGTTGACATTTATTGGTTATAGCGAATGCTGTAAAGGATATCGTTTTATAGATAAGAAAACCAAGCAAGTAATAATGAGTAGAGATGTAGTATTTTTAGAAGAAACTGTCAATCAAAATAAAATAATCAAAAATACCAATTGTACCGAAACCACAGATAAAAAGTGTAAGGAATTAGTGGAAGCGAAGAATGAAATAGAAGAGAAGAATTTGTGCAAAACAAATGTAATAACTGCAGTGTCTTGAGAATGATTGCATAGTATATTTTGAGACCGATAAAAATCAAACTCAATCTCCTAATAAAGACAATTATGAATCAGACTCTAATAGTTCAAGTTATTATGAGGATCCTAACGATGAGACATACATGCCTCCAGGTTCAATAAATACCAGTTCACCTGAAATATGACACGTAAATCTCAGGCCTCGTCGAGATTCAC
Source organism: Xestia rhomboidea (assembly GCA_963853795.1). Taxonomy (NCBI): domain Eukaryota; kingdom Metazoa; phylum Arthropoda; class Insecta; order Lepidoptera; family Noctuidae; genus Xestia; species Xestia rhomboidea. The sequence goes on along the minus strand of OY970756.1, from coordinate 20,839,154 downwards.
AGAGACGAGAAGGAGAAGTAAACAGTAACAGTTCGGATCTTAAGTCTTTTTTATGCATTAATTCAGAATCTGCAATGAGATTATTGGATGATGATCCACAAGATCACACTGAAGCACTAAACAGTGATCATTCTGAATTATGGAAGCAAGCCATGGAAATCGAATATGAATCTTTAATCGAAAATAACACGAGTGTCAACGATTCACCTGTTGGCAAACAGGTGATTCCCTGCAAATGGGTTTTTAAAACTAAGAGAGATGACGCTGGAAACATAGCGACATACAAAGCTTGTTGGAAAAGGATTGAAACAAACAAAAGGTATAGATTACCATGAAGTTTACGCTCCGGTTATACGCTATTCATCTATCAGATACTTGATTGGCTTAGCGGCTAAGTATAAACTAAAAATTCATCAAATGGATGCTTTTTCACATTTTTGCAAGGAGTTCTAGATGAAGAAATTTACATGTCATTGCCACCTTGTTATGAAATTCAGAATAAAGTATGTCGGCTTAACAAAGCATTGTATGGCCTGAAACAAGCCAGATGGCAGTGGAACAAGAAACTTAATGCTGCTCTTATTGACAAAGGGACTACATCGACCGAAGCTCTGCCATCTCACAGCTGGAATGGGTTTGCGTTCAGGAGAGGGTGTTGATAATATATGAACGCATAAACGAACTCTTTGGTGTCTACGTTCTCTCACCGGCTCCGTGACGCGTGTCAATCTGTTTGCTAGTAGTATTAATATGTTTTAATAAAATAAAACAGTTAATAATACATTCAAGTGCTTTATTTAAATACAACAGAGTCACTGGTATAATACGTTTAAAAAAAATATTTCCGAAGAGGTACCAGATTCTTCTTCAGAGTTGAAACTGAAGCTACTAGTAAATTACTTAGCGCCAACAGTTTTCGCACTAATAAAACATTGTACAGATTATGAACAGGCTATTAAGACATTAACGGAAACCTATGAAAAACAGAAAAACCGTATCCTGGCACGTCATATTCTATCTACCAGTCATCAAAAACCAGATGAATCTGTATCCGATTACATTCGTGTTTTAAAAAGCTGCTAGCCCAAGACTGTGATTTTCATGCCGTATCCGCTGAAGAATATCAAAACGAATTCATGTGTAACGCATTCATATCGGGCTTATTTTCTCAAAAAATCCGCCAAAGACTTTTGGAGAATATGACATTGACTTTTATAAAGCTATAAATCAAACATTGACGCTTGAGAGCGCTGAAAAGAGTTCCCTATCTTTTTCAATTCCAAACACTAACACATTGCTTAATGCAATCACTTCTCAAAGGAGTATTAATATCAGTGAACCACAAGTAGAACAACAAAAAGAGATCCAAAATCATTTAGCTGCTTCTACTCCCCGTTTTTATGGACACGATGAAACGGATGGGAAAAAGGATGAAACGACGTTGCTTCTTTTGTGGTGGGAACGTCCATCAACGGATAAAATACCCTGCATTCCATGCGACGTGTCAACTTTGCTCAAGAAAGGGTCACTTTGCTGACGTATGCCGTAGCAGTAGCGTTGGTGGCTCGACGGCAAATGCGATTTCTGAAGAGACATTAAATACAACCAACCATAATCGCAGCCTCTCCGGGAAGCCTTCAAAAGGGCCCTGTCCCTGTTTTAATTAATAACTACACTGCAGATGCTCTCGTGGATACTGGCAGCTCAGTGAGCTTTATTGATAAAAGCTTAGCAGAGACATTGGGTCTAAAGAAAAATCAATGCAACCAGACGGTCACCTTAGCGTCGCTGAGTTATACTTCTATTGTAGAAGGTTCGTGCGTTGCAACTATAGAAGTCAATAAACACGTCTACAAACAGAAGACTTTGTTGATCGTGAACAACTTACGCGCTGATATTATCATCGGTCACGATATTTTGAAAACACATTCATCAGTTGTCCTAAATTTTGGTGGTAAAGACGACCTTTGAACATAATATGTAACGTCATGGAAGCTGCTGTGCCACCTGCTTCGATATTTACAAATCTTTCACCCTTTATAAAGCCCATTGCAGTTAAATCTCGAAGATATAATGAGGAAGATGAATCATTCGTAAAACAAGAAATAACAAAGTTACTAGAGGATGGTGTCATCAAACCTAGCACTTCGCCATGGAGGGCTCAAACTTTAGTCGCAGGAGGGGGCCATCATAAGAAACGCCTAGTGATCGATTATTCGAGGACGATCAATAGATTGACTGAGCTCGATGCTTATCTTTTACCTAAAATCGAATTTATCATTTCGAAGGTTTCAAAATATAAATACTTTAGTCAAATCGATCTAAAAAGTGCGTACCACCAGGTCCCTACATTAAAAGAAGAACAAAAGTACACCGCTTTTGAAGCTTGTGGTAAGCTATACGAATTCACACGTATTCCATTTGGCGTCACAAACGGGGTAGCCGCGTTTCAGAGTACTTTAGAATGTATTATTGAAAATGAAAATTTAAAAGGAACCTACGCGTACCTTGATGACGTCACTGTTTGTGAAGGAACAAAAGAAGAACACGATAGAAACCTGCGTGATTTCTTACAAGCGACGGAGAAATATAAACTTACCTTAAATAAGGATAAATGTACTTTCTGCGCTGAGACTATTAATCTCTTAGGCCACACAATAAGCGGCCAGACTATCAGAACAGATAAAACAAGGGTTCAACCTTTATTAGATTTACCTGTTCCAAAAAATGCCAAGTCCCTTAAAAACGTTTTGGGGTTATTTGCTCACTATAGTCCATGGGTTAAAAGAATTTCTCACATAAAATAAGGCCTTTGATTGACTTATACAGGTTTCCACTAACTAAGGAAACGATTTTTCATTTCGACGCTCTTAAAACTGAATTAGCAGAGTCAAGTCTTAACACGATTGATTATAATGCTACATTTACGGTCGAAACAGACGCCTCGGACTTTGCAATCGGGGCTATTTTATCACAAAATGAACGACCTGTAGCCTATTTTTCACGTTGATTATCTGCACCCGAAAGACGTCATTCATCAATTGAAAAAGAAGCTTGCGCCATCGTAGAAGCGCTCCGTAAATGGCGACATCTACTTTCTGGAAAGCATTTCATCTTAATAACTGATCAACAGTCTGTTGCTTTTATGCTCTCTCATCACACAAGTAAAATAAAAAATGATAAAATAGAAAGGTGGAGACTCGAACTTTCTTGTTTTAAATATGACGTCGTATACAGGCCCGGAAAACTCAATTTGGCGGCGGATGCTCTATCTCGTGTTTGTGCCCACATAAATACAAATAATTTAGCTAATCTGCACAACGCTCTTGGACATCCGGGTATCACGAGAATGACACACTGGGTTAGAACCAAAAATTTGCCATATTCCGTCAATGATATTAAAGCTGTAACGGCATCATGTAAAATAAGTGCTGAAATTAAGCCACGATTTAGTAAAAACCAAGGAAGTCTTATAAAAGCAACGGCCCCTTTTGAACGACTGAGCATTGATTTTAAGGGACAAATACCAACAAATACGAAGAATAAATATTTACTAACTATAATCGATGAATATTCAAGATTTCCGTTTGCCTTCCCCTGTCCAGATGTGTCAGCAGAGTCTGTAATAAACAGTCTTAAGGATCTGTTCTTTATGTTTGGAACCCCACTCTTTGTTCATTCCGATAGACGATCTGCGGTTATGTCAGAACGTGTCCAACAATTCTTGCTGTCTCTGGGAATTGCTTGCAGCCGGACTACTCCCTACAACCCGCAAGGAAACGGACAGGTGGAGCGCCTGAATGGCACTTTATGGAGGACTTTACAACTTTTTCTTAAATCAAAAAACATGGATGTAGCTTACTGGGAGAAGGTCCTCCATGAGTCACTCCATGCAATTCGATCCTTGTTGTGTACATCCACGAACACCACCCCTCATGAACGGTTATTCTACCACCCACGACGGTCAATGAATGGCCAATCAATCCCATCATGGCTTTCAACCTCTTGTACCGTCCTCTTGAGAAAGAATGTTCGACAGTCAAAATATGACCCTCTTGTAGAAGAGGTCGAGCTTTTACAAGCTAATCCTGCATATTCATTTATAAGATATTCTGACGGTAGGGAATCTACCATTTCAAATAATCAATTAGCTCCTTTACCTAATGACGAAGACAGTATCTGGATGAAGCACCTACAGGCATAGAAGCTACACAGCGAGAGTCTGAAACTCCTCAAGAATTTGGGGTTGCTCAAAGCCAACAAGAGGTGGCCCGGGAAGAACCTGACATAGACGAGAGGCGCCACTCAAGCAGGTCCCGGAAACCGCCGGGCTACTTGAGAGACTATTTCTGCGAGATATAAAAACCCAGCTGGGAAGAATGTCGTAGATTTGTATCTATGGTAATGCTATAATATTGTCCATGTGTCATAGTCTAGTTTCTAAAATATTTAAGCCAATTTCTTTAAGTACAATAAAGCCTTAATTTCCGAAAGGCTTTGCGTTTTCTTTAAATCACAAACAAGATCTTACCAGCCCCAACTGACAGCGCCCGTTCACGAACATGACGCATGTATCAGCACCATTCAACTCAACCATTTTGAAGGTGCGATGTAGCTCTCTTTCACTCTCGAGTGGAGATCATAGCACACAGATTACTTATTATCCCAGAAATAAGATCCCGTCGGCAATTTCGAAACTCCACTCGGGCGAAGCCACGAACATAAGCTAGTTTAAGAATAAACATCTGGATTCACACTCCATAAAATATAAATGTAGTAAACTTAAAATTCTAAGCTCCTACGACATGGCTGACGGGAGATCGGGCGGCAGCTTTTTTTGCCCGTTCCGACCATCTGTTGAGCGGCGGCTACGCTTTTTAAAGCTATCAATCAACCTCAAACAAACAAAAAACCAACCCCGCAGGAGCTCCGCGAAGCCGCTGACTCCGACTCCCTCGACTCGGATGCAAGAGCGAGCGAAGACTCGAATGCAAGAGCGAGCGATTCACATTTCGCGCCACCGGGAATGTCAGGAGTCAAAGGCTTACTGGCGCGAGACGGTCGTATAAAATGTGTTTTTTCCGTAGACTCACTTCCCAAGTTACTATAAAATAAAAATCGATAATGATATTGTTAAGGTGGATGCTCCAGGGTAGCCCGCGAAATTCAAATTTCCTTACGTTTTGCAAAAAATAAACGAGAATAACTGCCGACAAACTGTTTTGCAGTTTGGTAGACTTTTAAATATAGATACAGATTTTGATTACCTATATAAATAAAAAAATACACGACATGCTGCTACATCTACAGCTGCAAAAAACTAGTCTGTAGTTTTTTGCTCCTGTAGCTGCAGCAGCATGTGCATCCAGTGAGGTCTTCGCAGTAATCAAACATGACAACTGCGAATCCGTATCAACGCCAAAAGCGTGGTCTTTAGTCCAGTAAGTCATTATTATTTTATAAAAAAATCAGCTGTACACCGTGGCAAATAACCACACCCCACACCACATTCAAGCACTATTTCGTTTTTCTCTATGCCTTGTGCTTTTATTTTGATAGCTAGACGTCACTAACGCAATCATAGACAAATCTTAAACAATTTCAATCTGTGATCTACTCTCTCTCCCGTTGAAAAATGTGGAATAAATTGAATAAATTTCTCAATAATGTTCCGTTATTTGTGGTTACAAATGTAAAATATTAAAATAGTGAAAAATTTGTTCGAGTGGTATCAGTCATCAGTTTATTGTCATCGAGGTAAAGTTGTTTTGTCTACGTTGTTATTTAATAAAGTTCCAGTTAACGTTTATTTCTTGTAACTGTACAAAATCTCGTGTTTTGATTTAATGACCAGATAGAAAGTGATAAGTAATTTTATTTATGATCTACTGCCACTATCCGGTGAAGGCTTCTAAGGTAGGTAATCGTAAAATGTGTAGGTGTTTACTTGTTTTGGGACTGTTCGTGCTAAAATGGCTGTTTCGAATTTTGAATCATTGCGGCAAATATTATGAGGTGTTGTAAACTATAATTTAAATTGGGGCTACCAAAGTTTTCACTTCGTGGTATGTGAATAAGTGCTATGTCAGAGATGCACCAATAATTTTCACTATGCAACACATCAAGCTTTCCCCTTGCAGGAGCATAAATTACGCACACTAGCATACCGTGTGTGAAAGTACCGTGATAATAAATAAATCTTTCCAATAAAATAGAATCGGGCTTTATTGCTATTGTAGCAAAATTCCACTGTCACAACTAGACTCAATTTTGTCTTTTTATGAGATACAGTTAATTGTTACTCTTCCTTTAATGATAATATTAGAAATAAGCCTATGTTGTGATAGTTTTGCTTCTTTTAAGAGAGAACTCCACTAACAAGAAACTAAAATATTTTATTACTTAGTAGCTTCAGTAGCTTCAATATTCATATTGCCGCTTGTTATAGTAGTTATTACAGGTCTAAACACATTTAAAAAACAGTTTAAAATGAATTATCATCATCATTCTTCTACATCATCCAATCTTTATTTCGGTCGGCACAGAATGGTTTCTTCTTCCATGGTGCTTTATTACTCGACATCTCATCAGTCACCAAATTAAATAACAATTTCAATTAGCTAAAATAAATACTTTGATCGGAAATATAGAATATGCATTGGTAACATTTATAAATACATAGGTCACTAAAAATGATAACTTTACTTTAACTTTACTTTTTTAACTTTTTCATGCGTATTTTCTCCTAAACTAACATTTAAAAGGATGTATGTACTCGGGTCATTCTTAGTTACGAGGTACTAACAATGTCCATGATCATATCCATACTTTTCTTAAAAATTGGAATCAATGACCTTAGTACCTTTTAATACATTGCATCTACTTTAAGAACAGTCAATTTGAATTCATTTATTAACTTAGTTTTGTCACAATCGCATCTCAAACATGAAAAATGTCTTTCCCCTGGCCTATCCCTTTCAACTTTTTACAGTAAATCAGTAACTTTATGCAGGTCTAAATCCATTGGAATGGTTGAATTTGGTAAATTTCCTAAATTAATATAAATAATAATTGTAATTCAAATTCAAATTCTTTATTTCAGACAAGAGTCCATAGTGTTAGTAGCACCAAAATAAATTAATAACTAGTGTAACTTTATGCAGGTCTAAATCCATTGGAATGGTTGAATTTGGTAAATTTCCTAAATTAATATAAATAATAATTGTAATTCAAATTCAAATTCTTTATTTCAGACAAGAGTCCATAGTGTTAGTAGCACCAAAATAAATTAATAACTAGTGTTAGTAATATGGAGATAATACTTAAAATCCGCACGCAAAATACGCGCTTTGACGTGGAGTTGCAGACACCAGCCCGTTATACAATACAATACAATACTTAAAATATCAACTGGTATGGATACACACCCAGTAGCGCATGGGGGTGTCCCAACAATCTGAAAACACGCTCAGGAGACTATTGGTGGCGGTGCGTAGCCAGGCGTCTATGGAGGCGGTCCTTTTTCTTATAATGGCGTAAAAATCGTCTGTGCGCGTCTCCGCAAACATAGTGGACGCACTACAACACCACGACAACCTCAACAGTATCCTAAACGCTTTATTATATTGGACACGCAGATCGCTGTAATATGTCCTCTGCGTAAAACGGGTCCAAAGATGTAGAATGACTGACACTTTCTGTCAGTCATTTATATTATATTCTTTGAAAAGAGTGACTTTAACTTGATTTGTACAACGTCCAAATCTCTCGCATGAAGCATGTTATATCGAACAGCCAACGACCTGCGCTCCCTCTCTATATCCATATTGTCCTTAAGATCATCAGTGACCAAATGACCCAAGTACTTAAATTTAGTCACCCATGCTAAAGGAGTGCCACAGAGCGAGACTCCAGGAACATCAGAATAGTTTATGGCACGCGCCTTAAACATAATAAGTTCGCTTCTTTTAACATTGTACTTGAGCCCATGAGACACTGCATAGGACTCACAATTAGCAACCAGTATCCTCAAAGCGCCGATCGATGGGCTCAGCAGCACCATGTCATCCGCATAACTAATATTGTTCAAACAAACGTCATTAATATGACATCCAACTCTGGTGCTGCTAAGCTCACCGTCTAGCCGGTTTATGTACAAGTTGAAGAGGTGTGGTGAGCTTAACCCCCCTTGCGTCACCCCGCTCTCCAGCTCGTATAAATCCGATTGAGCCTCTGCCCATCTGACACTATTCCTCTGGTGGTGGTACCAATAACGAAACAAGCACGTAATTTCATTCGGTAGTGTTGTATCACTCCGCAACTTATCCCATAGTACCTCGTACGACACCAGGTCGAACGCCTTTGACAGGTCCAAAAAACAAGCAAAGACAGGTGTTTTTCGGGAAGTATAATATTGAACAGTTTGCTTGAGGCACAGAATGGCACTTTCCGTGGATAACCCAGATTTAAAGCCAAATTGCGCGTCATGGAGTTCAACGTGTTTAGCCAACTGTTGATCAAGCAAACTGTCCAAGACCTTCGCGATTATCGTGGCCAACGAAATAGGCCTGTTATTGGACGCGTCAGAGGCGTCCCCTGTCCTGTCTTTAATAATCGGAACCACCACTGTACGCATAAGGTCCTGCGGCAAATAACGGTGACTGAGACATAAATTAAAAAGAAGACCAAGAACCCTATACAGGTGTGGCCCCGCATGGTTCCGGTGCTCGACGCTAAAGCCGTCGTGGCCAGGCGATTTACCTCTTGTCATTTTCTTAATAACAGTAGCCACCTGTTTAGCTATAATTATAACAGCAAGCTCACCAGACCCTGACAATTCCCCCTCATCATCGAACACCCGCCGGTCTATTTGCAAGAGAGAAAGAACCTTAAAATGTCTTTGAAAAAGGTTGGCAATATCTTTCGGTTCACTCAGACCCGCCACACTTGCAGGGAGACTCGGCTTGCTATTTAATTTGTTAGCGGATTTCCAGAATTTCGAAAACTCTTTTTTCGAATGACTTTTAGCCAAAATATCTAATTTAATTTGTTGTTGATTGTTTTGAATAAATTTTAATACTTTAAAATTTTCTTCGTGTTACGCGCATTTTCTCATACTTAGACCCCTGAGTGGGTGCGCCATACAATAGCCACGTTTGGTAATAGGTAGGAGTACGAGCCTCCCTATGAGCTTCGCTGACATATTTGTTCCAGCCTGTGACATATTTGTCTCTTGATGCGATTACTGCCAACATAATATGTATACCGTGCATGTGTGTAATGTTAAATAAAGTACCTTAACGTTTTTTTTTCCAGAATATATTTTTTGTCCCACATATTTTGTGTCTCCTCCCCTGGCATTTTGTAATCTTAAAAATATTGTGTTTATTATCTTAGTTCTTGCAATGTTAATTCCGTAATTATGGATGCAGTTTACTGAACATGGTCACTCCCATACTTTATTTTCTTAAAAATCTTCCAATCCCTTTAAAACTGTGATTTTCATATTCATCCCTGAACAGACAATTCATTTTCTATGTGTGTTATTGGCAATCCAAATTGAGTCGTTTCAGAATTTGGCTTCAAGTTTGGCATCTCTATTTATTTGGGGTTATCATAGCATGTCTTCTTCCACACATCTTTATTTGCTGTTTTCCATCTATGTCTCTCACAGGATTCCCATATTCTTACAGCAATCTACATGTTGATGCACCCTGCACACTAAAAAGTAGTAGTTTCTGGCTCTGCTTCCCATAAATTACCCAATTCAAAAAGGTCTTTGTTCTAAACAAAGAATATGGCATATATCCGTAAATAAGACCAGCTGAAGTAAATCCTTATCATTAGTATTAACTGAAAACTATCACACAATTCATCTTTCTGAAGCCTAGATAAGATAACTGACATCTTATTTGATTCAAACAACATTCTGTAGCCTGAATATTGAGAATAAAAAACACATTTGCTTCATAAGATAAATGTCTTGAAATATTTATACATATTAAAAAAAAGTCTCAGTGTGGTTTTTATGAAGTGTTCTCAGTTCTAGTTTCTTTCATCAAAACATTTATATGGTCGGTCCCTATTTCGTCTAATTAATGTATTGTTGTCAGTATCACGTTTAGCTAGTTGCGCATACAAATGAACAGTGCTTTGAAAATATTGGAACAATTCCGGTGAATGCATTAGAAATCTATTTTGTGCTTATTATTTTAATTTCCTCAAGTCCCTGGCTAAATAATAACATCCGCTCAGGTTGATCTTCAAGGTTAAGTAATGTTACCACGGAGGAAACACAGTAAGCACTTGGATTCGATCGAATTCGATTGGATTTTTAAGAAGATTGTTTTACAAAATGGTTCGGTAAACAATGCTTTTATTTGTTTTTCTGAGGTGTTAAATTAGCCTATTGTATCGATATATTAGGCCACCCACCCAGTCTACTATTTTATAATTTAATTTCAATATGTTATGGTTTACTTTGATACAAACCTCCCAATCTTCGTTTTATTAGGGTTCCGTACCTCAAAAGGTAAAAAAAGAAACCCTTATAAGATCACTCTCTTGTCCGTCTGTCTGTCCGTGTATTCTAAAACCTATAGGATAATTCCCATTGACCTAGTTTTTGGTTGAAAATTTACTTTGTTGTGAAGGCCCTTCCTCCCTTCTTTGTTTCTTATTTGTCTTAGTATAGATTTAAGAATAAATTAAAAATATTGTACTCAATTGATATAAAAAATGGTGTTATTGCGCTCTAGCCTTTCATAAACGGCGCAAATGAGCCAATACGTAGATAAATGATTGAGTGAGTTGACCCTAATTTAATTGCTTCTATGGTGGTCGTATGATGACTGTTGTACACCTTAACGACCTATCCAGTAATATTACATGTGATCTGCTGTAAATACTTAAAACCATAAAACTTCAACAAAATTTGTTAAGACATTTTGTCTTCCAAATCAAGTTTTAGAATATCTGGTTAGCTTTCTTTTACATTGTACCAGTTTCGATACCACCGATTTTGCTTATACCTCTGCAATTTTTTACGACAGTTCAAACGTCCCTAGCTGTCGCGGCCATGATATGACGTCATGATCCACAATCTGCCTTGTTTACATATAATTTTTTTGGCCTTAATAAAATAATTTTACGAATTGTATGTGCTTTATTCAAGTAAAAATTGCAATACAAATATTATAATAAAATTTTAGTGAAACGTTTAGCACTCTTCAAATAAAAGTGTTTTTTTTTTTGATACAATGAACTTTGACGTCAATACCGGCGTTATCGAGGACGGTGTGCTTTGACAGTGCGTTCTGTTTCACCAAACATAAAACAGTGAATTGTAAAATAAGTAATGTATGAGAAACTTAAACAAGTGTACCACAATGTTTTTATGCGCCAATACAAGGCATTTTTCATAAATAAAAAGAGTTTTGTATTTCATGCATATTCCCTATTGATTTCAATGATATTTTGTGAATGTGTATGGGTTATTTGACTTGAAAGTTAAGATAGTTTTGAAACTGATAGGTGTAGCTGTGTGGAGCAGAGGCGGTTCACTAGTTATAAAATATTAACAGTAATGAACCGCGCAAAAATGTTGCCATTTTACAGAGTGACTGATCTGATTCCATTGACTTTTAGAAGGACAGGCTATGCGACAAATTAACATGATTTTACCACCTAAACATTGTTTAATAAAGTGACCCCGAAAAATTAAACCAGTAATTTGCAATGCTAAAATCGGAACGAAAGTAGGTTCTATATTATGGGTATATATATAGGATATAAATATGTTTTATGTTTAATATTAATTTTTCGCGCTATCTGTTAGAATTGCATGAAGATCGTAGCTCCTAAGATTTTTTTTGGCATAAAATCTGAAAAATAGAATCTTATTGCTTCGAAATGCTTTTTTTAAAGTCTCAATACGATCATTTTCACCGAAATACAACCGGTCGGGCTTTCATCACCGGAACATTTGTTTGTTATTTTTTACTTTTTCGAGTAGCTTTTCTGCCATAGATAAAGCCAAGCCAACATTTTTGTTCTTTAGTATCGAAACTAGATACATTTTCGGGGACCCTACAACTTGTGAAACCCCATTTTTTTTTCACGCCTACGTAGACCCCCGACGGGTCTCACGTGGACCACTTTGGGAATCACTATTCTAGACCACGCCTGGTAACCTTCTAGTTACGGAGATATTGGGGGTCAAAGTTCCAACTTTAAAAAAAATACGTATTTAATGTAAGATTCTATTCAATCCATTCATTAGCACGATGTCTTAAGTTCGTTACATTGTGTCCAACCGAAAAACGTGATTTTTCACTCCAAAAAAAAACTAATTCCAGCAAAACAGGGATTTTTGCGTAGAGTTACTTAGTTCGATGAACAGAATGCTTGGTAGACGGTTTCGTGAAGGGTCTGTTTACACCCTGTATATTATAGGTCTGAAATTCTAACCCGTCTTCACTTAACCTTTTGAACGCCATTGTCACATATACGTGAGAAGCAAGTGCGTGCCTCGTACGCCAAACGACACGAATATGTGACAAAATGGTAGGTGAAATTGTTGCTTGGCGTGGAGGGCACGCGCATGCGTTTATGCTCTGGCGTTCAAAAGGTTAAGCAAGCGTAGCGTATGAGAAGATATCTTTGCCCAGCGTTGGGACAGTAATAAGCTAGTATTGTTTGTTGTTTGTCTAAACTAGACAAGTCAATCATCGCATAACTGATTTTGGTTGACTTTAGCCTCTATAAACTCAGTTATATGTATATGTTTGTTCCAGATATAAGTTACTTGGTTATCAGAATGCCGTCAACCCACCTAAACCTACGCGAGGATGACGTGGTCCGGCTGGCCCTAGAGTTTCTACACAACCGCGACCTGCACATTACTCAACTGTCACTAGAGCGTGAAACCGGTGTTATTAATGGCAATTTTGCTGATGACGTGTTGTTTCTACGTCAACTCATCCTCGATGGACAGTGGGATGACGTACTGGAGTTTATTCAACCACTAAGCGCACTGAAAGCTTTTGAAGCTGACAAATTTAATTACGCTATTCTAAGGCATAAGTATATTGAATTGTTATGTATAAGATCTGAAATTAAAGCTTATAATAATGTTGAAAATATAGTAGATGAAGTTGTGAAAGTCCTTAGTGATCTAGAGAAGCTAGCGCCGTCGAAAGAAGAATACTCAAATCTATGTTTATTGTTGACTTTACCAAGTATTACTGATCATGCACAGTTTAAGAAATGGAATCCCAGCAACGCACGCGTTCAGTGCTTTAGAGAGGTGTATCCTCTCGTAGAACAATTCTTGCCTTGTGACAAAAAGTCTAGCGGGTCGGTGTCCAAATGTGCAAAAAATGATCGATTAATGCAACTACTTATAAAGGGAATATTATATGAGTCATGTGTTAACTATTGCCAGGCAAAAGCCACAGGGTCCAAGGAAGCACAATCGAATGAAGTTAATTTTTCGAGGTTACTCGACGGCTCTGGTTTTGATGAATCAGACCTAAGCTTGCTGTCGTGGCTGCAATCTATTCCAGCTGAGACATTTAGTGTTCCATTTGAGCAGCGAATGTTGAATGTAGACGTGGAGAAGTTGGAGCGCCCATCTTTGCACACCTCGTGGACAGAGCACATGCTTGTTACGCCGATAAAACCGCGCACATTCCCTCATTTGGCGATGCCCTTTAGGAGACCGCGCTCTGCCGCCGACGCCATGACGAGATCATTGCGTCCGCTTCCTGACGGCGCTCCACGACATCCTGCTGTTATGGCTCTCTCGGCAATTGATTACGGACCTTCGTCTTCTTGTTTCGCTGGATTTCATCTTACTGGAATAAAAGGCAGCCGGCTGATGAACACATCGGTCGATAGATTATTCGATAGTAAAAATGCCGAAAGTATTTTTAACGGGCTGAACGAGTCCCTGAAGACTATAGATGAGGCGACATTGAAACCCATCGGTGAGTTTACGGGTTCTGCGAAAACAAACGATAGCAGCATCGGCGCGTCGAACGCCACTACTCCCGAGCACAGGGGACAAGATTACTCAGCCTCTACGTCGATATCAAACACAGCAGCGTCGACTGAACGCTCATCACTCGCGGAGCGCACGCCACAGCAAGCTGAAGCGGCAATGTTGCCGGTTGCCGATGGAGATTTTAGAAGGGAACTACTTAAAGAATATCAAATCCAAAAACAACGCGAATGCGATGACTATCTTCGCAATCTCTGCTCTTCAGACTTGAGGCAACAGAAAATGTAAATATATTTTTAATCAATTGGATAATAACAGTAATTTTAAAGAATATTTCGAATTATTTATGCATTTACTTTCATTTACTTTCAGGATGGAGCAAATAGACGATGTTGCATCAGCTTTTCCGTCAGCTGTCAAGAATCCACAACAGATAACTCCCGATAAAGGTCGTGAGCTGGCACCATTTATCAGGTAATTTCTCACCTGCTTAGAGAATTTGCTGCTAATTTCATTCTAAAATGTATGATCTAACATTTATCTTAGTTGCATTAGTTATACATGTGTCCCATTTAAAAATGCAAAATTTTACTAATCTTTATAAAATAAATGTTTGTAATTGATAGCGGATGATAACTTGTATGCAATGCATGCATGAAGCAGCAAACTGTAATCATTTTTCTTACGGAGTGGTGTACTTTCATCGGTAGAGCGAGCAAGCAATTTGTTCTGAATGTTTGGTCGCCAACTGCTCTTGAGCCGTTTTCTCTAACGAGACGCTAAATTACAATGTAATATGTAAAGTTGTCTAGAGTTATCTTTGAATTGAATACAGTCCATGAAACCGAAATCAAGTGAGTGCATCGTCGTGTAACATACGTTTCTCATGTTTTAAATTTCTCGTGTTTCAGGAAAAACGAAATAATCGAATCACCGGAGATGGGGGGAGACCCTAAAATCGTAAGAATATTTTTTATGTAATTTTTAGAACATTGACCGCGTTTAACGTGATTAGCCTTGGCCATTGTTTTTAACTGATGCTATCAAACAAGCCAAACGTCAAAACACGTCTTACCTTATGAGTGAAATAACTGATGGAAAAAAAAACTTAAGCTTCACGTAGCATCGAACACTAGTGCACGCTTTATTGCTTCTTATAAAAACCATACAATATTTGACGGAGGAATGTCGTTTCCATAAAACGAATCATTAAGTTTTAGTACTTAATACAATATGAAAGCGTCTAACGTCTTACGTCATGAATTAAAATAAATAGTCTTAATATTACAATGCAGTTAATTTTTACATTTTACGAGATTTCTCGTTGAAAGGCAGCGTTCACGGTCCAAATAGAGATATTTTTTCAAAGATTTTCTAGGTCAAAACAAGTATGAATTGACAATGTCCGTCTCCTACATCTGAGATGCTATTATTAAGTCTTTTAATTAGACTAAGCGTTCTAATTATAAAATCATCACGAGATCTTACGGTAAGATCGTGAAACCAACCGCTTAATATCTTCTGATATCTTAAGGATAGTACGCCGAATTAAGTTTTGAGAACTTAAAGCATAATGATCAAAGCCATTGTTTTTCTTCACCATTGTGCCAATTTTAATAACACAATTGTTGCCAGATATTTCTGATCAAAACCATAATATTGTGTACATAAACTGTTGATCCGGCCACACGGTCACAGAACATTAATCAAAGATGATTATAATTTCACCTGTCTTTTGGTATTAGCAATTATTTTCCAGAGCTATTTACTTACTGCTTTCTGTCATTAATTGGTTGGTCTACTGTCGCAACTTGTGTTTACTCGTCAAAGGAATGTTCGTTAGTCGTCTCGTTATTTTCTTTCTATCGCTTGAAAACATCACTCATTAAATTGTTATCACTTAATTGTCATCGACGATGACTCCTAGCTACTTCAATCATTTCTTGTTGGAATCAGAAGTGGTGGATCCTAGACTTTGTATCAGAGTTTGAGTACGATTGTACGTATTTTGCCAATTACGCACAAGTGTAGGAGCATTATGCCCTAATAAAAGGGTTTGCCTGCCCTTTAATTTCTGTTGATTAAAGGTTTTCACAAACGTTAATTTGTCGAACATTTCTTATTCTATCACACCGTGAGTTGCTTTTGAGCAGTGCGTGCATTGAACCGAGCAAAAATGGCAAGCGAGCGCGAAGTTTTATTGGGGAGAATGTTCCGGCAAACCCCGCCCTTTCATATGATTAAAATAATTATAAATGAAATGAATGGCTTGCAATTTTTTAACCACCTTAACTACCTATGTCGTCTACATTGGTTATGGTGGTTTAAAAATGTATCCACCTTAACCCAGAAACAGGTGTAGATTCGTCGCAAATTGATAGCGATATATCTTACCCGACCTTAAGCCCTACTCTCTTACGTTTCGTCTGTTTAATCGGATCTATCCGTCTCTCTCACTCGCACTCATCGGCAGACGTGCGCGAAAGAGACGGATACGCCCCTGATTTCTCATCGCCAAAATGACGAACTTCAAAACAATATTTCTTCCGTCTTTTAAGCCCTTTAGGGGAAGATCCTTCTTTAGTGCTCACCTTCGTTATACATATAAGAAAGTGTAATGCTTCTTGCCCAGCATTTCTGGCTGTGCGCTGTCAGTAAGTAAATTTAAGAGTCGTAATGGGTCGATGATATTTTAGATCTCATTTTTACTTGGGCATAGAGCTCACCCTTTTTATTATCTAGATAAAGTGTGACTGCAACTTAAGTAGCGGTTCTAAGCTATCAGAAGAATTTAGAAAAACAATTGCTGCGTACTAATGTTCAGATTTATTCATTGCGCACGCTGCTAAAGGACACCGACCCTGACGACGTGCCAACGTTTGTGGCGAAGGACTTACCTAAGCTCACATTCGACCACGTTGATCTAACGAAGGACATCGTTCTTCTTAAGGCAAGTCTAGTGGATGTGCAGAAGAAGTTAGATGCATCCTCAAATGCCGTCACCGAATTACGCAACGAACTCAATGAGTGACGTCGAAAGGCAAGGATATCTGGGTCACCGACGGGTGCATCAAACTGCTGGCATCGATGTATCGCCGGCTAGTTCAGTCCGGCGCGTCAGCAGTTTTGTCGCCGTCGTCACCGAAGAATGCTGAGCCAGCAGAGTGCGCTCCTCAAGCAACCCGCTCCCGTCCCGCCGGCTCCTTCCGTCGCTGCCGCAAGACCGTTTGACACGCTGCTTGTTTCTGCAGCGCCAGCAAAATATCGACGTGTTCCTGCCGATTTTGCTACGGTAGTTGCGAGTATAATTGCTTCCGCTGGGAAGCCCGTGCCTGAAAAGGCACCGTTTCGGGCTGATGATGGTTTTGTGATGGTGTTGAGGAGGAAGCGCCTTCAACGTATGTACCAATAAAAAACGTTGCGTTACGGTTCCATCGGAGCCCAACGTGCCTATTCGTGCCGCGAAGCCGAACACTCCGGTGTACATCTCCCGCCTACACTACACCACTACGGCGGAAAACATCGTGGAGTACGTGCGTCAGAAGACCAAGTACGTGGCGAGAGTGCAGCTGCTTGAGTCGCGCCGCAACTCCAACTTTAAGGCGTTCGTGGTGCCAACATGTTATCTGCACCTCGTCTTGGAGGAGGACTTCTGGCCGCAGGGAGTGGTGTTCCATCGCTTCCCCGGGCAAATGCCACATGAACGTGCAGTGACATAGTGCACAAGTGAAGTGTCACTAACATAGCTTTTTTTAAGATTCTATTTACTATCAGTTTGTATTTTATCATATGTATATTAGTCTATGGTATATCTATGGGACAAAGTAGCCTGAAATAAATGGTTGTTGCTGGTGTTGTTGTTGTTATTGCAGTTGGTCAAAAAAAGCTGTGAATGATGATGCAGTTTTGTTTATTTATTTGTTTTAGCTCATTTTGTTCGACTGCTGGATAAAGACCTCCCTACTTTCCTTTCAATAACGGTCACGATTCTGCGCAACTTCTTTCCACTCCTCAAGCAAGAAACCCAGTTCGTACCGCCATCTCCTCCGTGGTCTAACACCGTGTCACTGTTTCAGGGCTCTAATCCACGGGCCTGTGGACGGGGAGCTATGGGCTAGCTCACCGTCCGTCCGTCTCATGACGACAGGCCGTGTCGACGGCGCGTTCGTGCTCCACGCGCGCCTCAAAGAGAGCCAGCAAAAGGCAAGGGCCGGGGCTGCGGGACTGTTCGCAAGAGATACCGTGGCCCCGGAACAAAAAGGGCGATGAAGGAACATGGATGGGTTTTAGTCAGTAAAAGTCTGACACTCCCTCCTGCTCCGCCCAGAGCGGGAGGAGTCATTTGATGATTTCCCATCCGATAAAAAAAGGGCTCTATTCCAGAGATTTACGAGCCCACAGTTCGTCGGCATGCAACAGACATATCCTACCCAGACCCATTTATG
The DNA here is from genome assembly GCA_963853795.1 of Xestia rhomboidea. NCBI lineage: Eukaryota > Metazoa > Arthropoda > Insecta > Lepidoptera > Noctuidae > Xestia > Xestia rhomboidea. The sequence goes on along the minus strand of OY970756.1, from coordinate 20,820,707 downwards.
TTGGGCAGCCTTTTGAGCCACGTCGCAGAGCGCAGTGTAGTGTTTCGAACACGATCTGTTAATTTAACACCTAAGATACTGCGTTCCATAGCACGTTGGCAAACCTTGAGTTTGGACTTTGGGATGTTATAGTCAAAGACCAAGTGCACCGTAGGTCAAGATGGGATACACATGTTCATTAACTTCCGCTTCTGAGACATGGGTAGAGTAACTCCTTCATGAATCAGTAAATTGTCTTGCAATTTCTATACCTTGCCTTGCCTCGAAAGAGTTCACTTGGGCTCAGCAGATATATTCTTGGTCATATATATTGTATGTTCTCCCCGCCTACGTGTATATTCCTTTTGGAACTGTTGGTCTGGACTTGGTCATTCACTCCAACCTCAACGGGCTTGCAACGCTAAGATCTTGTAGCATTTGATCGAGGTCTGTGCCTGTGGGCTTGAGAAAGACAAAGTCATCAGCGAAACGCTACTGAATCTTGTTTTACTGATTTATTTAAATATATCCAAATATTATGTACATATTTACAGTAGAGAGTTCTGATGTCTACTCCAACAAATACTGAAGGGAATTTCTAGAAGAAATATGAGAGCACTAAAGAGTAGGTACTCCGTGGTTTAAGTTTATGATACTACACAAGAACTCTACTAGCCTATCATTGACCCAGTACAGGGCAAATGCCTCTTTTACAGAAAGGCAGTATTGATCACTACGGTATTCAAGGCGGTATGTAGCGATTTCTGATCTATTATAGTACCTATGCAAAACAATAATTATATTCTTAAGTATACACCTATGTAATGATCTGACGCTATTTAAACAGGACAGTGTTCACTTTGTTTATTATTTGAGCACAATAAAAAAAGATTTGCTGTAACGTTAATCATTTATAATTAATGAATATTTATAATAATGGATGTCAGTTTTTGCTAAGGCTTTAACACATGTTTACGAATGGCTACAACTAAAAACCTTGTATGAGCAATACATTGCTCTGCCTCCGTTGACAGGAAACATGTAGTTTAACAATCGACGCTATAAAAACAGAAAATAAAAGGTAACTATCTATCGGGGCCCCATTATACAGGTTAACCCTTATAATGTAGCTTTTTTAGTGAACCTGTATTGTCCCGCTCCTGGGCAAAGGCCTTCCCCCATTCCTTCCACTTTTCACAATGGTATGCATCTTTTCGCCAATTCGCGAGGAAGCCATTCAAGGCGTCCCGCCATCTTCTCATATATGAGTTAACCATTAAAATAAGGCTATTTTACCAGAATGAGACAGCACCGCGCGTGGGCTGACTCCGTCACTTACTTGCATATTTTTAGGTATAAAAATTAACTCTGTGCGCGATCCGTGATTATATAATCAAAACGAGTGCACGTGAAGATTCAACTACTTATTGTTTAATAGGTACACTTATAAATATTGATATCCTCTCATAGTATTTACAGTATCTTAACAATCTTGAAGTGGATATCCAATACACTTTATAATTTAGACCATTGTATCGCAGTATAGTTCCAAACAATGGAACTCCAGATATTTTACAACAATTTATCTTTGTTTGTGACTAGGTTAGGTGCAGGGGAATGAATGAGTATTCCCTTCGGTCACCAAATTACTCCAATACCTAGACATTTACTGGGAATTGGATAAGAACGATGGATATACAGCTCTATTGGACAGTTGGTTTGACAAAACCGCAATAGATGCCTTAATATACTCTCGGTTTGACTCCCTCGCAGTTTCAGGTTGCCGGTGGTCGTCGCCTGCTACTGAATACCAAAACCAGTTTTCAAATTTTTAATATATGCAAACGTACTCAATGTATCCTTTTTGTTTCAATTGCACGATGATGACAATGTTTGCATACAAAAGAAACGTAACATCACGCGTGATAACCTCGAAGGGCTCGTCTGACAAAGTGTAATTCGGTTTTCCCAGTAACAGCCCGAAGTCCGGATTTGGGCCCGGTTACATATCTGGCAAAATATGGATTACGGTTTGGGTTCGCATAATGGTAGTGTAATCAAATAATAACTTTGCTGTTAATGAACTCGTCTACCATTATCGCTAACATACAATGCCCTATCTTTACATTCCTGTGTCCAGCTCCAATCAAAATATAACAAAATAATGAGACTACTGTTATAGACCTCTTCAAACGCTACGACGAATAAATCTGTTATCTTTCAATACCTTTAGCCGCCTACCCTTCTGTTTATGTAGTTAGTATATCATTTATTTACTAGTTCGATTATAAAACGTTCCGACTGTTCTTATTTATTGCTGCGCTGTAATTATGACCTTCATACGTACTGGTTTGGATTATTTTGCGCCCACTCAAAATACTTAAAACGCGCAATCACATAAATAATGCGTCAGGATAAAAATCTAGAGTTGCGATGAGGTGGGTAGGATAAACGTGACAGTTTTATGGAAATTAGGAACTTGTTTACTGTTTTTGCGTTCCTGTGTTTAAGGTTTGTTAGGATTTAGTATATTGGACATGGGTTGGACCGCCTGCGGTTTTGCGGCAACCTTTTTGGTACGGTTCGAAATACACAAGGTCCCTTTTCTAAATTCTTGGTGTAAGAACTTTAAATGTATTAACCTAGTAAGGATTTCATTTCTTTTATTGTAAAATGGCTTCTTTTCTTTTATACCTTTTTGTCTTCTTTTTGACCTTGATCGGTTACTGTCACTATCTAATGGTGCATCCACACCGCATGTGGAGGTAACATTCTCTAACAATATTATCAATTGTTACCACGTGTTGACTGTTTTCTAAAGGCAACACTTATACTAACACGGCAACAACAATAAATAACACTTGGAAACGTTGCTCCACAAAAAGTAACTGCTGTGTGGATGCACCATAAATACTTTGACCAATTTGTCGTGACGAAAGTTTCGTGTATGAATATGGATGGCTATGAGAGTAGAGAAAGATCAAAGAAACGATGTATGGACTGTGTGAAGGATGGTATGGCAAGAAAGGAGGCGTCTGATGAGATGACAAGTACTATTGTAGGATGGAAGACAAAGACATGTTGCGCAGACCCCAAATAAATTAGGATAAGGGCAAGAGACCAATGACTTAGACCGAATTGATAACGGATCAAGAGGTGTTACATCCAGAGACAAGAATTTTATTTGACTTAACCTATAACATAAATTTTCATAGCTCTTTTTTAGCTGCTGGCTTGTAAATACCATTGACGCATTAAACGAAACTGGAACATAATATTACAATCATGTAGGTTGACTAGGATTGTTTATTCATCATTTCTAAAATTAATTAACGATTTGAGTCATTCGTATGCACGCACTGTTTAATGTCAAGGACAATAAACAAATTGTTCCACAACTAAGACAAGTCTTCGGTAGTGGAATTTGTGACACATACGTATATAAAGGGTGTAAAACACCGCTTAACGACGCCGAAAAGCACTTGTTCTCCTCGTCATTGCGATCATTTTTTTGTTCTACACCATGCCTGGGAACCTTCTAGTTACGGAGATATTGGGGGTCAAATTTCCAACTTTTTGACAAGTTTTTTATAATTACATGTTTTTAATGTAAGATATTTACTTTAAACACCTCCACGACCCCCGTACTATTCAATCCATGCATCAGCACAATGTTTTGAGTGCGTTACATTGAGTTCTACCACAAAACATGATTTTTCACCCCCAAAAAAAAGTCGTTTCCCAGCAATAATTTTTGCGTAAAGTTACTTAGTTTGATGTACAGAATGCTTGGTTGACGGCTTCGTGATGAGTTGGTTTACACCTTGTATATTCTGAAGAACCGGCTGACATCATAAACTTTGAGTCTTTTTTGAAATTTGAACTGAGAACAGACAGACTTGGTTTGTGCATCGACTAATTAACTTTTCTTATAGCAGTGTGCAAGTCTTTATTTATTAACCAGCGATTCTTGGTGTCAGAACTTTTCGAACAAATGTTTTTCAACCTACAAATCGAAGTGGATGTCAAAAGAACCTAGGTATTGAACCAATGCAATGTCGCGGAGAGACAATAGTGTCGATTCTGTTGTGCAAAAACTAAACTTAATTTAGGCTATTCTCTCTTTTTCCCTCTAATAAATCGAGAAAGAGACGGACGTAGTTTAGAGCTGTCAAATTTAATTGGAACTAATATTTCCATACAAATGAAGAGTGCACGTAAAAACATGTCGACTATAAAGTCGGTGAAGCGCAAGCCATAAACTAGTTTGACATCTCTAACTTAGTTCATAGCCGTCCTTTTCTCGCACTGCCTTTTAGTAAAAGATAGCAATAGCCTAAATTAAGTTTAGTTTGTGCACAACAGAATCAAAAACCAATGAAAATCTGACGGAAAGTAACGTAGTTTGTTGCGAAACTCGTGTCCACAACTAGATAGTCTGTTATGTTACTGCTTAAACGCTTACTACCAAAACCTGTCTTCCTGATATGCTTAGTGTTCAGAAATAGTGGTAAGTATCATCAGTCTCTTGTCATCAATAACATCATCATAGGTAGGTACTTAAACTCTTTGGTGCCTCACGAAATGAAGATGGTTGAAACGATTATACCAACAGTATTCTTACTGATATTATTGGTAAAACTATAAAAACAATATAATGGGTTTATTACCGTTTTAATAATCTGGGCATGTCTCATTTGGCCATCGTCCATCCATTTTCTGTATTGTTGATAGCATTTTGTATTATAGATATTATTCTGTTATCCGCAAGATTTATTAACTGTAAAATTTGGCTTTTTTTTAGAAAAGTTATTGAACGACTTCTTAATCTTATTTGCCTTTTTTGATGGTTTCCGGCCCACGCTTAAGACCAATTTTGCGACCCGTATGTAAAAGTGGCAGTGGCTACTTAGATAGTATACCGAATATTCTGGTTATAAAATACCTAACTTTTTTCCGTAGGTTTATTAATACCCATGGAAACCACCTGACTAACTCGCAAGCTGTCTAATAATACTGTTTTAAAGCTTAACATACAATTTATTCATGCCGTAAACTTACTGCAGGCATCGATATTTACAATGGGTGCAAACCTGAATGAAGCATATTGCAAAATGAAAAAATAAACTAAAATTCTTATATGTATGTTGCCGTTATTTTAAATAACCGGTTACTTACGTTAAGTTGCTCTATTAATTTGGCGCGGTGTGCTTTTCTAGCTCAAGTTGGCTATTATGTTGTTGTAAACTTTGTTTGTTGACACCGCTCCTTACCGTTATCATTGTCTTAGTGGGTTTTCTCAATTTTGAAAGTTTAAACATTGAACAAGTTCAAAGGTTGCAGTCTGCTTTCTTACGTAGAGAATGTCTTACGGCATCGCTAACCTTTTGTGACCTACTATTGTGAGACTGTAGTGTTCTGCCAGTAGGAAACAACCGATGCTGGGCCTCTTCCTTCAAGGATGTTGCCATTTATAAACGTTCGCTTATTATTCCCATTATCTAACCGGAACTAAACTGCCTAGCACAATTAACGGGGGAATCGGCTGTACCATTTAAGGAACCACGTAATCGACGAGTTAACTTTATTCGCCACAACAGTTAATTCAGTTAATTACACGCGCATATACCTACAACCGTAAAATAACTGCCTAGTTTATATTTTAACTAATTGGATAAATACACAGCGTTGAAAATGAACGTGGGTTCATCTCATTAACAAATTAACAATTTAATCACGATATAATTTTATTGATGTCCAGTTTCGTCGCCAATTATAATAAAAGCTGCTGCGTTTGTCTTACTGCATGTACTTTGGCGACCTTCGCGTGAACTTGAAGTGACGCCTACACGCCATTAAGTCCTTGTTTATTATTGATGACTCTCTTAGAGTACCTACTGGATCATTATTTACCTCGTTGTCACCTATATTTATACCTACCTACCACATAATTGTAGGACACGGCGATAATCGTAGTCTCGTTGCTCGCGCGCATGCCTCTTATGAGTCATCGGTAAGCGTTCTGCGCACAATGCCGTCCGAGCAGTCCAGTCGCGACGCGGCATACCTAGAGGACATACATGTCACTTAATGTACTCATACGCTCGCGATACGCACGATCGAGCTTCGGAAACATTGTTGTCTTAAATTGTGAATTAAACTTATATTGTACGGAGGAGTGTTGACAATCTGTGAAGATGACGGCTGTGAAGAAAGTCATGGCGATGCGTCAGTTGGACTCTATGTTTGGAAATATGAATCTGGAGGGGGAGGGTCGGCATTCTCCGGTAGTCAGCTCTATCGTCGAGCACGACCCTCGCTGTGAAGTGCATGGCCGTTGCAGCACACCGTACAGGTCGTCACTTTACCTTCACAGTAGAGAGTCTACGCCTGGATGTTACAGGGACTCTGCTTCACCCACTAATGGGGGGCTTATCATCAGGTATTTAAAACATTTTATTTAAAACAAGATTGATATTTTGGTATTGAATGATGTGTAACGATAACTATGATGAAACAGGCGACGAGATTCACTGGGGCTGTCTCCGGCGCGTGAGTTGGAGCACCCGTCGACATTCCCCAGTATCCTGCGGCGTGACCGCCACAGCCCCTCCGTGACGCCGCCTCGGCGTGACACACCGAGCCCCACACACAGACTTCACAACAAGCGCCATTCGATGGGCTCATTCCCCAACCTGAGCAGAAGCAACATCGTTAACTACAACAGACGCGACTCCATATCCAGCAATGGTATTAGAGATATGAAGCGAGACTATGTTGGATCCACTAATTCGCTATCCAGAAAAAGTTCTATTGACACAAAGAAGTCTTCATCGGACTCTCTGGATGTATGGCACGGTACTACTTGGGAATCTGAAAAAACAAATTCTGTGTCGTCGCTTGTGCATGACGAACGAGTCTCGTACGGACATAATAATAAGGTAATTTATCAGATACAGTGAACTACTATTCGGGAATAAAACAATAGGCTTCATTGGTCTCACTTTATTTCATGACATACTACATTCCGTATGTCATGATCTCATCAATTTATTATTTGTACAGGAAAAATCACGCCGAGCATGTATTGAATTTAAATATAAATAGGCAATGTGTTTTGCAATTGCAATACTACTCATTTAAAATAAAAGTAATGATAAGAAACAATATAAATTATGTATTTCAGTGTTACTGAAACGTAAACAAATAAAAAAAAATGAATTAGATCCGACGCGTGACTGCAGTATACTCTTAAATAAAACTTTATATCATTAAAACTTCACAAAATGACTTTTGATATTTTACATATACAGGGTGAATGGGTCTGGACCCGCCATCGCAAATACTCATATAGAGGAGGTCATTTACTAATTATTTGAACCCTACTTTTCCTAGCCAAAGTTTTATAGTTTGAGATATATATCAATTTTAACACTTTATTGAGATTGTTCCAAACTTTTTTTTTTTTGCTTTATTTTAGTACTTAGTTTTGTTTTATTATTTGTTGGTAGTCATAAACACTGGTGATTATAATACCTCGGGACTTCCCTCAAACTAGGGTTAAAAAATAAAAAATAAATCTTAACTAAACTCTGAAGTAGGGTCCAATAATTAGCAAATGACCTCCTCTATATACGAATTTGCTATGGCGGGTCCAGACCCATTCACCCTGTATACTGAATACTATAGTCAAATGATAAAATCTGTAGCCACTCTGTTATGCTAGTGCCATGCTGCTATGCCATTAGCCCCACCACTCCTTCCACACATATAGGGCTGAGTAGCGCGGAGCGCTATGCGATGCGATGTGCGGGTATGTTGCGCAGAGGAAGGCAGGCAGAACGGCTTCACTTTTTGTTAACGCTTGATTTTACTACCCATCTATTTTTCATACCGTGCGGCATATGAGACGATTCTTTAATAAAAAAAAAAAACGAATCTAAACTTCTTTTATCGGCCATTGTAGTGGGTGGCGAAATGAGGACTAATAAGTACCTATAGTAATATAGTACTTTCTATTTTAACTCTTTTCCGTTATATCCGCATTAAGCGTAAAATTTGCAAGTTTATATCATTAGTCCGTAAATAAATAGCAATTTATCGGCAAGCATTATCCTCGTTTAAATGAACCTGTTAATTCATACAAATCATTCGTTGTGTTACACTTTGTAAAAGACTCATACAATATTGTCACGTCATACACGCTTGTTTTACTTGTAGCTAAACGATTATTTACGTAACAAATTACCCGTAATTGAATTACAGAACATTGTTGTGTATGACGTTAATAATCACGAAATTGAAACGGATTGTAGTCGATTAAGGCCAGTATCATTTAAAATACGCAATCATATAAAATTAAAAACGCAGGTGCTATAGAGACTTTTAAGGGACTCGTAAAAATTACATGCTGTTTAGGTGTGATATTGAAGTGAAATAGCTGTGAAATTCGATAAGTTGGTGGTACATCCCCAGTCCGCTGTACATGGTCGCTGATAGGGCGTCCGTCCCGCGCGTCTCGTCTGACCTATACAGCCATAAATGGACATGACGCCGCCAACTGCCACCCGCCACGACTAAATCATGACAATATTTACATTTTATCTCGCATGCCACTGCAATGTTTGCTCAGTCTGTTCAACAACATACGAAAAATTGACATTAATGCGTTGTATTCGTTTGAACAACAGTTAAAAGAGAAGCTTAAGAATTCCGGATACTTCTGGCAAACGGTTAATTTTGTGTAAAGTTGGAAAAACTGGAATTTTACCAAAGTTACGGTGCTAGCGGATCATGGATGACGTCAACTGAATCTAGCGACCAAAAGAAATCGATGGACGAATTAGGTAATCGTTCATAATATCACTTTGTTTGCATTAACCGAGACTGCTTATAACGTAACTCAGAAACTCTTAGTTTTAAAACATTTCGTTTGAATTACGTAAAATTGAGTTAATCGGATTAAAACAATTAATCTAGTTGGTTACGTTGCCTAATTGATAAGCACATCTTCGTAATCAGTAAACCAATATTGCGCTATGATGAATGAGGACAGATTTAGTGTGTGTACAAGCGAAACCTCGTCCCAACTTAATGAATTTCAATTTAACTGTGTAACTGGATCTCCTCGTAAATATACAATTTGACCCGAGACAAGTTTCCAGTTAATCAGTCAATAAATTTCAATTGTTTGCGAGGCAAAGACGGCTGTAGCTTTGGATGATTCAGTTTAAACGTAAGTTTTTATTAAATTGTGTCTATGTTGCCTTCCACATGATACTGCGCCTAAGGATTTTCGGCGTACTCTCTGTGAGTCACTATGAAATCATGGCTAACTGAGTCGGCTTGTGTAACATAAATATTATTAAGTTTACGTAACCCATTATAAGATTTGTTTTATCGCTTGTTATTGTTTCGATCACCGTGGTTTTGTTAACTTGTGGAACTACAAAAAAGTGTTACAATTAGTGTGAGATCTCGCTCTACTTCATTGTGAACGATACAGTTTTTGTAGTCGTTGATATATTGTGAATTTGAATCAAGTTGTTACTACAATGCTATTTTGATTGACTAGCGTACATATTATGTAGTTTTTTGTTGCGTACGAGCTTCAATGGCAAGATTTATTGTAGCAGTATATCGTTCTCATACGAGTCGAATAGCTTCCTTTTGATATATAGAGGGGAAATCTATAGATCAGACGTATTATTTTCATATAAGGTACGGTTCATCGCACACAACATACTGGTTTTTTTTTAAACTAGCTGATGCCCGCGGCTTCGCCTGCGTGTATGTCGGTTATCGCGACCACGATCCTGTGACCGCAACCCTCCATCAAATATCATTATATTTTAGCCAATGTATACAAAAACTTGACAAATTATACACTAAAACCTTCCTCGAGCAGCATGAAAATCGGTGCAGTTGTTTTTGAGTTTGTCGCGAACAGACAGACAGACAGACGCGGCAGAGGACTTTGTTTTATAATATGTCATCGTGAGCTTTATAATTAATAATTTTTGTAAGTTGTATCTTCCGTAGCGTCCCTAAATGTGGTGGTAATTAGTATTCATTTTTCACGCGTAGGTCGAAATTAAGTTTATGATGAGTTTCTTTTGACATTAACTTGATTATTATTATGCTCTTTATATGGCATAGCCTTGAGTTCCTTCGTTACGAATAAGGTGACTAATTAAATGTTTGAATTTTCCTACGTTATTTCTAGACTGGCGTGGGTGCCTACGTGAGCAATATTTGTATGATTTATCATACAGTGCCGCGTGCGCGTATCGTCTTCATCAATAGATAACGCATCAAACATAGCTAATCAATATTACGAAATGACTTCTTTTATGTTATGCCATGCTTTTGTATAACTAGTCAGGCGTAAGAAAGAAGCGAAAGTTGCATGTGCGCATGAAGAATTATACGCTCTTTCTAAAACTTACGTTTTGAAACAATTCATGGTGATAGTGTCGTAATTAATTTCTTACATGATCCAAATATTTTTCCGAGATCGATATACTTAATTTGTAAAAAAGTCGTACATCTTAGATTCCATTCTATTTTTCAAATTCACCTAATTATACTGGCAAACTATAAATTAATTATCACGGTTCGGTAAGTCATCAAAGACGTTTTACTAATTACTACGACAAAGTTATGTCCCGTAAAACAAGAAACATATAGGTATATTTAATATAGAAAGTCAACGTCGAATAATGTGCGGCTCACAACAAAACAAGCACGGGTGACAATAGACTACGTATTTTGTAATAAAGTTTGCAATCTACGATTGTGTGCACGAAGAGATATCTGCAAGCGCGCTGCTCACGAGCAATATCTGAGCGCGTACGATGCGCGTTGACCGCGCACGGGCTACCCCTTTCACTTGTATTCGCATTCAACGGATCGAGCGGAACGTTAGCGCGCCTTTCTCTCTGTCCCCGTCTCACTCTAACGTGCGTCGACGTCGACGGTGGTGCAACACTGGTGGTGGGCCGGCGCACGCCGCTCGCTGCCCGTGACAACAGTAGCGCAGTTTCCTCGACTACATCCGCACGGAACCGACACCGCCGCGCTCGGATGATCTATCGCGATCTGACATGAAGTCCAAACCGGCACATTACATAGACGCTCCGTTCAGACCGTGGCCGCCGCTTTCGCGTCAGGCGCAGCCGCAGCCCAACTTTTATTTCCGACCGCCGGACCCGATGGACTTGAGGAATTTTAAAACCTCCTCATCAAAAGGATCCACATACTCAGATTTCTCCGGAATGAGTGCGTACAGTAATAAATCGCGTGATTACTACTTCTTGTCGCCGAGTTACCGTTCAGCAGGCGCTCCTACACCAAGCAGCCATGCCGAGCTTTACGGTATGCGAGAACGACCCCGGCAACTCAGGAACCCAAACCCATCGCCGCCAGCAGCCTGTCCGTGCAGTCGCTCGCGGTCCTTGGAGGACGTCCGCACTGAGGTGGTGACTGAGTGGGAAGACGACGACGAGAACGGCAACCGCATCGTCGCACCAGCCACCAAATTTAACCGCACTGCATACAAAGCAAACCCTGCCTTCCAAAAGCAAGGATTCCTCACTCGCCATTCAATGGAAAATCTAGTCGATAGACCACCGCAGTTATTGCCTCCCAAACGGATCTCTGCCTTTCAGGTAATTGAACTAACTTTCTATGCAGACAGTTGTCTCTTTGTGTAATGATTGCACTAGAACAGTTGTCTGTTAGAATGCCATCAACGACATAGAATTAATTTAACCATAGTGTTTAACTGTAACCGCTCTTTGATATGTATTTATGCGTACTTTCTAAGTTCTTAAATCTACATTATTATCTTGTTGATGCCAAGCGAAGTGAGTAATTTGTATATTTGTGGTGCTTTAGCGAACGTGTTAGGATTTATAATGGTACAGGTATGGTGGTTCAGTGTTATGGGAATGAAGCATCGACGCCTCGTCAGAGCGCGTTCAGCTCCGTTGAACCGCAACGAGCCGTCCTGCGTGTGTAACGGATGTTCAATACTTGTTTTTATGTGATCGCACACACATGTATCGTACTTATAAGTACTCTAATATCAAACTCTGTATCTATTCATGCGAATTTGGGTTATCTGCAGGCCTAGCCAAGTTATAAACGATTCGTATCGATTCTCTTTCTACAATCGTAAACGTTAAGTCACGTGGTCAAAACAAACGAATAGAAACTTCGTAGACAAGTTTACATCGATCAAGATGATAGAATGAAATGTATTCGTTTCTATAATCGTGATCGCTACATCCCATATAAATCGTAGCCAACTTACAGTTTTTACTGAACTTTAATGTTTCTATTCGTTTGTTTTGACCACGTGACTTAACGTTGAAATGATGTCATTCCCATACATTTGGTTAGTTTTCAATGCGTTAACGATTGTAGATTGTCAACTTGGCTAAGCCTACTGGTTACTTGAACCTGTTTCTAATACTCGGGCCGACTTTTGCAATGCGAGTGTGAATTCTACTGTCGGGAAATTATTGTTTCATTAAGTCCGTGTTTCGACATGATGTCTAATTATGTAATACGCTTCAAGTCGTGTTTTTATCCGTAGTTGTAATGATGGCCCAGTTCTTGCGTACTACTTACCTGGTACTTCGTCATATATTGTGATATTGTTGTCTTGAGAATAAGAGTTTATTTACACATTATGCATCTTTCGGGTAATCGGATGTAGTATAGTAGCTCTTGAAACATTTTAGTTGTATGATGTATGTACTTCAACATTTTAACGTTATTCACTAGCGTTGTTACTATATAGTGTATAAAGGTTACTTATTGTTTCTACGTAGGTACACTATATTTCATCACGTCCACAAGTTGAACTGGATTGGCTAGGCATCATTTTTAATTTCGCATTAGGCGCATCTCCTACCCAGTTTCTGTTTTGAGATTATGGAACTAGTCAAACTTTACTAAATGTTGATTCCTTCAATGATATGTTTTTTTTAATATCTCGTTTTGTCCCATTCCTGGACAAAAGCCTCCCCCATTCCGTCAATCTCTATCAATGGTGTGCTTCTTCTTGTCAATTTGCGAGGTAGCCATCCAAGGCGTCCCGCTATCTGCCGCGACTGGGCCGGCGGGCCCACAGCTGTGCTGTCTGGCAGACATGCCCAGTCCCATTTTAGTCTCGCAGCTTTATCCTTAGATAAAATTGCCGACGTAGCTTACTACGCTGCGTTCTGGAGTGTAGTGTGATGTTTCTTATCCGGTCAGTTATTTTAAACATTCAGTATGTTGCGCACCGTCACTCGTTGGCAAACCTCGAGATTGAACTTTTGGATGTAGGTCAAAAACAAAGTCTGTACACCATTATGTCGGCAACTGGAGAATACACAATTACACATTGCTTGCATTAGCTTGCGTTTTAAGGGTATAGATAAATCGCCCTTGAATAGCTCTTTCATGGACCAGTAGGTCTTCCAGCCGTTTGCCACTTCTTTATCTTGTCTCGCCTAATTAGAGACTACTGGACTCAGGTGGATGCATTCTGGCACGATGTGTATTTTCTCCCCATTTTAAGTGCACGTTGATAGGTGAGCTGTTGATCATGCGCTTACTCTTTGACATGTTCATTTTCAGTCTAGTAGTAGACTAGCTTTGCTGAGTTCTTGAAGCATTTTTTCCAGTTACGCAGCGGATTAAGAGAAGAGTACAATGTCATCAGCGAAGCGTAGATTTGTCAATCTCATTTCACAGAGATAGACCTCTCTTTTCCCAGGCGGTTACCAACTTTCTACTTCTAGGGTACTGGTAGAAGCTTTGGAGCTAGCTGGTCGCCCTGTTTGACTCCCTTTAGGATTCTGAGTTGAGGACCTATCCGTTCCAATTATAATAGCAGTACCTACTGCTGGTATGTTTTTTTGTAAAAGATTTACATAAGTAGGTTTTTACAATTTAATTGTAAGAGCGTCAAAGATGCCAGAGTGCGATATACTATTGAATGCTTTCCAGTAGTCCACAAACGCAAGGTAAAGTGGGATATTCAATTCTAGGGATTTTCTATTATCTGATTGATGATATGCAAATGGTCGTTGGTAGAAATTCCCGGGACGGAAGCCTGCTTGTCATTCAAAACTTATTAAATCCTAAACTTCTTTCAAATATTATTCAATTCAGAAACCGGCAATCTATCTTTATGATCTTTATTATTCTTATTCTACGGATTTAATAAATACTTATCTCGAAGAAAACCAATCAGATTTAGTATAACCTAGTGAATTTCTTTGGTTTCTTGACAAAACTTCGTCATGTTTAATATCAGCATCGTTCGCTTTATTGAGTGACACTAATTTTGATCCGAATTGAGGGCAATTATTGTCTTTTGTTTATGAATTGAACATTTTTTTCCATTGTATGCTATAGTATGAATAAATACAAAGTATAACAATACAAAGCGCTTTTATTTGATACTTTTGGTTTCGGCTTCTTACGGTCTATGTACCTACTGGGAAAGAATCCACTTACTAAACTTATCAGATATTCAGCTAAGAAGAAGGGAAATATGATCCGCAAATAACTATGCGTATTATATAAGCTAGATATTATATAAATCTAGAAGTAACGTCAATAAATACGTTACTAAAAATACTTAAACTTATGTCATATTTAGCATATTGCAAGTAGGCAAGAAATACATAATCATGAGATTTTCTCTAAATTTTAATTGCAAATATCGTCTATTGGTTATGATGATAATGCGGAAACCATAAAACTTATATTTATTACGCAACAATATCATACTTAATTTTATTCATTGTACTAAATGGAAGCCATTATCGACTGTATAGAATGGCATTGTAGGAGTACGTAATCACGACGACAATGCAGCTATTAAACTTGCTTTATTATAAAACGGAATCAGTTTTTATGTCTAGAGTTTTTACGCTTTCTATAATACAAGGAAAGTTATGCTTTATTTTTTATTCCTTTTAAATACATCGATAGGAAGTTTTAGAAGAAAAAATCTAATAATTAATGAATCTTTTTGTACGGTTTACGCACATAGGTACCGTCAGGCTGCAAACGCAGCAACCTACTTTTCTCTTTCGTATTTAAAACCATGTTTAATATAATTTTAAGTTAGTTGACAAATTACATACTTACGCGAACACCGCGGACCAACGGATCCAACCCACTTTTACGTTGTTGTGATCGGTACTATAGTAAACTTTTAGTGTTACCAAATCTGTGTGTGTTCACGTCAACTCACCTAACTCCAAGTACTTACTTACTTGCCACTTCTTACATAAACTGCAAGTGTAAGGTGCCGACTACTACGGGATCTTACACTTTTAATATAAAGAAATATTTGTCACCGCTATACTAATAAAAGGCGATGACGTGAACGCTTAAAAACTGTTACGCGCCAAAACTCGCGACAATTTTTAAATAAGAAGGCTTATTTCAGCTTTATTTCGCGCGAATAGCGTAATAAACGATCTCGTACGTACAAAAATGCGGTAAAGTACACTTTCTACAACGGGTTTACGTCGGGCTGTGCAACAATGAAACGAAAAGCTACACCAATTACTCGATTCGAACCGTTTCAAATGAGATTCAAATGCGTGTCTTACCGCGTCGCGACTCCGAATTAAAACAGCGATATCACTTTTGTATTGCTCTTTTTTGTATTTTATATATCGCCAATACAAATATAGTCCTAAGCCGCTATTCGTTATATTTTATCTGTATTTTTCGATCATTCTCAGAAGATCCATTGGCCAGATCCATATTTTTATACTTGGCCATTTTTTGTACCTAATTTGCATTAGGTAGACATGAGACTGAAATATTTGGACCGTAATCACGCACCGTGTAATGAGTGCATCGCAACTTTGTTATCGGTCAGGTGGACTAGTCGTGTGTCAATAAACGGGTTCCTACTAGGCCGTCTTGCAACTCGCGTCCTACCTTATCCATCCATACAATACAACCTGTTCTAGTTACCACACTGTTATGCCCAACATTCCGGGCTTCAATGAATCTTGTATGCTTGAAGGCAAGCAATTGACAGTTTAAGTATTATACAATCGGCGGCTCTCGCACGCTTTCGAGAATCTTCAACATGATTAGTTTGTTTTTGAATGAATAGTTTTTATGCGATCGTTGTTTAACATGTCGTAACGATTAGAAAAGGTCCAACCTAAGTGCGTCTTTTTATAGTTTTTGCTATGCAAAAATAGTTCTCGTCGGATCTGGGGTTATCCGTTCTTGCTTTAGGTTATCGGTTCATTTTCGGAGTAAATGGTGTTGACTCATTCATAATGTACATTTAGCACATTTCTGGCTCATTGTATATTGTCTGCTTATGTCATATCATACCCAATGCGAACTACATTCTACGTGTTTCTGTGTAGTAGAGGTATACGGAGCACGAATGTCTGCGTCATGGTCTTGGGCCGGCGTGGTCGGTGCGTCACCGTCTCTCCGACGCTATCACCGATCTGAGAATGCAATGAACAAGGTTACCGAGGTTTCACCACGGTGTCGCCGCCTTAGCGAAACGTGGTCAACGTGGACCGTTCCCGTTCTGAATGACGAGCAATTTTCACTTTTAACACACGAACAAGGACCTCTCGTATTAGGAATATTTTTTTCCTGTCAGTTTCAGTACTGTTGACGATATTCCTCTTCAGATCCGTACTATGCAATTATTAAAAAGGTACCTTGATTTTTTAGCACTGAAAGTAAACTATTACGAATATACTCATCATCAAATTAATACGACAGCAACCATAACAAATTCAGAAAGATCAAACCCTTTCATGTTGACAGTACAACAAAGTAATGACAAATATGATGCATTGTATATTGTATTATTGTTGTTAAGATTGTCAATTCTAGTTAACGCATTAGAAATGACATCAGTGCAATGCAGGCAGCAACAGCACAAAGTTTAATTGATTACGAATTGAACATCAATGTATTGTCCTTCAACTCATTGCGTCTTTATGTTTGAAAAGTATTTGTCTGGTTATGACAAATACGATGCATTGGACATTGTTGTTGAGATTGTCAGTCTTAGTTAACACACAATGGACGACACTAGTGCAACGCAAGCAGCAACAGCGGAATATTTAATTGATTACGAAAGACAGACAGTGAAGAATTATTTCATAGTCGCGCTGTATTATCACGAAAATAACAATAAAAAAACATCTCGAAAGAATTTAAAATTTTCGATTAGGGTTGATTCTCAGTAACTATGTAATGTTATTACTAATACGACTTGGCGTTACAATAAATGTAAAATCGTGTTAACCATTTTTCCCACTTTCTTTTGACAAATACAACATAACTAACATAAAATTAAATCCAAAATCCCCTTCGTCCTGAATCCCTGATGATTATAATTTTATTTGAAAATTATTCTTCAAACACGTCACCCAAAATAAGTTATAATTAATTTACGTCCCGCCACGTCATGCTTAATGCGTATTAATTTTAGGGAAAACGAAGTAACGTTGCCTGAAAAAAGTAACGTTGTCACATTACATTACATGTTTCGTGGTTGTTTTGTTGCAGGCACAGATCAGAAATGGCGGTCACTCTGGTGTACCTCTGTCGACTCCAAGCAGCGTGGGCGTTGGTCCTGAGGTTAACGGATCCAGACCTACCTTCAAACCTGTCACAGTCCTGGAAGATCTTCAAGCTGTCCGGTGTGCCGAGTTCCATCCTAACGGCAAGCTGTATGCCGTGGGCTCCAACACAAAGACACTCAGGATATGCACGTACCCCAAGATAGAGGACGTCAAGTAAGTATTATTGACTATGTGTTCTGTATATTATTGCTATGTTGTCGTCCTTAATTGAGAACAATGGTCTTGCGATTGCAGTGGGAGATATTAGTAATTATCTTGCAGCCACGTGACCATAGTGTCCGTCTTTTAAGATTCCACTGTTAAATTGTTAGCATACCTCATCAATTCTGTTTTTTTAATGGGACAAGCCGCCACTCTATTCCCAAACCATTGTAACTCGTGAAAGCCAGAATCAACAGTGGCGACCACCAGAAAAGCGACGAGACAATGAAGCTCGACAAAGTCCCAGAGAAACAATTTAACTGTCTTGGATCCCGCTACGAAATTTGAAAAGAATAGCGGAGGAGTAGGAAAAACCATAATTTCCACTTCCCACCATATCAATCCTGTTGAGGAATTATGTTGTCCTTGACTGAAGCGCAGTAATTCAGTAGGAGCATGGTAAAGCGGGTTTCCGTACTGCTAGATGAGGTTCACCCCTAATTGATAATAACCCACGATGGACAATGTTCTATAAGATTAGTACTTATATGTAATTTGTCACGTGTTTATTTCTTTAACGCTTTTTGAGTGCACCTAATTGGACATGAAATTACAGAGATAGAATATGTATGACATGATAATGGATTTCAACGTCGTTTTATCTTAATTTACATTCATTATTCGAGGGAGTACACCATAAAAGGAAGTTTTAAAGTCAATAGACATTCATCATTCCATCATAAGCCCTAATATTTCCGGGCTTTTAATCAATATGTCTCATGTTTTGACAGAATGTTTAATTATATTCGCTTGGCATTATTCAACTTTCCAGAGGCGCACGGGTTTGTTTAAGTCTTCATTTGCATTTTTGTCAGATATGGTGACAGATATAAATACGTTGCTGCGTAATCGAATATTTTAGGTGACTATAAATGGTAGCTGTGAATTTGAGGTGTGTGTGACGATATCCGTAAAACACGAATCTATTATACTGTATCGGCGTTATGTCATTTCGAATGTTGATGTCCCAGTATTATAATCAGATAGTAGAATATTGTGACAAATGAGTCTGCGGCTCTTAATTATAGAAACAAAAAATATACGAATTTCACTTCCTCACCGGAATAAAATATCTCATAACTTACATTTAATTAAAATATTACGCTTAATTAATCATAACATCGAAAAACGAGAGTTTTGTTGTTGTCATTCTGTAGTAAATGTGCAGATTTCCGGTTTGGCGTCATACGAGGGGACGACCGTGGACATTCTTCATTCTCCGTTGTCGACCTTCCCCAATTCAATGCCAATTACTTAAAATTGCTTCTCCTTAAGTTATCTCGGCCTTTATTGTTTTATTCGTTTAAATTCAACCGCTGCTGAGTAAGTAATCTACGTTAAATGTTTTACGGCCAAAGCTATTGCGGTTTATGATGTTAATTTAATGTGGAACAGTATCTGTGTTTTTGTATGACCATTCATGGTGAATTATAAAAAGTAGGATTGTAATAGAAAAACTTTCTGCACTGGTATTTTATAATTCACAGATAATGTAATAAAAACACTTGTTGCCGTCTTGTTTATTAGTGTTAGCAAACAAATACAAAAATCTTTCTAGTCATGTGTCAGTTCCTATATACTGTTAACAAGCAATAATGTTGCGGAAGAGATTGCCTTTCATGCTCTCGAGTTATTGCGTGTAGCTCAACAAACTCCTTTGGGAGACTACATGAGATTAATATTATAGGCTATCGATGTTTTCATTATTATTTATAGCTTCAATATTTATTTTCGTAAACTATTACCTGATAACAAGTACTTGGGCTCCAGGTTTTGGTTGAGTAGTGTTAAGTGTCTAACTAAATAGACGACTTGATTTCATGTACTTCGCGTTATCGAGAACCTCTATTATTTTACACATTTAATACAATGTGCGCACTGATCTTCTTTATCGTGTCACGACAGAACTTTAAATATTCTTGGTCCAAAACTGCAAGTTTTGGGACACAGTTGGCCGAATACGAGGCAAAACATACTTTGCGACACAGTTCTACAGTACTCTACACCCTTCTGCCGTTCCGTCAAGGTACTCCCAGTATACAAGGTTAAAGTTTCATTTCCTCACTTTTGTTCGGAAACGGTTCAGGGACTAATGTGCTCTGCATGTTATAGTTGTTTTAGTGATAAAAATTACACCTACCATTTGCTTCTACTTTTTTGTGGATATAAATAACATCACGTGAACCTTTGATAATCGCAGAATTAGCACAAAGTGGGTTCTTAAAAACCTAAAATAACACATAATGGTAAAAACATGAATTCAACTCCATTATTCAACAGTTTCTTGTGGAGTTACGGAAATCGTTTGCTTCTGAAATTATTTCCGCACGAAAGAAAATATTACGCATCGAACGTATCCTTACATAATGTTATCGAATTTATGTTTTATGTAATAACGCATACTGGTCGATGCTACAGCCTATAAAGGAATCTATCACGCATATACTGCGACAAAATCTATAACAATAACATTATTAAATGTCAAGGCTTTTAGCGTTACGTGAAAATGTTGTTATATTACTTCACTTTGGTGTTGAGGTTACCATGTTGTGGTGGCTTGAGTCGAGACTGAATGAATACGAAGGTAAACCGTGAAAACAGGGTTAGCTCTCGTGTATTGACCGCGTTGCTACATTTGCGGGAAGCAAATGTAGCAACGCGGTTTGTGATGTCATCGGACCCTCAATTAGATCGAGTTTGCACTCTTTCCTCTTGACCACACATACTAATAATTAGTTCTGGTAAATGAGATAATAAGATTGCCACAAAGGACCAGACTGCGACCTATTTCCTCCGTATTTATCAATAACGTAATTTGAGCTAATGTAGCATGTCTTAGCTGTCATCATCAGCCTATTAATGTTCCCACTTCTGGGACACAGGCTTCCACTCTATGAGGGGGAACCTCCACTCTATGTGTCTTAGCTGTACTTAGGCTTTATTACTATCCTATAACAATCAATTTATAAACACTTACTTAAATAGCTAAAATTTGAAGTAGTTAAAGATGTTAACAAATATTAATTTAGTAGTATTTTAAATTTCATTTTTACGCATTCGAAAGTGATGACAATTTGCTAAATAGCCTTATTAATATTTAGAGGGCGTTATACATTTTGTAGCTTTACTAAGTACGTTTTGTATTCTATTATACAACCCAAGTAATAAAAATATTCTATTATACAGCCTGAGTAATTCAAATGTTCCATTATACAGCCTAAGTAATCGAAGGATAAGATATATAATACTCATTAAGAGTTACGTGAAAGAAATGAAAAACCCTAGCTGAGCCCAAGCCGACTTTGATTCCTTCTTCACCTTATCTTATTTTATCAATATTACAATTATTTAAAATAGCAACCGCGGCGTAGTATATGGCGGCACGGGAGTGACCACATTTTTTGACTAAGGTGTAGAGTTTGTGAAGTTAGACCTTGTAGAGTTAGGGCGTGTAGAGTTAGACGCTTGGCTCTACAGGAGAGCTGATAACTTTTTGACAGTGCGAGTCTTATGGTCTCGTCGTGGCAACATTTAACATGAAAATGTTTTGTTGGTGGGTTTATTTTTAATTCTAATAATCAACTAATCGGCTGGGCTTAAGCGGACTAAAACTTCGTTTTATGCACAAGAGTTAGAAGAAGAATAAAAAGCCGGTATTGCTATATAGATATTTTATTTTACACATAAGTAAACTTATTGTGAAGTAGTGTTTTTATATCTCTTTTATTTTATTGTTCAGGCAAATAAAACCGTTTAAAATTATAGAAACCATAGAGAAAGGGCAAAACAGGCTTTACATTTTACCAAGTTTGTGAGAATCAAAAGGCGAGTTAAAATGCTTGAATATTTTAACTCGCAGTGATTTTTTATTCATTAACGAAACAATAGGCATTTTGAAAATTGGTCGCCATCAATATTTGAACTACTTGCGCTGCTGCATGAAAAATCGTCATCACCATGTTCTGAAGGTTGAACTAAATCTATACATGTGACACAACTATTATGACTGTTTAATGCTCGCTACGGAACCCTCTTTGTTGGTCGATGGAATTGTCGCGTGAATGTACATTGATCGATTTATGAATGTATCTCTATATTCCTCAATAAATGATGGATCGCTTTTATTAGTTATTTGGTTGGTAATTTGTAATATCAAATATTCCCTTTCAATATTCGTTTATTGTTTACAATGCAAATACATAATGCATTCAATCGACTCTTTCAATAAGACCAAAGCTGCTTGATAGCTGTCATTTTTGGTTTTACAAGAGTGTTCAATAGGCGAGACAACAAAAAAAAATCTAATTAGTCCGTCAGTTAGATTATCAAAAAATATTTGACCCGTGTTTTCTTTTGTTACGTAAACCAAAATTGACGAAAATATGACGCATTTAAAATTCTCAATACGTCACGCCTTGGTATAATTTTTAGCTAGTTCGGACGTCACGCCTTGGTATAATTTTTAGCTAGTTCTGACGTCACGAGCCCCCACTCCCGAGCCCCCACTCCCGAGCCCCCACTCCCGAGTTTTGATACGTTTTATCTTTTGTCAATATTCATTGATTTACAAACACAAGAAATACGTGTCCATTAATTTCCAATACTCTGACTGACGGACTAAATAGATTTGATTTTTTTTGATACTGTCTTTATGCCTATTACACGATAAGATATAAGTTTTAGTCCGTCCCAAAACTTATTCTTGTCGTTCAATTTATACCATTGGAACTAAACAAGTATCAAGTTATACTAAAATTCAGCCTGTATACAGATTTAGTTCTAACAAAAGCTGCTTTTTACACTCCTATAAGTCTCAAAAAACGTATAACCTATAAGTCTAAATGGGCTTTATATTGATGTTTCCAACGCTTGTGCTGCTTGGGATTCCTCGGTAGACCGGTAGGCGGCCTTCATTGATACTATTGATAATGTGATACAATAGTACCTATACACAACATACATATAATCGTGTTCTGTCCACTCAAACTAGTTGCGATTCTTGTCGCGATCATGACTGGCAATATAAGGCCGTCAACGCACTGGCAGGCGGCGCGAAAGCGGTGACTAAGCGTTCACAAGTCGATGACCCGACGTTAAGTTTGTACACAAAGTGTCACTATGTAATGTAATGTAAAGATCGCTTTGTATGTTATTGGTCGTAACTTGCGTCTCTGGAAAATTGAGAAAATATTCACACTTTCATACGGAAAATGTACATACAATATCGATTAAGGAAAAAAGTCCATGTTACCTAAGATATGCACTTATCCATTCTAATTTAATCAGTTTTCCTTGATGTAACTGGAAGTACGTACTTAACTGTTCCTCTCAATATGTAGATTAATTAATAAATAGAAATTCGGAACTCATACTTTATTGAATAGTATTACATCAGAGATATCTTAATAAAACGCATAATTTTCCAATTAGTATAACTAACTTCATCATACATGTTGAGCTAGTTTCTATCGGCATAACTTTTACTATAGACATCGCGAACAAAGCCACAGGCGAGGCGATTGCTAGTCCACAATGAATATCGTTCAAAGTATTACGTATACGATGATGTTGTATTATCTGTGAAATTTGGAAGTTTGCTCAGAGGTATGAAGCATAGAGAAGTATGCTTCGTGAAAGTTTAGCGGGCGGAGTGTATTGCTCTCGTAGATATGGACTCTTACGAAATACTTCTCGTATTACTTTTCACTCACTATAATGCTCAACGCCATGAGTATTGAGTACTCTACCGACGGTTGCAAATTTGCAAATGTCCATTAAAAACCGTGACACAGCATATGTAGGCCAATATATTACAAATATACACGATTGCCATCTTTCGCCGGTGGTTATGTCTGCTATAAACTACCCACTCACAGCGACCTTCAAAACCGAGACAAACAGAACTCCAGTTAAAAGTTCTCTTATCTTGATTTATACTTGGTACCTATATATTTCAAGTTGGCTATAGCAAAGTAGAAGTAGGTAACGGTGAAAGTGCCATTAAAATACGTCCAACAACTTTAGCATGATTTCTAAAATGATTAATTTGTACATCACCTATCCATGGCCCTTTTTTAGGTTCTTAAACATGTTAAATTGCTCTTAAGTTAATATCATCCTCATTATTTTATTTATATTAGTGTGTGTTGTATTCAGAATCTATACTAATTACTAATCTATCCTAATATTATAAAGAGGAAAGATTTGTATTTTTGTATGTAACGAATAAACTTAAAAACTTCTGGACCGATTTGAAAAATTCTTTCAACATTGAATAGCTACATTATCAGCGAGTAACATAGGCTCTATTTTATCCCCGTACTCCCACGGGAATGGGAAATACGCGGGTGAAACCGCGTGACGTCCGCTAGTAAAGTATAAAGCTGTAAATCATATCTGGCACATGTATCGTAACATTATGACGATTCTGATGTACGTAGGTGTGACAAAAAGTGCCATTGATCGTTTTAACCACGACACAATGGTTGTTAATAACCGCTTTTGTTTCTGGACCGACACATTATAATAACAACGACGTTTATATTGTACTTTATGAAATAAGGTCCGGCTCGTGTGTGGAAACTCTGCGATGGTATTTAGCTCACAGTCGCAGTGGTACCTAACACTCGTCGCTTTAATGGGCACACGTGTTTCTAACATTAAACTCATAAAGATACAGAAGCCATAGGATGTCTAAAATATTGAGATATATTTATCTCTGCACGCATTGAAGACAGCTATAAAGCACGAGCTATTGTATTTAATAATCGGTTGTTATAGTCTAATTATGTTAATAGACAATAAAGTCGTCATTTACTCTATAATGATACGTGGAAATTACCCGCCATTCCAAGAGTCCATTTTATTTCTTAACTCTGTGAACATTCTATTGAAAAAAGAACACAGACATTTTATAATATTTACCGTGTATTCATCTATAGGTGTTTAATAGCCTAGCAATTTGCTCACACCCGGTAATTCTTACAAATTGCCTAATAGTACGGGAGGTACCGTTAATTTGACCAAGACTTTTTATACCGGCGGAGACACCTATATCAAATAATAGTTTAACCATATTACAGCACGGATCCGCGCGTCTGTTGCTTCATAAGTGGGGGAATCTGAAGTTATAGTATGTTGACATACATAGTTGTAGTTTAACAAAAAATTATAAAAAAAAGTAATTTCATACCAGGTCGTTACCTTATGGGATTACCTTAAGCCTTCAAAAACAGTAAGTGGGGGGAATATAATTATGTAAGTCAGTCGCGTAAGTGAACTTAGATTTTGACGAACGATGACCCGTTTGGCTAAATTCTAAATAAAAAATAGTTTTTTTTTAAACTTTGACTTGCCGTAACTTTGGATTGTGGGTGCCGCAGCTGACTTTCATTTTGATTATTATTTAATAAAATAATCAACGACTAGAAATAAAATGAGTACGGTGTAATACTGCCTCAAAAACAGGCGCAGTCCCTTCCGCAATATAAGGCGACATGACGCGCAATACCAACATGTAATTTACCGGTAAATGTGCACACACTTAAGTCGCTGAATGGCTTAAAACAGCTCACTTATTGCAGCATTTGCAGCACACCCTCGGCATTTAGAAAGGGAAAATAAGAATCATTTGTCACAATAAAAACAGTCTTGAAGACCTCTAGAACGTTATACAAAGCTCATTCGAATATATATATCCGTATTAGGTACATTAAAATATTGGGTATTACCGAGATTGATTTACGTTGAATTGCATGTTAAGGGGGTTGCGTATTACAGAAAACGTTATTTGAGCTTTTTGTTTTACCTAAGTTAAATAAGAGAGTGACAACGTTGAATAATATTAGATTTGTAAACAGATTCGAATATTAATTTAATCGAAAAACCGCTTTCACAAACATACATTTTATGATGGTGATACGTGATGTATTTATATAAATTGCTGGTAAAGAAAAGTTTATAAGCTGTAGTGCTGGTTTACTTTATTTATTGAAAAGTTTTGCAGTAAAAAATCTTTTAAAATCAATATAGATGGTAATGATCACACCTCATGAACATAAACACTTAATATGCTATTCAAAATCTATTCGCGCGACATAAAGTCTAACCTTTGTAACACTCGCACCAATCATCATTATAATTTATGCAAACATAAATTCTATTTAAAACTGTGATCACAGAACTTCACTTCTTTATACAGAACATCTATGACTTATGTGAAAACCAAACTCTAGCATTGGATATCCGCTTATAAATCATGATCTGTCAAAGGACCGATTTGTTCGAGACACCATTGTTTAACTATTGTGTCTACTTCGTGGACAGATCAAGGGATGGAGGCGAAAATAGCGTCTGCGGAGAAACGTTTAACGCTCAAAACTAAATTAGTTAATTAGAAGCGTAATTGATAGCTTTTCTCTTTGCTTCAACGATGGAATCACTAGCACGGATCAGATATCCTTGCTTCTTACTCGATCGTTTCGAACTCTAATCGTTGCATTTATAGATGCTCTATGAAAACAGACATTTGGTAGCGATTTCATGGAGTTACACAGAAAAAAAAATTGTGTCACTGCGATCTGCCATTGCAGACACCTCGAGCACCTTAACCGAAAAAAACCCCAAAAAGAAAACAAAAGAAGTGTGTAACAAACGACTTGAGATTCTTTCTTATCATTTTAAAAGAGAACGTCGGAATTTCGTCTGTCCTAAAGAGCACTTGTAACTCGAGATCCTCTAATACAATTTGTGTGATTTAATTTCAAAACAAAAAAATGTCTGATTACATATACAGGGTGTTAACAACCTCATCACGAAGCCGTCAACCAAGTATTCTGTACATCAAACTAAGTAACTTTACGCAACAATTATTGCCGGGAAACGGTCTTTTTTTGGGGGTGAAAAATCACGTTTTGTGGTAGAACTCAATGTAACGCACTCAAAACATTGTGCTGATGGATGGATTGAATAGTACGGGGGTCGTGGAGGTGTTCAAAGTAAAAATCGGTAATTAAAAATCTGTAATTAAAAATAGCTGGTCAAAAAGTTGGCAATATCTCCGTAACTAAAAGGTTCCCAGGTATGGTGTACGACATACAGGGAGAACAAGTGCCTTTCGGCTTCGTTAAGAGGTTTTTTACACCCTTTAAAGGAGACTTTTGAACAGGAATTGCTAAAAGTTTGGGATATTAGATGCACGGAAATCTAACCTATTAGGATTTTTCAATTAGGAACTAAATCTAATCAGCAATTAAAAAATTATGAAACGAATAATTATTTCAGGTTCAAATCAACGATGTCTAGATTTTTTGCATGATTAAAATCGCCAGCGTAAGCTGACTAGGATCTTAATGCAATAAAAGCCAAGTAATCGTCATGGTATCAAGCAAGATAATACATATTAACCGATCATAGTAGCTTTAAGATAACATATCAAGCTAGAAACTTAATTCAATCCTCTCTACAGGGACACAAGCGCTCCAACAGCACCGACAGTCTTATTGAAGAGAACCAAGCACCACAAAGGCAGCATCTACTGCCTCGCATGGAGCCCTGCTGGCGACCTCCTTGCGACGGGATCCAACGACAAGACAGTCAAACTAATGAGGTTCAACAGTCATGCCTGCAATCTGGAAGGACAAGAGGTAAGACCGTCATCATCTGCCTAGCCTTTTCTCAACTATGTTCGGATCGCTCCAGTCTAACCGAATGCAGCTGAAAGCTGACCTCTACAGCCCAGTTAGTACTGGGTAATACGATACCTCTTGGTAAGACTGGTATCAGACTTTCTGGCCACTGACTACTTAACGACTGTCAAAGATTTACAATTGACAGCTGGGACCTAGGGCTTAACGTGCTTTTCGAGGCACGCACGGAGGGAACTTGGTATGTAATGGATGGTCACCCACGGACCAACCTAGGCAAGCACTGCTTAACCTCGAACATCGACCTGTGCGGCTGTTATTATTTGGCCACGAGACGATCTGATCACATGCTTTGAGACCATCTTTATAGTTAAGTCGTGACGGAAAATGGACCGACTCCTTTGTCCCAGAAACTTCTAGATTAAATGCGAGTGCTATTTATGTTGTAGGTTGGCGTGATATTATTTTAGTTTCTCTCAGTAGACTTGTGTTAGTAGTAGTGCAACAGCGCTAATCCAGGGGGTTACCATGAAAAACAATACTGCTCAGTTTTTGATTTGTTTGAATGTTATACCTGATTGGGCAGGTCATGGTAGGCTAGGACACTAGGCTTTAAAAGGTACCCTATTCGCTTTGTCCGGCCATCTTAAAAGGGTGCTAAATACCCTTTGGGGTCGTCACATCCGACTCGGCAGCATTTGTAGTATAGACCCGAAGCAATTACTAGGTCCTACCAACACGTATTTAATTTTCATGTCGGCCGTAGTGGCTGTTCTTAAGTCATATTATTTTATCGCACATTCTTGGCCTCTTGTGCTCTTTCATAAGAGATAAGAATTGTGCTTGAAAATAAACTTGTCAAACGCAAGTAGGACTCCAAATATTTGCCTCAAATAAACATATTATTAAGCCTCATAAAGAATGTCGATGATAAGACGGTCTAGTTTAGTTTGAAATCAAAGCCTGTTAGCTGGCGATTTTATGTCTGTCCACTGAAACATGTTCATGATCTTAGAAAATACCATTTTCTGAGTGTTGGCGAATGGTGCCGTCATTCAGTGATATCGAGATATCGCAATTTTTCCTTTCCGCGTCATTTGACACAATGCGCCATTCCTTGCAAATCATCTACACTGATGAATCGAATGAATACGCTGAATTACCTAGGAATACTTAAATGGCAGATTTTCTATATGTCTTTTATAACAGAGATCAGCTCATGAAACGGCCTGAATATTTAATGCTTTAACTAATTGAGCACCCATTAAAAGGATAACGCCACAGTTGTATTACTGTCTCATTAATCAATTAAATAACTTGACCTCTAAATGGAGATAATAAATAATAAATAAATAAAAAAGCCTTTATTCGCTGACCAAACTACAGTACATTTTAACTCTAGTTGAAAAAGAAATAAAAGAAATAAAATAAAAAGACTTAATTCTATTGAGTAAGTTATATTATAATCTTCAGCAACCAGTTTGTTGGTCAGGTTGTCCTTCGACATAGGCCTCCCCTAGTTTCTTCCACTCATCTCTGTCGCGAGCCAATCTTCTCCATCCTTTGGGTAAGTCTTCCCATCTCTTAATTTGGCGTCCTTTTTGTCTCTTTCCATCTCTAGGATACCATTCCATTACGTCTCTCGTCCATTTTTCTCTGTCCGTTCTTATAATGTGACCTGTCCAGTTCCATTTAAGTTTTTTTACTTTTAGTAAGACATCGCTTACTTTTGTTCTTTTCCTTATTTTTAAGGTCGTCCACCTATCACGTAGCCTTATATTTAGCATGCTTCGCTCCATATTGCGTTGGCAAACTATAAGTTTTTGGCTGGTTTTGCTCGTAGCTGGCCAAGTTTGACACCCATACGTGAGGCATGGGAGGATACACGTGTTATAAAGTTTGCTTTTCACTGACATTGGTATTGTTTCGTTTTTGACAATTTCTTTTAGCGACCAGTACCGTTTCCAGGTGTTGCTTATTCTCCTATCAATTTCTTTGGAATGCTGATCTTTAATTGATATTACCTGTCCCAAATATATATATTCATCTACATATTCGATAGCCTCCTGCCCTGTGTCTATCTCTATTTTTGCCTTTATTGCATTCGTCATCAATTTAGTCTTCGCTGGATTCATAGATAAACCTGCTTTTTTGCTTTCTTTGTCTAATTGCTGTAACATGGTTTGTAGTATGTCTGGTCTCTCTGCGAATATCACTATATCGTCTGCAAATCTTAGGTGATTCAGGTTTGTTCCATTTATGTTTATTCCACAATCTTCCCAGTCTATATTTCTGAATATATTTTCTAACACTGCCGTGAAAAGTTTTGGGGACAGTGGATCACCTTGCCTGACGCCTCTTTGGATACTAAATTCTTCTCCTTGCAGTTCAAGTTGAATCTTCGCTGTGGAGTTTCTGTATATTTCTTTTACGATTTTAATGTATTTGCTTTCTACACCCTGGTTTTTTAACGTCTTCCAGATATAGCTGTGACTCAGAGAATCGAAAGCCTTATTGTAATCGACGAATGCCATGTAGTAGTGCTGGCCATATTCATTAAGTTTTTCGATGACCTGTTTGACCACGTGTATATGATCGATAGTGGAGTAGTCGGCGCGAAACCCCGCTTGTTCTCTTGGTTGGTTTTCTTCAAGGTGTTTCGTTATCCGGCCAAGTATTATTTTGGAAAACACTTTATATAAATTGGACATTAGACATATAGGTCTGTAGTTGTTTATTTCGTTTTTATCTCCTTTTTTATGTAACAACACAATAGTGGACGTCGTCCATTGAGTTGGTATTTGTTCAGTAGCCAGTATTTCGTTAAATAAATGTGTCACAGGTTTGGATATAACGGTTAAAGTGTCTTTCAGTAGCTCATTCGAAATTTTATCGTCTCCAGGTGCTTTGCCGGTTTTTTGTGTGTTTATAGCTCTTATGGCTTCAGCTTCCAGTATGCAAGGCATTTCCTCTTCATAAGTATATTTGTCTGTTTCTGTGTATGTGGGTATTGTTTTGTCTGTCTCTGTGTATAGTCTCTTATAGAATTCTGTCGCTGTTTTAGCAATTGATAATCTTTGTGTTGCCAGTTTCTCAGTTTTCCTCTTATCTTTGGTTTTCATGTTAGGGATCCATTGTGTGTACTCTTTCAGTTGCTTTAGACCTTTTTTGATTCCACCTGTTTTCTCTATTTGTTTTCTTAATACTTTCAGTCTCTCAGCTTTCCTGTGTTTTCTTATCGATGCTTGAATTTTTTTACTAATATTCGTAATGCTTTGACGGTTTTCTTTTCGTTTCTCTAACATTATGCTCCTCTGGCTCATCAATATTATGGTTTCTTCTCCTAATTTATTCTTCCTCTCTTTTTTAGTTTGCAGTTTTTTAACGTTCATCAGTGCTTTCTCCAGAAAATCATACTTGTCTTGCAGTGTTTTGTGCCTTTCCATTTCTTCTAGTAAATTTCCTAGTTCATTTAGGGTATTTAGTGCTATAGGAGATGTTATCATTGTATTTTCAGTTGAGGAGATAATATGTTTTCTTGATTTATGGTTTTCACATTGTATAACTCCTCTTACCATTCTATGGTCTGTGTTGAAATTTAGTTTTTTCACTACATCGACGTCACTAAATAGCCTTTCTTCTGTTGTCAGAATGAAATCGATTTCGTTTCTATCTCTGCCGTTTGGGGATATCCATGTCCACTTTCTTGTGTTTCCTTTTTTGAAGAAGCTATTCATTATTTTAAAATTGTTTGCAAAAGAGAACTCTATGAGCCTCTGCCCGTTATCATTTCTTACGCCACTGCTGTGATCCCCTATGACAAATTCATTTTTATTCGTTTTTCTGCCTATCTTGGCATTAAGGTCTCCCATTAATATTAAGTTTTTGTTCGTCTTTTGCATTAATTCTGTCAGATCTTTGTAAAATTTATCTTTTGCTATCTTCGTATCTTGTTCTGTGGGTGCATGGACTTGAATAATCGACGATGTTTGTTTAAATTCCGGCAATTGTATATTGAGGACTGCAATTCTATTTGATATTCCTTGGAAACTGATTATTTTGTCTTTCAGATAGTTTTTTTATTAAAAAACCCATTCCATATAAACCTTGTTTTTCACCATAGAAGTAAAAAATGTATTCGTTATATTCTCGTATCTCTTCTAAATGGAGATGTCTCGGTTCAATTGTTATCGAGTCGTTTAGCTTAGTCCAATGATAAACGGCGGCGAATTGTAAGATGATCCAATTGTTTTTAAGTTTCAATTAGTTAACCTTGTACATATGTACTATCGGCACAAGTAACTATAGTCGTATCGAGGTGAATCACTTCGAACAAGAAATCGAGCCAGCTAGATTGTTCTATGTAAATAATTACGTGTGTTGTGGTAAATGAGTAAATACATGACGGACTACGTACCTAAAATCGTTTCTGTTTAGTTTACCTGTATCACTTAATGTAAATACATACAGGGTGTAAACAACCTCATCACGAAGCCGTCAACCAAGCATTCTGTACATCAAACTAAGTAACTTTACGCAAAAATTATTGCTGGGAAACGATTATTTTTTTTGGGGAAAAAAATCATGTTTTGTGGTAGAACTCAATGTAACGCACTCAAAACATTGTACTGAGGGATGGATTGAATAGTACGGGGGTCGTGGAGGTGTTTAAAGTAAAAATCTTACATTAAAAATCTGTAATATTATGAAACGAATAATTATTTCAGGTTCAAATCAACGATATGTCTAGATTTTTTGCATGATTAAAATTGCCAGCGTAAGCTGACTAGGATCTTAATGCAATAAAAGCCAAGTAATCGTCATGGTATCGAGCAAGATAATACACATTAACCGATCATAGTAGCTTTAGTGTTTAAAGAAAAAATCTTACAATAAAAACTTGTATTTAAAAAAAACTTGTCAAAAAGTTGGACCTTTGACTCCCAATATCTCCGTAACTAGAAGGTTCCCAGGTATGGTGTAGAACAAAAAAATGATCGCAATGACAGGGAGACCAAGTGCCTTTCGGCTTCGTAAGAGGTTTTTTTACACCCTTTATTATAAGTCTGATCATGGATTACTAGCATCAGTTTCTTTTGTGATTTTAAGTAGATTCCTAAAAACCAATCTTACAGCAAAATGACAGCGCGGTAGAAGTGGGTATTAAGTATTTTCAGGTGCTCAGTTTCTCGTAGCTAAAATAGGGTCATCAAAAAGGCAGGTGCACTTAGCCTGTCTACTATAAATGTCTCCGTCAAAGTTTGTTTGTCGTCGTTGAATAAGTAATAATGCAAATAAATTCTGGTCGCCCAAAGCTCGGAGCCGAAATAACTTTCCTCCAAAAACAATATAACGAACTTTATTACGAAGGTTTGCTGTCGCACGTTATTTTATGAAATGAATTCTATAAAACGTTTCATTATAACACAACAAATGTTTTTACTTATTTGTTCATTAAATTAGTGTCTGTAAATACCTCTGTTTTTATGTTCTGTGGTAAATACTGCGGCGTGTAGGCAATATATAACTAACAAGACTCCTGAGTCCTGTGTAAATTAGCTCTGCGAGATTCTATATTAGTTCATTTGTCAAAGGCTGATGAATAATAAATTTTAGATATTTACGTCAGTCTCACTCCGCAAACGTTTCGCATTTACTCATGTAGCTTATGCCTTTTACGATGTTTCTTTGTTCTTGTTTTCTGCTGTACGAAGATTAATGATAGAAAAACGTAGCGATTGTAACAACTTATGACTCTCGAATCGAATAGAAAGAGCTTCTAGTCACTGTCAGTCAATGTCGTATGAATCGGAGCGAGAATGGCGCAAATGCAATTTATTCGAAACTAAACCGTCACTCAGCAACATCAGCGTCCCCTTAACGATTGTCAATCTCGATTAATCGCATATGTGGCACGAGCTCGTAAACAGCTCAACGTATGAGGCTGTTGTTGTTCATCGACTAAGTATTACGCACTGTTATAGCTATTAAACGAAGATATGCAGCAATTTCCTTGGTCTAAGAGTCTTTCTAATACAAGTTTTGTTTCAAATATCGACTGTGCTCCGACCTTTCTTCAAGGACTAATGTAATTTGATCAGTACAACAGATGAAATAGAGCCCCAATTAAGATGTCTGTTTTTAAAAGATTGAAGAATATTATGTTGGCAGTGAAACGTCCCTGCGGATACAAATATCTTGTTTTAGCGCGACTAACACTTTTTAAAGATCGATTAGATATTATTCTTCTTCTTAGCGTGTCGATGGCAATCTAAATTGTGTCGGCCCAGAACTGAGCGACTAGTTTGGCGCTTTCGGTAGCGTCCATCAGTTCCTGTAGTGAACAAACAACAGGACACGCAGGATACGATATTAAGTGCCCCCATAAGGGCAGATTCATTAATGAATCTCCACCTGAGTAGGTTTTCTTTGCTTAGATATCATTTATAGAAATAGAATACCTCTTCGGGGAATTATATGAATAGTTTTGATCATTCTCTTACTACTCAGCGTATCTCGGGAATCGGAGGGTAGGGTATAGTAAAGTGGTTATCACTTCCGTAAGTAATGATTGGTTATCAGATCGATAATTTCAATAAACGTAGTAATTTGACATGACTTTTTCATATTTGAATAGTTATCAGAATGTTTGTATAGATTAGCTACTCAGAAACCTATGACAGTTAAAATAGAAGGAAAAACATATTTATAATAGCTGAAAAACGTGTTTTAATAATTGTAGAATTCAACACCGCAATCACAGTATGCAGTGAAATATAAATTCAGATAAAAATTCACGACTGCAGGAACATTAAATGTGGCATCGTTTTTATTACTGAACATTCCGCGTTCAGCCTTATCGATTGGAATAGTTTTAAAAGAATGCGTGTGTCGGGTTCCGGGAATGCACATCCGTGTTCTAATACCAGTCACCACCAACACACGATAAATCTTAACATCATCAGGAAACTAACATCATTCGAAAAGTTCGCCTTGTAAAGGGAAACTTTTTACGTTCACAATTAATTGAGAAAGGATCTACCTAATTACATTCACTGTTCTTGTAATTATGGCCAACCTTATGTTTAATAATAAAAAAGCCTGAAAACGTCACCAGTTTGGCTTATTAAGCTTGTTCTAATTTTTATGTCTCACTTACTAAATAATGATTATAAAATTTATATTTGTCTTCAGTTGTAGTAGACATAGTTTCAACAATAATAATAGGCAAGACGACAAAAAAAAAACTAATTAGTCCGTCACTTAGATTATCATAAAATATTTGACCCGTGTTTTTTCTTTTGTTACGTAAACCAAAATTGACGAAGATGCTACGCTCTTAAAATTCTCAATACGTCACGCCATGGTATAATTTTTAGCTAGTTCTGACGTCACGAGCCCCCACTCCCGAGTTTTGATACGTTTTATCTTTGTCAATATTCATTGATGTACAAAAACAAAAAATACGTGTCCATTAATTTCCAATACTGTAACTGACGGACTAAATAGATTTTGCAATTTTTTGATACTGTCGTCATGCCTATTGTTGAAAACTCAATCCCTCGCTCAACAACGTACAGAACTAAATTGTTCTTGCAATGTAGTTTTCGTGCATATGGCACAAATGAAAGTTCACTTTGAATGCTCCTTGTAAGTTTTTTTAAGGACAGATTTTGTATTGGCAGAATATTGTCGTGATGGCCAAATTGCTTATGGCACACGAGAAAAAATGATGTATCGTAATGAAAGAAAATGATAATCAATCAAACTTTGGCAAATAGGGATGACTGATCCATCTTCGAACTCTGAATTAAAGGTCGGGCCTAACTTGTCGGATAGTTGAAAGAAGTGCTTTCATTTTCGCAAATATACTGTACCTTTAATCTAATATGATACACCTACTTTCTGTGAGTGAATGTTGGTTAGTGGTCTCAATGTGATGTCGTGATGTGATTTGGTTGTCATATTTTATGGGTGATTAAGTAATCCTTGAAGGGAAATAGGCTGCGGCTACCGAAACAATCTTGATAGTCTTGATATGCTTGTCTCTAGCTGCGTCCTACGGTTTTAACCGCATCGAGATTCTCGCTGGACCCGTACACTTTAGAATAGTGTATCATTATTTATATCAGTGAAAGAGTTTTTCAAAATCAAATCAGTATTTCCAGTGAATACTTTTATGATGCATACAACTTAACCTCTGCATAATTACCTTGATCTGTCCACGAAGTAGACACAGTAGTTAATCAATTGTGTCTCGAACAAATCGGTCCGTTGACAGATCATGATAGGCTCGCCCTATATTAGGTACATGGGACTTAAACAACTAGCAAAATGTGGGTGTACTTTCAGTGCGCCCATTAAGGCGCCCTTCGATAAATACAGGCGTTATCTTATGGGTAAACTAATTAATAAAGTTCGACTATACTAATGGTCTGGAGGACGGATGACCTGGTGAAAGTTGCGGGAATCCGCTGGATGCGAGTCGCACGGGACCGGTCAACGTGGCGCCACTTGGGGGAGGCCTATGACCAGCAGTGGACGTCTTTAGGCTGAAATGATGATGATGATGGTCTCGTTTTGATGTAAGTAATTATGACACGTTATTAACTCCCTTGCTTGTTATCAGGTTGAGTTGACGATGCACGACGGGACAGTCCGGGACGTCTGTTTCATCGAAGACACGTCGAATAAGACCAGCCTGTTGGTCAGCGGCGGCGCCGGGGACTGCAAGATTTACGTCACTGACTGCGCAACGGGCAAAACTTTCCAGGTAATATTAATAATGCTAACCAAGTCTGGACGTAAGACGATACTTAGTTTCAATCTATAACAGTTTATTAATTCTTTGGTTTTATGTTATGTTCGTCTTGTTGATATTCTCTTTGCCAGTTTTATTTATGTTACTGGCCAAGCCCAATTCTGAATAAACTAGTTTGTATAAATTTCTTAAGGTAACCGGCGATTTCTCTTACTTAACGATTGAATTCAAACAACGGTGAAAAAAGTTGGAAACTCTCTCGAAGTTATAAATCATAAACCTGTCCCTACCGTTAAATGAGCGCTAAAACGTGTCATACACACATTGCAACCGCTAATTTGATATGTCTATGCAGCCCGCACGTGTTTGTGTTTAAGTTCGTGATTAGAGCACCCCGTGTATAGGTGACGATTCACATGTACAACCTAATCCGCTGCGAATATCATTACGCATGCGATTTGTGGTTTTTGCCCTGTAAGGCTCGCCACAACCCGAGAATGATCAAGGCGGGGACGCATTTACCAGCCACCTACTGCCTCGTTTAAAAGCCCTGCTTAATCCCTCCCTCGGATAAGGAACTTCATTAAGGGGCTGACAACACCGATTTTTTTATTATTTAGTTTTAGATTCTTTCTTTTTTATTACTTATTATTTTTGTAGTTCCTGTGCTTGTCCCAAATAAATATTTTTCTTTCTTTCACCTACTTAATTGATAATTTTTAAGCAGTTTTTTTAGAAAAACTATTAGTTCTACCACATCAAAAAGAAAATGTGTTAATTTCAAAGAAATTCATTACATTTCAAAGACCGTGGACGGACTCGATACAGAATTGGACGAAATCGGCTCGAAAGAAAATAATTGCAAAGAGAGTGGTATTAAAATCATCATTAAACGGTTCGGTTGTCTTTATTTTATGACTTATGGGTCTGCAATTAAAAACATGATGTCAACATATTCATACCTAAAGCGCTAACGAGTCATATTTCACAAATAATCCACACTTTTTTCATTTCAATATTTATTCATTATTTTCTTATAAAACCTGGCCGCCCTGTAACTCTCTCGCTCTCGTTTACTCCGATACAAATAGACAGTATGCGCGCATTTTGGTGTTGACATCCCCTTAATACCTTCATATTTCTTCTAGGACTCTCCTGATATAGTGACACCCTTTAGTCATCGTCAATTGTTACGCTCGCGTTTGTTTCTTATAATAAGTATCTCGTGTCACTTTGCCAGTCTTTTACATTTTCTTTAGCCCTCGAGAACAGAGACTAGATATTTCGATTTAAATAAAAAAAGATTTTATGGCACTATAAACATCGACTGAGAGCCGATTGAAAAGAAATTGCCCGCCTACCTCGGGTTCTAAGTATATTAAATCAATTCCGATTTGAAGGGTGCGTTTGATTTGTTCTGAGATTGGTGTTGAGTGATTGGTAGTTGAATGGTTGCTTTGTCTTGTGTGCAGGCGTTAAGCGGTCACTCCGGACACATTCTGTCACTGTACAACTGGGGCGGCGCCATGTTTGTGTCAGGCAGTCAGGACAAGACCGTGCGGTTCTGGGACCTGCGTACAGGCGGTTGCGTCAACATTATCTCGCCGCCAGCGGGACAACCGAACAAGGTACGTTTTTATTCCGTTTCTTTGTTTAATCAACGGTAAAGTTTACCATCGTGAGGTAACTGACATGCCCTAGAAATTAAAGATACCTGACATCTGCCAACCCTCACTGTGTTCAAGTGGCGAATGGCCCAACCCTTGGCATGTGTGTCGGCAATGGAAACATTACCGATAGGACTAAAATGTGCTTTGTTTCATTTTGTCTGTGTAGTTTTCAGCGACGACGAATTGACTTTGTCGTATTGCGGTTTAAATTGCAATAATTGAATAAGTGCCAGTTGACATTACATTAGTCATTCAACCACGTTAGTTATAAATTCAAGCCACCTATAATTATAAATATCAATAAACAAATCCATTTTTTGTAGTATGCTGTCGATGGGAAAACACAATGTAAACGATACTTTTAATAACCCATCCAATTACGCCTATGCTTTCAAAAGGTTTTCCCTTGAATTATAAATTCGATGCATATTAGCTTAATGGGAAAAACAATTAGGTACATTTATCAAAGGGGCCCTTTGCTGAATGCAATTATTTTGAAATGCATTCCAATTAAAATCGGACATCGTACATTAGCCTAATTGTGTAAACGCATGTCTTTATTGAGGGTGTAATTAGAATAAATCGAACTAGAAATACCTACATGGTTTGGACGATACAAAATTTTGTAGGGGTGTAAGCTATACGATATCATGCCATCGGTTAGTGTAACTAACGCGACGCCTTTACTGCGTATATCGAGCTGCCAGCTTTAGCCAGAAACTAGAACTTATTATGAATTTAACTGATATAGAATATTCGTAATATGAATGGGGATAGATGCAGTGTTCTTGTCATTGTGTCAGTACAATAAATAATATAAATATCGCTGGACATTACCCACAGCGCCACACTAAGGCACACAACGAGGCTTGTGTCGTGGACACCAGATAGTTGATATACTACATAGATACTTTTTGTTTGTAAATACATTATTATTATACATATAAACATCCATGATTCGGAAACAAATGTCCATGCTCATCACACAAACATTTGCTCCTACCGGGATTCGAACAGCGCGGGATTTAAAAGAGCAGCGGTGGCCCAGTGGTGGCGGCCCCGACTTACGAACAGTACGTCGTGGGTTCGAACCCAAGCAGGCGAATTACTTTGTGTTATTTATTTCATCACCACTGCTCTCAAAACGGTGAAGGATAACATCGTGAGGAAACCAGCATGTCCTAGAATCAAAAAATTCGAAGACATGTGACATCTACCAATTCGCACTGGGCCCGCGTGGTATATTATAGCCCATTCCCTCTCTTAGAGAGGAGGCCTGTGTTCCAGTAGTGGGAACGTTAATAGGCTGATGATGATGGGATTCGAATCCGAGACCAACGAACGTAAGGCAGCCTCACTACCGCTGCGCCATTCGGGTCGTCTTAATAGGCCTAGTATATTTGTATTGAATTTGTACTTTGCTTTTACTTTGTACGTTGCTGTTATTTCGTTTCGTGCCCACCTAATCAAATGCGCACTCATGCATGCGAACAAGGCTTTAGTTACACAAACTGTTCGTACATGCGCATGCGTAATGTTCATGTTTATGCAATCTTGTCATTATTTATTCAATAAATTTACTCGTTTCATGTCATCGACGATATTTGTATAATGAATTGCGCCTATTAACATTAATAATGAAGTGCAAAATAGCAGTATGTTATGTAGAAGTAGTATGTATAAACACATTGCATTTCAACATAACAATTTGGTTTGCTAAATATTTAATAGTGCGCGTATTCCAAGTTATGTGGGAAAGAAAACAATGTTTCATAAAAGTAGTTTATTGCACGCCCTGCTTATTAATGCCTATTGTTCGTCAAAGTTATAGCTTAATTTTACCAACGGTATGTAATAGTTTTCTCTCGTATTTATTTTACCTTGGTTCATCGGTGTTTCTTGTTGTTAACATATAGGGTGGCGTCATTCCTTTTTGTGACTTCAATAGTTGCTAATGGACGCGTATACAATATACAATGTAACAGATGTTTGGTATCGAAACTTCCACTGCGGTCTTCTTTACATTTTAGTTTAACAGAATTTGTAAGTAGGTACCCCTTATTTTATCAAACCTAACTGAATAGCCCAGTGCAATTAGACAAAAAATACTCAGGAAATCTTGTTTTTTAAATTTCCTTTGAATATATATGTTTTTTGATTTCCCCGTCTCTAGGAACTTGATAAGAAACTCTCATGAAAATCCGACCACTATAAACTTCGTTTTACCTTTTAGTCTAATTGCACTCTACTAGAACTGCAATCGCAAAAGCGTAATTGAAAAATTAAAGGTACATCTCTTAAAATTTAATTAGAAAAGTACCGGGAATCTTCAATATCCAGAATTAGTTTTACCTTACCAAGAAATGCAGGATTAATAAGCTAAAATGAGACCGAAGTTATTCCTTTTTTGAATCTTGTTTTTCTGGGAATGTAATAGAATATGGCATTTAATTAAATATCGAAATGGACAAGCTAGAACATCCAAGGTTTCTGGAAACCGGATTGTTGGAGCAAAATAACAACAACCGACCTCGGTTAGTTATAATGAATGAATAAGATACTGCAAATACTGCAATGTATAAACAAGTTGACCCAAGATAAAGGAATACACTGAATACAATGAATTATCATCTGTATCTGTCGGTTTTCGTGTTTGTCTGTGTGACCGCCATGTTCTTATAAACTACGCAAAGGATTTCAGTGGGTTCTTCACCGTTATTTACCGAAATTATTCCGAACGATGGTGTATAGCACGTGTTTATATTTAATCCAGATATAAAATAAAGAAACAGATGGATGAGGGACGCACAGAACAGAGAAGGATGCCAGAAGAAAGGGAATGCCTATACCCAACAGTGGGTGATTCCGGCCTGAAATGATGATGTTGATGATAATAAATAAGTCTTTATGTTTTGTTAGTTATTTCATTACCACTGCTCTCAAAACGGTGAAGGAAAACATCGTGATGAAACCGGCATGTCCCAGTACCAAAAATTCGAAGACAAGTGACATCTACCAACCCGAGTGGTGGATTATAGCCCATTCCCTCTCATTGAAATTAGGCCGTGTCCCAGCAGTGGGAACATTATAGGCTTATGATGAAGTTATAAAAACCGTGCAAAGCTAAGGCGGGTCGATAGTTGCAATAAAACACAGAAGTCTCGTCGGAAAGCGTCTGTCACGCCTTCGGAATGCAGGCTTGTAATCGATACCAGATACGATACGTTGTTCTCAATGTATACATTCGTTTACGTATCTTTTGTTTTACTCCCAGAGAGTATTCCTGTGTCCCGGACAATTGTTTGAGACATGTTAGGCTAGACTTGCGAAAACATTTCATCAAATTATGGAGAGGTGTCGTTTATACACCTTTAGTTAACTTGAAGAGAGCAGCTTTTCTTAAAAATATTCTTAAACTAGCGACCTAAATATACTGAACGTTGTCGGTCGCTGATAAGGAATGCCCGTCCATTATTTATCTTAGTATATCAGCTCGAGCTTTCAGGCACCAGTTCCACCGCCGCGTGTGGAAACGACTAGCTATCAACTATTTTCTCGCTCTACAACCTAACACCTTACCTAGTAAGGGTGCCGGTTGCAACACCTACCTATTTTGTTATATTTATTTTTTATTTATTTATTTATTTATACCACCTTAAACTATCATTACAGGGTTTACCCTAACGCGACAGCTAAGAACATAAATTAAACCTAAATGTTGCAACCAAATTAGAAAAAGATTAAACTAAAACATTAATAAAGAAAAGCTAACTAACTAGTTCACTAGCATTAACTCAAGTCCAAAGATGTCATCACTTTATTTTATGTTAACATTGTTATTTGATTAAATAAAATAAATTAAAAATAAATTACAACATATTTTACAACAACATAATTAATTATATATTTTTTATTATAATTAATTATATATATATTTTTTAATTATAATTAAATATAATTACAACGTAATTAATCCCTGACTGTTGACTGTGTCGATGAGAACTTTCTCAATCTTAAACTAACCCATGCCTCAAGCTGATCAGTATAACATGTCTTAGTTATTACCGGTACAACACGAATGTATTCCTTACCGTTTCCTTTTCACCAGGGCTCAGCAGTAGCGTCTCTGGCCGTAGACCCGAGCGGCCGGCTGTTAGTCTGCGGGCATGACGACGGGTCCTGTGCGCTTCACGACGTCCGCGGATCCCGCGCTTTGCAGCGCTTCACGCCGCATTCTGGTGACCTGCGCAGTGTCCGCTTCTCACCCGGCGCATACTATCTACTCACTGCTGGATATGACGGACGGGTTGTGCTTACTGATCTTCAGGGTAAGATATGTTATAGATGTACTTCAGTTACCTTTCATAACATGTTTTTTTTTCGTGTTACGGAAAATAGACGCAACGTCTTGCGTTTATTCTCAGGGGGTAGGCAAAGATGTACCTTTACGTATCTTAAGTTCAATGCAAAAGCTTTTCCTCTTGTCAGCAATCTAGCACAAGTCTACATTCTCGTGGATATAAAAAAAGAAAATAAAGGGAGACGTCTGCGTGAGCTCATCTGATGCGCTTGCAGCCATTAGATCAATTAATTTGGTTCTTTAATGTTAAGAAGTAAACTTGTGTACTAATGTAAAGTTAAACCCCAGGTGACCTGACTTGCGCCCTGCCGAGCGTGCCCGTGGCCCGCCATCCTGACAAAGTGATCTCCGCGCGATGGCACCCCGACGACTTCTCCTTCCTTTCGACCTCCGCGGACAAGACCGCCGTGCTGTGGACGATACCGCCCGTCTAGCCCATGCTGACCCACGTCCCCACAGGCTAGGATGAAGAGCTCACGCTCCGACAACAACAAGCTATCATCTTTGGCGATATCACTACTCGACATATCTCCACGATTCCACCAAACTCACCGTGCACCCATCAGCTTTGCCTTACATACATTTTAATATAGAACAATAATAGATAGCTAGATTTAGGATTTAAGCCAAGAAAAACAAAACACGATGAGTCTGGTAGAATCAAACCAATATTTCAGCCAAGTACGGGAATTAATCGTGGAAGTTAATTGAAGGTACAATCAAAGCGACAAACTCGAACTACGATCGACTGAACGGTGTCACGACACAAAATACAGGTACCAATTTACGACAGTTACTTAATCGTCCATACATTGCACCGTGACTGATCGCCTGTATCTTGCAAGCTAAATTCGCTTTTATCGCGACTGTATAGCGATCATTTTGCTTATTTATCTCTGGTTATTTACAGTCACAGATTAAAATGAAGGGTGAGAACCCTCGTGGTCGATATTTTGTTATGAATAATATAGTTGGTTATGGTTACCTCTGCAGGGGTAAATTAACTGTATTTTTATTAAAAGAAAAAGATGTAATTATTGGCCTAACGTTCAAATACACGCTGAAAGGTAGGTCTAATAAAAAGGATAGGGTGAATATGTGGAGTGATTCAAATTGAGATCGATCTTTTCGATATTACGATGATGTGTATGTGAACCGCCTCTGGCTTTTATTTGCGTTAACTTTTGCTATAAACTTTTCTCCTCTATGCATTATAAAATTTCGATTTATTCGTATTTATTAGGATCGAGTTTACATGTTTAGTGAAAATAGCAATATTAGGCTAACGACGCATTGGAAACTTTGGTTTC
Organism: Xestia rhomboidea; assembly: GCA_963853795.1. Classification (NCBI taxonomy): domain Eukaryota; kingdom Metazoa; phylum Arthropoda; class Insecta; order Lepidoptera; family Noctuidae; genus Xestia; species Xestia rhomboidea. The sequence goes on along the minus strand of OY970756.1, from coordinate 20,777,128 downwards.
GGAAACTGCTGTCCATGCGTTATAAAAGTGCGCCTTTCCGCGGATTCTGAAACTTTAGTTTCATAGTGTTACAGCGCTTACTGTTGTGATTAATCGTGCTGTGCTGTAAGAATGCTTTTAATCTTATTATTTTACTATCGATCCAAATAAGAGCTTTAATCTATATGACTTGTCCACGACAATGACCTCGTGTTTCATACTTACAAGAATTTGAGCCGCGATTGTTTTGTCCATTAATTTTTGGTGTGCGAGGCATGCATGTGTTTGTGGGCAAGGCACCATCCTCACTTCAACACACGTAGATGCAAGAGTACGTAGTGATTTGTTTTGTCACAAGAACCATAGGCTAAGACGGTAGCTACATATAGGCTCACTAATGTACTGATCAATAAGAATACATATTATAATATTACACATTCTAGTTCACAGCTATAGAGTTACTTATTTATGTACGGTGATACGGTCTTACATTGCTATTGCAAAAGCGACGAAAATCAATGATTGGATTCGACGATGACAGATTCGTTGTTAGGTTAGAAAAATAATGAAGTATTGGAATACAGCCGAATTTAGATGTATCTAGTAAGACAAGGCCGTTCACTGTAGCACTGATGAATAAATGTTATAATTTGACTGCGAATTCATCAAAATTACAATTGGATTTTTATGAATTATGGACGTAAACATATTATTATTTTAATACTTACTTTATTATTCTCCCAGTATAGTACGGACACCAGTGGTGTAACTAAATAATTATTAATTGTAATAATATTTTAAAGAATCTTAAAGATTATAATGTTACTTAATATAATGTTAATAAAAAAGGTAAAATGCAATTTAATTGTGTATGACATTGCACAAATTTTTAATATCATTGGTATGTAAAGCTCATATTAAAATTGTTTGCATAACTTATTAAAACCTTGTCAAACAAGTACTTACATTAAGTAGTGTTTGATATTTATTATTTTTTATAATCAGATGTGTTTATTAATATTTTGCGTATTGCGCGCGATAAGTTTGAAAATGTAATTAACATTGTTGATTTGATTAATAAATCACGGTTGTGACAAAATTATTTAAAGATTTTAATACTTCATATATTTTACGCAAGATAGGTTGCTTTTCACGTTGCTATTCATCGGTTATTTCTATTTCTCCTAAATTATCTATATTATCAATGTAACATTTTGTATAATTTGGCAATAAATAATTTGTATCGCGCGTGGTTAGTGTTTAAATTTAGTGTTCGCACTTATAAGAATTTTATTAAGAATACTATATTTATATTCTATGTATTGAGAAAATTTATTGTTGTAATCTAATGAGTCCATAACTGACATGTCTCTAAACTAAACCATCGAAATATTAAAACTGTAATATGTTCTTTGTTAAACCGAATTTCTTTAACATGTGTATCCATTTATTGTTTAAGAATATAATCACATTATTTACAACATGTGCTTTTTATTTACTTACCAATACCAAATATCCTAATACCAGAGGAACGTAAATACGTCGAATTTGAAATTAAAAATACCTATTCAAATATAATTTATTCATAATTTGCAAACTTTTATAGGATAATATTGTATTTTCGATTAAGGAGGAGCTCGGGCTAAATAATAACAGCTGCTCGGGTCGATCTTTAGGTTAAGCCGTGCTTGCCTAGGTTGGTCTGTGGGTGACCACCCATTACATACCAAGTTCCCTCCGTGCCTCGGAAAGCGCGTTAAGCAGTTGGTCTCGGCTGTCATTTGTAGATCTTTGACAGTCGTTACCTACAGTAGTCCAAACTAAAAACTAAACGGTAGTCAGTGGCCCAGAAATTCTGACAACCAGTCTTACCAAAAGGTATCGTATTACCCAGTAGGTACTAACTGGGTTGTGGAGGTTAGATAGGCAGTCGTTCCATGTAAAATACTGGTATTCAGCTACACCCGGTTATACTGGAAGCCGACCCCAACATAGTCGGGAAAAAGCTAGGCAGATGATGTTGATTGTATTTTCGATTAAAAAATCGACGTATTTACGTTACGTGTGGTTATGTTTACACAACGCTCTCGTGCTTCGGACTCTGTAATAGTATTTAACATAAATTCATACCTAGTTAATTCTATAAAGTCTTTTGCATAGTTTAGTGGAACAAAACAGTCACACAGACAGAAACGGAAAGCATTGACGCTGACCTTATATTTTTATACCAAAGTAATTATTATAAGTATATATTTATATACCTTATTATATCAAAGTATCTATGGGTTTGGTTTGGTTTACAAGTACAGTGCTTAATCTAAACTTGAAAGTACACAAAAGTATTAGCATTTGAGGCCGAACTAGGCCTCATGGCGACATGGAGAGAGCGACTGTCGCAAACCCGTGCAGGGCACGTCACAATAGTGGCGATAAGTCCCCTCTTTGAGGAGTGGCTGGAGAGACGCCACGGCGTCCTCACCTTCCGCCTGACGGACACGGTTGTTTTGGGAGATTTCTGCACCGAATCGGGCGGGTGGAAACGTCCGGGTGCTATCACTGCGAGGATCGACCGGATGTGGATGTTGAGCTATGGGCTAGCTAGCCGTCCGTCCGTCTCATGACGACAGGCCGTGACGACGGCGCGTTCGTGTTCCACACGCGCCTCAAAGAGAGTCAGCAATAAGGAAGGGGTCCGCAAGGGCCGATGCCTGCCGGGGCTGCTGGACTTATCGAAGTAGATACCGTGGCCCCGGAACACAAAGGGCGATGAAGGAACATGGATGGGTTTTAGTCAGTAAAAGTCTGACACTCCCTTCTGCTCCGCCCAGAGCGGGAGGAATCATTTGATGATTTCCCATCCAACGATAAAAAAAGGCCGAACTAGGCAAAGCCTGTATTTCATACCTGAAAGGAATATATCGAGAATACCTTTCAACCATGACGAGAATTCAAACAACTTAATAGAGTCACGAACGAATCTGACTTTGTGATAAGACCTCATCATTCTATTGCCCTTCATCATCATCATCATTTCAGCCGAAAGACGTCCACTGCTGGACATAGGCCTCCCCCAAGTGTCGCCACATTGACCGGTCCCGTGCGACTCGCATCCAGCGGATTCCCGCAACCTTCACCAGGTCATCGGTCCACCTAGTGGGAGGCCTTCCAACGCAACGTCTTCCGGTTCGCGGTCGCCAGTCTAGAACTTTTCGGTCCCATCGGCTATCCGGTCTGGGAGCAATGTGCATTGCCCACTGCCACTTAAGTTTGGCAATTCTTCGGGCTACGTCAGTAACCTTGGTTCTCTCATCCCAATTGATTTGAGGTCGGCGCAGCATGTCTTGTTCCATACTTCTCTATTACTCGTCATCTCTTCAGACACCTCCTTTCTTGCCATATCATCTTTCACACAGTCCATCCATCGTCTCTTTGGTCTTCCTCTACTCTTATACCCATCCACATTCATACTCAAAACTTTCCTCACGATATTTTCCTCATTCCTCCGCATCACATACCCATTTTCAGATAAGACCTATTCCAAAGTAATACTTTTTCTTTTCTACTTTTTCTTTTTTATTATCATCAATATGGGTTTGAAAGTACTATATTCATAAAAATTTAATCAATACTTCATAACATTGTGAAATCCTTGAAGGGTTAGGCAGCGGTGTACCTAATAGTACCTATACAATAGTACCTATACAATAGTACCTATACAATAGTACCTATACAATAGTACCTATACAATAGTACCTATACAATAGTACCTACACAATAGTACCTATACAATAGTACCTATACAATAGTACCTATACAATAGTACCTATACACACATTTCGCCAGTTATGTTAACGTCTCATGTAATAGGGAGCGAGGTTATTGCCATCAACCGGGCACAGATCCAGACTCCGTGGCTGCCACTGAGAATTCCTGATGGAAAAACCCAATAACTCTTTTTCTAACCTGGTAATCGAACCCAGGAGCGTCATCACTAGACCAACGAGGCGGTATTTTCAAAGGAAAAAGAAAATCACTTTAAAAAAACTTGCTCTGTAGTTTGTTTCTAGTTGGAAGGACGGTGCCTTCAAAAATTTGTACACACTGTACAGTGACCAAATGTTGACTTAGGTAAGTATCCTTCTTGCCATAGGACGTGGGTTCGATTCCCTGCGATACAATTGGTTTCGTACAATTTTCAATTCAAAATACAATTTACTTGCATTGCAAATAACTAATGTGTTCTAGTGCGCACCAATGCATTTCATCTATGAACGACATTTTCATTGAATACGAGCGACCTGGGGGCCTAAAATGGCCGCCTTAGCAGAATCAAAATAAGAATCACGTTAAAAAAAATGTATTAAAATGGACTTTATTTCATAACCATAAAGTCCATTTTAAGAATTTTAAATTTTCAACGTGATTCATTTAAGATTCTGCTAAAGCGGCCATTTTAGACCCCCTGTCCCTTCTTCGCACGAGTAAGCATGTGCAATGTTCTGATGTAAAAATATCGTGATTTCTGTGCTATACGTATCTAAAATAGATGAATTATCCAAAGGAAATGGTTTGTAATAACTTACCGGGAAAAAACCTCTATTATGATGGCACAAAATGCACAGTGTAGGTACTTTAAAGAACCGCTCAGTTCTTCGACAGGCACGATAAATTACTGTTTTACAATATCATAAGAGAACATAACTTACAGAAGGCAGGTGACCCAGACACCCAGCCCACATTATACAGGTGTACTTACTGATTTATCGTTGACTGTCTGATCGACTTGCTGTTCACACTCTTCAAACTAGTCGTTGCCGTCGGGTAGATGTGTCGGTATCGACAGTTTTAGCGGTAATCATAATAAAGCCGCAGGAGAAGATCAGTCCTTGGATGCGGATCGTTCCGGCTGTCATTCGTAGATCTTTGACAGTCGTAACGGGTACCTACACAGAAGCCCGAAAGTCTGACAACTTCTCCAACTAGTACTTCCACTATCAAGATAGTCCATCATGATCGCCAACAGACTGGATTGCCCTTATATCCATACAATGCTGCAGTGGAAATATTGTTACCTTGTATTATGTATTTTCTATTATTTTTCAGCTATATTAGAGATTTTATTGTTCTTTTGGCATATCTCATGCATCATCATCATCAGACATCATTAAGACGACTACAGGAGCTAAATTAGCAACTCTATTTGTGATGGTTTAAACTTCGTTTGAAATACTGTTAGAATAAAGTTCTAATCAGCTTGCACTACAAAGTGGTGGTTACGTCAGTCACTGCGGGCCGAATAGTGCGAAATGAGGGTTTTTAGCGATTTACATAAAATCTATTGATTGGACTAAAAAAATATAACACTATCATGCTAATATGTTGGTTGTCCATATGTCAGGTCCATATCGTGTTAGTAAGGTCTTAGGCAGGGACCGTTATGTTGTAGCCCCGATACCAGGCCTTGTTGATTATGGCTATATAAGGAATAATTTTGTGGGGCCTGTTGCCACTGGTATTCAGGACGTATTGGAGTCTGTTACCAGGGGTATTCAGGACATATTGGGGCCTGTTGCCACTGGTATTCAGGACGTATTGGGGCCTGTTGCCAGGGGTATTCAGGACATATACTATTGGGGCCTGTTGCCACTGGTATTCGGGACGTATTGGGGCCCGTTGCCAGGGGTATTCAGGACATACGAGTATTAGGACCTGTTGCCGCTGGTATTCAGGACGTTTTGGGGCCGGTTGCCAGGGGTATTCAGGATATATTGGGGCCTGTGAGCACTGGTATTCGGGACGTATTGGGGCCCGTTGCCAAGCTGAATACAGGTCATTATTTGATAAAATGCATTATATAAAATAATGAGTATTTTATATTAATAAATAAATAAAAATAGTATTATTCGTTGTTACAAAGCAAGTACGCGAGAATCGATCGGATCGCGGCTTGGTGCAACGAGTGTCAAGGCAAGACCTACGGCAGCCACTATGAGCATTCATAGATCGGCTCGTACTGGCGTCGATAGGCATCCTGATTAATCGATCGTCAGGAGGTTAGGGCACCTGAATTAATCGATCGTTCAGGGAATAACAGTATTCGGATTAATCGATCGTCCAGAATACTCACGACATAATCGATCTGTTGTGACTTTGTTTTCTTTTTGACCCAATTAATCGATCGGTTGGGTTCACTATATTTAGTACCAGCAAATCGATTGCTGACTGATTTAACGTCTTGTTACTTGTAATGTTATTAAAGTTGTTATTGTTAATTATCAAGGCTATCTGGTAGACATCGTTTATTACTTGTTTTTCAGTCAGAATATTACCATTTTTGTTAAAATTTGTGAAGTTGTTTAGTGACGCAATTAATCGATCGTTTGTGTTCACTGCACTTACTTTTAGATTTTTTTTTTCTGTTAAAGCTAGTGCCCATATTACATAAATTTATTAAATAACAAGTTCATTTGGTAATTAATGGTATAAAGCCGTTTAGTGCCTTACTCAGCACAAATTTGTTTTTCTTTAACAATCAATTATATAATTTTTAGTTGTCATATTTTGTAATTCTTGTACTGGATGCACACGATGTCAGGACGGACGATTGTTAGGTTTCGTGATTTTACTAGTTAATTTACTATGTTTTTAGAAATAATTTTATTTAAACGTTTTAATTTAATAGCTTTTCGTGTGAACACATCTTAAATGCTTTATATGTTATTATGTAAACTGGAAACATTAATTCCGTAAGAATGGCAATAGTTCTATCATTTGATTTGTAAAATGTATGGCGCGAAAGTGAAGCGGTTCTCTGATTGGATCACGAGACTGACGTGGCGTGAAGTCGTGAGCCAATCAGGGCGCTGGATTTTCCCTCGAGAACGGCGGGATTGATGCCCGAGCGGGCATTCTGGGGTGGAACGTCAAAGACGACGGACAATTATTAAGATAGTTGCCTTTCCGATATTACTATAATAGTGTGGATTGTAACAAAATTGTTAATAAACCTATTTTAAAAGTCGTTGGAGTTTTCCTTCAAGTGTTGCCGCCTTTGTTTTTTTATAAAAGTAAGTTAATGTTTAAATAAATAATGGTGCCTTAAGTCTTTTCTGATGCTCCTCTTTACTTTTCTGTCTAGATCCCTTTAGCCAGCAGTTTGGTACGTTACATTCTGTCGCTCTTCTATAAGACGTATTGTGCTGTCAGTAAGTTTTGTTTTCTCTTTCTTGAGGCACACGGTTTTTTGACTTGCGGATTTAATAGCTTCCTTTATGTTTTTATACTGTATAATATGTACGTCCTCTGAATCTATATCTAATAAACTGAAGGTGTTTTTAATATTTATGTTAAACTGTTCTTTATTTGCAATAAGTGTACATCTATCTAAACGTTTGATTGTACTTTGAATACGTTTTTTGCGATGTAATTTCAAATCAAAATTTACAGTTATTCGTAATGGCCGGTGATCGGAGCTGAATTTTAATTTATTAAGTGCATTTACATTTTTGATAATACTTTTACTTGAGGATAGACAAAAGTCGATTTCGTTCTTTGTGTGACCGTCAGGAGAAAGCCACGTCCATCGACGTTGAGGCTGCTTAACAAAGAAGCTGTTGCTGAAACTAAGATCCTGACCGATGGCGAATTGAAGAAGGCGCTGGCCGCGGTCGTTTCTAACTCCTAAGCCATGGTCCCAGAATATTGGTGTTGTCAGACAATGAAATAAAGTAACCTATACCTACCTATTAAATAAATAGGTAGGTATGGGTTTAGGTTAGAATCCTATCGACCAGTTACCATGATTTCAGAACATGTAGATTCATGTGCTGACCCCGTCAACATTTATTTCGTCGGCTATTTAAAAAAAATTATCTGTTCCATACATTTTGACCGCGTAGGTAAGTATTTCACTTTATTTTTTTTTATTTTGAAGGAAACAGCTGTTTTGTTTATAATAACCAAGAAAAAAAGTAAAAACGTCATATTTGATTGTAAGCAAACATAATACCCAACATTAAGCAAACATTCCGTAAAAGCATTTTTGTACACCAAAAACTATTTTTGGTGTACAATCATGCTTTTACGGGAGCGCGCAATGTAACGCACACAAATATTGCATTTGAGGCAGTATATGGTCGATCCGACCATTTATAGCTGGTTAAAGACCTGTCAAGAAATAATCATTGTGTTAATCCCGCTAATTATTAGTTTCTGGGAACTATTAGCGGCTAATACACTCGAGAGCAATGAATCCGGGTCACTTAAAGAATGTTAAAAATCTCGGAAACTAAAAATGATAGGTTAATGCAATAAATTGTATTTATATAATAGACAATGTAATACTCCTTAAATGAAAGTAAAAAAAATATGAGTCACCATACATTTTATTAACACAAAATTACATAAAGAAAAAAACTGCTGATCTCTCCTTAAAACAAAAATAGGAAACATGAAATTTTTGAACTTTATTACGATTTTCTTGAATTTTAATACTTCGTATTGCCTCCTCGTGCTTCTATTACTGCGTTTACGCGGTTTGGCATGCTGTACACCAAGTTCCTTATACGATTTTGGGGAATATTCTCCCATTCCTCTGTGAGAGCAATTTTGAGCTCACGAAGCGTGATTGGGGGAGGGTTTCGTTGTTTTACGCATCTGCCTAGGTCGTCCCAAGCATGCTCGATCGGGTTGATATCCGGGCTGCGCGCTGGCCACTCCATACGAGTAATGTTCATCTCTTGAAGGTAGTCATTCACAATCCTACCTGTATGAGGTCGGGCATTGTCATGCATAAATATAGCATCCTCACCTAAATTGACCATAAATGGACCAACGTGATCATTGAGGATTTCTTCCACATATCTTACGCTAGTTAAAGAGCCGTTTTCTATGATCACCAGCTCTGTGCGACTTTCAGAAGAAATTCCGGCCCACACAAGTACAGACCCACCACCGTAGGCTACTTTTTCTTCGATGCATGCTTGCTTGAATCTTTACCCTGGTCTTCGATACACTCTGTGTCTTCCATCGTGCTTGTAGAGCATAAATTTTGATTCGTCGGAGAACATAACTTTTGACCAATCTTCAATACTCCAATTTACGTGGCTCTGGGCATATCTTAGTCTTGAAATACGATGCCCACGCTCCAGTTTAGGGCCGTTTGCAGGTCTAAGGGGTTTTAAGTTAGATTCAGCAAGCCGACGTCTTACTGTCCATGCACTTGGGTTACTTCCTCCGAGGCGTCGAAACTGATTTGTGAGTTCAGTTCCTGTGAGAAAGCGATTTCGAAGCATGGTGTTCACCAAGTATCGGTCTTCTCGTGCTGTGGTACACCTGGTTCTGCCCGTTCCTGGTCTGCGTAGGTTAGAACCAGTTTCTTCGTAACATCGGAGAACTCTTTGTACTGTTGACAGCGACACACCGACAGTCCTGGCTGTATCGCGCTGACTCCGGCCGGTTTCCAGCATTGTAAGTATTCTGGTGCATTCTTCAGGCGTAAGCGACATAATTTCAGCTTGAATAATGAATATAGAGCACTATCAACATGGTTTATGTACCCACATAAATGACAGATTACAAACAAAAGCAAAACCAAATGCTGTAATTTCGTAGTTCCATCTTCGAAAGTGGCCCTTTTTCAAATTTGATTTTTTTATGATATAACTATACAATAACTAAGAAGTTTTAATACCTTCATTTAAGGAGTATTACATTGTCTATTAAATATAATTTATTGCATTAACCTAGCATTTTTAGTTTCCGAGATTTTTAGGATTCTTTAAGTGACCCGGATTCATTGCTCTCGAGTGTAGTTCCCAGAAACTAGGTTATTAGGGTTACGTAGTCCTGACAAGGAACCCTTATAGTTTCGTCATGTCCGTCTGTCTGTCTGTCTGTCCGAGGTTTTGCTAAGAGACCGTTAGTACTAGAAAGCTGTAGGGTATTGTAGGGGTGTGTATATCAATTACGCCGACAAAGTGGTAAAATAAAATTTTGGAAAATATTTTTTTTGTTTTTTTTTTTCGGCTGCTACCCCTTCGTGTGGTGTATCGTTGATTAGGTCTTTTAAAATGACCTAAGGGTTGCTAATACTACTTTTCGATTCAATCCTCCATTTACGAAATATTAATCTTTAAAGTGCAAATTATTGTTCTAGTAGGGTGGGACGCCCTACTATCTAGTACCTATAAAAGCTGGGAAAAGGGGGGGGTTTGCATTTATGCCTTCGCGGTTGCACAACGACATGCTTTGCTTATGCTTTGCTTGGTAGTATAGATGCAGGCCTACCTTACTGCTTCCCTCAGAGGCGGTAGGGTGGCGGGGTCTTGAGGGGGAGCGCTACGGTCGCGTAGATCCTCAAGGCAAGTCTGGGGGATTTACCTTCACGAGGTTGCCACCCTGTTCTTGGTCTAATTCCATAAGAAATAGACGCAACAAAAACCCCCAGGCGCTTTTTCATATCTTCCCGAAAGCCAAAATCCCAGGCCTAGGGTAATCCCACACCCCACTCCCATGATCCTACGCCCAATCATTCCCTCCTTTTCCCTCTTCTCCTTTCGGTCCATGAGGACGGGCAACCTCAACTCCAAAAAAGCCCAACCAAAACCAAAATGCAGAGTGGAAAAAATAATAATATTCCCCAGGTGGGTCCCGGCAATGCCGGGGAATCCCACACCGACTCGTCGGTCTGCCCCCACCGTAATCTGGGGGGGGGGCACCAATCTGCCAATTAGTGCCGCGCCTTCAGCGCGGCTGGCTGCTTTAGCGCCAACAGCACTGGCTGCGACTCACGCGTCACCCGACACAACTATGGCCGCGACTTCTGCGCCTACTGACCCCAAAACGGCTGCGACTTCTGCGCCTTCTACGGCTGCGATTCCTGCGCCAACCAACCTGACAAATATTACACTTTCCACGAGGGCCTGGCAACAGAGCATTGTTCGGAACAGTGTAACAAACAACCCTGACAATGACACTGACAAAGCACGACTCTCCAGCCTTAGCAGCGAACTCCGCGCGCTGGCACTCCAGCGCGAGAAGATCGAGGCAAGGTTGAAAGACATCGACTCTCTCGGTACGGAAAAGGAAGCGGAATCTGGTGGTTCTGGTTTCATCTCTGTGGACGAAGTACGCATGCTAAAATCTAAGCGCGGAAAGATCCAGAGCAGAGAAAGAGATCTCAACAACCGTTTGCGCAAAATCCGCGAAGGCAATAGCCAGCGCGAAGCGCAAACGGTTAGTTGTAAGGGAGTACGCGACCAGCTGCAAGTACGCGAAGGGGAAACCCAGCGCGAAAAGCAGCCGGACGCGGAAACATGCGGGCAAGGACCAGTACGCGAAGGGGAAACCCAGCGCGAAAAGTCACTGCCCGCACCAGGACCATCCGGAGGAAACGACCAGACCCGCACCGAGACGACCCAAGACCGACACCGAACTAGACAGAAGCGAGGCAAGCGGGCTGGGTTCTCACGCGGGGTGTCTCTGGCACAAAACGTTGTGCCAAGTCCCTCAGAACCACAACCTGGTCCAAGTGGCCAGGGAGCGGCGAAGAGGGTGCGCCCGGACGACACGGCCTCACCGAGTACGCTCCAGGGGGACGCCAAGCGTGTTAGAACCCAGGCCGTTCAAGGGGAGCAGAGAACCTACGCGCGGGCCACAAAGGACATCCCTGCGCGACTCGCCGTAGCGATCTGCCTCTCGCCTCCATCCCGTGACATGACGACTGACGAAGCTGAGCACATCAAGCTCAGTCTCGAGGACCTTATCATGGACACGTGCACTGACCCCTCCAAATCCATCCCGGCCTTCCGCGGCTACCCAAGGGTAGCGGACGGCACGGTTCAGATGTGGTGCGAGGACGACAGCGCCCTGACCTGGCTGACCCAGAACGTGCCCAAGATAAAAATGCCGAACACTGACGCGACACTGACCGTAATGAAACAGTCCGACGTACCGACCCGAGTCCGAGCAGCGCTCTTTGTACCCAGGTACAATGGGGACATATCGCTGCTCCAGACTGTACTGACCCGACAGAACCCCTGGTATGACATCGGGAGGTGGTCACTTTATAGGGCGACATCGGTCGGTGGCGATAACTACGGGACTTATTTGACCCTAGGTATCCCACCGGAAGAAGTCGAAAAGGTCCTGGGGAGGGAGCGGCGGATATCGTACCTACTTGGGTCGATATACGTGCGCTTTTTCCCCAAAACCCGTCCCGCCGACACCCAGACTACTACTGACACTGATCTGACGAAACCGGCACCGACTGATCTTGACTTGACCATGACGCAACTGGAGGAAGAGATGGCCAGAACGGTGATGGCTGATGCTGACGCTGTGGCGATGCCAACCTCACCACCAGGGTGGACAGAGCAGCTGCTCTCATCGTCACCGGCAATGAGCGAAGACAGGCATGGACTGGAGGACGGGGGGGAAACATCCGATGGATCAATCTCCTCCTAACTCCACCCCTCCGCCGCCCACATCCCGTCCCCTAAACATCATCCAGACCAACCTCCAGCATAGCCAGACGGCTACCGCTTGCCTACGCAGGGCACTGGAGGTGGAACCCCGAACCATAGCACTCATCCAAGAGCCGTGGATCCGTAACAACAGAGTGTGCGGCCTTGGTAACACTGAAGGTAAGCTAATCCTCGACACACAAGGCACAGACAAACCACGAACCTGTGCCTACATACCCAAGGATGTACCCACCACCACACTCACGCAATTATGTTCCAGAGATCTAACAGCTGTCAGGCTCAAAACCGAAGGCGATGCACCCGACATCGTCCTGGCCTCGGTATACATGCCAGGCGAGGATGAAGACTGCCCACCAAAAGAGATGGCCGACCTGGTAAGGTACTGTGAGGGCGCCAACCTGGACCTGGCCATCTGCACGGACTCGAACGCCCATCACCCGCTTTGGGGTTGCAACAAAGCCAACACTACAGGGGAGGTACTATGCACATATCTGTTCTCCACTAACCTTAACATCTTAAACCGCGGCTCGGAACCCACTTGGGTCACATCTCGCGGACCAACAATCATTGACCTCACGCTCGCTTCGGAAAGCGCGACAAAACTCTCTCTCTCCACTCTACTCTCTAAACCATATAAATCCGCAGGCTTAGACGAAATCTTCCCCTCCCTGCTACAATGGGGAGTAGACGTCCTAACGCCGTGGCTGACCGTCATATACCAAGCCTGCATAGCATACCAATACATACCACTTGCATGGCGAGAGGTGAAAGTCATTTTCATCCCTAAACCAGCACAAACAACAACACGCATACTCCACAGGAAAATCAACAGAATCTGCACTACATAGTGTCATCTCCAAGATCGAATGTGCAGTGGACCACAAATGCTCTTCACTAGCTGTCTTCATTGACATAGAAGGCGCTTTCGACAAAACCATCTTCCATAGCATCAACGCAGCCCTCGAGGAACACGGCGTGGACTCGACCCTGCGTGGATGGATCACAAATATGCTCAGACTGAGAGCCGTACAAGTTACGGTAAACGAAACCACCAGAGCCATAGTGGCGAAGGGCTGCCCCCAAGGTGGCGTCCTCTCACCGCTGCTATGGAACCTCGTAGTAGACAACCTCATTAAGCGTCTCAATAGCAGAGGCTACTACACGGTGGGTTACGCTGATGACCTGGCTATAATAATAAACGGCACACACGAAAACACACTATGCAACCTTATGCGCCAAGCCTTGAGGATAGTAGAAGACTGGTGCAAGGAATATAAACTAGCAGTGAACCCTACTAAAACCGAACTCGTCCTCTTCACAAAGAAAAGGAAGTTGGCAACTTTACAACTACCAAGATTCTTTGGGACCACCCTAAGCCTATCGACTGAAACCAAATACCTGGGTATATTTTTGGACAAACAGCTGAACTGGGCAAAACACACTGATTACATCACCACAAAAGCCAGTATAGCACTATGGCAATGTAAGAGACTGCTCGGGAGAAATTGGGGCATTAGCCCCAAAATCACCTACTGGCTATACACCACAGTTATCCGACCAATCATTACATACGGTTCTTTGGTTTGGTGGCCCAGGACCAACCTAAGTACGACCCAAAAGGACCTCGAGAAACTAGAAAGATTTGCCTGCGTAGCAATCACCGGCAGCATGAGAACTTCCCCCACTGCTGCCTTACAGGTGATGCTGGGGCTCCCACCTCTACACCTTGTCGTAAGAGAGGAGGCGGCCATAGCGACCTTCAGACTCGAAGTATCTGGCACCCTAAGTAACGATTCCAGAATTAAACACACACGCATCAGAGAAAATGCAATCAAACAACAGCCCATGATGGCATCACCCTGCGACAGAACCCTGAAGACCCACTGCTTCCAAAAACACTATAACATAGATCTCACAGCGGAGTTGTGTGACTACTCAGGCACAAAAGAGCTAAGAATCTACACTGATGGATCTAAAACCGACGACGGGACAGGTTTCGGGGTGTTCTCCGACGACCTAAACATCAAAATATCCAAACCTCTTGGAATACTAAACTCTGTTTACCAAGCAGAGTGTGTAGGAATTATCCAAGCGGCACACGCTATAGAGGCCAGGAAGGTTACGGATACCGATATTCGAATACTCTCCGACAGTGCCTCAGTCCTGCAATCCTTAAAGAGTTATCAGATAACGTCGAGACTAATACTAGAATGCCATAATGCCCTAGAACGAATCACAGTACTAAACCACAATAAATCATGGTCTGTCTAATGACCAATTTGCTCGAGACGCCATTGCCGCCATCATCATCATCATCATCATCATCATCATTCGCCATTGTTTAACTATTGTGTCTACTTCGTGGACAGATCATGGGATAAGGTAACACTATAATGGATCAAAGGACACAGTGGATCACTCGGGAACGATGCGGCTGATGAACTTGCCAGGAGAGGATCCAGCACAAAACCCTGCGGTCCCGAGCCCATTGTGCCCATTCCTTTCAAGCAACTAAGAAGCTGGTTAAAGGAACACACTCGAATACAAGCGGAGAAATGGTGGACCTCGACACCAGGGTGTAGGCAATCCAAAGAAGCTATGCCATCCCTGGACACAAAGCTGACCAGGCGCCTTCTGCGCCTGGACAGAGATAGCCTACGGCTGGTGGCGGGGACCATCACTGGACACTGTTCACTGAACAAACACTTCCACACCCTAGGAATCACAGACAGTCCTCTGTGCAGAGCATGCATGGAGGCGGAGGAAACGGTGGCGCATGTGCTCCTCGAGTGCACCGGCGTTACCAAAATTCGTGAGGAGACCCTGGGAGCACCAAGATCCCTTGCGGATGCCCTGAGAAGACCGGGAAGTTTAATCTGCTTCTGGAGGGAGGTGGGCTGGTTGGAGTAAACGGCCACCATGGCTCACGCACAATGGTCCACCTTAAGGACTAAGTGCGGAAACCAAAAACCCCATGATGATGATGATGACCTATAAAAGCTAAACTGCTGGCTTGAAAAATCTGGAAAAAAACTTGATGATAGTGCATTTCATGAACTTTAAAGGGAAACTATAGCGGTTAAGATAACTTTATTGGTTTAGCAGTAATAGTCGTTGAACTGGATGTTGGATAATTTTGTACCAAATACAAAATCCTTAGAATAAATCCGTAAAAGTGACTAAGCTGAAGTAGTTGCTTGTTTATAACGGGTAAAGAGCTACTACGGAACCCTACACTGCGCGTGGCCCGACTGCACGCCTATTATGGCACGACATATTTTTGGGAGTAAACCGATCCAGTGCCTCCAGTTCTTGAGCATAATTTGTCGTTGATTTCGACCTAAACCCCGTTGTTGAGCCAGTTTTACGAATTGTGCTCTTTTGAAATGTAGAAACAATCTTGACGAAACACTGCACACTATTTCCTCAAAGACTAACTCATTTTGGAAAGTTACTTTTTTGTATTCCCAAATCAGTGTAGAACAGATTTTTATGAAATAGGGTAATCTAAGGAGACAAAAAAAACAATACAGTATTGAGTGCTAAGTAAATTTATTCGGAGAAAAAAATTTAACACAGATTTAAAATTCTAATAATGTGCTACTATCCCGCTTTTTACATGTCCATATTCTTTCTGAAAAGTGGCTATGAAGCCTCATACATAACTTTTACATACTTCCTTTTGCTAATGTGCTTTTCTTTTTTTTGTGTTTTTTAATGTGATAATTGTGACTAGCCTATTGATTATATTGTGATTATATTTCAGACATCGATTAAAACAGTTATTTACTGATATTATAGAGTGTTAGAAGAGTATTCATCAATATATAATATGTTTTAGGTTGATTGTTAATGCAGAACTTACAAAAACAATTCAAGTTTTTAATAACCGAAACGTAGATATCAAAAATATCTAGTGATCGAAAAGTTAAAATTATCTTTTTGAAGCTATCAAATTTTAATGTGGGTTGTCCCCAAATTTTGTAAAAATACCGCAGTCGAGGCTTTGTAGAAGCCAAGTTTGCGAACATTTATAAATTCATTATAATATATATATGAGTTAAGTCTCGAATATTTCTCTTACGAACATATATAGTTAAATCTAATCAGTTTATTTTATAGTTTACTAATTTAATAATTACTTTCTTACATCAAAAGGTATAAGTAGTTATTATACTAAAGTATCTAATTTTGCGAAAAGACTAGATTTGCGGTACCTACCTAACAGAAAATACATAATTTAGAACACAACAATAGGGATGATGACTGACTAAAAAAAAAATGATTCTGTTTAGTCCGTCAGTTAGATTATCGAAAAATATTGGATGCGTGTTTTTTGTTTTATCAAATTAATAAAAATTGACGAAGATTAAACGTATTTGAGTAAATATTGTACTCAAATGTGACGCCACGCGAGTTTTCGACGCACTGTATCGTCTTCATTTTTTGTTTACGTCAAAAAAAAAAAAACGTGTCCAATATTTTTGGAAATCTATCTGACGGACTAATTCGTTTTTTTTTGTCATCTACCCTATTATGTATGAATAGAAACATAATTATATAAGTACATAACTTAAAACTATAATAACGAGTTTTATAAAATGAAATAATGAAAACTATTGTATACTATATGTAAGCAATTAACAACATAATATCAAATTACTTTTTATACAGAAAATAACATACATACCTACCCATTTAAATTAATTCATGACTACAACAGCATTACAAATAAGTAACTTGTACCTAAACATGAGTAAACTATCATTAAATTAAAACAACGTTTTGAGGCACAGATAAATAAAATAAAATCATTTAAGCATTAACAACTCATTTTCAAATAACTTTAAATTTACCTAAATATTAATAAATAACATAACAATATAGGTACTGTATTTAAATTAATTAATGACTAAAGCAGTAGGTACTTACAAATTAGTAAGTAAGTACCTAAACTATCAATAAATTAAAACAGCGCTTTAAGTAGATATTATTTGCATGTAGTTAAGTTCAAAATAATATAACATCAATTTGTGAGTAGGTAATGTTGAGTATGGAATTAATTAAGGAACAATGTATCTAAGTATTATACTGTAAATCAGTTAATTACATTTAGTGCTACAACATACATTACTTACTTGAATGAATCTAATTAGGTATAAGATTATACTGTTTAATGTATTTAACACAATACTACATAATCGCATCACAATTGCTTATTTTAGAATTGTATTTTCGAAAAATTTAGAAATTTATTTTTTGAGGCTTAAACAACAGGATAAACGTATTAATTAAACTGATCTAGAAATCTGACACAATTATTTTTTCAGCTTTTTAACTATGTTTATTTTGGCATCATACTGTCCTCAAAAGATTGCACTTTGAGCAGATTTGGCACGGTTATAGTAAGTACCACTGGTAGATAATTAAGCCAATACTACAGCAGGATTCCTTTTAGAGCTGCGATGAAAGCAATTGTGTTGCGAAAGTCTGGTGCGAGAGACAAAGAATTATTACTACAAATATATTAAAAGCAGTAGTCCATGATGCACGTTGAAATCCAATTCTAAAGGTTTTTTTTTTAACAGAAGCTTTTGGTATGCACTTCTAAAGTTTGGTATCATATGATTGTTATGCTCAGATAACTATCGATATCAAATTGGTAACAATCGTCAACGGGTCAGAATGTATGGTCAGAATAATGCTACTACAGATTATTATTTGTTTTAAACAACTCAGTTTAGCATCGCAAATACCCTGTGAGCATACAGGCTAAATCTGATAATCTTGTAGTCGTAAATCTGTAACAAATGGAGAAAAGGAATTAATAAAAACATAGCATAGCATAGAATTCACAATGCTGATGTGAATGGAAACATATAGAGAAGACACCCAAAAAGTACATCAATGTACCGTCACACACTGACATATTTAGTGATGTTCTTCAGAAAGATCAGGTGTACCTACCTAGAATACTCGCACCTTCGAAGCTACAAGAGTACCTATATTGTAAGGTTGGTAGCAGTGGTGTTTTATAGTTTCTGCCTATCCCCACGTAAAAAAGGCGTGACTGAGTTTCACTACTCTTCAGTTTGTATTGAAGAGATTTTTAAATGTTTTTGCATGAAAAATAAGGAACCTGTACACCGGGCTATACCTAAATGGTCACTAACGCCTGTGGACATCTGTTATGTCAAACATTCCATTGAAATGGTTAAGTCATTTACGGAGACGCGGCGCGTCATGCGGCGCGTTGCGCGTTTTTTCTGTTTACGGGGAGGCGGTGTCATCTGACATAATTATGTTTGTATTTGGTGACGTATCCTATTACCTAAGTTTATCAACTATTTTCCTTATAACTACGGTTGATTCACATGTGTTCATATCGCATATTGGTCGACTCAACTACTGTTTGACTTACCTAATTTTGATTCAACTAAAATTAATCGCATTAACGAACGATTAATCTAATGATTTTTTAAGATGTTGGCTATGACATTGATCGGATGTGACGCGCGCTCGCTACGCTCGTATTTGACATTACACACCCACTTTCTGTCACAAATATCGTCGGCGCTCCGTCAGCCTTCGGCATACGCTCCTCACGCCAGCTAGCAGGACCCAATAAAGAAAAGCACTAAGCAATACTGAGTTCTACTTTATTTCCTTGGTACCTTGTATGGTTTTATGTATCAGAAAGGAAATACAACTAACACGCGCGCATGTTTAAGCCGTAGGTGAGGCAACCGTAGATGAATGTTGTTGTCGTTCATTAGTTATTACAAAAATCTGTGAAACGATCTTTAGGCATTTTAAACAGTTGGTCTTTGGACCGTAGTTATATCGAAAATAGTTAGGATAAACTTAGGTATTACGTAAGTATACGTATACCCTTGATGCGCGTGTGAAGCCGCGTGCCGCGGGCATCGCTACATTTTAGCAAACGCGCGTAAAATCGCTTCTCCGTAAACTCTCTCATACATCGTCATATTACCTATGTTTGAATTGAAAGCGGTCCGCGCCGCGTCTCCTTAAATGAGCCCTAAGGGGCAGCGCAGACGACAGACTTTTTGTGCAAGTCTGCGACAGTCAAAAACTCTGCGACAAATTTTGCGTGATTGATGTGTTTGACTACTTTTTTGCCCACTATAAGGATCTACTGATGGAAGGATCTTACTGATCGCCTTATAGTGGACAAAAAAGTAGTCAAAAATGTCGCAGAGTTTTTGTCTATTAATTATAAAAAAAAAAAAAAAACGCTGTATCATTCGACCACAATGTTGACCAAAATCTCACGTAAAGCTTTAAAAGTTTCATGATTTTATCTGGGCACTCTCGCTTACGAATAATTGTAGAGTTTTTCACTCGATTGAGCTCAATCCTTTTCTATTTGTTGCCCCAAACCCCAAGTGTAATTTGCTGAAATCCAAGATTACGCTTCGAAATCTCATACAATACTAATAATAATTAAACTGATTAAAATATTGTTTAATTTGAGGTACGAAAGTAATCAACTGATACGAGTTATTGTTAGGAGATTATAACTTGCACACAATTTAAGTTTATGTATGTAAATTAAGATATTCTATCACGGCGTATCATCGGCGTAGCGTTAACTTAGCGTTTTTGCTTTGTTTTATTGCCGTAGTGCTAAAAATTATACATCTACACGCCAAATCGAATGGTACCTAGTATGATTTAATGGATCTATTTGTAGATATTCCAACATATTGCAATTACCTACCTCATTTTATTTCCACTTTATACTAATTAGTTCTAGTAATAACGCAGTGTTTGTCAATTAATTAAAAGAAACTGTAATGCAAAGAAAACGCAGTAAATAAGCAAGATCAACAGGACATTGCCTTATTTAAGTAACTATGATACTTAGTTTTCTCATGAATAAAGTGGTAATTCTATTGTGAATGAAAACGAATAAAAATGTTATGCTAAACGAAAACTCTTCTGCAATAGCTAGTGCTTTAGAATTTTTTGGTAATGGTAGCAAAACAGCTCCTTTATACATTGCAGTTTATTTTTAAAGTATTATGCAGAACTGCAGACATCGTAAAGCTCAAAAAGCGTCTGCAAAACGTTACTGAATTCAATAGTCAAGTGGTGTTTGACGAGAAATGCGACGACAATATTAGCACTTAGACACTTGAAGCAAAATTATTTTACACTGAATTATTTAAGCTTGTCCCTAAAAAGCGTAAAATATAATTTTGCGGCGAGACCATAAATTAATGTGATTGCGGTCAAAAACTTTACATTTCAGCAATCTGAGGGTCACAATTTGGAGTCGTTTGTAGGTGTAAAATAAATTCCAATTCTTTTTTGTGCCAAATGGCAGCTAGCAGTCCAGACGGTCGGTGCCCTCAAAAAAGCATTTCAAGGACACAAAACGACTTGCGGGCAGCTCTGGTTCAGCCTAGGTAACCCGGGAATTAGAGACCACCGAGGCGAAATGGAGCCTTAGACTTTTGCTTATACAATTTTTACATTGTTTTAAGTTCTTTGAAACACGTTTAGAGTGAACGAAGCTTAACTCCGAGACAGTGACGACATCCGCCCGATTGATGTTCTTCATTATGCTGTATAATGATCAAACTTTGTGAGACTTTGATCGTTACGACTACAGGAGCGATAAGTGTCAAATGGTCGACAGACTATGTTCTTTCGTTGCTATGTAGCTATCGAAACTACCTGACTTCTCATTACGTTGAAGTGCTTAGAGTACTTACATATTTTTGTTGCCCAGTCGCGTATAAACAACATTCTAAACTAAGGTCTTGGATTTACTTTTATCTGACCGACTTTTTCATCTAGTACCTAACTACCTAGGTACTAGAAGAAATAGTCTCCTAAGGATGAGAGTGAAGTTGAGTTTTTATACTTGTAAGTAAATAAATTCGCTCTGTCAAAGGTTAAATTAATATGTGTAAAGGCAAAGAGATTTAAGATACTATCAGAAGAAATCTCATAAGAAAAAAGGTGATGTCATATCTCAGTGACGCCGTAGAGTAAAATTACACACTATTGCCTAGCCATACGTTACGTTACACTAGAACTATAGATCTGCATGGCTCTTATGGCACTTGAATTTCAGAAGGGCTCTTGTTTTGTGAAATTGTATTAAAAACAAGATGGCGCCTATGGTCATGTGCCATAAGAAGCTTGCAGCGCTCTGGCTAGACGAGCAATAAATGACCAGTTTGGTTCTTGTAAGTACGTAAAGGTCTCACCTTCCAGTGGTCGCGGTCGGTCAGTTTAGAGGGAATCTTAATTAGTATCGGCGGGCGGCACACCGGCAGCGGACATCTTTCTCCGCTCGTTCCTCGCTCGGGAGACTGGCCGGTAGTACTGCTCGCTTCGTCGCCGTCAGCGTTCCGGGACCGGCGTCTCCGACTCCAGCTCCACCCACAGCGAGGAGATCACACGTGCATCTGTATGTTTTAAAACTAATTTTAGGAGAAGAACGCTTTGAATCTGACGAAAACATCATCATCGTTAAGTTTGGACTGCCCGTTGACTTCACAATTCCTGTTCCCATAGCGGTAAAACTGAAATAATTTCTTATACCGGTCATCTTAGTGTGATGTACTGAATTCACCCCATCTGTCTGCGGAGGGCTGTCCCTTACACTGTATTAAAGTCTTAAGAAATTAACAATACTGGGGACATAAATCTTACAAGTCTTCATATCCAGGCAGTCCATATTAACATACTACGTCTTACCGTAAACATATGTCTCAGATCATGAATCCTAAATCATTCTACCTAAATACATTCAGTGCTAATCACGAGCGTTTAGAAATTTGAACATCTTTTCCAAAAAACATAGTCTGCCCTGACACCTACATAAGTGCATTCCGAGCGAAAAGCAAAATGCATTTAAACTGGTTATATTGCTGTAGAATTTTCAATAAACTCACATTCCAGGATGGTAAATAAGATCGGGTATTTGTCTGGTTTCAGTTTTTCATACGGTTGAACCAAAACAGATATTTAATAAAAGCAGATAAAGCAAATCGAAAAATATAAGTAATTTGTTTTTTTGCATAGGTACTTATCGTTCTGCCTGGCTCTTGATAAGGTTTTACTTATCAGACCATGTTCTGTCTTAGAGATAATTAAAATAAGGTGCAGACAAACATAAAGCAAAAGGTACTGTGAAAGTACTAATCTAGCTAGGATGACAACAAAGAATAAAGATGCCCAAACAGATACTTGATTCAATGGAATCAAGTATTTATGTGCTAATTGAATATCATGATCCTTATTTTTTAAACATGTAAAAGCACATTTATCTATGTATGTTTGGCTCTAGAGCCGTGCTGTGAATTCACTAGTCGCACAATAAGCGTTACACAAATTATAGCAATAGGTGATCGGACAACTGTGTAGAATGTCCGAATGTCGGCATTGACCTGGGACAACTATTGTACTACCCGCAGGGCATTTACTGCGACATTTTGTTCGAAATTATCCACACAGTGATTGAACTGAATAACGCGTTTTTTATTATTTGCTCAGAAACACTTGGTGGCTTATCATTCACACTGTTACAACCAAATAAAGGAAGTATATGTCGTAGCCATGTCGTATATAACACGCCGTATTTCAAAAAGGCGCGCCGGCTTGTATACGTCGCTGTTTTGTGATGCGTCTTCACCTTCAGCCGGATTGTGGTGGAGATACGTTAGATAAAGCGGCGTCCAACATTTAGCTTTATTGTCAGCAAGAAGAAACGACGGAATAAAATACTGAAAATTCCGAATATCAATACAAAATTAGAGGACGTAATGTTTTTCCACCAGCTTAAATTGCGTTTTAACCTATGAAATAAATACAACAACAACAGGAATAAAAACAACGTCAAGAAAATATAAAAATGTCGTAGTATGGCGTAGTCGACGTAGCACCGCGACGCGAGGCTCCTATTTCTGGGGTTAGGGGTGGGTCTCAGGGTTTAAAGGAACCTAACCAAACCTAACGTCGGGAGAACTAAATACCGAGCTCGCTTCGCTCGCTTTCAAAGCGGCGTATCGACGATGCGCCCGTTTGTATTTGGGCGGCACGTTGTTACGCCGCCGCGCTGCTTTGACGATTTTTTTTTTTTTTTTTTTCGATCGTCTGCTTAACCGGACTTTCCTGTGGGTGCCTTAAGTGTAAGGCCTCCAGCCAGGACAAAAAACTTACAAACTAAGCGACTACACGCTAAGGGCACCCCTGCGGGGTACGGGCCTCGGCTTAGGGCGTCGCTGGGAGAGGACAGCAAGGGGACAGGCTGGATCGGAGTGGTGTCATTATTTAGGGACTGACTTTGGACTACAGGCTCAGCAACGCGAGCTGGCACGAGCAAGGGACGGGGAGCTGCTTTGACGAACGCGAATTGCTCATACAATGCGGCGTACTTTATTTCAGCCGAATTGCAATCCACGCCTCTATGTAATACGGCGTGTTATACGATAATCCTGCGACATCCATAAAACGTAACAAAAACACGCTGGATTGGATTGTCGCCGGATCACCCGTTATCCTCGCTTAGTTACAAAGAAGTTGGGCCATAATTGTCTCCAAATATTCCTTTAACCTAAACGTAGGTATGAATGTGTCATAGAGTTATCCTAACGCCATACAATCGAATGCCTTATTTAGTGGAGCGTTACTTGAGTCAACATGTAGCCGACCGGCTCATATTATCCAGCGCCGCGAGTCGAGTGTTTGTCAGAATGAATACGTATTGATGGCAAATATTGTGTTACACATGACTCGTAAGAACGACGTGGAGGATAGACTCGCATAAAGGAATGGAAACCAAGACCGTATCGAAAATATATACATAGGGATGAAAAGGATAAGTTCAGTAGGCATGAACCAAACTGATTATGGACAGTTCTTTGGTATAATTTGACTCTTTTCCTGGTCTTCAGTCAGGTATTTAGGACTCCATATAAGTATCTATTGAATGATCGGGCTTTATTTGTAGAATGTAAGTATTTTTGTAAAAATGAAAGCCGGTTGGTTTGCTCCCAAAATCCCAAAGGCCTTCGCTTGTGCAGATGAAGCCAGCATTAATAGGCTAGTTTCCAGTATCAATAAATTGCAAATCTATTTAGTCTGTCGGTTAGAGTATTGGAAAATAACCCGTACACGTACTCGTACACGTATTTTTTTGTTTTTGTAAACCAATGATATTGACAAAAATAAAACGCATCAAAACTCGAGAGTGGGGGCTCGTGACGTCAGAACGCACAAAAAATTATACCACTGCGTGACGTATTGAGAATTTTAAAAGCGTCGTATCTTCGTCAATTTTAGTTTACGTAACAAAAGAAAAAAAATGCGGGTCAAATATTTTTTGATAATCTAACTGACGGACTAATTATTTTTTCAGTTTACAAGCCTATTTATTACCATGCTTGCTGATTGGGCGTTGGCAATTGGTATTCCAAGTGATGTTTTTTATTCATAGATGTTCAAGATTAACTTAGTAAGTAACACAAATGAATTTCATCTATCTAGTCCCGTTCATAGTTACCATAGGATCGACCGACGCTACAGGCGTGTTCTTGCCTATAAACTATTCTAACGGAAGCCACGTACAAATCGCAAATCACGCCGTTTGGACGTATGAGATAGTGATTAATGTTCAAGCAATTTCGATTCTCTTAGTTTTGCCCTCAACACACTTCTTACCTTGCTCGCAAAATACTGTTGGGTCCAGCGGTCGCTAAAACTTTCATGACATTAAACCGATAATAGTCCTAGTTTCTCATTGTTTTATAGTCCATTACAAGGATATATTGATTTAACTAGTTCGGTTACTTTTACTTTTGTGTGGGCAGAAACAATATATCACTATCGCAACGTTTTGTCTACTTGTCTTGTTTTTACCACTAAGTATTATCAAAACAAAAAGTTATGAAACATTATAGGTAAAGGCCTGTTAAATGGTTGTAAAATGCGAAATATGTATACATATGAAATTTTCCTGTTTTTTGGTTCTGTTTTGTAATCGTATACGCGCTCTTGTTATTAGATGAGCGGAGACATTGCGAATACGAAGCCTATATATTTACATTATTCACTCGCGGATTCTGTGTTAATACAACCATATTTCTTGTGTCACAATCCAACTAGACTGACAAGATAAACACACAATCCATATACATTGGCTCAAAAGATATGAAGGTCAACATGAACTATATAAGTTATAGGATACATTGTTACAAATCTATGAGGATCCAATATGTAAGACAAAAGTTTCCACATGAACGTAGATAATATCATAAATAAACTATTCATAAAACTGAGTGGTTCTCAATGGAAACATTGAGCACCTCAAATATCGCTGAAGACAATTTTTAATGGAAAGCTATACTTCATAGCACTACAACTAAATTTAATCACACTGAAATTTAAAGTTATTGCAACGCTTAATATCCCAAAGTGTCACGTTTTGCTGTTTGCTGCTTTAAATAAAATAGACGAGGGTTAAGCGCTTGGTACACAGAGTGAAATAAGTTTGTAGCATTTAGTGGTGTTATTTGCAGAACAAATTCGATGAAAAATTCAGCGTCATTTGAGAGACGACATAAACAGAACAGACAGAAAGAAAACATAAACGATTGCTATAGAGATAATTAATGTATTGTGTGTTCACTTGACAGGCTTCTATATTTGAAACAATCTTATGTTTTGAGTTGGCTCCTACAAAATCGTCACAAGTCCATTCTAAAGTCAAAGAGCAGGCCCATTTCTTGAGCTTGTTTTAAATTAAGAACGCATTACAAGATTTTGGTGCATAAGAACATTTAGAACCTTCGAATTGCATACACTAAACATTGATTATTAAAATTGTGTGTACTTACCGTATGTGCAATTATGTTAAACAATTATTTTGACGAATACAGAACAAACTATAAAATGTAAAGACACACGTGGTTATGGTATGTTAAAACAATTACACAATGTAAAAACAATTACACATTTGATTCGATGCCGACGCAGATGAAAAGTAACGAAGACGTGAGATGACGGGTCGGTTTCTACCGTGAACACGCAGTGCATTGGTTTAGTTACAAATTACCGCATACCTTGGCTTCGGATGGAGTTGGGATTGTGGGAAAACTTTCTCACCCGGTTTCTCAGCAGGGCCTGGTTGAGGAGCCTCAATGGCTTCTTCAATGCAGCTTTGTTCGTCCGGGAATTGTACGTGTTTCTTCACAGGGCAGCGGCTTGGTTTTGATAGCACAGAAGCTGTTAATAGTAGAATAGTTAATGTAAATGTAGGAACTGAACTTAAATACACAGCCCCAGCTAACAAATATTTCATAGGCCATTTAAAAATATTGACTTGTGAAATATTACTTCGCTGGGGCGTCTAAATAATGTGCTGAATTAAGTTCGTGTCGATGTCTCTATTACGTTGTGTGACATCGAGGTAGGAAAAACACTTGGCTCGGTAGAGCCTTACATCTGTTCTGCACTGACTCTACGCAGCCTACCACAACGCTGCGGCTGCGTGGGCTGCGTGGTTAGTGGTAGCGTAACATAAACCAAAGTAACCAGGCGTAAATAAAACTCATCTCAATATTTACGCCTGCATGGTTACTTTGGTTGATGTTACGCTAATCTTTCGCTTATCTTTAGTGAAAATATTGAAAGAAATATAATTATGAATCGAGTGTCGGGAAGTTAAGTATCAAGTATTAACCTTAGCGAATTACGGAGAAGTAAGTGAGCCTAACAAGAATTAAGAGATTTTTAATATTTTAGGGTTACAGATTATTTTATTCTTTTTATGTACACCAAATCATCATCATCATCTGCCTAGCCTTTTCCCAACCATGTTGGGGTCGGCTTCCAGTTTAACTGGATGCAGCTGAATACCAGTATTTTACATTTTTTTTTATTTTACAGCCCATCTGACCTGCAGAACCCAGCTAGTACTGGGTCATACGATACCCTTTGGTTCTTGCCAAGGGGTATCGTATTACCCGGTACTAGCTGGCATTGGTTGTCAGACTTTTTGGGCCTTTTGGACTACCTGTAACGACTGTCAAAGGTCTACAAATGACAGCCGGGACTAACTGCTTAACGTGCTTTCCGAGGCACAGAGGAAACTCGTTATGTAAGGGGAGGTCACCCATCCACAGACCGACCTAGGCAAGCACGGCTTATTCTAAAGATCGACCCGAGGGGGTACACCAAATATAGGGCAAAAATGAATTAGTTAACCAAACTCTAGGGAGTCAAAAAAAAATTGATTTCAAAATAGCATGTCTTTCACTGCATGCGGACGTTAACCCTTTTTTTGATGGGAAATCATCAAATGACCCCTCCCGCCCTGGGCGGAGCGGAAGGGAGTGTCAGACTTTTACTGACTAAAACCCATCCATGTTCCTTCATCGCCATTTGTGTTCCGGGGCCACGGTATCTCTTTCGAATAGTCCCGCAGCCCCGGCAGGCATCGGCCCTTGCGGATTCCCTCCATTTGCTGACTCTCTTTAAGGCGCGCGTGGAACACGAACGCGCCGTCGACCCGGCCTGTCGTCATAAGACGGACGGATGGCGAGCTAGCCCATAGCTCACCGTCCACAGGCCCGCGCCTACGGTGGCCGGGGGCCACCACGTGGCCCACGACGCCCGGTGCGTCTCCCGCGGCGGAGGTTCTCGCCCTCTCACGTTCCGCCACCTCATTCGCCAGCATGACTGCTTCGCAGAAGGAGGTGACGGCGTGCCATTCCGTCTCGCTCCGGACCATGGATTGAACCAGGGCCGGACGCGAGAGGTCGCCGCCGCGCACGTTAACCCTGAATGAAGAGAAATCATTTAATTTTTTGTTTTATCGTGTTTAGATTTACCCATAACGCCTGTGGAGAGTCGCTAGCTTTATTTGTAGGATAATTGACGAAATATAATTCCAATTACGATTGCTTTTATTTTTTGACGTGTTGTACTTGAACCAATTTACAGGGATAAATATTATTAATGCATGTATTTTCGGTTGCTTATTATATTTATATTTTTTTTCATATTTTCGTTTTGTTAAATAAGACTATAGTTAAAGTTCCATGAATGAAAAATGAGTAAATTATAGCGTGATGGTAAATGGCAAACGATACGATACAAAAACAGGAATATGATGATGATGAAGCCATAATGATGCGTAGTTAAGAAAGTACTTGTGAATTTAATAACAAGTTACTTGCCAGGTTTTCTTTTGATATCCTCTGCATTAGAGGATGCGAGATTAATAAGCCGGATACCTCGACCTAGTGACATAACGATAAATGAAAGGGAGATGTTCAACAAAGCCTAAAAAATATTAGTTGTTCATGTTCAAGGAGAAAAAGCACAGTATATTATTGATGTTGTTTTGTATGGTAACATAAATTTATCTGGTTAGATATTGTCGCCTTGTAAGACGAAGGAGACGAGTCTCCACGATACCGGGAATTCTAGTGTGGAGGCTAAAAAATAGCGTACAAACCTACACACCGTAAAGCTTTTATTACTTTTGGTACCTACTATTTATATTCAGGACGACGCGTCTTTGACTGACGAACATACATCCATATCATGTAGACAAAGCCCAGAACACAAGAAAGTTGCTTGGGTTCAGAGATATATAAGTACGGCTGAATTATTATTATTTTCCAAAAAGCCACTCAACAAAGTCATTATCATCGTAATTCAGCCCAAAGATGTACTCTGCTCAATATAGCCTCCCAAAATCAGAACCACGATCCGGTGCTTCTCGTATTTTGTGGGTTCCGCGGCCCATCGTACCAATTAGTGGGGTGCCTACGTCAGGTTAGAACTAGATACTCCAGAAGTCGTTATCCCTATTGGTCATAAGTTTTGTGAGCAAAGTGCTTTAATAATACTAGATTAATACTTGCCCGGTTGAGCCCAACGAGCAGGTCCCTGAGAACCCGGATTCCTCATAGCTTCGATGTCAGGAGCTTGGACAAAAATTTTAAAAATAAAATAAGTGATTTTGTTCAAATAGGTTCTTGGTTATATTTCAGTGCGCTTTTGACGGATAAAATAATATTACTTGACGAAGGTAATGCAAAGAACTAGAGGAGGAATTTTACAGTGATAGTTAGTTTTCAACTGTATGGAAAGGTCGATTTCCGATTATTGCCGCTCCCAGGGGGCCTAAAATGGTCGCTTTAACAGAAATCCTTACTATGATTAGGCTATAGCGGCCATTTTAGTCTCAACTTGGAGTTCCTAAGTGTGCAATAGTATCACGTTGGTACTTGCCACGTCTCTTGCCGCTGGATCGTTTAAATGACGGTAGTTTCATCGATGGCAATAGGCGAGCTATAAGAACAAATGTAATAATAGGTTTAAGAAAAAGATATGGTGGTATGTAGTACCTACCTAAATTTATGTAACCAGCTCTTATACAAAGGCCTCTACTTTCATAAGAATGTTGATATATGGGAGATTTTCCAAAGGAATATTGACATTCCATTAGTGTGTTGTGCATTAAGCCTATTTTGAATAGATAATTTTTAATTTGTATGATTTATACATTGGTAGGTACTTGCCCGGTTGTACGATAATCTTGTTAGATTGTTCTCGAGAAACCACAGTCTTAAGGTGGATGCTCCAGGGTAGTTCAAATTTTCTTACGTTTTTAAAAACGTAAGAAAATTTGAAGTTCGCGGGCTACCTTGGAGCATCCACCTTAACCTTAACCGCTCTGTCCTCACGGCGATCTTTTAGGACAAAACGTAACAAATATTATTGGCTTCATAGGTAAATAGAACATGTTTAGATTTTTAGGAAGCCGTCGACCGACTGTGCGGTTCATCAAGTTAGTTTATTAATTTGATTTAAACATGTATAAAGCAGCTAATTGAACATGGTCACGTGCAATACCAGAGCAGAAAACATTGTCGTCTCGTTATATATTATACTCTATAAATTCTACCCTTAAAATTTAATAAGTAGTTCCTTCCCCAGCCTACACAACTAGCTACTAATAACACATTGTTACTTGCCCGGTGGTATCTCGTCATCGTGCGCTTTAGTAACCACTGTCTTAACCGCTGGTGGGTCGTCACGGCGACCTTTTAGGCCAAAACGTAATTAATAATATCTGTTTTTTAGCTAAATCAATCAGATTTCGATTTTTTGACAAGAATTAAATGATATCTACTAATATAATAGAATGATACAAATGATTTGATTGAGAGATTTAATAATCCTGTAGTGGGAAATTGTCATCCGCAATACCGGAGGGCCATTGCAGTTTCACTGCTATGTCTGGACCTAATCGAAAACGGGATCGGAGAACGTTAACCGGAAGATACTGCTTAATGACACTAATATGGATGTGGTAAAATAGTGCTCTTTATCTTGCCTGTACCTAGGTACTAACCTAGGTACTTCCCTGGGCAAGATAAAGCGCACTATTTTTTATTTATTTATCTCATCATTTCGTTAAAATATGCTTTAGTAACCACTGTACTAACCGCTGGTGAATCTTTATGGCGACGTTTTACGACAAAACATAATTCATAAAAGTTTTGGGAAGCTGTTTACCGGCTCGTAAGTGATGAAAGAGAAAAGTGCGCGATATCAGTACCAACACTGAATCATATTAACTTAAACCGGAAGATGCTTCTTAATAACAGTGACATGAATGCTGTAAAACTTTCCCAGACATGGCAAAGAACTCTACTTTTATACATATAGCTATATAAAAGGTACTTGCCCTTTGGCATCCCATTTACTTGCGCTTTTGTAACCACTGTCTTAGCTGCTGGTGGGTCGTCACGGTGACCTTTTAGGACAAAATATAATTAACAATATCTGTCTCTTAATATCTGTTTTTTGACAAGCATTAAAATGATACGTGAAATAAACATCTAACCATGTTCCGGTTATCTGAAGTTAGAGAAGCACCGTAAGTGCACTGTCATACATACACACGTGCATCTCACGCCGTGCGCCTAGTCCACGCTCAAACATTTGGTCATACATGCACTATCAACTCAGTAACAAAACTTGAAAGTCTCAAGTACATAAACGTACACAATTATTATATTTAAAGGCGAAAATACTGCTTAGCGGTTATAATAGGAGTAGCATGACAACGGACAACACAAAGAGCTATAGTAATACATTGGTACTTGCCCGGCTGTATCCCGGTAATTTGTGCTCGAGTGGTTACTATCAAAAATTCTGGTTCCTTGCGGGCACCTTTGCAGACAAAACAATACTTCCAGGTTAGTTTCGTCAAAGTGATTTAAACAACAGTTAAATTCCTAGTGGTGCTTTTCTTTACTTTGGGGCTATGTAAAGTGCAATATTAGCCTGTGATGTATTGATTTTGGATTTGAGAGGCTAGGTTAGCTTATCCTGAATGTTTGTGTTCGATGACTCCATGGCCTCATTCATAACAACATGGCTAAATGAAACCGTTATAGATTTTTAGGAATCAGTTAACCGCCAAAACAACTACTTTACTGAGATTATTGCTTATTCCTCGTGCAGTGTAAGATTAGCATTAATCACTGCGCTTGCACAGTGCGGATTGGCATTTTCAGATTCAGCTTATCAGAAATCTAGAATCCCTGACGATGTTTTTGTCCGAGCGCTTCCTTTGCAAAGCTTCGCAAAGAAAACGTTCAGAACGCTACCCTACAGCAGAGTGGAGATACCACACGCCTGTAGGTACCCGGAAACCCACTTCTTCACGTTATTGCCTAACGTCTTTTCCACAAATTTCGTGCGTTCGAGATTTGGTTTTGCAAGACCTGTTCCCGAGCGCGAATCCATGGATGGTATGGACGTAGTTCGGGTCGCCTCGACCGAGCATGCCTTGATCATGAGTTATGCGGTGTCAGTACTGTTGCCGTGTGCCATACAATTACATTAATAATTACAATTAGTTTTGTATTTGTACTGTACTAAACTGAAGAATATTACGTGGCTGTATAGTCGATGATATTATGTGTATAGTACTGTATAGTAGGTGATATATTTGTATAATAAAGAGAGACTGGCTCAACTTGACTTGGCACGCGAGACCCGCCTCATTGTGCTTCGGGTGATACGACTCGCGACTCAGAAAGTAGGACAGTTTGTTCCTCACAAGGTGTGCTCGGTCGGTTTGAACCCGGTTAGTGCTGTGCAAGATTAACCTGAGAGTACATACATGTGCATTTAAACTGTCACATTGGTACTTGCCAGGTGGTGTCACGCTTCCTTGTTCAGAAGACGATCCTATGCTCGGTGAGGTATTGGGAGCTATAAGGACAAAACGATATCGGTTTAAGGAGTAGGAATGGTAAAAGCATTATGCCAAACGAAGACCACCACAAACAGCTCTTCTAGTAATAAATTGTTACTTGCCAGGTGTGTAGCTAGATTGTGCTCGAGAGGTGTATGGTGAAATCACCTCGGCTTTACGACCTTTAAGGACAAAACGTTTTAAGTTGTTCTATTGTTTGCTAAGAGAACGAAATCGAAAAAGATGTGCATTGTAATATTCAAGCAGGTCTCCCCAGGGATGGTTAGTTCTAAACAAGCAGATCTCCCCAAGGATGGATAGTATTAATAGTGGACGTAGTAGTATTAAAGGCGACTATTAATACTAACCATCCTTGGAGAGATCTGCTTGTTTTGCCAACTCCCAGAGCCACAGGTCGAATATCTCATGTGTCTAAAATGTTACTAGCACACATACCCCTTAAACAGCAACACAGCAAGTCTAGGAACTTATTTGTACGCTTCGGACTATCTTCTTCATAATCAGCTCTCTTTTTACTTAAATCGTATAGGCTATACTGTGGAAACATTCTCGGAGTAATGGATGCCTTCGCCCATCCACGATCTAATAAATAAAAATTAACTAGTTTAATTTGCTGAATCAAACAATCGCTGTTGATCAGCAGATATAAAGTATTATGACAAGTACAATTCGTTTTCTGTTTGTAATGTTCATCATCACCAGCAACAACAATTTTTTTTTCTTCCATTCTCCCATGTCAACCGTCACGCAATCTATTTACTTCTTTTTCTTTCATACCATTCCTCACCAGTCCATCCATCGTTTCCTTGGTCTTCCTCTTCCTCTCCATCCATCAACGTTTATATTCATTACTCTTTGTCAGTGCCCTGTCGCCATTTCATTCTGCGAGTTACGTTTTGGTCTACTTCGCCATACCCTTGGACAAGCGACTAGAGGTACTGGAAATCCGAAAAGATCAGAATGGGTGTTCCGGCAAGAGTTATGGACACAGTACTGGAGAAACCGGCAAAATCACAAAACAAGTATTCTGTTTTGGTCCTACTTAATTTCAGGCTAACATTCTCCAGTCTTTGCCTCCACACCCCCATTCTGTTCTGGACCTCTAAGCCACTCTCGGCGTCCAACACCAACTTGGGTACTACATTGACTGCCTGTACATCGCTCGGGTCATTTGTGCTGTTAATCCAGAAAATATTAAATGGTTGTGTGCTCCATTTGTATTATAAAGAGAGACTGACTCAAACTGACTCGCGATGGCGCCCGCCTTCGGATAATACGACTCGTGAAACAGAAAGTTGGAAAGCTTGTACCTCAGAAGGTGTGCTCGGTCGGTTTGAACACGGTTAGTGATGTGCAAGATTAACCTTAGAGTATCTATGAACACGTGAATTTAAACTGTAACATTGGTACTTGCCAGGTGGAGTCACGCGTCCTTCTCGAGTCATCGACTCCGTGCTCGATGAGCCATTGGGAGCTTTAAGGAGAAAACGATATCAATAGGTTTAAGAAGTAGGAGTGGTGGTATTATACCGAATGATATCCTCCACAAACATCTCTTCTAGTAATAAGTTGGTACTTGCAAGGTATGTAAATACATTGTGCTCGAGAAGGGAGGAAGCGCTGAGAGAACGATATCGAAGAAGAACACGTGTATTGTGATATTGGCTAAACAGGCAGGGGTGTCACAGGATGGTGTGTGATAATAGTCGCCTTTGGTTAAGTTTAACACTGAAGAATAGCCGCTGCTTTGCCATCTTCCAGAGACAGAGGTCTAATAACTCATGTGTCTAAAATAGTTCTAGTACCCATACCGTCTAAATCGCAACACAGCCAGTCTAGCCACGTGTTTGTGCGCTTCGGACTATCTTCTTCGTAAGCAGCTCTTTTTTGACTGAAATCGTATTGGCTATACTGTGCGACCATTCTCGGAGTAATGGCTGCCTTCGGCCTTGAACGATCTGACAAAAAGGAAGAACAAGTTACTTACATTAAGGGGACTACAGGAGCTAAACGCGAGTTTTATAATGCAAAAAGCATATGATTCACTGCAATAAACAAAACCAGAAAAACATTCTTCAGGATATATGCTAGTATGATAGTGTTTTGAAGACATAATGCAACTAATAGGCGAGACGACAAAAAATCTAATTAGTCCGTCACTTAGATTATCAAAAAATATTTGACCCGTGTTTTTTCTTTTGTTACGTAAACCAAAATTGACGAAGATACGACGCTTTTAAAATTCTCAATACGTCACGCCATGGTAGAATTTTTAGCTAGTTCTGACGTCACGAGCTCCAACTCCCGAGTTTTGATGCGTTTTATCTTTGTCAATATTCATTGATTTACAAAAACAAAAAAATACGTGTCCATTAATTTCCAATACTCTAACTGACGGACTTAATAGATTTGCAATGTTTTGATACTTTCGTCATGCCTATTTTACTCGATAAAAAAAATCACAAACTTATCTCTAAAAATTTCTTTTAACGAGTAAAAACCATACTAAAATATCTGCGATCATTCTGATTTTTTGGCAAATAATTCTACAAGCAACATATTAGCATCATAGTGTTTTATTTTTTTAACCCAATCAATAGATTTTTCTAAATTGCAGAAAACCACTTATTTCGCACTATTCGGCCCGCAGTGACTGACGTAACTTAACGTAACTGACCACCACTTTGTAGTGCAAGCTGATTAGAATTTTATTCTAACAGTATTTCAAACGAAGTTTGAACCACCACAAATAGAGTTGCTAATTTAGCGCATGTTAAATTAAAAATTTAAAAAAACCCCCAACACAGTAGGGTCATAATTTCAAGGTTAGTTTTTTATTTTTATAGGGATTTACGTTTATACTTTTTTTTTGTGTCGGGGGATTTTTTTTTAATTTAATGCTTTTTGTAGGGACTCCTTAATGTTTATTTTTTCATTTCTTTTCTTGCGTTTTAAGATTCAGGTAATTTAGTGTTTAATCAGGTTTTTAACCCCCGACGCAAATACGACGGGGTGTTATAAGTTTAACGTGTCTGTGTGTGTGTGTCTGTATGTGCCATCGTAGCTCCCGAACGGATGAACCGATTTGGAATTTGTTTGTTTTTGTTTGAATGGTGAATTAGTCGGGAGTGTTCTTAGTTATGTTTGATGAAAATCAATCCAAGATGGCCTTCGCCACAAAATGGCGGATTACATATTTTTTCACAACTCCCTCAATATGGGTATCAAATGAAAGGGCTTGACTAGTAGAATAATGTACACTATATTGACAGGGAATGAGGAATATTAACTAACAAAATGAAAACTAAAAACTTGAAAATATTTTATTTGTCTTATCTTAGCTAGATTGAGGAGGAAACTGGGGTGATGACCAGTCATCACCCCAGTTACCTAGGACCTAACGAATTATTTTATTTAGCTTTTTGACGGATACCTTCAAAGGTGTGCTCGGTCGGTTTGAACTTGGTTAGTGATGTGCAAGACTAACTTGAGAGTATCTATGAACACGTGCATTTAAACTGTCACATTGGTACTTGCCGGGTGGAGTCACGCGTCCTTCTCGAGTCATCGACTCCGTGCTCGATGAGCCATTGGAAGCTTTAAGGGCAAAATGATATCAATAGATTTTAGAAGTAGGAATGGTGGAAGTATTATACCGAACGAAATCCTCCACAAACAAACAGGTCTTTCACAGGATGGTGTGTGATAATAGTCGCCTTTGGTTAAGTTCAATACTGACAACCTTTGGTTAAGTTCAAGCATAGCCGCTGCTTTGCCATCTTCCAGAGACAGAGGTCTTATATTTCATGAGTCTAAAATAGTTATAGTACACCTACCGTCTAAATCGCAACACAGCCAGTCTAGCCATGAGTTTGTGGGCTCCGGACTATGTTCTTCATAAACAGCTCTCTTTTGAGTGAAATCGTATTGTCTGTACTGTTCAACCATTTTCGGAGTAATGGCTTTCGTCTTTAAACGACCTGATAAGAAAAATGTACTAGTTTTATTGCTGATACAATCAGGTTGTAGCTACAATTTCTAAACGCTGTTGATCAGCTGACGTCAGGTATTATGATAATAACAATTCGTTTTCTATTTGTACTGATAAACTAGAGATGAAGGGGCTGTATAGACGATGATATTAAAGCAATGGTTTCTACAAAGACGTGCCATTTTTATTATAAAGAGAAACTGGCTCAAACTGATTCGACTAGTGAGGCCCGCCTTTTGTGCTATGGATGAAACGACTCGAGACCCAGAAAGTTGGAGAGTTTGTTCCTCACAAGGTGTGCTCGGTCGGCTTAAACTAATGTGCAAGATTAACCTGAGAGTACCTAATAGTGCATTCATACTGCCACATTCGTACTTGCCAGGTGGTTTTACGCTTCCTTGTCCAGAAGACGATCCCGTGCTCGGTGAGTCAATGGGAGCTTTAAGGACAAAACGATATAATTGGCCGTTACCCATAATTCGTTTATTACATCCTCAAAGTTGCTGGTATATGGTTATTTGGGGCATAACAGTATATAATTCAAAGGCCTTCTAAGTAATACAATTCTTTGATTTTAGAAATGAATATTATTTGCATGTCTATGCGACGGTAGAATATGGAGGACTAGGTATATCATATAAGAAAACATACCCATGTTTGCAAATAAATATAATTTGATTTGAATATTTTTTGTTCTTTTTTGTAAATTAGGATTCTTTAGTACCTCCTCCTAGGAGACTCCATTTTTCCGCTGGTATCTCGGTACGGGACGCTCGAGCATCCGATGTCTTTATGTCTTCGATACTCTCCGCTTTAAGGACAAAAGATCACAAATAACGCTTACTTCGTTGTCAAATAGTTGAACATAGTTCATAGTTACTACTTGGGTTGAAAGTTACTGTTAAGTTAAAATTGGAGAAGCACCGCAAGTGCACTGTCATACATACATACAAACATACATACTCACGCTTTCCGTCTAGTCCACGCTCAAACATTTGGTCATACATGCACTGTCAGCTCAGTGATAAAACTGGAATGCCTCAAGTACATAACAGTAATACGGACAACACTAAGAGCTATAATAATACATTGGTACTTGCCCGGATGTATCTCGGTAATTTGTCCTCGAGTCTTAAACTCTGGGTCCTTGCGCATCTGGGCACCTTTGCGGATAAAACATTACTTCTACGTTAGTTTCTTCAAAGTGATTTAAACAACAGTTCAACTCCTCATGGTGCTTTTTTTACTATGTGGCTGTGTAAAGTGCATTATTAGCCTGAGATGTATTGATTTTGGACTTGAGGGGCTAGGTTAGCTAATCCCGAATTCTTGTGTTCGACTCCTCAATGGCGCTTTACCTTATTCATAACAAATGAACCTGTTATAGATATTTAGGAAACAGTTAAGGGGCTGACAACACCTAATTGATGTTATTTCATCATAAAAAAAAATTAATATTCATCATATTTCAAAGACCGTGGACGGACTCGATACATAATCGGACGAAATCGGCTCGATAAAAATTAATTGTAAAGAGTGGTCTTAAAATCATCACTAAACGGTTCTTTGTTTTTATTTTTTTGACGTATGGGTCTGCAATTAAAAACATGAAGTCAACATATTCGTACCTAACCGATAACGAGTCATATTTCACAAATAATCCACACTTTTTTTATTTCAATATTTATTCATTATTTTCTTCTAAAACCTGGCCGCCCAGAAACTCTCTCGCTCTCGTTTACTCCGAAAGAAATAGACGCACACTGTCTATACTCGCATTTTGGAGTTGACATCCCCTTAACCGTCAAACCATGCGGTTTTTACTCAAAATACTCGCAGAATACGCAGCAAATAGTAGTTGTATATAAAAAAAAGTAAATTACTCTTTGTACCACACGGTAACGCAAAATGAATTGTACCACACGGGTGGGACAAATAGGACTTTATATAATCCAGCGTAAATTCCGCGTAAATACGCGACTCATAGCTCAAAAAATTACGGTCATTTGGTCTCAGCCTTGGATTAAATGTGAAGTTATAAACGGTCATTTGCAAGGTTGTATCTCAGCATTTCCAGATTTAGGAGAAGATCCTGCAGGATCTTCTCCTAAATCTGGAAATGCTGATCCGAAGGGTGCACCCTTCGCATTACCAGAACCTTTTAAGGTGGATGCTCCAGGGTAACCTGCGAAATTCAAATTTTCTTACGTTTTTTGCAATTTGCAGACCAGTGCTAGGTTGTATGTTGATTAAAATATTGTTCGCGACTGTAAGACGTATGTAGTTACAGAATTCTAATCATCAAAATCATCAATACAACTCTCCGAGTTCATAAAGGTCGAGGAATGATTTTGACCTTGAAAAAGTCGTTCCTCGACTTCTATGAACTGGGCTAGCCCGACGCTTTCACCTTAAGCATAATATGAAATATTTTTGCTCATTTTTTTAAATTATTTTCTTCATTGACAAATTAAACAGATTTCAACACAAGCTTTCTAGACTCAAAATATAAAGCAAATGGAAATGAGAGATTTGATGTCATAGTGCGATATGATCATATTCTTTTCTTAAGTGCCATGATCCTTTTCAGCGCTAGATTATTTCCTAACCTTGACCTAAAACCTGCATACTTTTCCGGACCATAAGAAACTGTGTAGTAATTTCTATTGTCGTGGTTCATGAGGAGATTTACAAGCACACTCAGGGTTAAAATATACACTCCCCATAAATCGGATCAATATAAATATGTAATGAGGCTTTTGTATTAAGAGCATGGTGGCAATGAGTTATTATATTATTAAGACTAAGTTTAATGAGTACTTATTGCACTATATAAAGACGTCACAGTGCACGATTAGATTTTAGTGTTCTAAACGAGGCGGTGACAAGCAGATAAATAAATGATCTCGTCTAAAAAGTGCTCACATTTGTAGTAAATAGTGTAAAATCGGATATGAATATTTGCATCGTTTTCTAGTTTTTGTGAACGCGTAATACATGCATGTATATTGCACTGTATGTGAAATAAATAAATAAAGCGATGGGTACGTTTCGTACATTAGTTTTGTTTTGAAACTACGAAACATCGGGTGCCGTGTTTTAAATGCTACTTACGTGGATAATGCTTAAGTTCTTATGTGAATAAATGGTCTCAAATCCTTCAAAGATCTGACTACGACGGAATTAATTGACGATATACTGACTAAGACTACCTTCAATTTCTACGTTAAGAGAACCTTCAGTTGGCTGTGGTCGTAAGTTGCTATAACAAGTATTAAAGCGCAAAAGTGTAGTAGGACCTTAATACCTATAGTTACATTTAGGCCCGTAACTAATATAAAGGTTCGTACCTACCGCGTGTATTCGCTTGTGGTCCTTCGTTGCAAAGCGTTCCTTCAAAATGTTTATGAACCGAACATTAATTGCTTAGGCATTAATTGCATTAGGAGAAAAGTTGTTGGTTATTTTTCTGTTTTATACAAGGTGTTAACTGACCCTTAACGAAGCCGTCAACCAAGTATTCTGTACATCAAACTAAGTAACTCTACGAAAAAATAATTTCTGGGAAATTATGGTGAAAAATCACGTTATACGGTAGGATTCAATGTAACGCACTCATAAACCTGTGCTGATGGGTATATTGAATAGTATAGGGGTCGTGGAGGTATTTAGAGTAAATTTAAAACATTCAAAACTTGTTTTTAAAAACAAACTTGTGAAAAAGTAGGAACTTTGACCCCCAATATCTCCGTAAGTAGCAAGTTCCCAGGAACAAAAAAAAATATCGCAGTGTCGTGTCGGGGAGAACAAGTACCTTTCGCTTTCGGCTTCGTTAAGGATATTTTTACACCCAATAAGTAGTTAAGAGCTTTCCTAAAACCGAGCTAAGCTTGTTTCGCTGAATTAATGTCGATAAGTGACTAGTGATAACAATTATGTTCCTAAGGCGCTTAACTGGCTGCTAAGAGCGTTAGTATTATATGAAAACATTATGTTCGAAACACATTGTTACGTGTAAACACGCCCTAACAATTGCTGTTACATAACTCATTACAATTAACGACTTGTAAGGCACGTCTTCACGCCAGTCACTCGTTAATCACTCAAGTTATATCCACTTTACGAATAATATCAGCTGAATAGTTGACTCCATTATGAATCCAGGTGCCGTACCTACCATGATTTAACCTCAATTGATCACTGTCGCCTTTATACTGATAATTGAATATCTCTCTACTTTTACTTAGGGGAAACACCGAACTCGAATTTATCTGTGGACTTATGAGTGGCGTCCGCCATTTTAGCGACTATTGCGGCAGCCCATCTATCAGATGGCTCGCGAAGGTTTCAAGGAAAAGAAGGGTGGGAAAGTACCAAAACTTTTCCTCCGTTATTAATAAACTCGGAAGAAAGTTGTCCAATCCAAAACTTGAAAAATAGATGATTAAACTGGCGTTTCTCTTGGCTTAACGTAATTCTGTGTTTTAATGTAAGTTTAAATAAGAGGATTCGAAGTCTACCTTTTTTTAAATACACTGTATGAAAATATAATGATAAACAGTCCTTTCTTCCGCCTTTGTCACTAATTAAAAAGATTTTGGGAGTCACCTTCAGATAAATACTCACGACTAATGTTATTCTTTCATAATAATTTAAACTAACAATACAGCTTCTTCTCCGTATCTTCAAACGTAACATTAAGTTTAGCACTGACCAGCCGGTTTCAAACAACATGTTATTGATAAATTCTTGTTAAAAAACAACTGAAGGTAGTTTATGAACAATTAACCCCTATCAGAGTGTCAGTAAGACCAAATACACGAGTAAACCATACTCTGTTATCAGAGTATGGTTAACTCGTGTATTTAGGTTGAATTATTTTTGATGAGCAGTAAAGCTTGAAATTTTGCGCAAGAGTCCTTGAAACAGCGAGAATGAGTACTAACGAAGGATTTATGAATATTCATGACTTGAAGAGGTTGAATAGGAGAGGATGAAAGTGTATTGAAGTTCGTCATATTTAGGGTTCCGTACCCGAAGGGTAACCAACGGATCCTTATTAGTAAGCCTCCGCTATCCGTCCGTCCGTCCGTCTGTTGTCAGCGGACTGAATTTCATGATACGTAATAGGCAGACAGTTGAATTTTTCACAGAATGTGTACTTCTGTTGCATGCCGCTATGAAAACAAATAATAATAATAAAATAAAAATTAAAATGGGCGATTACTACGATTGTACGGAACCCTTTATGCGAGCTCGACTCGCACTTGGCCGGTTTTTTAAGTTAGAATCGTGGAATTTGGTGCTTAGACCTCTATTTATAAGTAAAAGGTAGCTTCTGTTCATAAGTGACATATTATTGTAAAATTTACCCGTAAGTGTTTATTGTCCATAAATGCATAAAATTCAAAGTTTTGAAGACAACTTCTGATTTAAGCCGATATATTCTCAATGTTGCTTTTCACAATTTAACTTGGTTGAACGAGCTTCGTAACTTACACGATGTTTACAAAAAAATTAGGTGTACTAACGTACAACGGTCATTTTTTTAGTTGAGTAAATGTTGGTATTAGTACCTACTACATTTTGGTTAGTCCGTCTCTAAAACTAGTTTTTTTTTATAAACGCGTTTCTTATTAGGACCTACTATTAGGTACATAACATGACATCACGCCTGTAATCCCTGAATGGTTAGGCAGAGGTGTGACCTGATAGTACACACCCATTTCGCCAGTTATGTTTAAGTCCCATGTAATAGGGGGCGAGCCTATTGCCATAAACCGGGCACAAATCCAGACTCCGAGGTTTGCTACTGTGAAATTCCTGATGGGAAAACCCAATAACAATTTGTCCGACCCGGGAATCGAACCCAGGACCTCATGTTCTTAGTAATTATACAACCAATCTACAACTTTTGCAATCCCGAAGGCTCTCCGAGCTATTATAAGGCTCTATTCTAAATATAAAGTACCTACAGCTTATTATTTCACTCATAATATCTATTTAAGTTAATTAAAACGTCTACAGTATCTAAATATACTAGATTTAAGCCACATATACAAATCAATCGTTTGATTGTGACCCCTTTGTGTTTCTTACTCTCCGAACCACATCAGTTATTGGCAGATCGGATTTATGCTAGCCTTGATTGGCCGCAAATACACATGTTCATTGATTCTCCATTGATCAAACGAAATCTATCAGATATCGCTTGACCTTTCTACTGAGTACCTGATAAATCAGGGATCATACATGTTTAGTAACAATCTGCCAACCAAGCATTTTGTGCATCTATCAGAGTAAGTAACACTGCGCAAAAATTTTGCTGGGAAACGCCTTTTTTTGGTGTGAAAAATCACGGTTTACTGTAGCGCTCAATGCAACGCATTTAAGACATTGTGCTAATGGATGTAATAGGTTAAAAAATATGGACGTTTAAAAAACGAGACACCTTCATCAGCCTACAACATAAGCCTCTTCAATCGCACGCCACTTAACTCGATTCTCGGCAACTCTCATCCAGTTTCTATTACCAGCCACTCTGTGAAGATCATCGCTCTACCGAGCATGAGGGCGTCCCACCTTACGCTTGTCGATTCGCGGTCTCCACTCAGGTTCAAGTCTACCCCAACGCCCATCGGTTCTACGGCTAATACGGGC
Organism: Xestia rhomboidea; assembly: GCA_963853795.1. Classification (NCBI taxonomy): domain Eukaryota; kingdom Metazoa; phylum Arthropoda; class Insecta; order Lepidoptera; family Noctuidae; genus Xestia; species Xestia rhomboidea. The sequence continues at coordinate 20,733,726 of OY970756.1, read as the reverse complement.
GGCCCATTGCCACTTTAGCTTACTAATTCTGTGAGCTATGTCGACAACTCTGGTTCACTGTCGGATCACCTCGTTCTGGATGCGATCCCTAAGAGAGACTGCAAGCATAGTCCGTTCTATTATAGCTCGCTGAGGGACCTTGAATTTATGAACCAACCGTACCGTGAGCGTCCACGTTTCGGCCCCGAAGTCATAACAATCAGGACGCACTGATAGAAGACTTAAGTCTTTAGGTTCTAAAGAATACGTGACGAGAGACTCGACGAAGTTTCCCAAATACTGCGCAGCCTAACTGGATTGTTCTATTAGTTTCCTTCTCAAAGTTGTTTTTACCAATCTGCAGAGTTTGCCTGAGGTAAACATATTCTCGAACCACCTTTGAAAACAAAGGTCCTGGTTAGGTGTTCGTTGAAAAAAACTTGGGTCTTGTCCAAGTTCACTCTGAGACCAATTCGCATTGGTCTCAGAGTGAACATGGACAAGACCCAGACCCATTGAAGAATCAACTAGGCCATCCAGCATCTGCTGCAAGTCGTGCAACGATTCAGCCAGTATGAAGATGTCATGTGTAAATCTCAAGTGTGAGATGTACACACCGTTGATGTTAATGCCACGTCCTTCCCAATTCATCCTCCAGTGCGTTGGTCAACAATTACGGGGAAATTGAATGAGTGGTCTATGGTGTTGTATCCTCCTCAAAACCCGACATGCTCAGGTGGCTGGATGTCGTCGAGTCTTGGCGCTAGGCAATTCGAGGTACGTTACCCTCTTCGAGAAACTGGAAACTTCTACCACGTCGTCACAGAGGAATTTTTGTATCAGGAATCCGACTCCACATTTTGATAGCTGGTTGATTATGCCTTGCCATTAAAGGGTTTGCCCATAATCGTTATCGTTAAGTTATAACATAAAACTTGTTATATTTTTTTCAAAAAGTAACTAGAAGGTATGGTAAGGCTCAGGTATGGTCCAGAACAAAAATTAAAGATCGCATTGACGATATAAACAAGTACCTCTCGGCTTCCTTATGGGTGTTTTACCCCCTTTTCTTGTTTCGTAACAATTTTAACTAGTAAACTGGTGATGAGCGTTTGTGATTGGTGTGACGTAATATTGTCAGATGGATGGTGATTCGTGACTATGATAAGAATTGCGGTGATCATCAACAATGATTGGTGATTTTTGTTGTGTTTAACTTTCACGCGGACAACACATCTACTTTTCTATTTCTATTTATGATAGACAGTCACCAATACACATAAGTATTTTTAGTATAAAAAACAGCTTGATGCTGTACTCACGTAGTTTACTAATGCGGGCAGCTTGGGGTTCTGACCTTACCTCGATTTGCCCTCTAGGAACTAAAAGATTTGAACGAATAATGGGCGGAACTTTTGAACTTTTATATTATTATTTTTTTAGACCGAATTAGTTAGTGAATGCTTTGAAAGGTAGGTAATGAATGAACTTGGAGGTAAAGTAGTTCTTCTACAAAAACTATATATTTTAAAATTGTAATTATTTTGGTAAACTGGGGGCCTAAAATGGTTGCTTTAGCAGAATCAAAATGGGAAACACGTTACAATTCGTAAAATGGTCACAAAGTGACAATTCAGAATATTAACTGCGTCTGTGACCATTTCAAGAATTTGAACGTGATTCATAATAATATTATACTTTATGGTAATTCGCTCAAGCGGCCATTTTCGGCTCGCTGGTTTATTGTTGCTCACAACATCCCAGCTCTAGTAATCAAAATAGATGTTGACAACGTTCTTACGAAGTTATTATGTATTTGTTTTAAGTTTCACAAAAATTTTGAAAAAGGGTTTGTACGTAAAACCGTTTTAAAGGAAGGGCTTTTTGATTCGACTCACCTACGAAGACGCCTGAAAATGATTAAAAACACCAATTACCTTTCGATGACTCCCTCCAGGACATAATGCTTCATTACTAGAACTTTCTACTTACTGATAGGCCTGGGGTGGGCTTCGGAGAATTCTTCAGGGTCGCAGCGGCTGGGCATCGGTCTGCCGGCAGAGCGGCGGCGGCCGCTTAGCACCGAGCTGGTGGTCGTCGTTTGCTGTGCCGTGGCTGTATACATCACCGTGTTCTTGGGAAAGAAGAAAAGGTATCAATAAAGGTGCAAATGTATAAAAATTACAAGAATAACTGCTTTATTTAACTTGTTCTGTTTAGCTTCAATGTGAGTTTGAAGAGACCTTTCTGTTGGGTCACGAGGTTTTCAGCCCTTTTCCCGTCAAATATGAATATTTAATTTTATGCAAAAGGCGTCTGGTACGCACCTACGTATACTTATCTGGAATAGTTGGTAATTAGTCTCTCCTGGCTCAAGTACTTTAGAGAAAGAGGACGTTAGTTTGATGGAAGTCTATTAAATCTTGATGAAATTTTAACGTTTATCTCGAGTTAATTCAAAGTTTAAAACGGCTGGAAAAGTTTCAGTTTGTCTTGAGTGGAAAGTTTTTGTCTTAGTAAGAGTACGTGCATGAGTTTCTAGCTTTAGCCAAGGGCAAAAGCTATCTTGGTTGGGGAAAGGCGAAAGTCTTACTTTTGAAAAATAAATCTAGATTAATGTCTAGTTTGAAAAGCAGCGCCCGGCTTATGATTGATTTTACTGAAACTTTATGCTTTCATCTTTATTATGTAGCTTAGAAGGTGTTACAGTTGTGATATCGAATTATTCTTTAATAGGTGGTTCTCCCACCCTGCAGTAGTGGGTGGGTGGTTACCAGGTGAGGATGATATACTTAAGTACCGAGATTTTGAAAATAAAAACACTGTTTTAAGCTTTCACGGTTCATAACTATACTTAAAATGTCACTTACGGGATAAAAAGGCGAATATACTCTTCTCCGTTTATTTAATTCGACAGTTTCGTGGATTCGTCACTTTTGCTGATCGGACAGTTGTGTGAATTCGACAGTTGCGTCAACTCGATAGTTTCCATAATTTGCCAGTTTCGATGACTCGTCACTTAGGTACACTCGAGGAAAAAATATAATAAACAATGAATGTGGATAATTTAACCTGCTGGAAGGAACCCCTATACCAATCCTTTTTAATTCTATTTTAAAACATGTTCATTCCCGGGTGGTTTCTGCTACTCCAACATAATACTGTTACATAAAAAAGGAGATAAGTCGGACCTTAACAATATCGACCGATAAGTCTTGTATCCCATCTGTATAAAGCCTTCATCAAAGTCATAGACCAGCGATCGCAGGTGGTGATCTCACCTCAGTTTGAAAACATCATCCTCCTATACAAGCTGGCTTCCTATCAGGACTCTCCACTACTGAATCATGAAACGTGCAATAAACCAAATAATCGAAAAATACCAAGAGTTCAACTTGCCGATATAGCCTTGCCTGCCTTGCCTTCATAGACTATTCAAAAGCTTTTGATAGTTTGACACACAATGCTACTTTTGACGTTCTGAACAACCAAGATCCCACCTACATCAACCTGCTTCGTAACGTTTACTTAAACAGAACCAGAAAACCAAACAGACCATTATTCTCCATAGAAAAAGGCGTATAGCAGAAGAAAAAAAAAAAAAAAGTGTTTAAAAAGCTTACGGCTTATTGGGAGAGAAGCGGCATTGTAATTGGTGGAGTGCGGTTAACAAACCTTGGCTTCGCTGACGACATTGTCGTATTCTCTTCCACGGCAGCTGAACTGCAGCTTATGTTAAACCAGCTCAGTTATGCAAGCCTTGAGATGGACTCGCGATGAACATGTTGAAGACCAAACTGATGTCAAACACCATCAAGTACAAGATCCGAGTGAATGGTGATGAATACATCTACTTGGGCCAGTTAGTCTCTTTCCAGTCCAGACAAGACAAGGAATTCATAAGACGACCGAAAATTCCTGGAAGAGCTACTGGTTATTGAAAGAGCTAATGAAAGGAAATCTTTCTTTGTCACTCAAACGAAAAATTATGGACATGTGCTTTCTTCTCATTTTGACATAATTATGGATCCCAGACTTGGTCTTTGACAAATATTCAAAAGTCCAAGCTCAAAGTTTGCCAACGTGCAATGGAGCAAAGTATCTTAAGCGTCAAAATTACCGACCATGTACGCAACACCACATTGCGCTCCAAAACACAAATCACTGACGTTGCTGAAAAAGTCGCTAAGCTGAAGTGGGACTGGGCTGGCCATGTCTGCCGCATGCTCGACGAGCTGTGGGCCAAAATAACCACGATGTGGAGCCCTGACACAGCCGAAGGCGACGCGGTAGATCTCGCAGGAAATGGTGGGACGAGCTGGACAAAACCAACGACCTGTGGTCCACATTGGCCCTGGATTGAAAAATATGTAAGTCATGGGGACACACAGGCTAACAGTAACAGTAAGAGGAGGTTCTCATGGTTGAGTATGAAAACCATGGCTTGGTATTTGAACATGGGGAAATTTAGAGAATTTAGTTATAAAATCAATTATGTAAAACATGATACCTTTCTAAGAAAAGAAAGTGTGGAATATCTGGACTCAGATTCGCTCCTAAACTAAAATATGTTTATAAAAGAGGATGTTTTGACCCCAAAGTAGGTACTAGTTTTCCACCCTTCTGTTACTTACAACAACTTTTAATTTAACTAAGTAGGTAATATAAGAAAGTATTGCGCAGACGAAGCAACAAAACGTCTTGTAAGAAAGAAACTGTAGAGATATTTCCACAGTAAACTTGCTTAACAAAAAAATCTGAGTTCATTTTTTATGACGACTAAAAATAAAAGATATTGTTTATCTTTGTAAGAAATCCGAGATATAACTCATCTGACAGTTTTTGGAGCGCTTTCATCGATGTAAAACTTCGTAAGGCTTTATGATACCAAAGGATATACACTTAAGATTTTCCATTAGTCTCCTTCAGAACAGATTCCAAGTGATCTGCATATCAAAGTGAAAATGTTCGAGATTTATGTTCATTGTAAATTATTTAAAAAACATTAAATACATGAATGAATTACAGATAAATTAGCAACGGAACCGCCGGCAATTTTTTAAATGTCTCAAATCTCTAATCTTTATTGCATTCCATATGTATTACATAGATGGTGTAATCAAATAATAAAAAGAAAACAATATGGACCATGTCGGGCACAGCAACATTAGGAGAGAGGAAGAGGGCTAAGTAGCAGTTTAATAATATTATTATAAGTTATTAAATGTGTATAATTATGAATTTATAAATTATAAGAATATTAGATCTGTGCAATAAGTATAATATATTATATTAATAATCTATTTATGTATTGTATTAAAATAATCCAGATAATTATATTACTATTATATAACTATATAACTATGTTTCATTTATATTAAATTATTTTATTGTTTATTTATTTATATTTTCATATTTGGTTTCTTACATTCCATATTAAAATGAGAGCGAATTATTTTTTTTGAAATCGATTTGTCATCTATAAACTCCTTTACTGAGTAGTATGCCTTGGATTCCAGAAATTGTTTCAATTTATTAATAAATACATTTGTTTTGTCTGCTTCTCGAATATCATTTGGCAATTTATTATAAATTTTTGTGGACATAACTAAAGGGCCGGTTGAGTGCATTTTAAGTCGGGATTGAGGTATGTTTATTTTGTTTTTGTTGTGTCGAAAAGTGTATCTAGTTTGTGTTTCTTCACAAGTGGTATAAAAATCAGGGTGTTTTCGGACAAATTTACATAATTCAAAAATATGTAAACAGGGAAGTGTGAGTATTTTATGGTTTTGGAAGTGTGGTTTGCAGCTATCAGTTTAATGTCCCTAAAAAGTAATTACGTTTCTTGGTACTTTGCACTAAAAAGTTTAATGTTTTCGTAAATAGCTGTCTTTAGACCAGCTTAAATTCCGAATATATTTTTTATAACTATGTAGATACCAACGTACATCAAGCACTTACAATTACTATAAACTGATGAATTTTACTGACTGAATTTAAGATATTTTAAAAAACTGTCTTGTTGTAGATTTCGAAATGTTTGATTTGCAAAATAGTCGAGTGCAATTAGACAATAAGGTGGAACGAAGTTTATAGTGTTAGGATTTTCATGTGACTTTTTTCATTGAGTTCCTAGAGGAGTGCAGAAGAAAGTTAAAAAAAAAATTTCGCAACTCGCGACTTTTTTTTTAATTTTCTTTGAAAAAAAAAATTTTTGGTTCATGACTGACTTTAAATTCGACGAATTCATATTGTAGAGTAATAGTGTGACCTGCGTGCATCCATCAAATGCTAATTTGGTCAGTTTCTTTGTTCATTGTTGTCGATGTAATGTATATTTCAATAATATTTTGAAAATGGTTTATATAAATTGGTAATTGATGCTTTTTCACAGATAACTGGACCAGAAAGTATTATTGAAGACAACTTTCATGAGAAATTCATTCAGAAATGTTAGAAAATCGTCTATGTTAATGAAAGCATTTTTTTTTAAATACTTTTATGTAACTCAATGTGCAAATTATTGTCTTAATCCCCATTTTATTAGCTATCTATCGAGGTACAAAAACTAGAAAAATATTTAAGGATACTTGTTAAATATTGGTAACTGCTGAAAAACTAAAAATTACAAAAGGCCTCTATCGCTAAGAAGTGGGAGTGTATCGTTATCGGTATTGATATTAAATTGCGCGCAGAGACCCAAGCTTGCAACTTACCTTTGATAGAAATCGTGAGGAATGGTTACGTTATAATTACGATATTTTTTGTAAATTTACCAGCGGCCCCATTCCACCTTCGTCAGCAATAATCAACAATTATCAAGTACCACCAATGTTTTTTTTAAGTTTTTGTTATCTGTCGATAGCAGATATAATAAGGATATTTTCAGGATAATGTTTGCGTTGACCGTCATATAAATATTTCGAGAAAAATGGCGTTCTTTAACTTTTTAGACGGTTTCCTGATAATTGTGAATACATTTTTAGTCACTTCTCTCGTAAACATGGTTTTATTGAATAGTTTTACATCCAATTATCTGTGAAAAAGTAACAGTTACCAATTTCAAAAGAAATCTTGGTCTTTAAATTCGGAATTTTAAAATAATTGCAGAAAATAGGAACATTTCATAAAATACTTGAAATATTGCATTACAGCGACAACAATGAACAAAGAAACAGACCAAATTAGCATTTAATGGATGCACGAAGGTCACACTTTAACGCTAAAAAAAAAATATTCCAAAGAAAATTAAAAAAAAAGTCTCGAGTGGCGAAATTTTTTTTAACTTTCTTTTACAGTCCTCTAGGAACTTAATAAAAAAGTCCCATGAAAATCCGACCACTGTAAACTTCGTTCTACCTTTTGAGTATTTTTTGTCTTATTGCACTCGGCTAAAAGCTAAACAACACATATGAGTAAAAACGTTTTTTTTTTTCATTTCAAATTTTTAAGCAATAAAAGAACCCTTTTGTGAATTGGGCTTTTCACGAACTGGACCTTTTGCCAACCGGGCTTCCTGTGAAATGTATAAAGTTTTTTTTTTAATATGGCATTTTGCGAATGCGACGACCTTCATCAAAGCCAAAAACCTGTGGCTGAACTGACAAAAGCGAAATGATTGTTGCCAAGTTTACGTAAGCACCGATGTGAAAACTTCTAAACCTTTTATTGTGTTAAGACATTGTGCATTAAAAATCGATATTAAATTCTCTGTTTTTTTTATGACGCAGACGATTCAAACTTTAATTAACTCGAAATTCTTTGTTTGTGTCAAATTCGTTTAACTTTATTCGTATTATGTAAGCTGGTTAAAATGTACTTAAATCTGAAACTGAAACTATATAGAATCGTCTACCAAAAAAATACAAAAATACTCACGGAATTGTCTCAGTAAATATGTAACAGTTGAAGTGCTACATCATTATTTGAATTAATCATTGAAATAGTTTCCAAAAAATATTTCAAACAATTGCAATTGTTTAATATTTCAGATCAGTTCAGTGGCGCATTTAGTCGAACGAAATAGGTACCTACACAAACAATACGTACCGTATACATGTTTTATTTAGTTTATACCAAAACATGTTTCTCACGATAGCGACTCTGTTACCCATTTACTTTACGTGATATTCTCAATGTAATATCGTGAGTGCTTGTCTCCCAGAATTTTCATAGAAGGAAGGATTTTATTATCGATTTTGTATACAACACATGCCGTAACGTTGGGACGTAAATGTTGATTGATTAACATGCCAACTGCTATCAAGAGGACTAATGGCCACAGTGAACCAAACAGTGTCTGCCTTATTGTTGGTGGATTACGAGCCGCGAGCCTCGTCCACCGCATTGTAGGCATTGTGGCCATTGTCAGCGACGTGACTCCGCCAAACGTGTGCGCTCTGGTAGCGCCTAACAATCACGAGCAATCATCTCTAAATGTGACACGCTCGAAAATTCTCACCAAATACATGCCCTTTGTCCACGCTGCTACCATTTATCAGTGAAAACGGCCGACTTTGATAGGACTGCGTGTAAGTAACCGCAGAATGTTCTTATTAAACCAATAAGGAGGCACCATCGTCCATCCTCTTGAAGGAATCCGTTTAACCGCTTTCACGACACCCACGGGTAGGAGTAAGGACTAGGGTAGTCTATCTATTTATCTTATCGTGAACAAGATGACCATTTCTCGAAGTCTACATTTTCGGGAGCTTAAGTCCGGTCGATATCAATTAGGTAACTATTTTAGAACCAAAAGTGCGTTAAGGGGTATCGTTCCCCAATCGTTTCAATAAAAGTTTTTCGGTTGAACAGGCGATAAACAGCTTTATTGATAGAAAGCCTCAATAAATCCGCTGGCATCATAGAACTCGTAAACACGTTCGTTCCAGCTCTTTTGTTGGGTGGGTATCTTCTATTGTATTAATAAATCAAAATGTTTTTTTGTTATGGCAGTTCATCGAATAGGTATTAGGTTATGTTGAAATCACGTATTAATACATTCAATATTGGTCGAAAACGTTTTCAACAAATTATACCTAACGTTGCAAAAAAAATCACATCCTTCCACTATACGAAGGCGAAAAATATCACATCTTGTGTTTCTTTTTAAGATCGCCAATGAAACAACTGGTGTTACCGAGTTGCTGCACAAAATCGGGCTGCGAATGCCGTCTTTGTTACACACCCCAGTGGTAGCCACAACGTACAGACGGAACTCGAACATGGTGAGAGCGAGTCGTATGTACAACACAACCTGCCGGGAAGCTGAGATCGACATTTTTAATACTAGTACCGCTAAATTGAAGAAAACTTTATCTAATAGCTTCTTTGTCGTTTCTTCGTCATTAGTAAATTTTCTGTTTGGTGTTTTATGTACTTAGTCTTATTTTTTATGTCATATTATTTATAATAATAATCATTTTATTATCAGGCAACTAAGGCCCATAGATAAAATACATAAAATAATAAACTAATACATATTTTAAACCTTATGAAACTAAAACTAAACACGCAACGTTGTCGGCGTCGTGTTTCGCTGCGTGGTGTCGCGTAACCGCCCTCGGAAACGCCGATATACGACACCCTTCGGCCAAAAGTCCTCCTTCATGCAGGTCTGTAGATGGTGGGTTGGAACTCGTACCACGAATGACTTAAAGTTGATGTTGTGGCGCGTATTTATATACTACATGTGGAAACTTGTAATTGGCCATATTTTGTTTAAACTAAGCTAAACAGATAGTGAGTAAACACTATCTGTTTAGCTGTAAGTTTTCCTAAAAATGAAATAAATAAATAAAATTCTACCAGTGATTACATTATGCACGGCAATATTTTAAAATTGCTGTTTTATTACTTTATCCCATGATCTGTCTACGAAGTAGACACAATAGTTAAACAATGGCGTCTCGACCAAATCGGTCAATTGATAGATCATAATTTATACTATATTACTATTTTAATTAGGCTACTTTTGTTTTAGAAAACGGATTTAGGACCCGTGCAAAAAATAGACCCTTGAAATTGTTAGCAAAATACGATTCAAATATAATATAATAATCGTTTTAAGTAATGTTTTTATACTAATTTCACGCAGACAATGTCACGGACAACAGCTAGTAGTAAGTATAGGTTAGGTTACGGATGATATGAAAAAAATTGAGCCTATTTTCAGTATCGGAAAGAAAATTAAAGCGAGTTTTCGGCCTCATGACTGTCTTACAGTAGGTACACGAGCAATGTAATGTTTAAACTTATACTTGACAACTTAAAGTTCGCAGTTTAACAATGTCTGAAGGGTGAGTGCCCCGTTTCATGTTGCCCCGTCGAGTTTTAAGACAGCTAAAATTGCCGACTATGTCCGATACGTTGGTATACTTACCCGATCAACATTTTCGAAGGCCGCGGTTCCGCGTCCGGCTGCGTACTCTTGAATCTGCGAGATCACGCAAACCATGCAGTAGATCTGGGAACAAAATCAGAAAGTAAGTAGGTATTATGATGTGTTATTGGATCCCACCTATTACCAATTAACTGTTCTATTATTTATTTTAACCCATGCCCCATAACAATTAACCGGGTGTGCAATATTTTTTTGACGGCCCGAATGACGCAGCGGTAGTGAGACGGCCTTACGTTCTTAGGGTCCCGGGTTCGAATCCCGGTAGGACCAAATGTTTGTGTGATGAGCTTGGACATTTGTTTCCAAGTCATGGATGTTTATGTGTATAATAAGTATGTATTTACAAACAAAAAGTATCTATGTAGTATATCAACTATCTGGTGTTCACGACACAAGCCTCGTTGCTTAGTGTGGCACTAGATGGCGCTGTGTGTTATGTCCAGCGATATATATATTAATATGTGGCATAATAACAGATAGTGTAATATCACTTGAAATAACGTTCACATGATATAATTTTCATATGCTATAAAAACATATAGGTACTTAACCTAATTTCATGTGATCTAATGTTACATTTCATCTAGGTATCCTTCTTTTGCATAATTTTCAATTTGCATAATGCTCTTTTTATATACCGTTCAGTTGACCTAATTTTCATATTTACTAATTTTCAGCCAAAATCTGTAATGATTAAGTAAATATCGTAATATTATTACGAAACAAGGTAAAGATACAAAAACCAACGACATATGATTGCCGATTGGATCATAACATTCGTAACCAGCACGCGAATGAATTCGATGTTTCTAACTTTTGCCAAGATGAATCGATAAGGGAGAGAAAACTAAAAGATAAATGAATGTTCCTTCGTCATCGTCCAGAGAACCGAAAAGATCCCGAATAACAGATACCTAGTTATAATTAAAAGGAACCTCGATCCAGATTGATTAATAACCAGGTTTACGTAACACGAGCATACCGAAATATGAAAGAAAATGGATAGTTTCTTATTCTCGTACAAAAACTGTGTAGTCTCCTTTGTTGAATGATGGTGTTTATTTATCTAAGTTATCTAACAATCGTGTACTTGGCCCTAAAATTGATTTTAGAGGGACACGTGGCTAAGCAGTAACATCCGCAATTAGGCAAGATTATATCTATCTGATCTATGTACTTCAAAACTGTTTGTTTTAGCGGCATTCTCATTTGTTTCTTTTTTCATGATAGTCGTGTAATCTAAATACTAAATCTTAAGGTGTTATTGAGACCAGTAGGCCAGTTAACATTAAAAATAATGGATCCACTCCAAACTGATCAAATTATCAAACCGAGAAGAATGGAAGACCCCACCAATTTTGTTTACCTACTCTTTCTGATCTTTTGTAGTAAATTTTCTTACGCCTTTTTACGCAAATTAGTGGTCGAAATTATAATAACTATTTTTGCTTTGTTTAATACCTTTCAATAGAACAAGTATTCCTATTCATTTTATTTTGCGTACCGCAAATTTAAACAGATGTTACTTACACTTGTTGATTAAGGCTTACAGCTAAGAACAATTATGGACCCTGTTAGGGCACAGCAATAAACAAGATTAAAATGATATTTTAAGTAGTTAATAATAAACAACCCTTTCTAGATATTATTTACAAACAGACATGGGCGACCGAGCTCTGCTCGGGTAAAAATAGAGAAAGCGATTTTTCCCAGTAATAAGACCTTTCACCCCCCTAAACCGCCAGGTACAGGGCAATTTTCCTCGAAATCGTTAGAGCCTTTTTCGAGAATGTAATTACAAAAACATTGCTAATTTTATAGTATACCTACCACCTACCTAGCACTATTTACAATTTTATATGTTTTATTTTATTTGAAAATAAAGCCTATGTTAGTTTCGGTCATCCATGACTTTAATTAAATGTTATGCAAAACAGTTATTGTTAATTCCGGGAAAAAGCTATCTGTATTATTATAATATAATATAAGTCGTAAAAACCGTGCGAGCGGGAACCACACCCCCCCACTTCCCTAGTTACAATTTCAGTATCACGATTATTTAGTCTTAACAATTTTAAATAAATTTAAGTACAGTGTACACAACTACAGTCTAGTTTATTTATTTTTAAACTGTATAATTAAAAATAACAATATTCCTGTAAACTAAGGACAAGATGAAAGCGAAGTTTACAACAATATTGAAACTTAGATCCAATTAAATCTTGGAAGAGTACACGGTTCTAATAACAGACAATCATTTTGTTGGTAAACAATAATTTTACCTGAGGTTATTAGGCATGTCTTACGAAGATAGCAAAAAAAAAATAACTGCAGGATTTCAAAACAGAAATATTATGAAGGTATTTATGTTTCAATACACTTCTTCGAAAACTGGTTCTTATCGCACTACGATTAGGTTCAACATGCAATGTATTTCACACACGTGCGTTTTTTTTTTCATTTTCCAACACGTGTGCGGGAATAAAAATTGCTACATATAACTATACCTATACTTAGTCCAAATTGGTTTAATGCCTGTAGTCGGAGGTGAATGTTTTGTTTTTAATTTCGGCAAAGCAATTTGCGTGGTTACGGCGTTAATTTTTTTTGAATATTCAAATTGTGTTTATAAATAGAATATAAAAATAAATAAATATCGCTGGACATTAACACACAGCGCCATCTAGTGCCACACTAAGCAACGAGGCTTGTGCCGTGGACACCACATAGTTGATATAGTACATAGATACTTTTTGTTTGTAAATACATACTTATTATACATATAAACCATGACTTGGAAACAAATGTCCATGCTCACCACACAAACATTTGCTCCAACCGGGATTCGAACCCGGGACCCTAAGAACGTAAGGCAGCCTCACTACCGCTGCGCCATTAAAATTTAAATTTTATTTTAATTTAAACAAAATTAAAATTATAGTTTCACAATTCATGACAAAAATATTTTTCGTTATTTTATTTTATTTCTTCAAAAGTGTATTGAAAAACGTCGTTTGATACACGTGGACATTTAATTTTATTACTTACTGCTAATTAATTCAATAACAAATTTTCTCCACTTGTATCAAAATGTACTATTTATTTTGTTCAAGACAAAGAACAGTGGCGGTAAATTAATATGGCCCACTGATAGCTTGGCATGGTGGGAATAGGGACGTACCTAAAGCTTTTAGTGAAGCTATACATTACGTAGCGGACCCTTATCTCTATAAATGTGTAATCCGGACTACCTGTGTGTAGACATGGCGACACATCAAGCCATACATTAACATGGCCTCGCTTTGTATTGATTTCCCGTACAATGAGAGATCCGCATAAACTGGTTTTGTATAGCTTGATTGGTCGCCGTGTTAACAAAGTCTCAAGGTATGCAATACACTTACATAAATTCACGACTTTTCCACTTGGGGTAGGCAGAAAATACAGAATGTTCTTTCAAGTTATTTTGCTCCTTCCACGCGCGAGTACTATTATCCACCTGACCTTTTTGAAGGACGTACCCACTGAGTTCAGTGTATATCCTTTAAGAGCCGTCTCTCCAGCGTTCCTAACACCCATCTAACAAGGTAAGTACCTAGTTAATGAGATAACACACCTCTCATAATTCCTCATATTATCCGCACTACCTCTCTGCCGTACCCGAATCTCTCTGGAGCGTAATAAACCATGATTACGTGGGCACTTAAGTACCGTCGCTCTTATACATTGCCAATCTTCTTTTATTTCATAATATTATAACATGTCGTGCGGAGGACGACTCACATTTAGATCTTAAAGTTCTGCTTAAAAGGGAGTCTAGATTCATTCAGGTACTGTAGTGCAACTCGAGGTATTGGCTTGGACCGACTCAATTGAGATCGATTTGTAATCTCGACTTTCGTGAGTTTCCCAAGTACAACTGTAAACTTTGTCACATTGTAAAAATGGAATTAGATAAGGAAGAGGATTAGAAAAGTTTCGATTGCACAATTTGTTATTTTGGACGCTTATAAGGCATATACGTACTTATTTTGTTAACATTATTTGTATTGGTAAGTAACATTTCAAATACAGTTAACACTGAAAAAGTGATATTTATCATAAAAATTATATTAACTATTTGTTTTCAGTTCCCGATATTTTGGGAACTCAAAACAAATAGTACTAAACGTAAATATCCCGTTATCAGACCGACATGGTCTGATAACGGGATATTTATATCTAACCCAGTATATGTATATTTTAGTTTAAAAACCTTTAACATTTCAACTGTGTATTTTTTGTTATTTATTTAAGCAAGACTAAGACATGTCAGTAAATATGGAGATATAACATTGTATTTGTCTGTAACAGGTGTACTGCTTAACCTTTTCAACGTAAATTCGACTAAAAATTAAACCCATTTTCGAAACAAGCAGAGCCAACATTTCACGATCACAAGCACTTAAATAAATAATGAACGGACATTCCCTCCTTGAAAAAATTCAGGATCCAATCTCTGTTTCAATTCCCTTTGCAGAGAAAATAAAACATTTTATTAGAGTTGTTAGTTGGCCCTTAATAAAGTTCGTATTACAGAAGGACCTACATGTTTTCCATCGAACCGCACAAACTGAATTATAGATAAGTGTCATTTATTTGACAACCGTCGTTCAGGGATTATTGTTTAACTAGTGGACAAACTCTCTCAACACGTTCGAGTAATTCGGAACTTATTGAAGAATTAATAACGTTCGTTCATGTTGAAATTATTTAGAAGTCGCTCGGATTGTATTGAAATTATGCGAAATAAGCGCTGCCCGTCCGCGTTCGCGTAATGAATTAAAAATATCGTACATGATACATATTAAACACACGGCCCTTTTGCACGTCGATGTTTACCTGTTTATGTCCCTGGATTATGTAGTATGTATATACGTAGTTACACATCTCACAACGTTAACATGTGTTTAGACTGTGAAATGTATCAACACGTCTGAATATAATCCCTGTTTTTGTTATTATGCTCCTGTTGAGAATTTGGTATTATGTAACTACGGCTAATGTCCGATATGTCTCCAAGTAAATGTTGTCTTCAAGCTTTCGTCATCTTTGGATAAACCGTCTTGCGTATCAATAGGTAAATAGGTAAATTTAAAGGCCTTGTTCGTAAAACTATTTTGACTTAAGTGATATACTATATATATATTTTTTTTTATTCTTTCAACTCTTTAACTAGATTACTATCATTTCATGTAAGTATTTTTATTTCCTTTTAATTTGTATGCCTGCTTTGTTTAACTTTGACACATTCTGTAATTTTTTTTTGGTCGCATTTAATTGTAAGCGCATGTCGCATTGTTTTTATAACTAACTGTTTTTATAATATGTGGATAATGTCGTTGGTTATAATACATTTACTCGCACCCTAGATAGAATTCTGTGTAGGTAATACTGTAATGTGAAACCGTTTGTTTTCCCAAATAAATAAAATAAAATATAATTAACAAGGTAGTTTGAAAACTGGTGTGACAAAGATGCAACAAAGATAAACTTAATTTGAGGTTGGTGCACGTGTCTTCTTCCATTCTTCTCTATTACTCTTCACGTTAGCAGTCATCTCTTCGTAGCGTGTCTGTGGTCTTCCCATAGGTACGTTTATAGTCAAATTCCACAACATATTGTGCAGACTATACAAGGTCGAATTAAATTACCTAACGAAACTCCGCAGTTGCGATCGGTAATAGAGTTTCTTTTTGGTAATTGCACAATCACAGTTACATGGAAGTGTTCCATTTACGCCTGCAGGATATCCTTAAATGTAGCTGAATATACAGGGACGTTAAAAACGTTAACATAGACGTGTTACTTAAATTACTTATATTGGCTGAACTCTTTAGACGTACTTTGATGTACTTTGAAATGAGTTGATGGACCGGACCTTCAAAAGATCGATAGTAAGACTTGTATGAGACTTGCACGGACTTAGGTAACACCCCAATAGTGAAAATAACACTTACTATCACGACCCCAATTCTGAAGGAAAAACGAAGTTGACGTTGTTGATATAAATGTCTTTGAATTTTTAAATAAAAAAAATACAATGATGCACCATACCTTATATATTATTCTTATCCTTAGCTTGGCGCTCATGGTAGTAAGGTAAATATCATTTTTCGCAATTAACCTGCAGGGAAGTACCTACACAAGAAAGCAATATTAAAAAAAAAACCTTACTTCTATGTTGCAAGGAAGCAGCATAATTGGAAGACAGATAAAGGATTCCCATTTTTCATAACAAAAGCTGGATTTTCGTTTTCCAGCAACCGATTTTCACGATTTATCACAAATCAAAGTTAAAAAAATGGCAGTTTTCTTTTCAAGTTGAATTGAGGATAAATTCAAAATCTGAATTCGAAAGTTCAGAGGTATTGAAAACCTTACGAATGTATAAGAATAAGAGTCAAGTGAAATTAAGTAGGTATTAAAGATTATTTTAATCGTCCAGAATTGCCTATTTTCGCCTCCTACTTAGGTCCACTTTTCATCAACCCTGCCTAGAAGAAAAACGTTGTCACATTATGAACCCTATTAGCAACACAGAACTGATAAATTGCAAGAAAACAAGGAAAAGATGAATACAACCACGCAATACACTTATGAGGGAATCGATTTCGTAATATCCCCCGCTGAGATAGGGATGTGTATCAATATAATTTATTTTCACGCAAGTGGTTGTCAACCAAAAGGGAAGATTGTCCATGAGAGCAGCGATGTGGAAGATATCAGTGTGTGTCATGGAACTGTGTCTTCTCTAACTATTCCTTGAAGAATGTCAAATATTCTGTTTTAACACCCCCTTTGCAACCTGTATATCGTACATTGGTATATGTCCGGTTTTCCTTAGAAACAATCAGCAAACTGTGGCCACAAATTAATATCTGCTCGGCAAGTCTGCAATCAGTCATGTCTGTGTGTAGCGTATATGTATATTCGTATATACCTAACAGTTCCTGAGGACGACCATATAACTAACTGTCCAGTTGATTTGTGGTATCGGGAGCCAATGCACAACATATTAGTTTTCCAATATATATATAATATATGCTTCAGGCAACCATATCATCACTCATTGATAACTTGTTGTACACGACTCTGATGGCGTGTAAAATCAATTAAATCTAGCCGGATAAAATACTTACGAAATCTCGTCTTGTAAAGACGCTGACATACCGAGACGGACAGAAAAACGCGTTTTTAAATTGATGAACTAAACTCTTTATGGAAGCTTTGACCTAACTATGACACAAATTAAAAAAAGGGTGAATGAATTTGAAATCCACGATTATATGAAATGTCCGTTTTCAATAAGATAGATTGCCTATCTTATTGGAAACGGAAACGCGCCATGTAAAATACTGGTATTCAGCTGCATTCGGTTAGACTGGAAGCAGATCCAAGCAGTAAGGAAAAGGGTATTAGCCATATGATGAAATTATTAATTATTCACAAAGGCATCAAATCCCAATTTAAATACATAAATGTTTAAAAAATTACAGAATTACATTAGAAATCGTATCATCGTTATAGTCATCAGTATTCCATTAACAAAATCAATAACATTAAAATATTACAAAATAATTTAATAACATAACAATAAAAAAATTGACGATGACGTCCATTATTTAGAAAAGAAAATTAGTGTTCTAATTTCTATATCTACCTTATGCGGCTCTGTGTTAGAAAAATTCAAACACAAATATATATCTCGGTACATCTCAGTTCCTTTGAATTGACGAAAGAAAATTCGGTCCCTACGGTGAGTTACTTTGTGAAAAGAAAATGGTTAATGAGATTTGACGAACGTTTTTTCGTATGAAAAGACGACGGAACTCGGTGTAAAGGGAGCTGCTCCTTCTGTTATTACAATATCTTAAAAATAAACTAAATTGAAAACGTGATGATTAATAGTCCCGACCAATGTGAGTTGTGTTAATGTCATAGGTAACTATTATTATACTGCACTGTAATAATATAGTCTACGTCTACGCCATTACTGTCCCACTGTGCCGCAACTACAAAATAATTGATCACCGCAGTTGTTCAAGGCAAATTGGCGGCTTCAGACTTATATTAATTGACCTAGGCTTCCTCACGATGCTTTCCTTCACTAGGGTTGCCCTACGTCCGGAATTCTCCAGACAAGTCTGGAATATTAGCTCAGTGTCCGGAATCGGGCATTCGTCTGGAATTTCCAAAATGGTCAAATAAAAACAGTCTTTATAACCCTTGATCTGTCCACGAAGTAGACAATAGTTAATCAATTGTGTCTCGAACAAATCCTTCCGTTGACAGATCATGATATATCTGAATAAAAATATTTAATGACACTCAACGAAACGACGACTAAACAAACCGTTCTCTATTTACGTATAAAATAATCGTTGTAAAACACGCAAAACAAAAACTTTTTTGCAATAAATTAAACCGACTTCAAAAAAACACAAAAAAGTGAAAAATAACTTTAGCTTCAAAAGTCGATGACTATTGTTAGTTTGATTCAGTATGTTTGTCACCGACACGGTTGTATTTTTTGCAAAAAAGGTTTTTTATTTTTCCGTTTTTAGTTGTACTCTCCGACTATACTGTCGTTTTTATTTGCTATGCATTTATTTTACATTGTTAAGGGGATGTCAACACCAAAACGTTGCTGCTATTTGTATCGGAGTAAACGAGAGCGAGAGAGTTACTAGGTTAGGTTTTAGACGAAAATAATGAATAAATATTGAAATAAAAAAAGTGTGGATTATTTGTGAAATATGATTCGTTAGCGGATTATGTACGAATATGTTGACTTCATATTTTTAATTGCAGACCCATACGTAAAAAGAAAATAAAAACATAGAAGAACCGTTTAATGATGATTTTAAGACCACTCTTTTTTTAAATTATTTTCTATCGAGCCGATTTCCAATTATGTATCGAGACCGTACACGGTCTTTGAAATACATGTGATGAATATTTACGTTTTTTTTTGAAGTGCTAGAACAAAATGTTTACAACAATTAGGTGTTGTCAGCCCCTTAACAATACATGGCATGGTAATAGGCTGATCTGCAATAAACGGAACTTAACATACCTAACAGACGAAATCTGGGTGTATTGTACACATCTGCGGACCCCCTCAGAGCATGCCTGTGTTGTTACGTCGTGATGTTGTATAAACAATAAACATCCAAGCGTTTGCAGCAATCACGACAGATTTACCGTCTATCTTTGAAGAGTTCCATTGTATGTCTCCGAAGATCAGCATTTCAAATAAAAAAAGAAAAGAATTTTGAGAATCGGTCCACAAATGGGGGAGAAATCAATGAACATACTTAAAAAAAATACACACAGTCGAACATAGAACCTCCTCCTTTTTTGAAGTCGGTTAAAAATTAAACTGCGTCATTTAAGGGTAAGAAAACATCCGGAATTTTATTCAAACGTATACTTAATTTTCTCCGGAAAAAATATATATTGATCTGGGAACCCCCCCCCCCCCCTCCCTCCTCCAACTTCACCGATGTCAGTGATTTCCAAGATTAACTTATAAAATACCTAGATATTAATGGAAAAATGTATTCCAACTACGTGAAATCCAATATCAAAATATTGTATCTTTTACAACAGGTATGCCCAACTAACATATTTCCATATAATAGCAACATTTCCTAACGGAGATGAGAATTGCTTGCGTAGGGTCTCACCTATTTAGAAAGGGGCTTCCGACGGTCATCATTCTCCAACAACTATCTCATAAGCATGTATTTTCACCCTATTTTGCCGTGCATAGGTACGGTACGGAATTTCAATTTGTAACACATTATGAAGCTGCGAAATGAAATTCCACCCTATTTTCAACACATTTTTATGTAGTTTTCAATGTTATGACACCGACTTGTTCTGAAAAGAACATTAGTTTGAAAAGTAGAGAATCCAACGTCAAAGGTTAATTACTATCGACTTTGTCAATGGCTAATTAATACCATTGACTTTAGTCAGTGGCTAATTGTCAATCAAATGGTTAATACCGTTGACTTTGAACTTTTTTTCCATAATCGCGCAATCCATTTTCATAACATGTTTTTATTAATTAAAACAACACAGGTGCAACTGGATTTAAAAAAAAAAAACGAAAAAACGTGTTCGTTTCATCTAATCTAGAGGTTAATCATTACTAAGGCGTACGGACCGAGACCTTCAGTGATCTTGACCCGCTGTTTAGTTCCCCTTTTTCTTTCTGCTGGCTTCCGATGTCGCATTTCCCGCACAGTCTCCCGCCTTCCCCGCACGGCGAGTGACAGGATGAAGACGGCGATGATGCGAACTTAAACTTCCGTTGATTCATTGTCTCCTGGTACCGTCAATGTCAATGCCACGACCTAACCTACCCCTGTTCGAGATAAAATCGAATATTTTACATATTCGTCACTGTATTTCGTATTCCAAACAAAGGCTACAAAAACTGTTTGCGAAACCAATCTTTCAGATGGCTTGCGTGTAACGGGCTAGGGTGATAACGAAGGGGGGAGGGGGCTGAAATATTCAGGGTGGGGGATGTTCGGGTGTCTTAATCATTCCGTTGCTTTTATAGCAAGCCTTCCGTGAAATATAACGGAATAGCCGATTTAGGCCTTTGAGATGCCGCGTGCCAATACGGGCCACGTTCGAAGTTGTTAGTACCCAGCGGAACTCCTGCTAATTAAAGAGTTTGGCAATTCTGTAAGGGAAAAAATAGGTTTTACAGTTTAGTGACCGAGTTAACACACGTTCCTTGATCGGAGGCAAACGTTTAAATACGTACGCAGGTCCGTATGTCGTTTACATATATATTCAACATGAAGAGACTTTGTGTGTACTTTGTACTTTCGAGTGGGTCCCTACAAGGTTTCAAAATACAATTGGACCCGGTAGATGGCGCTGCTGTCGGTATGTCACTGACTTTTCAAATATGGCAGAGACGATTTTAATGATATTTTTTGTTTACTTTCGAAGGCCCTGCAAGGTTTGAAAACACAATCGGACCCGGTAGGTGGCGCTGCTGTCTGTTTGTCACTGACTTCTAAATGGCTGAGACGATTTGAATGATTTTTTTGTGTACTTTTGAGTAGGTCCCTGCAAGGATTGAATTCACCAATGGGCCCGGTAGGTGGCGCTACAGTCTGTGTGTGGAACTATGGAATCACAAAACTAAAAAAACCGGCCAAGTTCGAGTTGGACTCGCGCATGAAAGTTTCCGTACCGTCGTTGTAGGGAACCCCTTTTAATTATTTGTTGTTACGAGTGTAGCGGCAACAGAAATACACATTCTGTGAAGTTTTCAACTGTCTACCTATTACGGATCATCAGGTACAGGCCGCTGACAGACAGACGGACGGACGGACAGTAGAGGCTTAGTAATAGGGTCCCGTTGGGTACCCTTCGGGTACGGAACCCTGAAAATGTTAATGTTAAATTTAAAATATTATATTTAATGTGGTAATATGGCGCTGCTTTTCCAGACAGGACGACGTCTGGCGGGTTCGCTAGTAATATTATAAAGAGGTAAAATTTGTTTGTATGTAGGGGGTAATCTTCGGAAATACTGATCCGATTCCGAAATTTATTTCACTAACGTGAAGCTACATTATCCCCGAGTGCTATAGGCATTTAAAATGTTCCCGTGTGTTAATTTACATACATATAACGGGACCGAAGCCGCGAGCAAAAGCTAATTATAATATAAGGGCGCTGGAGCTTGCAAAGCTTGGCTTGTGTATGTATGTAAATGTATGGCCAGAGTGTAAGTATAACTCGCACTTGCCTGTACATGGCCCAAAAGAAACCTTCAAAACAATGGAAAGGAAAAAAATAACTTGTTTTACCTCAGCAACTCTTGGAAATTATAGTCGTCGTCGTATCGCAGTGACAGACCGCAACGACACCGGGTGGTCGCCATTTACAAAAGCGTTTCAATACACTTAAATTATGACGATTTATCGTAACTTTGCTAGCCGTTTCAGACTTACTGAAAAACTGGCTGACTTACTGATAAGAACCTCACGATAACTCATTTTTAAACGAAACGAAGTCTGCCTATTATAGTCGTTTAAAACGTCGAGCTTCCCTATTTAACATTTCATGAATATCTTTAGTTGGTGCCAGTTAATATCGCAAAGGCGGTCATTGACCCACCTACATTTATTAAAGTTCTTAACTTTGATATCCAAAAATAAGCCTGTTCAAGTCTTGAATCGTCACCTTCAACATTGACCTAATGAAAAACGATACATGGTTCATTTGTTTTGTTTCGTAGGAAGAGATATTAGGGAAAGGGCAATGACCGCTATTGCGATCTTAACTGGCACCATTTACAGATAGATTATTTTAAAAAAAAACACTGGCTCGTGTTTGACGGCAGGCGAAACAAAGATTGCCTAAGATGCTAAATGAGTCACACCAACGTTTTATGCTATCAGCAGGTCTAAAAAATAGGTAACGTGAGAAAGAAAAAAGAATCTGTTTTTTTTCCTATCTTCAAAAATGACTGGAGATTAAACGTTAAAGCACGGCCTCCGTGGCAAAATCTAACTGAGCGACCGCGCGGACGTATGAAATAATTTTAATTCATTAATTTTACATTTGATATGGGGAGGACTTTGGCCAGCAGTGGGACCTTCAAGGGTGCTGAAAAAAAAACTTGTAATAATAATAAAATTTAAACACAAACCCTTAAAATAAGAACTGCAAACCACGTTACAAATCAAATTTAATGAACGTAAACACTCCGCATCACCCGCAATCGGACATGACACAACCACGTGACGTCATCGCAATAGATAGCGAAGGAACGATAAGTTAAAAAAGCGGCGAAACTTTACAACGGTGTAGAAATCCTGGCCCTATTTCAATGAAACAAAAACTATTCTTATTTGCACGATTATGCGGATTAAATACAGTAACTTTTATAGTATTATTTTGATGTGTTGGTGTGACTCATTGCAAAAATTGCTGCCTTCATCAAACTAGAACAGATGCCTTTAGGTTTTCTACAAGGTATTTCTATTACAAGCATCGCTCTCGTGGTAAAATAATACCATCTGCTCGGGTCGATCTTTAGTTCAAACCGTGCTTGCCTAGGCTGGTCCGTGGATGGGTGACAAGTTGACCACCCTTTACATACCGAGTTTCCTGGGACTAAATACAGGTATTCAGCTGCAGCAGGTTACCTGTGGAAGCCGACACCCCAACATAGTTGGGAAAAGGCTAGGCAGATGATGAAGCATTGCTCTTATGAAATGCATTGTACCAGAAGGGTTGTGATGCTATATTTATAAATAAAATAATTAAATGTCAGGTTAACGCTTCTTTGGACTATCTTCATCAAAGTCTATTTTAATGAGTCTAAAATTATTGGCCAATAATGAAAGCATGTAATTAGGGAAAATCTGGAAATAAACTACATAATTTACGCTCCGCTTTTAGAAATTGTCTCTTGTTTACAAACCTTTGTTTAGTTTTAATCTACATCTACACTAATATTATAAAGAGGCTTTCCTCTTTTCTGATTTGATTGTTTTTTTGTTTGTATGCATTGAATAGGCTCCGAAACTAATTGACCGATTTGAAAAATTCTTTCACTGTTGGAAAGCTACACTATCTCCGGTGAACAGGGGCTATATTAAGTTTTCAAAAAAGTTAGGGATCCATTTTAAAACTCCAATAATGTAACCCAAGGTGAGAAAAAATTACCAAAAAACTTTCTTACATGGCGTGCGCTGCGAAAACTATTGATTATAGAACAAAATAATGTACTACGTTTTTGCAGAACATATAATGATCTACAAAAAATATCGCGACAGCATATGTCTAACTATTCTAGTTATGTCACAATAAGTGTTTTTTCATTTTAAAAATATATATAAATGCCATCGCTATAAAAGCTCTTTTTTATACTTTGGAATTTATCTTTATCAAAATTAATACTGACTTCATATTTAAGTCTGCTTCAATACCATTATATGACTTTTTGATTTATTGAATTTGGACATTCCATTCGAAAGATATCACAAGTAAATCGGATAACGGTATCAGTGGATACAACTCGCCGTGATCCGTGGCTAACGTGATCTGATACTGTGATCGGTGGAGACAAACCCGTTTAAAAATGTAAGTTATTTTGAAAAATGTCGCATGGTCGCCGCTCACGCCGCTCGGTTAGACGGCACCATAATAATAATAAGCGATGTATCACAGGGGTACGTGTCAATGTCATAATGACCCCACGCAAAAACGAGAAAGTATGTATGGGAGAGTGTGTGTGTGTGTAAAAAATTAGAACTTTTGAAATGTTTGTTAAATACCCGTGCGAAGCCGGGGCGGGCTGATAGTTGTTGTAATATAACGATGGATTTTTGCAAGAATATTATGTACGACTTTATTTGACTATCAGATCGAAATAATATTCCATCTATAATATGTTATCGTTTTTAGGGTACCGTACCTCAAAACGAAAAAACGGAACCCTTATAAGTTCACTTTGTTGTCCGTTCGTCTGCCTTGTCAAGACCCTTAATCTCGAGAACGCGTGGAGGTAGGTATCGAGTCGGCAGTTTGTTTATTCCGCAAAAAACGTATATTTAGATACTCTCAAGGGAATCAAAATTCATAGGGTACTTCCCGTGGACCTAGAACTATGAAATTTTGCAAGTAATATTTTCTTATACTACAAATACAAGGAAAAATCTGAAAACTACGTTTGTAATTTATTCATAAAAAAATAGACTTTATTTAAAGTACGCCGTGTGTCTGTCAATACCCTTTATCTCGGGAACGCGTAGAGGTTTCGAGTAACGTAAAAAAAGTACGGGCGTTTTTGCCGCAAAAATTACATTTCGACATTCTCAAGGGAACTCATATAGTACCTCCCGTTGACCTAGAATCATGAAATTTGGCAAGAAGCAATGTCTTACAGCACATGTAAAGGAAAAATCTGATAACCGTAAAAATGTAGTTTAATAACAAAATACCGCGACATTCGTCCGCGTGAAATGATTATAAAAATATAACTTCCCTATTTGAATCGGATTTTGTTAACAATTTCATGGGTTTTAATTTTTTCACGGAACTATTTTTTTTATAAAAGTAGCCTACGTTACTCCATAAAACTTCAGCTATAAGCCAGTAAAAGACCCGTCAAAATCAGCCCAGCCGTTTCAATTAGCAGAAACAAACATACAGACAGACAAAAATTTTAAAAATGTGTTTATGTTTTATGTACCGTACATACTTTCTTGCATTCAGTAAAAAGCTTTTATTATGAAATTACAACCAAACACTAATTCAATTTTATTTATTTGTATAGAAAATGGATAGATGTGAAAACGAATAAGTGGTTACAGACTCCATTAAGTGATTCATTAATTCCAAAATGAAAAGTAAACACAATACCAAAGCAAACGCAAAAGCTTGCACAAGGTTGCCCTTGTAATTGCTGCAATTGAAAATGAAGGTTGATATTAAATTGCTGCAAGGAACATTCAATATTTGCTCAGTCATTATAATGAAAACGAGAATGTGGTTAAAGGTCACTTTGAAAGCAGCAAAAGGTCACTTCGTGTGTACGGTCAACAAAATGAATAAGTAACCGTGGTCGCCAGATATAGTTGCAGTTTTTAGGGTTCCTTGTCAGGAGACAAGGAACCCTTATAGTTTCGCTATGTCCGTCTGTCTGTCTGTCTATCTCTCTGTCCGAGGTTAAGCTAAGAGACCGTTAGTACTAAAAAGCTGTAATTTTGTAGAAGTGTGTATATCAACAACGTCGACAAAGTGGTAAAATAAAATTTTGTAATATATTTTTTTTAGGGTAGCTCCTCTTCATGTGAAGTGGGGATGATTTTTTATTTCGTCGTCTACCCCATCGTGTGGGGTATCGTTGAATAGGTCTTTTATAATAATTTAGGGGTTGCCAGTACTACTTTTCGATTTAATGCTCCATTTACGAAATATTAAACTTTAAAATGCAAATTTTTGTTCCACTAGGGCGTCCCCCCCTCTAAAAGCTAAACTGCTGGCTTGAAAAATCTGGAAATTTCATGATCATAGTGCATTTCATGAACTTTAAAGGAAAACTATAGCGGTTAAGATAACTTTATTAGTTTAGCAGTAATAGTCGTTAATCTAGGGTGTTGGAGAATTTTGTACCAAATACAAAATCCTTACAATAAATCTTTTCAAGTGACTAAGATGAAGTAGTTGCTTGTTTATAACGGGTGAAGACTTTCATTGAAAAACAAAATTTAAAATATAACGGGCTACTACGGAACACACTGCGCGTGGCCCGACACGCACTTGGCCGGTTTTTAGAAACTATTTCACATCTTCAGGTGAAATGTAATTATATTAACTGAATATTTCTATCAATTGCATTTAATTTCATTCGAAAACATGCAAATTTCGACCCTGGTTACTTATTTTTGTCTGCTTGTGTGAACACGTAATTTTCCTAAACTTTTTTGATGCGGTTTTCAACTTAATTTAGAAAATTAATTTATTTATTATTTGACTGCCTCGCTTAGCCAAGTTGACAATCTACAATCGTTAACGCTAATAGAAAACTACCCAAATGTATAGGAATGACATCATTTCAACGTTAAGTCACGTGGTCGAAACAAACGAATAGAAACGTTTAAGTTCAGTCAAAACTGTAAGTTGGCTACGATTTATATGGGATGTAGCGATCATGATTGTAGAAACGAATACATATTCATTCTATCATCTTAACCGATGTAAACTTGTCTACGAAGTTTTTATTTGTTTGTTTTGACCACGTGACTTAACGTTTACGATTGTAGAAAGAGAATCGATACGAATCGTTTGTAACTTGGCTAGGCCTGCTGAGTTCGATTCCCGGGTCGGGAAATTTGGTTTTTCCATCAGAAATTTCTCAGTAGCAGTCAAGGAGTCTGAATTCGAAGTTGATGGCAATAGGCTCACCCCCTATTACATGGGACTAATACATAACTAAAGGTACATCTGTACTAGAATTCCTTCTTAAAAAAATCTCGGATTGCCACCGCTGCTGATATAGTCACAGGCGTAGGATACATTATAGGTTTGTCTTTGAAATGCGAAAGCACCTGAGATACCTCATTGTATATTCGTAAGTGTAAATTATAAGGTATCAGTTGGGACTGGTTGAAAAATTAAGGCAATTTATTAAAGCCACTTCAACTTTACAATAGGTAAAAGAAAGTATTAGAGGTACCATTTAATATAATAAACGAGTTTCCCTAGGAAAACTAAAGTGCGCCATTACGTTGCAAATGAGTAAACATTTGCCTAACGAAGTTGTTTGACTTGCGATAGATTAATGTCCCACCGTGCAAGTGACTGATTGCTCGCCTGCCAGGACCAAGGCTTTACTCAAACGGGAACTTTTTTATTGGAATAGGAACTTTGTTAATGCAATTATTTAACATGCGACACGGCTTGTTAAATGGATTATTTACGGAACTGCTGATGAGAAACGTACGTGTCATGTAGAGTTGCAGATCAAGAATCAGATAATTAAATTATATTTTTGATGTTCTTTCATTTTTTTTTTCGTACTTTTCATTTCTGTAATTGTATTTTATTTTATTTCTTCAGAGAGCGGTGGCCCAGTGGTGGCGGCCCAGTGGTGGCGGCTTCGACTTACGAACAGTAAGTCGTGGGTTCGAACCCAGGCAGGCGCATTAATTTGTGTAATTTATTTCATCACCGCTGCTTTCAAAACGGTGAAGGAAAACATCGTGAGGAAACGGGCATGTCCCAGAACAAAAAAAAAATTGGAAGACGTGAGATCTACCAATCCGCACTGGGCCCGCGTGGTGGATTATAGCCCATTCCCTCTCATAGAGAGGAGGCCCGTGTCCAAGCAGTGGGAACATTGATAGTCCGATGATGATGATGATGTTATCTCTTATTATTTTTCTAAAATAGTTTTTGTAGCACATATGTTTGTCTATTCCTATGTTGACATTAGTATCTAAGCCAAAAAAATGGAAGAGGGCGCTGACTCCTGACATGCAGGTACACCTAGTTCGGGAGCTAGACAAACAAACAATCAAACAATACAAAACCAAACTACTGCGCTACGGCTTCAAACAATTTATGTAACATATTATATCAATAAAGAATTTGAATTTGAGTTGCTGATCAAAATGAAACTTAAAAATAATGTTAAGTTTCTTTTAATAAAAAAAATCAAATAGATTTAAAACAGTTTTATAGCGGACATCGGGAATACTGTCATACAACCATTTTGATGCCAAATATTTTAGATATTGGACGCGGGCGTATAGATAGATAGATAACACAATTTCACACAAAACACATAGCACAACACACAGAAGTACAATTAAATGAAACAATTTACGTGATTACAAAAATAAGTTGCCAATAAACAAAAAGAATTTACGAAATAAGTATAGTAACCGTGTAAAATAAAATAAAATTTCTTCAAATAAAATTTTATTTTTTCTTTGTCTTGTCCGGTTTATCTCGTATGTTTAAACGTCCTTGTAAAAAATATACTTCTTAGTTACTCCATCTTGCTCGTCCTAAACTCTGTCAGAATACTTATTTTTAATTAAAACATCTCATTCTGTCACTGCTTTTAGTATTATATAATTGCATAGCACATGTGTGAGTACTTTGTACTGTTCAGCCACCACTTACATTTAGTTATCTTTCATTGACTTGAATATGCCTTGGTGGCTGAGAGAGAATGTCATGCTCACTCAAATGTCTCGCTGATGGTGGCGGGTGTGTCGGGTCATTTAATTCCCTTAAATATGGTCGAGTTGTTTGGCGCCGATACATGCGTCATGTTCGTGAACGGGCGCTCTCAGTTGGGACTGGTCATCTCTTGGCTGCCACGGTTCGTTCATTTTAATTACTTTTTTTTTTAATTTTTGATTTATTATTTTACTCTGGACGCTCTTAATGTGCACGTCTTTCTACATCGTTCTCACATATATGTATAATCTCAACATGAATGATGTAACCAAGATTTTGTAACAATATTTTGATTTAAAAGAGTGTCCATGGAGTTTCTTGCCCGTTCTTCTCCATAGAGATCTACGTTAGGGAACGGGCAACTACAGTACTTTCTCAAGTTATTATGCCTTGTGACTGTGACTGTAGCTTTGCTTTTATTGTATTTTCGACTTTCAAAAGTGCCGTAATTGTCTAATTGAAATAAATGATTTGAGTTTGAGTTTATGTTTTTTCCACCGATAATAACCACTCTTAAAACCGCATACAGACAACACGCTTATTGAAATTCCCACATACATGCTTACTGAAATATACTTGTTAATATAGGTAAGAAACAGGCGGATAACGGATAGTTAAGAAAGCGCACCAGCAATTTTTAATTTATGCGAACTTTTAAACACAGCAAGAGGCTGCATTGAAGAGGAACTCTTGAACGAAGTAGAAGACGGCTTATAATGGAGAACACCATATGTAGCACCTAAAATTAGAGTAGTTCAAAGCATTCTAACGTTGGTAAAAAACATAGGCGTCGGCCAATTACTGTTGCCAAATTAATAAGTGGAGCACAAAATTAACAACGATATATGTAGAGACTTTGAACATAGTTGTTGTGCTTCAGTAATAAAAATCACAAAAAAAAATACAATAAAATCGTGGGTCTTCAGCTATAAATTAAAGTATTTCGTGAAAATATAAAAGACTAATATTATAAAGAGGAAAGATTTGTATTTTCGTGTGTATGTTTGTAATGAATAAACGCAAAAACTACTGCGCCGATTTCAAAAATTCTTTCACCATTAGAAAGCCACGTCTTTACTGAGTGACATAGGCTATATTTTATCCCCGTACTTCCACGGGAACGGGTACTACGCGGGTGAATCCGCGTGACGTCCGCTAATATACAATATGTACGGTAGGTACATAACTCACGCCTTTTCCCATGAGGGTAGGCAGAAACCACAGAACGATCCTCACATACTCCTTTTGCCTCGTCCACGTTCATACATCTGTACATCTGTTTGTACAACACACAGTATGTACAGGCAGTCAATCGATAACATCCAGGCTGGTTCCTACAGCACTCGTAATAAATAAAGCCGGAGAGCGCGTTTGATTCTATTTTTATAAATGCATGAACGGAAAAGCTCTAGATACAAAAAAAACGAAAAAGTCATTTCGAAGCACTAACGCCGAATGGTACCTACGCAACGACTCTAACACGTTTAATAATACGCAATAACTCAATATTTAATGTGAAATAAAAATAGTATAAAAAGGCCGTGCAGTTAAACATTTTACGAGTCAATAAAGTCAACAATGGTGGGTACCGTTAATAACGTAGCGGAATATAGATTCAGAAGGAAATATTAAAAAAGGACAATTGCCAACTTGTGGGATTGTAATATTTACCTAAAGCAGATATATTTGCCTTGCTACCAGAGCTAGTGGTTAATTTAGACGGGATCAACTATTGGGGTTTGCTTTAAATTGGTATTTGGTATGCTCGGAATAGAACTGGCAACTAGAATCCGATTAATGTCGTAATTAAAGGTTTATGCGGGATTGTTATCGCAGATTTCGTGGACAAATATTGAGTATCTGCCAATAATTGATCAAGTTAAAATTAAGATTCTGCTTGTTGAGACACACAGGTTCTAACTCTGCCTGTGACTGTGAAACTATCAGGATAATAATACGGATTTTTGGAATGAGAATTCTTCTTCCTTTGTGGCCTCTCAAATGACTGAAGATTGGCCATCAATTACGAATATTTCTTCTTATCCTTAGAATTAATTTAAAAGTACTTATCTATTCTCTTCCCTTCCCTTATTATAAATTATCTACAATAAAACAAATCTGGGAGTTTCTTTCTCTTAATAGGTCTATTAAATATTTGGAATTTAATGTTCCATTAAACTTTTCCAACAGTTTGGGGACCGTGGTTATGACCTATCAAAGAGGCAGCTGCAAAATATGCGAGTATTACTATCTCACTGCAGGGCAAAAGGCGTTTTTCAATTAGAAATTCAACGCAGATTGGCGATTTTCGACTTAAATTATCTTATTAGTAATGACTTAAATTATTACGCAGACGAAGTTGCACGGGAACTTCGTCTGCGTCACATAAGAGAGAGGGTTAGAGAGAGTCGTAGGCACCTCTATTACAATTGGAAAAGGATATTCTGCAGGGAAATTGACTCTTTGAAACCGTGGAATTGGATATTCTGAACCTAGACGTTGTAAAAGAGCTGAAACTTTCTTTGTTTTATCCTCGAACCACTTTAGATCCATTGAAATAATTTTAATAAAATTTGGTACCTACAGTGCTAATTTGAAATCAGGGGGCCGAAACCAGGAGAAAAATTGTTTGTATGTCTGTAATGAGCAATATTTATTGGGTAATTTAAAGATTGTTATGGAAGGTCACCCATCCTTACCTTAGCAAGCACTGCTAAACCTTGAAGATCGACCCGTGCGGCTTTTATTATTTAAGCACGAGCTCCTCGTCAGTAAATATGCAAGCATTATTTATTAAAGCCATAGCGATTGACTTCATTAATCCCGCTGTTTACGACGACAGCGACGGGACACCTACTTGTTCCACATTGAGGAGCTTGAGTAACTTGCAGTTTGCGCTCAAGTCGTTTAGTTGCGGTGAAATTAAGCGTCCATTATGTCTCATCTAGGTGAGATTTTACATCAACTGTTGATAAGGCCACGAAGAAATTTAATAGCAAATGTTAAAGTAGGGAAAATAAACAAATAAACAAAATAAATTTAAAATTACAACAGTCATTGTTAGTCATTTGTGATTGTTACAACACGGAAATTTGACGTACGATGTCAATTTGCTAGCGGTACGAACGTCGTTTTTCCCAAAAATGCTATTTACCAATTGTTTAACTAATCAATAAAAACCTTCAACTAATTTGTTGTGTCTAAAGTTCAGATGGTGCATGTAAGGGATATTTAGCCCAAACAAAATATGATATCTGTCCAATATGTAACTTCCCAATCGGTGATTAATCGATCGTCCCTAACGCAACTTTTGTCGATCGGTAAACAAGGCTGACAGTGACGAGTCGGCGGTTCGCGGACCACTAGCCATTTTGCCAACACAGCTCCATGGTTTTAAAACAATACGTCAAAAAATATTCTTCAAGCTTTTCAATGGAGATTGATGCACATTATTTGTTTTCGAAAGGTTCGAAATCGGGATTTTTTTATCAAACCAACAGTTTTTGTAGGGTTATGAACATTTCTGATAATTATTTATCAATATTGTAATAAAAAAGGTAAAACTTTTTAATTCCTAACAAGCTACAGAGACGAGATTCATGGTTATTATACCAAACTCCACAACTTGCAAAATCGTGGTAGCAGTTTTAAGCTTTCACGGTTTATTACTAAACTTAAAATGTCACTTAAGGGGTATTTTCCGTACTCCGCTGCCGCGGCAAATTGTCGCTCAGCGGACGGACTTCCGGCGGGATCTCATGGCGACATGGAGAGAGCGACTATCGCAACCCCGTGCAGGGCACGCCACAATAGTGGCGATAAGTCCCCTCTTTGAGGAGTGGCTGGAGAGACGCCACGGCGTCCTCACCTTCCGCCTGACGCAGGTTCTTACCGGACACGGATGTTTCGGTAAGTTCCTGCACCGAATCGGGCGGGAGGAAACACCCGGGTGCTATCATTGTGAGGATAGGCCGGAGGACACGGTGGAGCACACTGTGGAGGTGTGCCCCGCTTGGGTGGAGCACCGCCGTGTCCTCGAGGTGGCGATCGGCGGCAGCGACCTCTCGCTCCCGGCCCTGGTTCGTGCCATGGTCCGGAGCGAGACGGAATGGGACGCCGTCACCTCCTTCTGCGAAGCAGTCATGCTAGCGAAGGAGGTGGCGGAACAGGACAGGGAGAGATCCTCACGTCCCGGCCGCCGCGGGAGACGCCCCGGGCGTCGGGGGCCACGTGGTGACTTCCGGCCACCGTAGACGCGGGCCTGTGGACGGGGAGCTATGGGCTAGCTCGCCGTCCGTACGTCTCATGACGACAGGCCGTGTCGACGGCGCGTTCGTGTTCCACGCGCGCCTCAAAGAGAGTCAGCATCAGTGAAGGGGTCCGCAAGGGCCGAAGCCTGCCGGGGCTGCGGGACTATTCGAAAGAGATACCGTGGCCCCGGAACACAAAGGGCGATGAAGGAACATGGATGGGTTTTAGTCAGTAAAAGTCTGACACTCCCTCCTGCTCAGCCCAGAGCGGGAGAAGTCATTTGATGATTTCCCATCCGAAAAAAAAAAAAAAAAAAGGGGTATTTTCCGTGGTTAGTACTATTTTTGAGCTCCCTACTTTTGAACATACTCAAAAGTAGATTCCACGTACTTGACAATTTGAAGCCATCCTCTCGATTGAATTTTTTGTGTTTTCTTATTTCAATTGCTTCTCTTGTCAGCCTTGGTAGGTAATGTTTGTCCGTTGACAAAATACGTGGTTTGTGGAATTCGATCCAGTGATTGGGCCCTTTCTTTGCCCTTTGTGTTCCGGAGCCACGGTGTCTCTTTCGAACAGTCCCGCAGAAGTGATTGGGCCCTGACTGCAGTAGATGTTCATCCATAGCCGATTTTTGCTCATCATTGTTTTTCACAGCCTTTATTTGCTCTTTGATGCGGCATGAGACAGTTCGTTTCGTTTGACCAATGTATGAACTGCCGCAACTGCAGTCAATTGTATACACCCCAGGATGTTCGTACGGGATCTTATCCTTCGGGAATAGAATAGAATAGAAAGATGTTTATTTCCTTAGTTCGTATGTTACATTATGTCCAAAGGTCGGTGGTCTATTCGGCCTGTGGGTGTGTCAGCTACTTACAGTCTACCTATGTTTGTTTGAGAGAGATCTTATCCTTCGGGGGACGCAGACTTTGTGCATTTTCTTGTGAGTAGAAAACACGGCCTTAATCAAGTATTTACTCAGTAACCGACCTATCTTGTCTGTTACTCTCCTCAGATATGGCAAGAAAGTTGGTTGACACTCTACCGTGGATGTGGCGGCTCGCATCTTTTTTGACCTTATTCCTCCAATATTAGTTTTGTAGCCATTCTTATGCAAAACCTTTTGAACGTGGGCTAATTCACCAACGAGATGCTCAGAATCACACAAATCAAATGCACGATTTGTGAGTGAGGTGACTACGGAGTTAAGGTGACAGGGGTGATGTTGTGAGGTGGCGTGCAAATAGCGGTCCGTGTGAGTCGGCTTCCTGTACACTGAATGGCTAAGGGTCATATTACTCCTTGCAATGACTTTCACGTCAAGAAATGCCAACGTCCGATCTTTCTCCACTTCCGCCATGGATATTGTTCGGATGGTTCAAACATCTCTCAACTTCTTAGGACGCAGAATACGTCGTCCACATACTGCTTCCAAACCTTGATAGGCACCGGACGTGTTAAAATAGCCAGGTCTTCGATGTGTTCCATCCACAAGTTAGCAACCACAAGTGCCAATGGACTACCCATGGCTACACCATCTATTTGTTGAACAAACTGGCCTTTGTATAAGAAGAAAGCTTTACAGACTATTGCCACAAAATGTCCATTAATCCCTTTACAATAAAGATGTAGTATTTTAGTAATTTATATTTCTAATGTTCAAAACGATGTTTAGAATGAATAGTAAGTTTCCCTTCACATGACTCAAAACTACCGTCATTTCATGGAAAACATCATAAATTGTAACATTTTAAAAAGGAGATTTTTTACGAAGAAGAAGAAAATTTTCTTTTTCATGCCGCGCCGCTTTGCTTGAACACTTTACAAGATTAAAACTTGCAGAACTTTACTGAATGCAAGCTCACATTTAATATGATAAAAGCACTACGCCGTGTTGAATAATTAATAAACATGATTACTGTTAATATGAAACCTGTTTCAAGTGAAGTCCGGAAAGAAATTTACACGTTGTTATGACACGTAAGGTGTGACAAATTTCTTCAAATTAGGATTTAATGTTACGAATGACATTTACCTTAAGGTGGATGCTCCAGGGTAGCCCGCGAAATTTTCTTACGTTTTTTGCAATTTGCAGGTCAGTGTCAGGTTGTATATTGTTTAAAATATGATTCGCGGCTATAAGACGTATGTAGTTACAGAATTATAATCATCAAAATCATCAATACAACCCTCCAAGCGCATAAACGTATCACATCGACTGCATCGTTGGTCTAGTGGTTAAGCGGGAATGCTGACCACGAGGTCCTGGCTTCGATTCCCAGGTCGAGCAAACTGTTATTGAGTTTCTCTATTAAGAATTACTGTGCAGCAGCTACGGAGTCAGAATTTGCGCCCGGTTGATGGCAATATGCTCGCCCCCTATTACATGGGACTTAAACATAACTAGCGAAATGTGGGTGTACTGTACACCTCTGTATGACCCTTTGGGGATTACAGGCGTGGTGTTATGTTATGAACGTATCATCGATACAAAATGTATCCCTCGTCCTAAGCCAGATTAGGATACCCGTGGGCCAAATATCATCGACACACGTTCAGCAGTTAAGGCATAAAAAGATGGAACTGACAGACCAAGTTACTGTTGTGGCTGGATTGTAGTGCCCCTTAGTTGTCTAAAGCATTAATTTAAAAAATGAAATATCTTTGGCCTTCGGAACATAACACACCAATCAGAAACTTCACTCGTTATAAGTACAGGTAAGGCACTAAGTGGTTATACGCTGTCACAATAAGGCCCTGCCTATAATGTCCTTTCCAGGCTAAGTCCTGGCCTACCAGGCTTAGGCTCCACCCACACACCACTTATAGAAAGCGGTGGGAATAAATGATAAGGTTCTTGTTACCTTGAAAACACGACTTGTG
This sequence comes from Xestia rhomboidea, assembly GCA_963853795.1. NCBI lineage: Eukaryota > Metazoa > Arthropoda > Insecta > Lepidoptera > Noctuidae > Xestia > Xestia rhomboidea. Next base: position 20,697,428 of record OY970756.1, on the reverse strand, counting down.
CACGCAACTCATCCATATTGATTGCTTTGAAAAAATAATTATCATGACGAAAAATTGGTTTCAGACAGTTTCTATAGATGGATTTTTGTTACTTAATCACGCCAGAACGGCTGACGGATCTGAATGAAATTTCGCAAAGAGATAGATTATAGTCTGGAATAGCACATAGGCCTTTTTCTCTCTCACAAATATTTCAACATTTCCAGTCGCAGGCAACAGCTAGTTTATGAAAATAAACTGTGCATTGTATCGATAAGGGCAAAAAAAAGATGTATATTTGCATGTTTTTAACGATGACTTATCCCATGATCTGTCCACGAAGTAAACACAATAGTTAAGCAATGGCGTCTCGACTCTCGTCACTCGACAGATCATGATTTATAATAATAGATTTTTCTAAGAATAACTTGTAGTAATTAAATGAACTTTAAAAAGCTGCTTGAAGCGCCATTTAAAAACAGCAATGCTAACCTCTCAGCCACGAACTACGCGCGTTTTGCGTCACCCGTCTTGCGAGAGGGACTTCTGGACAAACAAATGCAAGAAGTTTCTTAGCGCATGGCAAGTTGCATCGGGTCAGGAGGCTTTTGGGACCATAGCTATTCACAACGCTTCGATTTGACTTTCGATTTCGTAATGTCAAAAAAGATAGACATACGACTTTCCGAATCGAAAATCGAATCGAAGCGTTGTGAATAAGGGGCCAGGACCGCGGTCCCGGATTCCCACTAAATATTTTTGAGTGGTATTTTGGGACAACAAGAAAAAAAAAGTTAAAGTACAGTAGCGTCTTGATTTACAACGAAGCGTCGCGTCGCGTTGTTACTCATTCACAAATAAGTGGAAGGCGTTTTGTTTGAGGCAAGTCGCAAGTGTACGCCTACAAGTACTGAAGACGTCTATTGAAACATATTATATATACAGAGCCTTCAGAATGGGAGGTATTTAGTACCGTATTCATTACACACTGACTGATTCACATTGATGTGTATGTTTAGTAACATACGTCATGATGACTGACACTTCGATCTATTGTTGATTAGTAATTGTTCTGAGATGTTACTTCTAACGACCGGACGTTTATTTTAAAATGACGATTAGCATAAAATAGTAACACTTAATAGTATCACGTTTGTATTTCCCAAAGACTCAGGCAGATGTCTAAACAACTTTATAAATAAACTATCCCCAAGAAAATCTTAGACTTTGACACTCGGCGTCAAATATTTTTATTTGTTTATCTCTCTGTTGGGCAAAGGCTTTCCCATCCATACCACTTCTCTCGATGGCGTGCTTAATCTCGCCAATTCACGAAGAAGCAATTCAAGGTATCCCGTCTCAGAGCTCCAATCTTGCGATAGTCGGGCCCAAAGCTGACAAATATCATAGTACAGGGATCGCTATGTTTTACTCCAATTCAGAATGACCTCTAAGTCTGTTTCGTTTTGTAACTTACAAAATAAATATAATTTCATTTCATTTCAATATTATTTTCTTTTCCTAATTAAGTAGGGACTCGCCATAATTAACACCTTTTATAATCATGGCGCAAAATACTTATGATCGCATACATAATGTTACTTTAAAGCAGATCTACTTTACACATAATTTCCTGAAACCTTAATTGTAAACCTCACAACCTTCGATTTTTTTTTCTTTCGCTCGTGATTGGATTTGACCTAGTTAGGAGTGTCCTCTTAAATTTCTTACTATTGAAAATGAAATACAAGAGATTTTTTTATTTACTTTAATCTTGCCTTGTAATAAAGACATTTATTGAGATAGGTACGTTTCAACCGATTTTTAACTGAAACGTATATTTGAGCCTTATAGAGAAATCAGTATTTTATAGGCTAGAGGAGAATCTTAGCAGGAGGCGTCCAGTGGTGAATGCTTGAAAAAAGGTGTGAGTTTATCACGTGTTGTGCAAAACTTTATTTATTGCACAAACATTTTCATGACCCTTTTTAGATTAAACTTCATAATTAGGTATGAACATAGTCAGCAGGGTTATCATTTCATGTAACTTTGAATATGTATAGAACAAGGGTATTGCATATAAAACTTTTTGGGAAAACCCTGGCTATAATGGCGCGGCGTCTAATATTTTATTCCGATTCAAAATATGATTGCTGCGATGAATCGATAAACTACGGGTAATTAACCTTTATAACTAATATTTATCGACAAATTACAACCTGCATGGTTGACGAATGACGATAAACGATGCAGGTATGTATTTTAATTTTATGCCTGTTACTCAAATTGAAGGGAACTTAATACTCGCTTTTGTCTCACCAAGGTGAGTAGGACAGAAACGATTGATGGTCTGGATAATCTAGATTAGAGGGGTTTGAGACAAAATGTTCTAAGGTGTCCGTTTCCGAAATAATCAAAGTTAAAGTCCATTCACCGATGGCATCTCCAGCACAACTTTGATTTGATCAAACACGCATATAACGTGTATCAGTTTGTATTTATACCAGCTATCGATTAATGTAGGTAATAAATTCAAACCCCTCTAATCTAGATTGTCAAGACCATCAAATTTGAAGAAAAAAAAAACAAAATGGCACATGTACACAACTGTAGAGAATAATATAAGCCTATGCATGTGACTGAATTTGATTATCGGCTTTGTTGTTTTGTACACCTACCATGTACCTATATTACAGTGGATTCTAATTTAGTTGGTCTAATTAAGTTTATATGTTAAACAAAGCGGGTGTTCCGCCACAGATCACGGAGAAACCTCGACGCTAGAAGAGCTGGTATTCGTACAAACTTAGGGTGTAACCGATTATCCGCAATGTAGCATAAGAGACGTATACTACGGACGACTTTGACGTCAATCCGTGACAAAAGTGTGAGGGGAGAGAGCAACATTTTGCGCTGAAAGTGCATTAAGCGTATTAACGCTTAATGCACTTTCAGCGCAAAGAGTAGCTCTCTAAAAGCAGCCAGCGTCGAATCCGTGCTTTGTGGGTTTAGCAGATCGATCATGTGAGGGGTTGCAGGGAGAAGAGTTGAGGCATTTTGTCTCATTCTGCCATTCTACTGTTTGGCAATATTAACGTTGATGTCATAAACTAATTCAAGGTACAAATCTATTAAAATAAACTAAACTAACTAAATTAAACCTTAAAAAATTGCGTTAAAAACTCCTACTCAACGCTGTCAACTGGTAATGTCCCCAAGAGACTGGCAGCGTTACCACGCTGTATGGCAAGGTAAAAGCCAGCCAAGGTCAAGGGAAATGTCAACTAAGCGTTTTGAAATTTCCTTGAAATGGCTGTGAGCGCTCGGACCCCACGGTCCTAGAGTTTCAACCCCAAGCGGCTCAAAAATATGGTTACCAATAAGGTTACTATATTTTCGCCGCTTGAGGTTCTCCGCCGCAGCGGCAGCCCCTGCATAGCACGATGAACTAGGAAGATGGGAAGTCGCAAGAGTATCTACACATGTAGCATCCCACACTAAAGGCCTACCCATCTTCCATGGAAACAAAGACATGCCGTCCGATCTCTTGCCATCGTCGCCTGCCAAGCCTACGGATACAAATAAAAAAAAATTCAAGATCTATCAATTAATAGGCTAATTCTAAAGTTTTTTTTTATGATGCCGATAGAAATACCATAACAAATAATTAATGAACAGTTTTTCTTGTACGTTGGTATTAACGTACCAACCATTTCAAAAATCAGCCCTGTATAGTTATTTAAGTTTATTTTATAACATCAACCACAAATATCTATGATCTGCTGTTTCGTAATCGTCGAATTGAAATCTCGAGTCTTCCTCTACTTAGCAGATAAATTAAGGAACTCGACCATTACGGTGACCTTTTCGTAATAATATCCCGTGTGTGTGACATTCATGGAAAATGGAAGGGTCAGCCTATTCATGAGCCGGATCCTCAAAGTGATATTCGATTTTTAATAAATACGCATCACTGAATCCATAAAATTACTTGTGACTGACCATAAAAGGGTGTTTGAATATATTTATTGTAGCTACACAACAACGGGGAAAAATGAACGAGAGTTATTAAAACTACTTCTCTATCGCGGGTAGAAAAACTAGGTTAACCCTGACTCTGACACAATACGGTACGCTGGTAGCAGAATCATTTGACCTTCGCGAATCTACACCAAAAAGTTTTACTTTCACCTTTTTATGCGGAACAGAATCGATCCACCTTGGATTGACAAGGTTAAAGCTTCTAGCATTTTTTAACGAAATACCGAAATCCGACTAAGTTGTTACTGACAGGCGTTGTATACGAAATATATGTACAGGCAAGAACAAAGAAAAACCCTCTTACACTTTCGCTATGTTTAGAATTAACGCTAAAATCTGAGGGAACTGAATATTTAATTTGAAATTGTGAGAAAATAACATAATTTCTAGGTGTAGCTACACCTTCTCGTTCTCTTTTTAATGTCAACGGACGCTCGCTCCTTCCATTTACGATACCAGGAAATAAATAATAACGAAATTATAATGTATGTGACTTGTAAGTATGTTCAAAGAAACTCACAGTACGCAGCTTTTTTAATATTTAACTTGTAATGTATGTATGTTTGTTTAGATCAAATATTGCAATTGAATTTTGAAACAGATATCCCCAGCCGATTGAGCTGACACCAGGTTAGGCACTAACCACACGATAAAGAAGAAGCTGACATTTTGCATACACTTTTAATTCGGGTGACAATGCATGGTTAGCTAAGTGATGTCATTTTAAATCCAATATGATGGATTTGATATTTTTATGCGCCCCCATGATTGGGTATCAATTAAAAGGGTTAGCTGTAAATAATACGAAAAAAAAAACAAATGTTTACCCTATGTTTAAAAGCTAGATTTTTAAAATGTTTCTTTCACTCTAAGCTGGTTTAAAGTCCAGACATTGTTTTGGTTAGACTTGGACTCGGGATCCGGGTTAAGTACGTAAAATTCCAATTTATTTGTTTTTATTTTTATTTAAAAAATATAGGGTCTGTCTCTTGTAGGGTCCCGTTCGTAATAATGTCCTTTAAAAAGTTTTTTTAATTACAGTTCCAATATTTTTGTAATTTAATTATTTTAATAAATAATTTCTAATTAAATTTGAATAGTTCAGTTTAGTAAATGTTGTAAGGAGCTAACGTGCTCTGTGTAAATATTGGTTTAGTGGCGTGGCGCGCGCCGTCCGGTAGATAAGTGCGGCCGTGGCACAAAGTGGCATCCTATCCGTACCTACTTCGTTCGTCGCATTCGTTCGAGATGGCGTTTTTACGTAATAGTCCAGCGTTCGAAATTTAGTTGCCAAACATTTTAAAACAAGTTACCCTATATGTACACCGTTTTTGTGGTTTCTTAAAAAATATTTTAAAATCTAAATACAAAGTCACACACGTCAAAAACTTTATATGACTATTTCATTAGTACAAGTCATCATCTGAATTAAATTTTCTCGTTTTTAATTTAAATCAAAATTCATTAATTAAAGTGAGCTTGATAATCAGCACCTTTTAAACGTCTAAACATTACCTGAGTCCGTCCCCCAAAACGCCCGCCCTTCATTTGATACGACACGATAAATTGGGAACAGGGATTTTAATCTGCGGATACTTGGTCGTTTGCTCGTATTCGTTTGTTGGAATGATTTGAATCGAAATCGGACACCCGCGTATTCGACCGCGTTCATATACAGTTGGTCGTTCTCCCGCATTGTATAGGCAATCGAATTCGGGCGATCGGCAAAGTGTAATCGCGCCAAGTGTTTCAGTGCGTGCGCCTGTTTTCGCAGAGTGCATGAAACCGACCTTCTTTATCTATCTATTTTGTGGTGTTACCGTTCGTAGTTCACTGGAGTTTCGATTCGTTGCACTTGTGCATAGCAACCTGTTGCTTCATTGCCCCGGACGGAAGACAGATGGATGTAGGAATCTCCGTGAAATATTTGAAACTAAATTTTTGTTGGTTTGTAAAGTGATTTGTTGCAAGGTTAAGAGATCGATCTGACGTATGAGCCAGGTTATAAAGACAGGTAGTAATTTTATTTCGCCATTGCTATTAGCAGTCTGACTAAAATACATGCTAACCATAAAAGAGCACATGATATAATGTTATCATTATAAAAGCAATAGAGTACTGATAAATTCGTTATCATATCTACTTTCTCGAGAAATTGAATAATAAAAGATACCTATGATTTTATAGTTACTATGTATCCAACACAAAAAAAACAAAACAAACTCTTGTGAAAATATCAAGATTGGAAACCCAGAAACAATTAAAGTCTGCGCCGGCTGAGGTTCTGTTTTTCTCATATCAATTTACATTTTTCATTTCTTGCACAATTTATTTAAAATTCTAAGCTGAAAAAGTGCGGATTATTTTTGATTACCGAATTCCTTAATACGGTTGCGATTTAGTATGCATAGTTAATATAAGTTTAGGACGCAATATTTCCTAAAAGAGAGCATGGGTTTTCGGACTTATCAGATGACCAATATTGCAAAGGAAAAGTTCCAAACTCCGTAGAAACTTGGAAAGTTTAAAACTGCTTATTTTCTACACTTGGCCATTGTAATTGAGGCTAAGATTTAAATAGATTAAGATTATTTTAGTACATATCTGATTCGTGTAACCACTAGGCCCATAATGGGGGATCTCCTTTGCGTGTTTGTGAAATCGCGAGTCTATCAAATTGTTCGGTCATTTGTTTAGAAAAAAAAAACAGAGGAACAAAAAGGTTATGTACGGAACTCTAAGCAGGAAAAAGCAATTATACATCATCATTCTTCGTGTTTTTGTTTAGTACCAAGAGAAATTAAATACAATAGAGAAAATTAACTTTACGGTGGTAGGGAACACGATATATTAAGGTTTATTTTTACAATTTATTTTACCTTTTTTGTCTCAAACTTAAACTCAAAGCATTTATTTAAATTAGACCATAACGGCACTTTTGAATGTCAAAAAAAAACAACGAAGCTACAGTCACAGTCACAAGGCATAATAACTTGAGAAAGTACTGTATTTGCACATTCCAAAACGTAGATCTCTATGGAGAAGAATGGGCAAGAATCTCCATGGACACTCTTTTAAATCAAAATATTGTTATAAAATCTTGGTTACATCATTCATGTTTAGATTATACATATATGTAAGAACGATGTAGAAAGATGCGCACATTAAGAGCGTCCAGAGTAAAAGATTAAATCAGCACTTTAAAAATAAAGTAATTAAAATTAACCATGGCATCTAAGAGATGACCATTCCCAACTGACAGTTCCCGTTCACGAACATGACGCATGGATCAGCGCCATTCAACTCTACCATATTGAAGGGAACTAAGTGTTTCAGTAGCTTATAACTATAATACACAACTATCTTACCTACTATGATTTTATGAATTCTTTAGTGATTATCAGATTTGTACCACATACGTTGATACGTATGTATTATAAATATGCGAGTTTGCTTATTTCGAGACTGGAAATGTTCCCTCGGGAACGTCTTACCGGAATAAAAAGTATCCTATTTTCTAACCCCTAGTCAAGGTCAAGCCGTATGTTTCGAATCCGTCCGGCCGTTCAGGCGTGAAGGTGTGACAACCAAAATGCATTATCATATTTTAAATATGAGCAAGGATAAGAATAAAAACTAGTCTATATAATTTATTTGCAGTAGGCAGTGTTATATACGTTACATTAATGCAACATTGGTGTTCGTAGGTACTTGAAACAGATATTGAATTCCGACTCGGCACGTTATCGATATGTAGGTACATTGATATACTACATCTCATCACTAACGTATGTGGAGGTGTTCGTTACTCAATCACTCGCCTTTGCCAATCTGCATTCTAATCCAATATTCTGAATCCCAATATTCTGCTGCTGATGCAACAGAATATACTCATATATACCTATCTATAATATATTATATATTCATTTTACTCTATAGATTTTTTTTTCCCATTTTCTTAAGTTCTCGACATTTGAGGGCAACACTAATTAAGACAAATGCTTATAATTGAATGATTATCTTCTTCTATTATATGTATAAAAAACGAACAAACGCACCTGAACCGAAAGCACACGTGCGTGTGAACCCTCGGTGCGCGAGTCCGACTCGCTCTTGCCCGGTTTTTTTTCTCCTCTCTTTGTTTTTAACTTCCTAATTGGTACACGAATATTAATGTAACATTAAATAGCCGCGGGCCAGGTCGGTCGCATTATCCTGTTCAATAGATCTGACCACTGAGCTCTGTCAGGAGCACATGGACCCCCCAAAGAGACCAGTGAAGCGTATTACCGTGCCCAAAAATCGTAGCTCGACGGGCTAGAAAAAGGGAACCATTTTCTACATCTGAATTAGTACAAATACAATTGAATAATGGGGATTTTTTTCTCATAAACCACCTAGACTTTTCCGTAGTTTGTATTTATTATTTCCGTATTTTTTAGGCTTTTCAATTAAATGAATTATTAAATATCAACATTATTCTATTGCTTATTGCATTATTTAATTTCCATTTGTCTAATAAATTTGAAGTTTAAACTGCGAGAGAAATGTGGTCAGATTGTGGTCGGTCAATTTAGGATCCACTTTAATAATAATTAGGGGAGCATGATAGAGAGGACCGCACACCACAAAAGGGAAAATTAATTTAGAAATAATTTCCCCGAAACTCTCAAGCAATTAAACGCGTGCAAACATAAGAATGAAACTGAATTCAGAGAAAATACTTGCTTTCATTCTTAATGTCAGGTATTTGAGAACGGCAAATACAGTTTTTGTCTGCTTTGACTACATAAATGAAATGATGACTAATCATGTCGTAATTACACAATTGTCGCCAGAAAACTTTAATTAAGTATGCCTCAGACTCCGTGTCGCTCGAAAAAGGCTACCTATATCTGAAACCTTATTCTCGCATCACAATCGAATGTGTTACAATTTCTGTAGCTATCGAATCAATATATGGGTCGGGAATATCATTACAGAGCCCCTTGAAAGTCTCTTACATTAAAAAAATGATCCTTCGTAAAAATATAAGGAGTAGGTTTGTTCCACATTTTTTTTAAATTTATTCTACCACTTACTGTAACCTGCTCTTAGGATTTTAGTTTAAGTTAGCTACGAAGTGCGTACGTAGTATGTAGGACTAAGTTGTTTTAAAAGGGTTTAAAGTTTTCTCTCCACGGAGGGGTTTACACACTTTCGTGGTCTCCCTCTTATCTATCTCACTCGCGTTGTCGGTCGTGCGTACCTACTGTGAAGAGCCCTTGAACTAGTTTCACCCCTTATGCTCGGGTGCCACCTTAACGCTATATGCTCGTCTCGCTTTTAAGTAAAAGCTCGTAGTAGTGAAGGATTCCACAAGATAAAAAACACATTTTTTTTACGAAGAATATTCATAAAATCATTACATTTCTACTGAATTCTTAGCCAAAAACTTTGTTTTATTATCAAGAAGAATTTAATAAGGTCTCAAAGTAAATAATTAGTTTAAAAAATATCAGAACTCCTCAAAATCGAAGCTTATTTGGCTGATTTAAAATAGTCCTTACTCCAAAACAGTCCTAATAGAATAGAATTATATATTTCAAAAAACCTCTAGACTTCACACGTTAACACTGCTATACTGTTACTCATGCATAGAATATCAGAAATACAGAACAGCGTACTTAGGGTCACCGTCTTATTTGCTACGGGCCGCAATCTGTAGTTGTAGAATCTGAACGCTTTACTTAGGTCCTGCAAACTTTCATTAAGAGTAGGGACGGGCTCAAATAGCTCGCGAAATTTTCTGAGTTTTTGCAATGCCACGAACGTGAAAAAGTTAAGTTATTTAGTGATTTTTCTAGCCAGGAACCTTTGCGGGCGCACAGCGAAGAACCTACCAAAGTTTCATCACAATCGGGAACGCATAGAATACAAACATTCATTTTTATTTATATAGACTATGCCAAGTTCAAATTGTCCTATTGAATGACAATTTCACGAATTTTGATTTTAATTGTTATAATTTTGTAAATATATTATATCATTTTTTACTTTCGCGAATTATATATCTACCTGCTTATTTTTATCAACATACAACCTGACCCCTGACTTGCAAATTGCAAAAATAACATGAAAAGAGACTACATTTTTTGTTTGAAAACTTCATTATAGCCAGGAAATAATTGAGCCTCAAGAAAAGCGTTCATCCAACCCTTTGCAAATTGTGAACAAAGATTGTAGTAGCAGATAAGGTTTCCGTCATAAACATTGCAGCTTTTAATCATGTTAATTTTCTTATTTACTTACTGTGAAAAATGTTGCCTATATTTATTTAGTTATGAAATGCACACAGCAGAGGCATCGCGGCAGACCTCGTAGAAGATGACGAAACGAGCAGGAGAAAACGAACGACCAGTAGTCCACATTAGCCATGGATCGAAATAACTGGAAGTCAAGGGGCCTTTGCCCAGCAGTGGGATGACGCAGACTAAAGTATCAGTATTGTGCGGGGAAACAGGGGAAGGTTGAGGTATGGCAGGGCTAAGAAACACTGACCATAGTTTAGAAAAAAAAAAATTAAAGATTTCGATCGTCAAATTATTTTGTCATAATTTTGACTGCTGTTCAGAGAAAAAGAGAAAAAGAGGAAAGAACAAGAGAAGAGGGAGGGGGGGGGAGGAGAGGGATTGGAGGAGCATCACATAAAGATTGGAGCAGTTTTTCTTGTTAAGATTTAAGTCAGAGATCTTTTTTGATGTTTATCATTGTATGCATTTGTGGCATGTGGCAAATGAAGGTAATTTCTTTACATTTGCGTTGGTGATACTCATTCAATGAAGAAAAAACAGTTTTCTGGTTATGTTTGTTAGTATCGGGAAACGGGAGAATAGAAAAAAACATTTAATCGCAGCGTTATTCATTTCCGTTTGCAATCAGAGCTTTTTCGTTAATTCGTACGTTTATTTATTGCTCTTTGTGTGTTTAAACATGCGGAAAAAACTTCGAACTGAATATTAATTACGCAACCGGTAACCTGTATTTGTAATTGGGAAACGTGGTTCTCAGTAAACCAGCGGGCGGGCATTGTAGTGTTTACTTTGCATGAAATCTGGAAAATGGATATAAATACGAATAATTTATTTGCTTAAATCACAGGTGTATATAATATTAAACGTACACGAGAATTCCTAAAAGTCTGAATTCCTGAGTGGATACTTACCTCTCCCAATTCATTGTCCTAAGAGTGTGTGACTCGTTATCGCATAACAAACACTTTTGCTTGGTCGGCTGATAGAAAAAGTGCAGGAAAAAATGTTCCGGCCAAATACTCGCACTGGGCTGGAAGTCTCGACAGAGATAACGACAAAATCGCTAACTTTCGATCGCTGATTACTAACGAATGAACTGGGTTGCAATAATGATGCTTGCCAGAAACGCATCTTGGATGTAGAGACTTGCTTTACTCGCAAGCATCATTATTGCAATCGAATTTATTCGTTAGTAATTAGCAATCAAAAGTTAACGATTTCGTCGCTATCTATGTCGAGACTGCCGGGCCTGGTCGAAGTGGGTGGCGTATTATATGATGTTAGTAAAGAATGTGTCAGTGATTCAGAAAACTTCTGAAATACTGACACACATTCGTTGCTAGTTGGTGTAACGTTCAAGCGACGATCAACCTCTTGTTCATCACAATGCGGAAATCGAAACCGCATCCTCATGCGGTTTCGATTTCCGCATTGTGATGAACACCTGGGTTGACACAGAATTTATCGTGGGCACAGATGCTATTTGTTTTTTTTTAATAAAAAAAATTGGTTGTTTGTAAAGTAGGTTTACGATCGAGATGTTTACGTGATAACGTCTCTTTTACAAGTTTATTCAAGAATGTTAATTGTTAGTAAGTAGGCTATTTTATTCACCCTTTTTTGTTGCAATTGTTGTAACACTTCACTTGCACTTCACATTTTGTTTCACTGTTAAACATTCAACGAAAACTTAACCGCACGAGAAAATCTCCATTCGTTTGTATGCCGCTAGAGTGAGAGAGACGGAAGATCGGTCCACTCACTCGAACGCTATGCCAGCCTCCGCTCGTGAGGATTCCGCGTGACAAGTTTCACGGAATGACTGGCAGCGCTCGAGATGAGACGGGAGATCGGTCCGTCTCTCTCTCGTTATACCTGCGATCGCGCTCGTGAGGTTTTGGTGTGACACAAGTTTCTGAACATGTCACCCGACTAAAACGATTTTAAAGACGTTATCACGTCAAAAAAATTTGGCGTACTGTTTGCTGCCTACCACAGCAATACTTCTATTATTTAATTTTTGCATTCTGATATGCAAGTGTTTTTGCTTATGTTGGGCATACGAAAAAACACTTGCATATTATCAGGATGCAAAAATTTTGTTGGGGCCACTTGACGGTTTGGGACGCCCGAGCCATCATAGAAGGGCAGGTAGCCAATCCATCAATTTTATTACACGACAACCCATTTCCTTTGGGCTACCGCCAACAACTTAAAGATTTCTTTAATATTTCAACAGAACAAAAAAAAAAAAACAAAAAAAAAACATTCGTTGTTGCTATTCTGATTCCCTGCGGAAACGCAAATACCTAGCTGGATGCCTGAAATAATTCCTAATATATTCCACTAAATAGAACGGTACCAAATATCGCAGCCAATAGAGCGTGTAAGTTGAATAGTGCGGTATCAATAAACTATGTATAATTAGGATACAGGTAGGGAAGTACCTTCGAACCCGCTGACCTCATTCGATACACCGTACCCATGTGGGTTCGGGTTTTATAAAGATGGGAAAATAGGTAACTATATACATGTCCCTCGGCGCCGCTCCAGTTATATCTCAAAACGACACTCGTCTTAGTTTGGCTGGCACAGCTTGATAACGTATATAGAAAGTTTAGAAAGTTAACAAAAATAGAGATACAATTAGAATTTTTATTTGGCTCTTTATATTTAATTGATTTTTATCGAAACATGAACAATATACTTCTTTGAGATACATAGGTATATAAGTATGCACTTTCCACTGGAGACTGTAACATAATTCAAAAGAAACAGGACTATAAAATAAGCGATTTTATACTGACATAGTCACCAACATTATCATTAATACTGAAAACGGGATAAGTATTTACTGTGTATACTGTTTGTTTGGAGTTCCCGATATTTGATTTCAGCGCTGTTGCAAGCATCATGATCACGGATAAACTGAAGCAACAGCGCGGAAATATCGGGAGCTTATAATATCCAGTAAACATGGTAAATATCACGTTTTCAGTGTAAATTATAACATATAAGCCCAATGAGTTCTGCTTCTTTTTTGTAAATATATTCTTTTTTAAACTGTGCAGTGTTAAATAATTATACTCAAACGAAAGTTGGAACGCAACAATTCAAGTGGCTTTCCATATTCAAAATACCAATTAAACATGAAAAGTCGAACAGATTTCAAGTATATTCTACCTTTTCCACTCATTCGCTCGTTTGTGAGAGCATAACATACATCTTATAATTAATTAAACGATACATGATATTTTCCTTTCACGAATATTGTTGACCAATTACATAATAAGAGCAGCACTTATTTTTAATGGACGGCTGGAGGCCTACCCTCATTGTACCCTCAGTTCCCGGCTTCCCTAAAAATTATCGACTTCTTACCTGCCTTTTAGCATATTTAGATTTTTTTTAAAGAAAATTTTGTCTGGAGCCCGTTTAGTCATTTACTTTAATTAGTCATTTTACTTTAGTAATTAATTTCATTTAAGTGTTTGTAAGCGTGCCCCGGTTGACAATAAATTAATTTAAAGTTAAATTATTTTAAGGCGTTATGACTGGGGTGCCCTGACGAGGTGTATGTAAATGGAACTTTCAACGGGATCTGCTCGACTCAATACAAAAGGGTTCTTTTGTTCAGAAATAGTAAGCAACTGGCGTCGTGGTAATCAAGGCTTTCACTTAGTTGATAGTATTACAATTAAATTATAGTTGAAAATATATTAAATTTCGATCACAATTTTGTAAATATTACTTAGAAACAGTTTGTAGGTACACAGGAGTTATTGATTTTCAGACAATTCTATTTCGGCTGATAGGTATAATTTCCATTCTCAATATTCATAGCACAGATTCCCGTTGCTACGTAATCTTTATGCCAACCTATCTGTTTCATAATACTTTAATCAAAGCGACGTTGTTCTTAGCTTATTGAAGTATCATGAACGGTATTCAGTAATAAATCATAATCACGCTTCATTTCAATGTTTACGCAGCTGAAACGCGACTTTGTTAGAAATGACCTCACCTGGCAAAGATATTAATATTCTGAACGCTTCAAAATATAGTACAAACGGCTCCGCCAACGTTTTCATCGACAAATCTCGTTGTTTATATTTGGAGCAAATTGTTTTGTCTCTATATTGTTTTGTTTGCAAAAAATATAGACTCGATAGTTCTATCATTACCATGGAGTTATAAAACTGGGAAGGGAAGGATCAGTACATGATATTGATTCAACACCTCTGCTCTGACCAAACACATTACACGCTTTACACAAGGGACTGACTCTGGTAAATTACTGCCGCAGAATACGAATTCATTTACAACAGGAAAACCCGAACAAATTGAAACGCTGATGTATTTGTGCAGTACAATTTTTGATAGAAAAGAAGTTTAAACCCTTTTCAGTCACATAAACCGTGTGGTGGACCGCTCCCAGAATATTTGTCTTCCCTGCCATTATTGAAGCTAATAACAAAGAGGTAATAACGAGAAAAACGTGCGTAGATATTTCATAAAATCTGAGACAAAACCTGTTGGGGTACATCAAAAAGATGCGTCGAATTAGTTTCCATTGTCCCGCTCCGGTACGACCCCGGCTTCGATGCCTCACTTACAAATTGTTGGCGTGGCGGTTGCAAGCCGCTCCACGCCGCTTCACGCCACCACGCGTACGACGTCGCACCGGCTTGGCGCCGTTGTTACAACTCTCATTCAATTACAACCTCCGAATAGTTTCGTACAATTTGACAGCTGAAGTGGATGTTGCTTTGAATTGAACATTTCTCAGTTACAGTCACAATCCAATATTCAAGAGTTAATTTGGAGCAGACTTGAGCGTACCATGTTTATCTTATTTGTTAAGTTTAGTGAACTTCAGATACAAATTGACTTAAAATGTAGTTACAAGTTACCGAATGGATGGAGGCACTGGTATTACGTTCAATAAAGTTAATTAACTGACCGAACTCGTAGAGTGCGGAACATAGGGAGTGTGTAACGTGTGTCAACAATGTTGTTATTGTCTATTTTCCTACATCTGGAGTGTCAGTTAAAGGACCCTGACAGGCATCAACGAGATTTCACGTCTCTTAGCCCAGTGGAAATTAACATTAAAATTGCAAAGCTTGACGTAGTTCTGCATTTTTGATATGTTGTATATACATATCAGTTAGGGTGATGTGAATCCAAATTTGCAACCACGAAAATCATGTGCTCGCTGCGCGTTATGCGATAAACTGCGAAATTTTGGGACTTTTCGCATTTTTTGTTCGATAACTCCAAAATTATGGATTTTTAACAAATAACATTTCAGAGTTGTAAAATTTGCAACAATTTAAGTTCAACCGCAGCTCTAAACATCTTATAGGGACCAAGATATGGCTCTTCAAAGTTGTGCTCCCGTCCGAAGCCAAATATTGGCAAATCACTGGTTCTTTGAGGAAAGTCATCAATAAAAAGTAATAGTACTTTTCTTTCATTTAAGCATAAAACGAAGTCTGTGAGACTAATAGTTCACGCACAATCTTGAAAAAGCGAAAAGAAGGTAAAAATAACTTTTGAAAAATTGAGACAAAAGACATTATCATTAAAATTTAATCTATTTTGATATGTTGTATAGATCAGATAGGGTGATGTGAATCCAAATTTGCAACCCTGAAAAACTTGTGCTCGCCTAGCACCACGGGACAATTGACATTTGTGACGTCGATTTCTACTGGCCTATCAAATCTTATCAAATTATATCAATCGACACAGGGTGATCGCCAAATTTTATGTGCAATATACTTCCGTGCGTCATGCTGTTTATTAACAATAAAACAGCAATTAAATTTGTAATAACTGAACGAAAAACCTCGCGATACCAGGCTGAGGCCGTGTTTAGTGAGATTAGAACATTTAGAACTATTGGCAAGGTGCCCGAGAATGTTAACTGTTTGTAATAAGTTCCAGCTGATTCTACAAACTCCTTCAATATACACCAGAACAATGTCTTACTTCAACTTAGGGGGATCGGTCGGAACTTGTGTTGTTGAACTTGAGAGGTGTGCGCTGTTCTCTGTTCACATTTGTTCGAAGAGACGACGCTGATAAGATGGATAGTATACCACGTGAGATTTTAGTTAGAAAATGGTTCTAACGTTCACACCTAGTACAAAACATGTTTTATAAATACATTTAGAGGGTGTAAAGTCCTCTCAGACCCATAACGAAGCTGAAAGGCACTTGTTCTTCCCGTCATTGCGATATTTTTTTTTCTAGACCATACCCCACCTTCTAGCTACGGTTTAAGGTTGTAGCTTTACTTTAAATATAACTCCATGACCCGTTTACTAGTCAATGCATCCATTAGCACAATGTTTTGGGTATGCGTTACAATGAGTTTTACAGTTAAACGTGATTTTGCAGTCCAAATAAAATCGTTTCTCAGAAGTAACAATAAGGCATAAGGCCTTATTACATTACACGATTTGTCGGGCCCTGCCTGCAGGTATAGGGAAGTGTAATAAGAAAAAGGGAGTTAGGGTCCCTAAATCGAGTGGTCGAGTGGTCCCGACCGCCTGCTTCCCTGCCGCGCTGTCGATCGTGTAGTGTAATAAGCGGCAGGGAGCTAGGGAGCTCAGTTGCGTGGCCGCAAGCGCAGAGACAACACGTCTGGTCGATCTACTTTATTGATATACAGGATGTAAACCACCTCATCACGAAGCCGTCAACCAAGTATTCTGTACATCAAACTAAATAACTTTACGCAAAAATTATTGCTGGGAAACGACTTTTTTGGGGTGAAAAATCATGTTTTGTGACAGAACTCAATGCGACGCACTCAAAACATTGCGCTGGTGGATGGATTGAATAGTACGGGGGTACTGTAGGTGTTTAAAAGTTGGAACTTTGACCCCCAATATCTCCGTAACTAGAAGGTTCCCAGGTATGGTGTAGAACAAAAAAATGATCGCAATGATGGAGAGAACAAGTGCCTTTCGGCTTCGTTAAGAGGTGTTTTACACCGTTTGTACCGAGAAATGCCTTATCTCTGGAGAAAGGAGCACAAGGACTATTCAAATAAAGACATGAGAAGCGAAGGCTTCAAAGTACTCCCAGAAATTTCAACAAACAAGAACAAAAATACATATTAAAAAATATACTTTTTCTCTTAGGCGCAAATATTTTTTCTTTCACATTTTCCTTTTCTTCGCTAAAGCAATTTTTTGACGTCTAGATAAAGTCGGCGCCATAATCCTAGACGTGCAATCATTTCCACGTTCGAGTAAGGACTGAGGTCGGACGCGATTTCTAGTTTAAGTGTAATAAGGCCTTTAGATTGATATACAGAACGCCTGGTTGACGGTTTCGTGAAGGGTCCGCTTACACCTGGTATTTTACTGGCAAAAAGGCAAATCCCATAAACTCAATGAAGGTGCAAGAAATGAGGAAGTAAAATATTTGTAATAGAGACAACACCCCGGCAGACAATACGAGCGCCGCGGTGAGGCTCAAGTGTTAACTGTTTACCGTACAAACTTCCAAACGATTGTCCTCTGTTCATTGCGTAATTCCTAATTAAATGTAACTTTAGTAGCTGTTTTCGATTCAGCAGGAATTTAAGTTCGATTTTCGTTTCGGTTTAAATAATTTATTCATTCCTCAAATCGATGCATGAGTGTTGTTGCTGACTAATTATTTTTCTTATTTTATTTTGGTTCTGTATGCACATGATTAAAACAATAATTTTGTGCAGATTAAAATTAAATATTTGCACACCATATGTAATAATAGAATGTGAAGGGGCCATTATAGTTTTAAGATCATACTTTGTAAACCTACATTCTGGCAAATAAATAGATTTTGATTTTTATTTCGTAGTGTTTCTTTTCATAATCGGAATGGATTATATGATGGTTGTAAAAAAAACTAAATTATCTACATATTTTTTAATCTAACTTTATTGATAATAAAGTACTGTTTTAGACTTTCACGGTTTTTCACTGCACTTAAAGTACTTACGGGATGATATCCGTGATCACGGAAACACGGAAAACACGGAAAACCGAAAACCGGAACCACGGATATCATCCCGTAAGTACTTTAAGTGATAATAAAGTATTCTGAAAAACCCCGTTTATTCTGTCAATTAATTTACTAAACATGTAACAAATAGCAACAGGCAACATATCATTAAAATCAAAGCAGCGAAGTGCCCTAAAACATCTACAGCCTTATTTGCAGTTTGTTTACTAGTTAGATCACAAATCCTAATTTTGTACAACAAAAATAAATTTAAATCAGTACCCTACTATCTTTTGTGCCAGTCTTGAGTATCGTCACATTTTTTGTCATTACTGCGAAAGTCGAGTAAAAGGTCCGGGGTTAGTAAGGATAAACTAATTAGAGTACATCGTGGTACCTACATTACGAGTCGGGCTGGGCGTAATGTTCCCCTTTAGTTACCGTTTTAATTGCCTTTTAAACCCAAAAAATGAGCGGGCGTGTCTTACTAGCTTGTTTTGCTTAAGATAAACTGCAGTAAGTTTTGTACGTTCATTTTAATTAAGTCCTTTAGTAAACAGTTTACATAATATCATTAAAAACATACTAAGCATCACTTTTTAAACGTGCGTAAAATTTGCACTCAAGGTACTTGTGGTGAAAAAAACAAACATTTCAGCAATTACGTATCTACATCTGAAGCTAAGTTCTGGCGCATTTGCAAAACCGGGCCCTGCGAGGCTGCCATCGCTACACCAAAAGCGTTATTACTTTGTACACCGGGTATGGCATCACAAGCTCATATATGATGCTAAGTGTGCTGCTATTCCGGGCGGACTTGTCTCTTATAGCCGTTAACCTGCTGCATCCAAACTTTCACATTAAACTATATTACTTATTAAGCAGAAAATATGGCAAAAGTACCATCTACAAACGAAATCTAAAAGACAGACACCCCTATATGCCGCAAACTGAAGGAAATACAGTTGTCAGAATACTTGAAGCGAGTATTTACCGAATTTACATATTTAACGTTTGTTTCACGGCTGAGTAGATATAAGAAACACGAAGCTGAGATATAGGGAATCTTTTCGTCAGTTCTCGACATCGTTTGTGCTTGTCAGGGGAAAAACGTCCAAGTTTCCAAAGCAATAGACAGAAAAATGCACGTTAATAGATAGATACACACAAACAATAGATTTTTGAGTGTTCAATGGCATTGTTGGTAAATCGCCAACAAAAACGTGTTATCTGGCAATAGGTAGATTGTAATGCATACACAATCAAATTTGGAATTTTGATTTGCATACAAATGAAGGTTTTGGGATCGCCGACTATTGCGTCGTTGTCAGGGCCCTTATCACTAAATTTTGTACGTACCCCAGACTACGCAGGCATTCCAAATAGGTTTTGACAGAAATCTTTAACGATAATGACCAGAAAACTTTCACTTTAAGCTGTGAAAGAAAAGAAAAAGCATTTATTAGCCCGCACAGGACAAAACACAAAAAAACTTGTTTAATTATCAACACAACTAATTTTTACAAAAAAAAACAAAAAGGGAAACGAAATTGGACCTGTACGAGGCCAAAAGGCTGTGCAAATCAGTACAAGCAATTTGACAAGACCATACTCATTAGACTTTATCCTAAGCACAAATCCAACATATTGGATTATTCCACAAATCCCCACCGACAAATCTCTCCCAGTGGGGATGGTTACGTTTTTTTTCAGAAATCCCCACTTGTTAATTAATATCAGCCTAGTGAGGATTTTTGGAAAAATAAACAACAATACCCGCCAGATGTTGTTGTTTCAAAATTTAATAGAAAAAGAAGTCTCTATAAATATCTCTATATACTCAAGTATCAGATCTGCGTTTTCGATTAAGTTTCCAAACATGCACGTTTGGAAAAACAAATGTGTTTTTGGAAAAACAACATTAACATTCACACATAAAGTTCGGTTTGCGTTACAACTTGAAACATTTTTATGATATTTTCAATTGTACTATGTTAGTACTATTATTTATTCTGTAGTAGCCGTTGTAGTGGTAATAACATCAATGAATAACATGGATTTAAACGTGTTATACATCCGTAACAGGTATTTGTAACTCTTGCAGACAGCATATTTTGTATTATTATTAAAAAAAACTAACCTCTAAATTTCAGAAATATTTTATGACATCCATCCAACCTTTGGCATTGATAATAATGGTAGGATTTAAAGGAGGCGTGTCGCAAGACGCGCGTAGGTCGTGGTGGAGACGTTAGCATTACAATTTCTTCGTATTAGAGAATGGCCTAATGGCGCTTCAAGCAGCTTTCAAGCTCAACATTCGCTATTCTTCAATGATTCTAAGAAAAATCTATTTTTATATCATTGAAGTACTCAGTATCACTTTCAGACTCTTTGAAAACATGCAAATAGACATCTTTCTTTGTTACCCATAGCGATGCGAAGGAATATTTTTACATACAGTGCACAGTATATATTTTTATAAAATAACTATTGCCTGCGACTCCGTTCGCGTGGAAATTTAGAAGTTTAGGTATATGTGGGAAAAAAGTAGCCTATATTCCAGAATACAATCTATCTCTGTGCCAAATTTCATCCAGATCGGTACCACCGTTCTGGCGTGATTGAGTAACAAACATCCATCCATTAGAACTTTCACATTGATAATATTAGTACGATTTAACGGGCGGACATGTTTATGCCAACTTTGAGTTGTTAACAATAGGCGACAACGAGTTCTGCAAACTGTATCTAGGCTCAACAGTTCACACAGCAAAACAAACAAACTGCGATAGCCACAGACACGTCGCATCAAGTTGCGAACTACATTGACGTATTGTGTGCCACATTGGGCATGAAGGCGCGCCGATCGAATATATCGCTGATAGACACTAAATTGTGTATTATCATGGCCAGACAGCCGTAAATACGCTCACTTATTTCCAATGATGTGGGTCTCCAAAATAAACAAGTATTCTTTATCATCATCGTATTCTGTTCTCAGTTCACACGCGTTTTATATTCAGTTCGGATACAACCTTTAGGTTCACCCCGTACGTCGAGAGGTTGTGCACGCCAAATTAAGCGGACTCTACCCATGTTTATTTTTAATATTATGATATCAATGTATATTACAGTAGCAGAGCAACATTTAAAAAGTTTTCTTACCTTGCTACTAAAATATACATCGCGTTCTGTGCTAAGACGTTACCTATACATACCTATACCTACCAAAATCTTCAGACATATTCCGCTTCAACATTTGAATATTATTAAATTTTCTCTTCGTGTGTTGTTCTCAGCCGTGCCTTAAACCTTTGCTGTTCGTGAAATCGTGATGTTATGTCAGAAACATGTTTTGACTTGTTAAGGTTAATAACTTACGAGTGCCTCTGTCGAGTACGTATGTGAGGAGGAACGAGTGGTTTGTGTTAAAGCCTCTTGAGAGAATATTATAATATCGAGCAGCTGTAGTTTTATGACGTACTATAAACAATTTTTCAGATATAAATGTTTAACAGAGGTAGGAGCAAATGCGCCTGAACTGACGCAACCACCAGTGGTGGTAGATGCAACAAATAGTTGCAACTACCACCAGTGGGGACAGACCGGTGGGGGTAGGCGGGAATAAAAACTTTTACATAGTTTATATTTGGGCATATACTGAACACATGTAGTAAAGACTATTCATATAAACGTCTGGCTTGGTACGTACCAAGTGATGTTCATTTATTACTCTTTATTTCACTATTTACTCTGTACTAACTTACCGTTGTTCCCCATTTCGGCGAGGCCTCTCGTTTCGTCTAAAAACCAATTTCGTTTGATCGATCTCTTGGCTCCGACAGTAACCCTTTATCATTTTAATACTTGTTTTAATTAACATTTTGTTTGCTATGTTTCATTTCAATTTAAATAAACATTTATTAGACTTGTTGTTCGTATACGCAGATGATATAAGGTAACATCTTATCATGGCTGTTTAACAATTAATTAACACATTTACTGGAGCGTACGTAGACATCATTAATTAGCAGAGATCTGAATTAGTAGAGTTAATTTGCTTAAGCTTCAAGAAACGAAGTAGCATGTGACTATATCTACCGCATAAAACTATTTTTATTAATGCTGTAAAAAATTAGAGGGAGGTTACCTACCTCTCAACAGACTGTAAGTATGGGATTCTCTGAAGTCTGTTAATTAAATTCTGTGAATCGAAGTAACAGCATCGGCGAAAGCTTATAAAATTCTATGAAAGATTAATTAACTATCCACCTCAGTCCGTCTCTTGGAAAACCAGATGTTCAATAATTGATTTTAAAGCTGCAGCTTTTAATAACGCTACGGTCCGTAAGGCAATCTCTTCTTAATCCTTACTATTTACCAATTCACGGGTTATAATAGCTGAATCGAGAATATTTAAACGATCAGCTTATTTCTATTATCACTATAGGGACTGGATAGCATCCCAGAGCGTGTCACACTTACAATCACAACACCGTTTAGTTTGTTGCTTAAACAACTGTCATTGCGGTGTTGACAAGAGACTTTTTCAAAATATTTTTCAAATCCTTCAAAATTACGGATGTGAATGAAAGTTTTATGTAATTGGGGTGAGATATTTATCTTAGGGGCTCTAAACAAATCGCTTTGAAAGCGTTTCGTTTTCTAACGCCTTTTAGCTTTCTAAGCTTAATTAATTAACTAATTATGTTAAAAAAAGTTCCGGGTTTCAGATTGACTGAAATCTTGCATAAATGTTTAATTTGGATGACAATGTATGGACAGCTAAGTGAAGTCATTCTGAAACCAATAAGCGGAATCCCAAGGATGGTGGACTTGTGATTTTTTTATGCAAAATATATCAAATGAAAGGGTTTGTTTAGCAAAATACGAGAAAAAAAATGACGTCACTAAAGCTACTAAAGCATTTTATATCTACAATGAAGTTCAACGGGATTGACGTAAGCTTTTAGTATCAATGTCAATCCAATACATTGTTTACTTTTACAACAAAGAAAATAAGAAGTCAATTATTTCATTCAAGCTTGACTAGAAAGGCGGTCTGCCTATTGTGGCCAAGAAATCTCATGTTCTGATATTCGTGGACTCTGCTGATAAATAGGTACAAAAAATGGGTGTAAATATACCCTTGACAAAGCCGCTAGACACCCTGTTCTCCCCATCATCGCGATCATATTTTTTTCTTCTAGACCATACCTATCTATATCATATCTTCTAGTTCATCATTTTCATCATCATTTCAGCCGAAAGACGTCCACTGCTGGACATAGGCCTCCCCCAAGTGTCGCCACATTGACCGGTCCCATGCGACTCGCATCCAGCGGACTCCAGCAACCTTCACCAGGTCATCGGTCCACCTAGTGGGAGGTCTTCCAACGCAACGTCTTCCGGTTCGCGGTCGCCACTCCAGAACTTTTCGGCCCCATCGGCCATCCGTTCTGCGAGCAATGTGTGCTGCCCACTGCCACTTAAGTTTGGCAATTCTTCGGGCTACGTCGGTAACCTTGGTTCTCTTGCGGATGTCTTCATTTCTGATTCGATCGCGCAAGGAAACTCCGAGCATAGCCCTCTCTATTGCCCTTTGGTTCTTATCTTCTAGTTAGTCGGAGATATTGAGGGTGAAAGTTCCAACTTTTTCACAAGTTTTTCTTAAAATACCTCCACGACCCCCGTACTATTCAATGCATTTATCAGCACAATATTTTGAGTGCATTACATCATGAAACGTGATTTTTCACCCAAAATTTCCGAGTTTCCCACCAATATTTTTTGCGTAGAGTTATTTGGTTTGATGTATGGAATGCTTGGTTGACGGCTTCGTGAATGGTATGTTTACACCTTGTATTATAACTAAAGTACTTACATTAAGTATGATGATGAAAAAATCCAGGGTGAACAAGAACGAGGTGATCGGGTTGAAGTTCAGCTGAAACAAATAAATGGATTAAAGTACTTTTACTGTGACAAAACTAACAAAATAAGAAATATAAACGTAGTAAAATATAAAATGGCTTGGGCACTTTAAGCTATTATTTAATGCTATATCTCATCGCTTTATCTCAGTGTTTTGTGGTACAAATCGAGCCTTAGTTAAAAAAGTATTTGAATCGAGCTACGCAAAATAAGATGTCTACGAAAACCGTAGCAGCTCTACGGATTTCGTAGCTCGTGGCATATAACATAATTGAATTATTTCAATGCGCTAATAATAACATACAGAACCACAAATATTATACTGTATTCACAAAATATAATTTGGTATTGTTATGAAAGCATTTTACGAACAAAGCCGCTATACTCGTAGATTCGATTACAATTATGGCGAGTAAAACAAAATTAAAAACGAGCAGCGGTAATTCAAGGCGCTGCTCTAAATATACCATGTAATCAATAATAGTAATTAAAACTTATTCAGTGGTAATAAATTGTTTTACGAATACTTAATTATTTAATAGGCACGAATGTGTAAAGTTATGTTGTGACTTTTTTAGTACAAAATTTTTGCTTTTAAAAGTAGATAATTATTTGATTAGACCTCGATTTTTAATTAATTGGAATTATTAAAGTAGCTATGGTAGAAGGTATCTTTGAAATTACCAACAAAATAAAAACTGTATTTTAAACGAATAACTACAATAAGTTTCTTCTCTTATTTATCTGGTATAATTCCATCGATGTCGATATGTGATTGATACGAATACGCTTCCTCGAATAAAGCCCAATAAATGCATATTTTTATTCATATTCATTTTCATTGGGTTCCACAACATTTACTTTGCATTCGTAAAATAATAAACTACTGTGAAAATGATACCAAAAGGAACTTCTTTAGGTATGTACTTTAGTAGAGCAGGAGCTCGTAGCTAAATCATGTTAAGCCATGCCTAGGTTGGTCTGTGGATCGGTGACCACCACATACCGAGTTTATTCCGTACCTCGTTGGTCTCGACTGGCATATGTAGATCTTTGACTGCCGTTATAGGTAGTCAGTGGCCAGTGGTAAGACAGGTTCTCATACCAGGGTAATACGATACCCCTTATTGGTTGCCATAAAATCAACTATACGTCTTTTTTTTTTAGATTTCGCTTTGGAGCTTATCACACCAGTATAGACGTCAATTAGTAGAAGTGATTAGTTTAAGGATTGCATTACTGTTTACGGAGAACTACATGTCACGCCAACCGCAACTCATTAGAGTTAATCAAACCAAATGGCTATTTGCTTCATCGTTTCTCGATATTCGGGTACCCAAATGACTATCCCAATTTGGTAACCCAATACGGTATTTACTCAAACAATTTTAGTCGTAAACCTCTATTGGAGTGTCGATAACATTTAGGGTTAGTTTGACCAAGTTAAAACCTAGCTGGTCGGACTTGTAGGTACCTACTCAACTTCGTTAATTTAGGTACACGTGGCTATTCAAATTCGAGCTTTCTAGTAAGTCTAATTGCGTCATTAATAACATTTACAAAATTGCTTTACCGTTTCAGATTCTGCTAAAAATATCGCTCCGGTCCACGTTTAGTAAAAAAGCCACGAGCATAGCCGATGGCGATTGAATACTGGAAATAAATACATAATGCACGGATTTTGAATTTGAATTGTATATTTCCATTGACGTTTCTATTTCTAGGCGGGTCCGTGTCATCGCTTCTGTGTGGATTCGGAAACCATTAAAATTCATTAGCAGTTATCACTGACATTCAACCACGGTTATACGAGTACCATTGAGTTAAGAACTATGAGTTGCTTAAACAACAAAGTAAGTATTATGAAACTTAAAAATTATAATACTACGACCGATAATTCAGTTGCTAAAGTGTGTGCAGTTGAGAAAAGCAATGTTTTCATCACAACTGCGAATTCATTCACCGCGTGACATGCACTTGACCGGATTTTCTTTGTTTCTCGATTTACTTATCAAGAAATACCCAAGTAAGTTCAAAAACCAGCACACCTGAGAGATATTTCTCGACGGCATGTAAAGCCAAGTCAGAGGCCCATGGGCGGCATAAAAACTCTGACACCAAGTTAAGCACTAACCACACGAAAAAGATAGAAAGTTCAATCGTCACTGAAAATTATTATGATGTTTGCAAACTGCGGACAACTGAGCAGTCAGCTGTGTATTTTTAAATATATATTGAATGTCCCGTGAGATTGGAAACAACTGTTGATGGCAACTTCGTTGCAAACAAACATGGGAACTCGTCGGAACCTTCCTGCTCGATTATCGTCGGTAAATATTGATTTCACAATGATGTCGAATGTTTGCCACTAGAAAACGAACTTTCTCACGATATAATTATTAGTTAATTCGATGCTTTCGTAATATTTTCTAGCACTGTTAAGGTAGAAAATTGTATTCACTATTATTTTTGTGCTAAGATAAACATTTAATTAATAATGTAATTGGCTCTGTGTTACAGATGCAATTGTTATCCATCTGTTAAACTTGTTGGTTCTCCTATTTATAAATAAATTAATTTGTGGTATATGTTGTTTCCCTATCAAGAAACTGGTAGTATTGATTGATTTTGGTTGGTTGATGGCAATAGGCTTGCCCCTATGATTTTAACATAACTGGCCAAATGTGGGTGATCTCTACCTTACCTCTGCCTAACCTTTGGGGATTACAGGCATGGATGTTATGTTATGTTAAGTAATTAAATGTACCATTAACGTTATAAAGTGAGTTTTAGGTACTTTTAGTTTTAGTGTGGATTTAAAGTTGGTATATTTTCGAATTTCTGCATAATCTGATCGTTTTAAAGTTATGTCTCGCCCATAACAACTAATGGTGTTCCTTGTTTCCATGGAACTTAAAGGTGTACCTAAACTTGCTCGTTACCATTAGGAATTCTATCCGACACTCTCATGTAACCTGTTCCTACCGTCACAGTTATGTATGTATAATGAAAACGCCAACGTCAACGTCAACGGGACCAGATGTTACAGAACAATTTATTTTTACAAAATGTTCTTAATGTTCGTTGGATGTGTGTAGTAACTAAAATAGGAAAAGTAAGAAATGAGCATACAGGGTGTAAACAGACTCATCACGAAGCCGTTAACCAAGCATTCAGTACATCAAACTAAGTAACTCTAAGCAAAAATTATTGCTGGGAAACGACTTTTTTTTGGGGTGCAAAATCACGTTGCAAAACTCAATGTAACGCACTCAAAACATTGTGCTGGTGGATGGATTAAATAGTGTGCAGGTCGTGGAGGTGTTTAAAGTATTAAAAACAAAAAAACTTGTAAAAAAGTTGGAACTTTGACCCCCAATATCTCCGTAGCTAGAAGGTTCCCAGGTATGGTCTCGAACAAAAAAAATACTGCAATGATGCGGAAAGCAAGTGCCTTTCGGCTTCGTCAAGAGTTTTTTTACACCCTTTCTAAGAGGAAGTTTGAACTGTCTGTTACAGAAAACTTGAAAGATAGTCGACTGTCTTGGTATGGACATGTGATGAGGAGGAATGGAACACATGTGACTAAGAGAGTGATGAATATAAATGTTGATGGATGGAGAGGGAGAAGAAGACTAATGAAAAGATGGATGGGTTGTGTGAGAGAATGATATGAAGGATCAAGGAGTAGATGATTGCGTGACGATTGGAAGGGGAGAATGGAAGAAAAAAACGTGTTGTGCCGACGCCAAATAACTTGAAACAACGGCAGGAAGATGATTTATAATAAGTTTCCTTGTTTTTACAGACTATTTTTTTTTTGTTGGCTTCCTTATAAACTTTCTATGTCGAAGACATATTTTTTTTTGAGATGAGACAGCTTCCGTGTCTGCTTAGCCTCCTTTCCACGCCACAACGTCTCGTCCGCTTCCGTTAGCAATGTGTACACACCTCAAAGCTTTTACCTCAGCAATTAAAATGACGATAATAAAATTTGCGTAGAAGACTCTCTGTAGTTATGTATTGCGTTATCGGATTGTTGGTTTGTATGTGTTTAACATTACATCACGCCTATAAAACCTCTAAATAGTTAGGCAGTGATGTACCTAATAATAGTACACCCATATAACGCCAGTTTTGTTTAAGTCGCATGTAATAGGGTCCAACCCATTGCCACCAACCGGACATAAGTCCAAACTCCGCGGCTGCTACTGAGAAATTGCTGACGGAAACACCCAATAATATTTAGCTCGAACTGGGAATCGAACCCTGGACTTCATGCTCAGCACTAGAGCTAGCTGCCACTAGACCAACGAGGCAGTTAGTATGCACTTTAATGTACAGTACCCGGCAATAAATATTGCACATCGACCTTTGGAAAGAGACAATCGGCTAATTTCGGCTTCGTAGAGCGCTATCTCTCTCGCATGAAATACAAACAGTCCGGTATCTATTAGGAGCTGTTAAAACAATTATGATTTGCTTCTTTTGATAATTATTATTTGTATAAAATACACCAATTTTTCTATAGTGATGGCTTTAGGTTGGGGTAAAATAAAATAAAAAAAACATGTTCCCATTATGTTTTCGTATTTAATTATTTTGGAAAATTACAGCTGTAGTGTACATAATAAACAACATTAATCATATTGTTAAAATGAGACATTGTAATAAAAATAATAATAATTCTAATTCTCAATTACTTCCATTTCACTATCTGTGCTCTCAAAGAGATCAATATCACTGTCACTGTCAGCCGTATTTATCACTAGTCTATCAGTGTAATTGTCTAAACCGTGTTGAATGCTTCTATATTCATTCTCACATTTGATTGCATGATCGCAAACCTTTTTCCAATCTTCAGCCCCGATCATGTTTACTTTTTCAGTCAATAATGTTTTTACTGTAGTTAAATTCATACCCACATTTCTAGAGGCTACATAGCCTTTCAGTTGAGACCATATATTTTCTATTGGATTAAAATTCGGATGATATGGTGGCAATCGCAACACAGTGTGCCCATGTTCGGCAAGTACTTTGTCCACGGAAAACTCTGTATGCCTCTCCTTGTGCTGACATATAATAGCGTAAATCTGGGTTTTTGTTAATTTTGGATCTACTGGAATTTCGTGTCTGTTTAACCAGTGGATCATTTCCTGTTTAATGGTGTTTGAGTTGGGGGGTCTTTCAACATATTTGTTGTGATAGGGTGCGTTATCGATAACTAGAACAGAATCACTGGGTATATTTGGTATTAATTGATCCAGCCATTTTTCGTAGTTATCGTTATTCATTTCATTGTGATAGTCACCTGTAGTGTCCGTGGATTTATACGTTAAAAAGGCACCGGGTACAAAGCCTTTTTCATTACCCGCATGAACTATTATCAAACGTTGACCTTTTGAAATTGGCTTTTTTACTCCTTTTTTCTTGTCATCACTCCAAGATTTCCCTTTAGTGTGGGATGTATGTATGTAAGACTCATCCATGTAGACGATATTTTTTCCTGATTCGCGAAATTTGCGTATTTTATCGAGGTATTCCATCCGTTTGAGACTTACATCGTGCTTTTCCATTAGAAGTTTTCGATTATCTTCCATTTTAGTGAACCGAAATCCCATCTCGTGAAGTATTTTTCTCAACGTCTTTTCAGACCCATTCTAATTAATAGCTTCAGATAATTTAGCTTTTAATGATTTTATTGTTGGCAGTTCATTAAATCGTAAGTGAAAATCATACACCATTCTTCGAACAACATCATAATCAAAATCGTCCATATGCAAACGAAATTGCTTTTTTGGTCTCCCTTTTTTTGGAGTGCTGAACTTTATTTCAGTAGAATGTGTTTCAGTACAGACTTCGTTTAATATATTGTTCAAAGTTCTTCTTGAAATTCCAGTGGCATTTGCAACTCGCTCTTGAACCTTCTTAAAATAACAACTTACATTTTCATCTTCATTTTTTTTAAATCTGTCAGTTTCGGTTACAAAATATTTATAAACATTGTAGATAATTTCGCGTGACTGACCTCGTAAAGGTTTCCCTCTTTTTCCTAAAGATGCCATTGTGCAATTTTAAATTATTTAAATTTGGGGGTGTTAACAACTCTTAATATATATTTTGAACTGGACGCGACCGCACTTTATCGCACTTGAACAACGACTGACAAACGTCACATAGGTAGTGTGCGACAGAGATAACGCTCTACGAAGCCGAAATTAGCCGATTGTCTCTTTCCAAAGGTCGATGTGCAATATTTATTGCCGGGTACTGTATGTATAATTATCAGATGTCTTGAGTGAGTACATCTACTTCCAAAAGTGCTGATTTTCAACCTAATGTCAATAAATGGGTTTTGTCTGCGTCTCTAACAATTCTAAGCGAAGAAAACTCATTACTAGAAGACCGATTGAGATTTCGAGAACTCAGGACCAATTATCGACATTGATGTTAGTGAATCCCTAAAAACAATCTACAAGTTAATAAGCGGATTTTATCAAGCATTACAAGACAGATACTCAAAAATTGTTTCAAGACTTTGTATGAAGGTTTTCTGAATGAAATCTGTTCTGGTGAACAACGAATGTTCACAGAAGAGAAACTTAAATATGATACAATCCCAGCGTGTTTCACGTGTTTAATATATATGTGCATAAAATATTAAATCTTGCCGTAAGCCGTAAAATAAGCACAAAAGAAATACACCACGAAGTTGAGTAGGCAAAACTGTCAGGTACTTTCTCACAAGTAGATACAGCAACTCAAAAGAAACTAAAGTAATTACTAACAATCATAACTGAGCAACTTCGTTCGCAATGTACTTAACTCAAATAATACGATTTGTTCGGATATGATTGCCACGACGTCTCTTAAGTGAAGAGAATATTAACTGTTTCTATACATACTCGTTTTACAAAATGAAGTCATTTTTGCGTATGTCTGTAATGGCTACGTTATTCTATTAATCTATGCAAATTTGATGACACGGTCGCCGCAATGGGTGAGCGATTAAATACTGCGTTGCGTGTCGCAAGTTCGATCCCCGCAAAAACAAATATTTGTATGGCCTACAGATAGTTGTTCCGGGTCAGCAGGATTGTGTGAGTTTAAATGTGTGTATAAAACGCACCCACGATACAGGAGAAATTCCTAGTGTTGGGCAAAATTTATCGAAAAAAAAATTGATGTCAAACCTACTGATGACAAAAGAGGATAAAAATGAAAAGTCAATCTTTGTCTAGTCGCAAAAACTGCGCGAAACAGTAGACGTTTAGCTAGTAACCAATAAAAATAACTTAACTTATCAAAGTTTTAATAAAATCTACGTGAATCCTGCTAGCCTGCCTGCCTGCCCACTATTTCCTATAAACAACGTTTACACGTGTTTTCTTGTGCAATTAATCAAGTACTTAAGTGCATAGTAACCATCTTCAATGTATGAGAAGCTATTACAGCTCATAATGAGATACAATCTCGTGGGATAATGCAACAGATTCCTCGGTGGACACTGACGATATTGTGGCGCAAAACAATTAAACTGCTTCAGCGATGGATAGATTACTGTTTATTGTAGGAATATAGTTAGTTAGATAAATAGGCGGAATAAATAAATCAATTTATTCAGCGGAAAAAAAGATACAGCACCCAAAAGAATGAAGGTGTAAGACATTATCTCATCGAGTTTCAGAAAAAATATTTCACACAAGTTTTCGTGACAGAGACAAAATACTACAAATCGGAATATTTAGCATTTGTAACGTGATGGTATTTTTGATGTGTATGTGTATGGTAGTTAAAAAAAAAAACCTGTGCGATCCGAAAGGCGCATATAGGTATCCCAATCAGAGATTCATGAAAGAGAAATGCACGATTTTTGTTCCCAAATGAAACAATCGTACATTTCATCGATTGTTTGTTTACGTCACTACCCGAGAA
Source organism: Xestia rhomboidea (assembly GCA_963853795.1). Classification (NCBI taxonomy): domain Eukaryota; kingdom Metazoa; phylum Arthropoda; class Insecta; order Lepidoptera; family Noctuidae; genus Xestia; species Xestia rhomboidea. Next base: position 20,665,236 of record OY970756.1, on the reverse strand, counting down.
GCAATCGGAGTGCCGCTGCCTGCGCCCCTTTATTGCCATTCATATTTCCCCATTTTTTTTAAACTTTATTTGATATTTCCCGGCCTTTTTTAAACTTATTGATAATATTTTCAGGGATCGAATAGGGTTTTTTAACACATTATTATGAAATCATACTTAGATAAGTATCCTTAGGTAAGTACCTTCGTACTTACCTAAGCTACCTACCTAACTTACCTTACCTTCGTAGTATAGTATCTACTATTAAGCAGTAAAAGTTTCTGAAGGTACTAATTCGATTACAAACATTATTTCACTGATAGAAACACACAATTGCCTAGTACCATAAGAAACGTATATCTTACAGTCTTCCACGTGGATGGAAGTCGCATGCAGGAGTTATAGTAAATTAATTTTGTTTAATCCTTTATAGGATCCTACTTCATTAGTCCAGTCCTTTATGCTCGCTTTGCTCACAACGAAGGAAAGAGCCAGGATGCCATTAGCATATATAATCACCTGAAATGATCCCACTGTTGGGCAACAGACCTCGTCTCCATAGAAGGGAATAGGCCAGAATGTCATTATTATAGAAAAAGGTGATAATAGTAGACCTTGGTTTAGATAACTGCCTGTAACAAAAACTATTCATGTATTTAATGCAATCAATATGTTATAGTGTTCATAATCTAATCAGGCTTGTTTACTAGTTATAATTTTATCTAATCGTACTCATTTCATGAGTGCTTTCCAGTTGCTCGTCCTATAATTTTATTAAAATAATTGTTCGTTAGGCCGATGTTTTACAAGCAATTTGTACATACTACATATTTGATTTTATGGAGAATTTCAAAGCTGGAGTGTTTTAAGTGTTATATTTATTTATTTAATACATTCCATGTTCACAAATAGCATGTACATATAAAATTTGCTTCTCCTTAGCGTGAAAGCTTACAAGAAGAAGCAGAAGCTAAACAGTACATAGCTATTACTTCTAATGTAAGTACACTCTAATTCTAGGCCTACATACACATTCCAAAAAGAAACATAGGACAGAAGTTTCTGAAGTACTAAACTAAATTTTGGTTAGGTTACTACATTTTGTAATTGTAGGCATTATAAAGCCCATTTATTACTACTCACATCTATCTAAAGATGTACAAACCAATGTAGTTAACACCATCTACGAAATACAAAATATTATTCGTAAGTAGAACCTTAAAATTTCGTGAAGATACAGACGAGGACAAAGTTATATCACAACTGTGACGGATTAAAACTTGGCCCTGACTGCTTATTGAGGGCTGCTTTTGTTACAATTTAGTTTTGTTGAGAAACTTCACGGTCTTAGCGACTGTCTGCAATGTAAGACAACAAAAGGTGTTGTTTTTCTCTCTTTATAATATGTTTATACATATATGCTGTGTAAGGACATGCCCTTGCTGATCTCCATTAAGACCGTCGTCGGTCCAATAACACATGTCACGTTTCGCAAGGTAAGCATTAATATTCTAGTAACCAAGTAATTTAAGTTAGCAATACGATTCGTATGTTATAGTTGGATAATATTAAAATGAACTTGGGAATGAACAGTTGTTTCTATTTGCCACCTATCATTAAGGATACATTTCATGGCGACCCTGCCATATAAGAACTATTGAATAAATGACAACCAAAAATTAAGAAGAACTCAAGAAATAAAATTCAGAATTGAAGAAAAAAATAACATCAAGACGGAAACAATCAAAATTCAAGAAAGAAGCAAAAAGAAAGAAACATCAAGAAAGAAGCCACCTATCTTTGTGGATACACTTCAGCAGCAAGAACCCCACCTGGTGGCAAGTCTTGAAATATTTTAGGTACCTATGCCTGAAAATACCCAGGTAACTATACTCTTTATAAACACTGCATGGTGACGTAATATCTGGTAACGTCTAGTTTAGAGGGGTTGATAATTTCAATCGCTGCTTTACATTGAATCAGGCCATTTTCTAAGAGCAACGTATTTGAAGCTTCATTCGTAATTAACTTTTTATTCAACAGTTTTAAGCTAATAAAATACGCTATAAGAAAAATTTCCACATGTATTGCAGACATAATGAAAATTGGAATGTCCTTGAATAATTGACTCTGAACTTGAATATTTACAAACCAATCTAATCACAGGGAACGTCAGCAAAACAATAAGCTATAAACAGAGCTTTAAACACGTAATGCCCACAGAAAATTATTCTAAAGCGTATTATCGCGAGCACGAAACGGCGGAAAATTAGCATTTAAAATAAAACATTTATCACTGACGTTTAATTTCCGAATAAAATTAAATTTTGAAAGCAGTTGTTTTGTTACTCCAAACATTTGACCATTCGTGTCAGAATTTGATAAATTGAGTCCTCTTTTCTATGAATCGATATAATAATACCCGGTTAGTAATGCATTTTCAGGCAGCCTCTAGGAAATCTATATATCTATTCTTCTTAGCGGACATCTTAATTGGGAATCTAAATTGAGTCGTCCCTGAATTTGGCTACGAGTTAGGCGCCTTCAGAAGCGCCCAAAGTTATATGTGAAAATGAAGTTTGTTTTTAGTTCAAAACTAACTCCTATAAAGGCCAAGCTCGCTTCTTTATTTTAGGATTTTATTTTAGCATATAGTATTAAAATCTTATGCTTGACTGGGTTTCTTGAAAAAAGTTTTTCACACTAATTTTAACTGAAATCAGTCATGTGGTCTCCGTATTTATTGTCATTGCACTGACACACGGAAACTGAAAGAAAAACAGAAAATAAAACAGTGATGGTGAAATTATCTGAACCTCAATTATTAGAGCTTGAAATTCATGGTCTGCTTTGTTGGATTGGAATCGTTGGTCCAAGAGTGTTCAGTCAGTAGAGGGCCCATATTTCTACCCTATTGCTATCAACAAGGTACTCCACCCTATTTTCGAGAAATTCCGTACGGACAACCTGATATCACTTCGCCCTGCTTGGGTCAGGTTTCAACAAGAACACAGATCTAGCCGGCGGGCTGCTACCGAGAATATCCAGACGGGAAATCTAATAACAATTTACCGCCCAATGTAACGCAATACTACTACTTTAATAAAATATTCACTGGACCAGGACTGCGGAGAACAGCTAATCATTGCTGTTCTTTACGACTTCGCCGGAAGAAACGAATAAAAGTGAGCGTAAGTCGTAAGTGCATTATGGCGGAACAAGAAGAAGCTTTGAGGCCAAATAAAATCGTTTATTTAATTTATTTCCCTTCAGAACGCATGAAGTTTCTCCTTTAATTTGGTGGTAATAATAAATTAGGCAAGCATTATTAAGGACTGTTTGATTAAACCGTATCGGCTTCGATATTATTATCCCCGTTTTGTCGTAACTGAGAACCTATAAAGACATTCTGTCTATATATTGAAAAGTTCCACGAATATTATATTCAAAAGCGGATTGGACAGGCAGTGTATGTACGGTCGACCAAGCTATTTGGTTTACATTTTAACATGCAAATTACATTGTAAAATGTAAGCCAATAAGCTTGGTCGACCGTACAGTGTACACTGAATGTCCAATGGCTTTGAGATTTGAGTTTACTATTCATGTGAATAGTAAATCAAAACTCACAACAAATAGACCAAAGCTTCGGATGGCCGTCTACGAGATCGTAGCAGACAGATACGTCGTTGCGGATTGCTTTCATTACGATTTTCTACCTAAAATCAATGTGATAAGCGCGATATGTCTGAAATATGATGTTTGAATGTATTTTAATGTTAGTTCTTTAGCTCTGTTTCAGATAAAACTCTTGCTGGAATTAGCTCGAGCTCAATTTTAAAGGGGTTTATCTTTGTGCCCAATGAGATCATGACAACAAAACGAAAATTCAGTCAGAAGTCAAAACACCGTCCTTTAATCCCAACGAACAGTTAATCAAAAGCCTACCGGCGAATTTACACCCTTTGAAAATAGCCTCGTTTTCAGTGAAACCAATTCGCAGTAGATCCTATTGCAAAAGCTGCCCGGTAACTAGTTTTTACGGAGCTTTGAGCTTTTTTTGGGAAATCTGTGCATTTCGATCTCCGTTGAAAACTATTTGACGGATACAGGTACTATTTTTATTTTTATTAGTTCGTTAAAAAAATCTTCAGTTTGCCAATGACTGAATATGATGTAGAATTACCGCAAACTGTGACGCCACCACACCAAAGCCAATTTAAAAAAAAAAATACAATTTATTATCACGAACGCCCTCGAGGCTCAGTGATCAAGTTAGGACAATAATTAACGGTAAATCGCCGGCGACGAGCGTACGCTCGACTACTCATTCGAAAATGTGCTCGATATTACCATCAGCATGGCCATATTTAGCTATCTGTGGCCAAGTAAGCGACAAGTCTAATCGGCCTGCTGAAAACAGTTGATTGCAGTGTGTCGTTGTGAAGGCGCTTTGGTCTGGACGGTAAATTGATTAAAAAGAGAAGTTATACCAAAAAGAACAATGAAATCTCCTACGTAGCTGAAGAATAAATATAGACAATTATGAAAAAAATTGCTGAAAACAGTTGATTGCAGTGTGTCGTTGTGAAGGTGCTTTGGTCTGGACGGTAAATTGATTAAAAAGAGAAGTTATACCAAAAAGAACAATGAAATCTCCTACGTAGCTGAAGAATAAATACAGACAATTATGAAAAAAATTGCTGAAAACAGTTGATTGCAGTGTGTCGTTGTGAAGGTGCTTTGGTCTGGACGGTAAATTGATTAAAAAGAGAAGTTATATCAAAAAGAACAATGGAATCTCTTACGTAGCTGAAGGATAAATAATTAGACAATTATGAAAAAATGATGGGTCATTCACCAGTCATCTGCTGTTTGCACATACAAGAGCTGGTGGACGCTACTGAAAGTGCCAAACTCGTCACCGAATTTTGGGTTGAAACAATTTAGATTTCTACCGACACGCTAAGAAGTAGGTAGATTATCAGAAAAGAGTCTTCCAGTTGAAAAAGATTTTAGAATTGTTAAGTTTGAGTCGAATTTACTTCATCAAGAAACTTTGTACAAGGGGCTTTACAATATGGGCCTGACTCGCTCTTAATTTAATCAGGTTGTTGCTAGAGGCGTCTCCAATTGATTGCACTCCTGCGGTTATGGGTTTCCAAAAAATCATAAAATATAGGTAGATGAAGATACTCGTACCTCTCGATAGCAAAATATGCTAGATCTGCAGGCTAAGTGGATTAAACAGTGTGTTAAGTAACTTCATCATCATCATCATCACCAGCCTCTTAATGTTCCCACTGCTGGGACACAGGCCTCCTCTCTATGAGAGAGAATGGGCTATAATCTACCACGCGGGCCCAGTGCGGATTGGTAGATGTCACATGTCTTCGAATTTTTTGGTTCTAGGACATGCCGGTTTCCGCACGATGTTTTCCGTCACTGTTTTGAGAGCAGTGGTGATGAAATAAATTACACAAAGTAATGCCGCCTGCCTGGGTTCGAACCAACGACTTACTGTTCGTAAGTCGGGGCCACCACCACTGGGCCACCGCTGCTCTATCGTTAAGTAACTTATCGGACTTAATTATGTGTAACGTTACGTAGCAGAAAAAAGGTGTCTGTTAAGTTAGGAGAGGCCACCTTTCATGGTTATAGTTTTATGAAGATATTTTCCAGTTAATAAAATTACCGATAGACGACCGATTTGTAGAGATTTATTATTGTACACATTTTATTATTATTGAATGTTATAAATTAATGTTGTAAGTTATGTGTAAAGGGTGTAAATAGACCCTTAACGAAGTCGAAAACATTAGTATTCCCTTCCTTTCTCCCAACCTTCTAGTTCCAGAGATATTAGAGGTTAAAGTTCCAACCTTTTGTGAATACTAGTTTTTTAAGGTTATAACTATACTTTAAATACCTCTATCACCCGTTTACTATTCAATGCATCCATTCATTCAGCGCAATGTTTTGAGTGCTTTATGTTGAGTTTTACGGTAAAACGTGATTTTCACGCCAAAATAAAAGTCTTTTTCCAGCAATTTCTTTTGCGTATGGTTACTTAGTTTGATGTACAGAATGCTTGGTTGACGGCTTCGTGAAGGGTCCGCTTACACCTTGTATCTCTTTTAGGTAGTCACATTCTTTCCAATTTTAATTAATAAAATAAAAACAGTAATCGATTTTCACTTTTCACCAAACAATCCACACGTTTTGTAGAAAAATAAACAATAGGTTTGCAAAAAACTCCGAGGTGATCCTAGTTAGTTCGGGTAATGGCCGTGACCCAGTTAGCGAGTATTGCGGCTATGCTGAATGGTATTTCTATTATATTGTCACTTTTCAATAGACAGCGGCAACTGTTGCATGTTCGTACGAATAATAAAATAAATAATAAAAGTTGTTTCTGACTTTTTGTTTGCCGAAATTATGTCCTGAGTTATGTACTAACAACAAAGTTCAAATTGGCCTACTACATTATTGAGTGCCGGATCTAATTAACCATTTTATTTTTTTACTGAAATGACAACTAATAAACAAGTATGAAAGAAGGCATGTTGGGTCGACCCAGATAAATGGGAAGGGCAGGGGAATAATCAAGTGTTGTACCCGTACTATAAGTTGATGTGAAAATGTGAAATTAGAATCAGCAATGTTTTAAGTTAATGGGCTTTTTTGTAACATTTTTGGCAAAGAATACTATGCCAAATTGCCCATAATCCATATCACTATTTCTCGTTTTGGTTGGCGTATACTTACTATTAAATATAAGATACTGTATCAAAGTATCTAGCATTTTAGCAGAAAGATTTGAATATCTCGAAGAGTGATGCTTACACAGAAACTGCCTCCTTAACTATATTATCTTACTTGAAAACGTAATAGACTCGGGAAGCTCAATTTATTTGGGCGCCCATATACAAAGGTATACATACATACTTGTTCGTACCCTACTTGCAACTCACAAATAATAAAATGTCTGTCTGGATTTGAACGAAAACGAATTCGCGCCCTGAGCTACAAACATACGCGCTCTAAAGGTACATATTATGATATCCGTAACTTTGAAATTTTCCGAAATTTCCATGTCAGTGGCAGCGCAGTTTCTATGTTTAGTAAAAGCTGGATGTTTGGTTGGCGTATACTTACTGTTAAATATAAGATACTGTATCAAAGTATCTAGCATACTAGCAGAAAGATTTGAATATCTCCAAGAGCGATGCTTACACAGAAACTGCCTCCTTAACTACATTAACTTACTTGAAAACGTAATAGACTCGGGAAGCTCAATTTATTTGGGCGCCCATATACAAAGGTATACATACATACTTGTTCGTACCCTACTTGCAACTCACAAATAATAAAATGTCTGTCTGGATTTGAACGAAAACGAATTCGCGCCCTTAGCTACAAACATACGCGCTCTATAAGGTACATATTATGATATCCGTAACTTTGAAATTTTCCGAAATTTCCATGTCAATGGCAGCGCAGTTTCTATGTTTAGTAAAAGCTGGATGTCTATAATGGTATTTAATTACACATGCGACACATGAATCCAAAAATGGAACAGGGGTGCCAATTCCACAACTCGAATTAAAAACGGTGATCGATATGCGACGTTGCGTACGTGGCTTAGGGCGTACTATGTGAAATTATTGCACAAAAACTTCTGTAAATGTTTAACGGACGATTTGTTAATTTACCTGTTTTTTTTTATTTGTGTATTTAAAATACGATTAGTTTATTTACCTGCGCCTAAAATAAAGTATTTATATGTTGCCTTGTCTGTTGGTTTTGGTTTTTTCGCAGCCGTTGTGCTACAAGGCTAGTACCCGGTTTTTGGAACGAAGAGGATCGGCTCGTCAAAATTAAACCGTTCAAATGATGTGATTGGTTGTTGATAGTTCATTTAACTAATCACAGCACTTGACGTGTGGATATCTAAAAACTGGCGGTTATCCGGCCTCCGGAGGCTAAAGACAAAAATGTAATACATTGGAAAAAAATATTATCCGCGATAATCCTCACATTTAGTGTCTTATCTCCCGCTGTGTTTTAGTTGTTATAAAACAAGATTTATATAGATACTATATCTGGAATAAAGTCGTAAATAATGAAATGATGTCTGCCAGAACAAACTAATAAAAAATATAATATTTTGATTCATTCTAATTTACGTACCTTTATTTTTTGTATTTCTTATCCAAATGGTAAGAACAGTAAGCCATAAAGTATTTAATAAAATATATGCAGGTAAAACTTGAAAAAACTATCAGTGAAAATAGTTTTGAAGTCGTTTGTTGAAGGTTTTCAGATGAAGGATAATTTCAGTTTCATCGCCAGAAATAACCAATTTTGCCTATTTCATATATTTTTTAAATGAAAAATAGAAATACTACAAAATATTAACGTACACAGTTTGCTGTCGATAAAATCAACATTGTGCATCTTGGCTACAGAACACTATATTTAACGTGGCTCAAAAAACACTGGATAATAAGTACGATTTTAACACAGATGAACCCAATTTCGAAGATCTATCAATAACCAAAGTGCCCTTTTAACCCATGATCTGTCCACGAAGTAGACACAATAGTTAAACAATGGCGTCCCGACCAAATCGGTCATTCGACAGATCATGATTTAATTAAAAAGAAAATCTACGGTTGGTTAGCCGTGGTTAGGATCAGTTCAGAAGCTTGTAACCAGACACGGCGGTGGATCTATGCAACATAAACGACCGCAGAATTCACGGCAAACCAACCTTAGATTCTCATGAAAAATCACTGGTGTGAGAACAAAAGACCTTTAAATATTAAAAAAATCTCAATACTTACAGTTTGCAGGTAGAATAAGTACACCAGATTTACGAACTCGACGATGGTTTCCACTCCCATAATCACCACCCATGGAATAAGCAGGTGCTTCATGTCCTAAAACAAAATAAATCGTATATACATAAGCATTTTTGTATAGCGTTTCTCCACAGAAGGAGTTTTTATACGCATTTATTTTAATAAACATCTCGTTTATTTAATTTTATATAATCTAACGGATGAAAGGCACCTTAACGAAGCCGAGGGGCACTTGTTCTTCCCGTCATTCTTTTTTGTACTGGATCATAACTGGGGACCTTCTAGTTACGGAGATACTGGATGTCAGAGTTTCAACTTTGTTACAATATAAAAAAAAAATGGATGTTTTTCCTTAACTTTAAATATGTAACTCCATGACCCCTGTTCTATTCAATGCATCTATCAGCACAATGTTTTCGAGTGTGTTACAGTAAATGATGTATGAAATATGATTTTTCACAAAAAATAAAAGTCGTTTCGCAGCTATAATTTTTACTCTGTGTTACTTAGTTTGGTGTTCAGAATGATTGGTTGACAACTTTGACCCCTGTTCTATTCAATGCATCTATCAGCACAATGTTTTCGAGTGTGTTACAGTAAATGATGTATGAAATATGATTTTTCACAAAAAATAAAAGTCGTTTCGCAGCTATAATTTTTACGCTGTGTTACTTAGTTTGGTGTTCAGAATGATTGGTTGACAACTTTCAGAACGGTATTTTTACATCCTGTATTTATTGCGCCACGTAAACTAAAAACATCCACCGTTTTTCCTATCATCAAATGCAGTTGATTTTTATTTTGGAGCCCAATTTTATGCTAAAAATACTATCAAACCTAACCCCTGTTGGCTAACAACATATAGCAGAGATATTTTAGACACTAGATCGGGTCCGACCTCTCCCTAACATGGCCGCTTTACCAGAATCATAATTTTAACTAAACTGGCTTAGAAAGGATCAAACTTAGCTCTTTTTTTAAATGAGAAAATAATTGGAATCTTATTATTTTTTGTTAAAGTACAGGATGTTCATAAAAATGAGCAAGATTGTTTTGTAATTTGTAATGCGGGTCGACTCATTCTTTTGTAAGTAGTAGTGGTTCATTTATATTTAAATAACATAATTTTATAAAAATAATGTTTATTGTTTGTTCCAACGCAATAATTTCGTATTTGAAAAAACCTTTGTATTTGATAGCTGAAATTATTGAGGTTTGAGGCTGTAGGTATGCGTTGTGTATTGTAGGGTTCGTCTTCATAAATGTAAATGTGTTTCTGTTTGTTTTAAGAAACACTTTCACATGTCACATAAGTTTTATTTCTAAGATCTGTCGGTTTCTCACGAAGTTCCCTTCACCGTTTCACCGGAGATGAAATAAATTTACACAAAGCAAAGCTTGTGTCTGTGTTCGAACCTACGCGTACGACGTGAAACTCGGAAGTTGCTGTTGTTTCCACTTTACCGCCACGGCTCTGCCAACAACGGCCTTAAAGGCAATCAGTAAATGCTAAGTGCAACTTGCATAATGAAAACTTGTTTTGTTCTGTCTCCTGTGGAGAGAATAATGTTTTTCACCTCAGCACCTCAAACAAGCAGGTTTTGCTGTTTACAGACAGTGAGCAAAATTCGATTGTGCTGCGAGCGTGAGACAAAGTAACTTTTTAATATTTTTTTTTTAAATACCGAGATCTGTGCAGGTCTACTCACAAAATTCGAAAGATTTCAATTTCACTTTGTTCTGTCACTTTTATTTCGATACGAAAAAAGCGAGAGATAGAAACAAGTCGATTCGAAATTCGAGTTTCAAATTCCATATCTAGTAGGCCCAAAAAAGAAACAAACAATAAAACGTTCGGATACCGATATTGTAAATCGATAACCGTAATATTGCGTGTTTAGGTTGTAAATGAAAAAATGTTATATCGCTGTTTATTTCGAATAATCGAATTATATTTTTTATATCAAGATCAAGAATGTTGGAGAAAAAAATACGAAGTTTATCATGTATCTACTTATTTATTTTTAGTTATAACAATCTTTAATATTGAGACAGAATACCGCGAGTGTAGTTTCAGAAAGCATTTTAAAAAAATAGCGGGGTAACATTTTTATTGTTTTGTACGCTAGCAATGATTAAGTCAATGTACGCTAACTACAAAGTACAATAAAATTTGGATAATAAAGTAATAATAACAAATAAATATTAGTGAGTCCAGTGACGAAGTCTGCTATTTAACTCCCGAAGAATTGAAGCATAATGTAAAAAATGCAGAATTAAGTTTCCTGCCTGAAAAGTCTCGCGAAAAATATCTAAAAACTTATGATATTTTTAAGCAATGGAAGTCCCAGTGTTACTTTTGATTTGCAAAACTGCAACCATTTTACTTTTAACTTTTGATTTTTTGATATTGTTAAATGTGGTCATCATCATCAGCCTATTAACGTTCCCACTGCTGGGACACGGCATCCTCTCAATGAGAGGGAATGGGCTATAATCCACTACGCAGGCCCTGTGCGGATTGGTACATGTCACATGTCTTCGAATTTTTGGTTATAGGACATGCCGGTTTCCTCACGATGTTTTCCTTTATCGTTTTGAGAGCAGTGATGATGAAATAAATTACACAAAGTCATGCGCCTGCCTAGGTTCGAACCCACGACTTACTATTCGTAAGTCGGGGCCGCCACCACTGGGCCACCGCTGCTCTCATGTGTCAATGTCTTAATGTGGTGTGCTGATTTAATTTTTACCATGTTGTTTTTTTTTACCTTTAGGTATATGTTCTCGCTGCTGAGGTGAAAAGTTGTATGTGTTACACGAGACCAAAGTTATTTGCATCTCGTGTCTTTGAATCCCTCGCTACGCTCAGGATTCTAACCTAGAATCACTCGCTACGCTCGTGATTCAACTATATCAATCGTGAATCCTTCGCTTACTCGGGATTCAAAATCAACACTCGCAGCAAAAACCCACTTTGCTCTCTTGTTGCACAAATAACTATTTCCGACTCCACCGCTATTTTTTTCTGATGGATCCAAGACAGTTAAATTGTTTGTCTGGGACTTCGTCGAGCTTCATTGTCTCGGCGCTTTTCTGGTGGTCGTCACTGTTGATTATGTTTTCAGGAGTTGCAGTAGTTTGGAAATAGTGTTGAGGGCATGTCCCAAATAAAAAAAAAGTACTAAATGCAAGCTCTTTTAGGCAACTATACCAATTTAACTCTGTTCAAACAGTTTATACGTCGGTTACTTGTCATTGCCACTCGCCACGCGTTAGCTTGCGAATGTGCAGAGAACAGCTAAAGCTGAAGGTCACCCATGTTGTGCGCACATTGATTAAAACGTTAGTTGCAAGCGAAGGCATGAAAGCAATCAGCGCATGTCGTCAATGTCAGTATTCCTTCACAAATATGAATTTGACGACTTTTGAACGCAATTTTGGTTTGCTGATGCGTTAAATTTTTTTAATAAATGAATATTTAAATAAATAGTTGGTTTATAAATGTTCAAGAAAATTTTGATATCCGTACGAAGGCAATAGAGTGAGTTTTATTTCATAGTGTAGGTATTTAAAAAATGTTATTAATAAAGATGCTTTCTTACTCAAAGAAAAAAAACCGGCCAAGTGCGAGTCGGACTCGCGCACGAATGGTTCCGTACCATTAGCAAAAAATCACGTTTGTTGTATGGGAGCCCCATTTAAGTATTTATTTTATTCTGTTTTTAGTATCTGTTGTTAAAGCGGCAACAGAAATACATCATCTGTGAATTAAAAAAAATCAACTGTCAAGCTATCACGGTTCATGAGATACGGCCTGGTGACAGACAGGCAGACAGTGGAGTCTTAGTAATAGGGTCCCGTTTTTACCCTTTGGATACGGAACCCTAAAAATACTTTGCTCTAAGAATGTCTTAAAGACATTCTTAGAGCCATGTATTTTTAGGTGCTTCCACAGCAATAACGCACTAGTGCCCACAAGGTGAGGTTAACACACCTTAAGTGCTTCTTCGTTGAATTAGTTAGAATTTGATAATATCATGATCCTACTAACTACGAACTATATAAGATTGTAAAATTTACGTAGCTGCTAGATAAATCTAGATTATAAAATGATAACCCAAAGCACATAATCTAAAATTTTATGAGTAATTCATAAAGTAGGTAACACCTCTTTTGTAAACTTTTTGTGATAAAACAATGTATTTAGTGTTAAAATGTAATAAATAAATGTGTGAAAACTTCTAATAAGAGCCTATAAATGGCATTTACTAAAGTAAACATTTATTTACAGGTATGTATTATAATCTTCTATATTAAAAATAAATCATATTTAAATTATATAGATACATACTACAACTAGAACTCTAAATAATTACAAAAATAAAACATTTAAAAATATGTGAGTATTTATTTACATACTCACATATTTTAAAAATTTAAATAACGTAAAATATTCAGAGATTACCTACATTTTAGGCACTAGGGCAAGTCTATTCTGGGCTCTAAATTCCAGAGGGATCCCAAATCAAAAGAACTAATTTTTATTAACGTCATAACTAAGCTAGAATTTCTTCTATTTCGGTATGAATGGTTGAGGAACGTTACACGAAGTGGATGAAGGAGCGCAGGCCTGTGGACGGGGAGCTATGGGCTAGCTCGCCGTCCGTCCGTCTCATGACGACAGGCCGTGACGACGGCGCGATCGTGTTCCACGCGCGCCTTAAAGCAAAGGCCGATGCCTGCCGGGGCTGCGGGACTGTTCGAAAGAGATACCGTGGCACCGGAACACAAAGGTCGATGAAGGAACATGGATGGGTTTTAGTCAGTAAAAGTCTGACACTCCCTCCTGCTCCGCCAAGAGCGGGAGGAGTCACTTGATGATTTCCCATCCGAAAAAAATCTAAAAGAAAGGCTTCATTCGTTAGCCCACTTCAGCCCGCGCCATAATACGATCGAAGCCGCGCTACAAAAGCTAGTCTAACTACATTAAGCATTTATTTATTCACATAACAAGGACGATAATTACATATGTTACATTTCTTGGATCTGTGCCATAATTATTATATTAGAAAGCGTTTTCAAAGCAAAAGTCAAAAAGGAAATTAAATAGTTAGTGTAGCTACTAATTATATGTCTGTCGGAGGCGGGGGCGGCCGAACTTAGTGCCCACCCCCCCTCCTCCCTCCTCGGTATAGAAAGTTTCAGAAGGCCGAGGCCTTGAGATACTAGAACGAAGATGCTTAGCGCCGTGAAACAGACAGGGTGCGTAGGGGATGGCGCGGGCTAGGCTGAATCTCCTCTGTCATGGTCTTCACGTTAGGACAGGTCCCTTAAACATTCAAACAGATATAGAAGATATTCTTTCCTAGTTTAGGTTTGTAGAATCTGTAGTTCCAAAGATTACCCCCTTTTTTTTTCGGATGAGAAATCATCAAATGACTCCTCCCGCTCTGGGCGGAGCAGGAGGGAGTGTCAGACTTTTACTGACTAAAACCCATCCATGTTCCTTCATCGCCCTTTGTGTTCCGAAGCCACGGTATCTCTTTCGAATAGTCCCGCAGCCCCGGCAGGCTTCGGTCCTTGCGGACCCCTTCCTTATTGCTGACTCTCTTTGAGGCGCGCGTGGAACACGAACGCGCCGTCGACACGGCCTGTCGTCATGAGACGGACGGACGGTGAGCTAGCCCATAGCTCCCTGTCCACAGGCCCGCGAAAGATTACCCCCTACATTCAAACTTACAAACATACTTATACCTTTTTATTTATAATCGACCCGCCCCTGTTTTGTATGGGTGTAAAAATCTTGACCAAACATAGAGATTCATGCATATGCGACCACAGCGCCAGTACCTATTGGGTCCAAAACTATCCTAGATTTCAAGATGGAACCAACCAAACCAATCACAATATTTTATTGAAATACAATACACGTGTGTACACGTGATTTTAATAATTATATTAAGGGATAGTAAAATTTATTTAACGTTACATAATAATGTAAAGTTTTACCTTTTGGTACATTTATCGGAGCGGAAATAAAATGTGAAGAGCCAGATATTCAGTTTGAAATTGAATATCGGAATTCCGGAGTTTACAGGTCCGCTATTTCAATATTAATTTCAGAATATTACAAGTAAATTCAAGCAATGTTACCTCGTTTAGCTTCAATTTAATTTCAGTTCAAGATCAGCGAAGATACCTAATACAACTATGTCGGTACAATTGGCGTAATGAACAAAGGAGATGAGTTCTTTTATAATATTCCAATCTTACTGCAGAAGCAAATATATTTTTCTAAGCTTTTTTAGGGTTCCTTACTTCAAAAGGTAAAAAAGGAACCCTTATAAGATCACTTTCTTGTCCGTCTGTCCGTCTATCACCACCTATTTTCTCAGGAACGGTTGGACCTAGCAAGTTGAATACCAGGTACTGATATAAAAATCAAGGTCCTGAGTTAACACGATAAAAGATATGGGCAAATTTAGATTTTCGGGAAAACTTGTAAGTACCAAAATTTACCTTAATTTTCATTTTTTTTTATTTTTCGAACTTTTCCCTTTACTTGTGCTGTAAGACCTTGCTTTTAACCAAAATTGACAGTTCTAGATCAACCGGAAGTACCCTATAGGTTTTGGATCGAAAACCTATATGGTTATAGTTCCCGTTGACCTAGAATCACGAAATTTGGCAAAAAGCAAGGTAAAGTAGCATATGTAAAGGTAAAAATTTGAAAACCGGAAATTTAATAACAAAAAAGTGGATTTTACTATTACAAACTTATTATTTGCGCTTGGTGCAATAGCCGTTTCTAGGGATCGAACAGCAAAGTTAAGTTTGTCCTTTAAAAAGTTTGTACGGAACCTTCGGTGCGCGAGTTCGACTCGCTCTTGGCTGGTTGTTTTCATCTAAGACTAATTCGAGGACTCAACTCTAGACGAGTTGGGAATGCCTTACTATTCGCCATTTTGATTTAATAAACCTTGCACCATACACACACGTATTGTTCGAGATAAACCACACCACCATCACCATATTCTAAATCGTCACAATTCACCAAAAACTTTGAATTCCACATTATTGCTTCTTGCAACTGTTAAATATATTCTATTTATAGTTTACTTTTCTGCACTAATTATACCATTGTTTGAGAAATAACACTACTGCACCTAAATGTACACTTTTGTAATACTTTTTTTTTTAAATAAATTATTCTTATTCTATTCTAATTCCGAGATAATAAATAGGTTTCAAAAGCTGAGCAGCTTTCAAGAGCTATAAAAGTTAGAATCTATTTACTGATGGCGCCATTAAGAGTTGACGACGGCACACGACATGTTTGGCATAACAGTTTGATATCAGATCTCAAAGTCACTGACTGTCTAGTTAAGAATGTTTGTACATTTTATCTTTGGAGTTGATAAGAATTAGCTTCTCATCAAAACGTTGATGATGTGTTTTACCGATTCCAACAAGTATCGAGAAAAATAAACAAGAATACTATGATAGTACCCATAATTCCCCGTATCTAGATGTCAGCTGCAACCGTAGGTAGACCGAACCTTATTAATATCAGTTAATTAAACTCACGTCATTCTGTGCAAGTGACGTCATGTCACACTCACCACACCAACGTCAACGTAAACTTGTCCGTTTGTTAAACATGGACAAATAAATTCGAGCCCACTAACCAAACATTATTACAGTACAGTGTTAATCAATAACCCTCAAATTTCGATTTAATTAGGAGCCCTAGTCACCTATCTACTAGTGAAATTTGCATTATTTGTTTTCCAGATTACAACACAGTTATCGGTAAATTTTTAGGGTTCCGTGCCCGAAGAGTAACCAACAGGACCCTATTACTAAGCCTCCACTGTCCGTCCGTCCGTCCGTCTGACTGTCAGCGGGCTGAATCTCATGATCCGTAATAGGTAGACAGTTGACATTTTCACAGAATGTGTATTTATGTTGCCGCTATAACATCAAATAAGCCCCTACTACGATGGTACGGAACCCTTCATGCGTTTTTACAATACTATTTTGACCAATGTAATTATTGAAATTTTAGGGTGTGTTGCCTACATCATTACAATGCTAAGTTTAACGCCTATCATTAAGGTAAAGGTATGCTTTACCACAATTAAAAAGTGATCAGTTAAAAGGGTGTTTTGTACGGACCTTACCTACCCCATATTTAGAGGGTGACCGTGTTTACATGTCACTAATTTAATTCACTTTTGTCCATACTAAAGACAGTCTTGAACAGTAATGTAAAAACGGGGACACTATTTAGTATTTCAGTGAAAATTGGATTTTATATATTTACGAATACCTAGGTATTATTGAATAGAAAGTACAATGAAATAAACTGGGTACCAATGACCGCTTTACCGCGCAAATTCCGAGCAAATGGAGATTTGGCCCTTTATGTTAAACGAGCAAAAATGTGATTCCGTTTTGACCTCAGACGGGTAACCAATAAATGTGCTTTTGAAGAATAAATGGTTTGTGAATATTGGACATAATAATATAACCTACCTTCTCATGGGATTGCTTCTGCTCATTTTTGGTGGGTTAGTGGAAATACATTTTAATACTGGAATGAAGAATGAACAGGTTCATCAGAGGAGGTAAATCAGCTGTGTCTTGTAACGACCGGCATGGAAGTATGTTTGACGTGCAAGCAAGGGTATCGACGCGAAAAGAACATCGAAGTCCTGAGCTGGTATCGTTATTTTTAGATTTATTGCTGGGACGACCCCACCTCCGCGAGCAATACGGTAGCCCTTAGACATTAGCAGCGAATCGATACAAATAAATAAAATTAAAGTGTCAGTTTGTAATTTCAATATGAAAACATATACGGTGCTTATAACAAAAAGTGATCTCCGAAACGGTTGGACCGAATTTGACAGGACTTTTAATGACAGATAGCTGCTGTTACAAAGAGAAACTTAGGCTAGTTTTTGCGAGAAAGAATTAGGGTTCCGTGCAAAATTGCACGGAACCCTAATTCTTTCTCGCAAAAACTTGAAATTGTTAACAAAATTCGATTCAAATATTGAAGAAAAATTTTATAATAAGTGCACGCGAACAGATAGAAAGATAATATAATATTAACGTGACTTACTGAAAACCCTGAAAGAGTCCCATTCACTTAATAAATCATGATGAAAGTACCTTCTGAATTTGGCCTTGCCCAGATAGAACGTTTTGCGTGTAGACGCGCGTAGCAGAGATACATCCATTACACGCATTTTTCTTTACCTTCAAACGCACGAGTCCAGTTTCGCAGTACGTCTTATCGTGCCCTATCTGTTGGCTAATTTACGCAACTAAAGAAGTGCTGTTGCAGTGCAGTATTATTTTAATATTTTAATAAGGTCATATTCATTTAAATGAAATCGATTCCATTCGATTAGTTAGTGAGAAATATTTTTTCTCTCATATGGCCACACCATAAGTAAGTTTGGTAGAGTTTGACTGTCGTACAGTTCACGCGCAGCTTACGCGCAGTTCAAAGATTACAAGAATACTGTTCATCACTCGAACTTGAACTTAACTGCAACTGCACTACAGCTTCATCGGCGCGTCATAAAGTTACGTGAATTAGCCCTCTGGACGTTCACATTTAATTGAAATTTGACCTTCCGCATACTTTCGGGTTTTGTTCTGTACGTTTCACACCTCCAAGAGCCCTATAAGTGCTAATTACCTCGTTAATTACCCAAATTTCCAATTTCCAGGTCAGTGTCAGGTTGTATGTTCATTAAAATTTGAATCACGGCTGTAACACATATGTAGTTATAGAATTATTATCATCAAAATCATCAATACAACCCTCCAAGCGCATAAAGGTGTAGGAATGACTTTGACCTTGAAAAAGTAAATTCCTACACCTTTAAGAGCAAGAAAATTTGAATTTCGCGGGCTACCCTGACGCTTTCACCTTAAGCCGTTAGTCCCGGCTGTCATTTCTAGATCATTGACAGTCGTTACAGGTAGTCAGTAACCCGTATATTTGACCACCAGTCTTACCAAGAGTATCGTATTGCCCAGTAGTCCCAGTACTAACTGGGTTATGGAGGTCAGATAGGCACTCGCTCCATGTAAAATACTGGTATTCAGCTGCATCCGGTTAGACTGGAAGCTTACCCCAACATGGTTGGGAAAGGGCTAGGCAAATAATGATGATGAATATTTAAAGAATTAATGATACGAAATTCACTTTCCATTCCAACATGTAGAATGTTTTATAAGAGGGGTGCCGTACCACTTGCTCCCCTCTAATGGGGTGCAACCAACACCTTACTCAGCACTGTATCCTATTTGAAAGTTATGAAAGTTTGTCAGGCGAGCATCGTACATTTATACTTTTGTTCACACTAGCTTTTGCGCGTAAAGGGTTTATTTTATGACGGGTCATCGTGCCTTCGTTCCTTTTGTACTGGATTCGTATAGGCACTTTCATTATATGTTTTTATTTTTAGATCGGTGTTATCTCAAACCTTGTTTTATTTATGCAAACCTATAATAATCGGGTTATAAGCACTTCTCAGACACAGTTCGTATAATTTATGTATTTTTTAATATTGCGTAGGTGCTGCTTATGTTACTCGTATATACATAAGTTTCCCACTTCATTGAAACTCTACTTACACCAAAATATATAATACTAGCACTTCGCCCTCGACTTAGTCCGCGAAAATTGTGATAGCTCGGCTAATTTGCATGATATAAATATAATTTATAGCCTATGTTACTCAAGGATAATGTAGCATTTTAATGGTGAAAGAAAGATCTTTCCTCAAAAATACAAATCTTTCCTCTTTATTTTTTTCTTTTAGTATGACTAGATGAAAACTATCTGTTGGTATTCTATATATGAGGTTTTCTGTAGACTCTTTAAAACTTTACAGAAACCAGCTGTTAACAACATTTTAATTATCTCTCTTTTTAGCTTTAAACTGATCTTTGGTAGTCTCAAAGTACAAGAATATTTGTGAAACACCTCTAATGTTATTTTTTGAGAAACCAACTGGCTTATGAGCTTATCCCTGATGTTTTACGGCTAAGAACACATTTTATCTCTTCAAGCGAGTGTTTGAAGAATTGATTGTGGGATTATGCTTCATAACACGATATAATGTAAACCCGGTTGACAGGGACGACTCGACTAAAACACCGAACGATTATCTCACTATTCTTTGCCTTCGTAATTTAAAATTGAAGCAACTAAAGTATAAACTTTGTATGGCGAGATTGAAGGGACTGCGCATTTTATGGCGTTATTGAAAGTTGTCATTAAATGGAGAGAAGAAAAGTCAATACTATTTTAATATTATTTAGGTACTCATAAAGTATAAAATTTACAAACAACAAACATTAATATATGGCTTATTGCGTATAGTCTGTAATCTGATCGTCTGAGATGTTTTGCAACTTCATTATTTAATGGTATTATACGATTTTTTTTTAAATCTTTGTTTAAGTTTGTCGTTAAATCGAGTGGCTTTATATAGAATTTACACTGGAATTTTGTTTTCGTGTTTGTTAATGAGCAGAGAGGTCCATACCCGGACGCAGACCGTGGCGACAGACTGAAGATGTCGGATTAAGAGTAATGTCAGTCTAGCATGAAAAATATGAAGCTACATTTTAGTGTAAGGATGTTCTTTTGTAATGTAGGTACATGTCGTATTCGGTGCAGCCAAGAGAGTCCGTCAGTTCAGAAACATTGTAGACATTGTAGAGATTTTCATGCGGTTTTTTTTTTAGGTATGACCACTCGCAGATGCAACTCTCTAAGGTTGCCTAACTGCTTAACCGGACTATCCTGCGGTGGCAAAAAATTACTTTAAGGCCCCCAGCCAGGGCTTACAAGCTATTGAGTTAATACGGTAATTTGTAGAATAGGTCTGATAATAATACTAGGGATGCATCAATACGATACCGATCGCCGATACCGATACGGACAGTGAAGATTCAAATAAAGCCTTATAAAGCTGTGGCTGTAGAAACAGACAAAATTACTCAAACGTATAATATTTATTTGGAAATGACAATTGATAACAGATCAGAAAAAACTGAACTTAATTTAAAATTCACAATTATGAGATTTTTATTGAGGAAACACAAAAAAATATTCGCTAATCGAAAACGCTCGGTGATGGCGCGTTCACATGGGTACCTATAGCGCGAAATTCGAAAGTATCGGAGTATCGGCAAATTATTTTTACGATTCCGTCCTCCGATGATCCCTAATTGATACATCATCTTAGCAGTAGATACACGTCAGTTAAGTGTGAGTTTGAAATCCTATTTTCAAACCAGCCAAGAGGTTTAGTTTGGCTAAACTCCTGAAAACTTTATCCGCTCAAGATTCCATATGCCTTAGCTAACCCTAGATGAAGCAGTAGTTTGGTACTTAACATGTTTAATTTCAAAAGTCAGGTAAATGATTCTATCTACCTGCTTATATACGGCTGCTAACATCCAATGGACTCATTTCGTCTCTTTAATATAAATCTGTATGTAAATTCTCAAGTCATATAAGACTGCAAGGTGTTAAAAAGAAATCTCCTTTTCCTTTATAAAAGTGAAATGGAAATAGCTCAGGAAACTGTTAACATAAAGAAAAATTAAAAAGTAGATATGTTAGTTTCATGAGCAGTCTTATAGAAAGTTGGCAATAGTATTTTATTTTGCGGAAATGAATATAAATGTGGTATCGCAAATGTTGCTTGGTTATAAACACGGTAGTAACTTGTTGAACAGGACAATCGCATTACACGATTGCTCATTGTATCACAATATGTGTTGCTATATTGCAAATATGTTGGCTTGGAGGCGATATAATGTCAACTAAGTAGGTATACGTAGCAAACTGCTTGTAAATCATACGATACACAATGCAGTGACGCTTGAATCTTACACGAGTTTCGAGCTAAAGCTTGTTCCTCCCGGGGCCACAAGATTATCCTTCAACCACTAATCATAAAGTTAAAGCTAAAATTCATAAATCGGATATACTTACAAAATAACGTCATAATGCTGGCAGTTATGAGTGATATACTTTTAAGCATATTTGCTGCGGATATTTTATTACAATGAACCTACTTTTTTGAACAAGAATATGTATATTGTTTATTGAAGGTGAGGGAATTGTTCTCTACCTGTCGGGCCCAGATACTAAAAGACACATACAGGAGTCACTAGTTCACTGCACCATGCATGGACCATGATCGTGCTATGAACGTATCAGGTACTATGCCTACTAGAACGTATCAACAGCGTTTCATACCCGTTTATAATAGGTTTAGGACTGTCATCATAAGCAGTTATCTATACTATAATATTATAAAGGCGTATTTGTTTCTAAGTTTGTATATATAGTGGGTAATCTTCGAAACTACTGATCCGATTCAGAAAATTCTTTCACTAACGGGAAGTTACATTATCTCCGAGTGTATAGGTTACATTTAAAATGTTCCCGTGGGTTAATTTCCGTACATAACGCGAGCAAAAGCTAGTACCTTATATTCTTTGTATTGTAAAGTATGATAACTATGCACACATCGTTTCGTTACTGTTCGCCTGCCATGCACGGAGCGTCAACAATTTTATTGTCAGCGAAAATATTTTTCTGCTGCCGATACGCTACGATATGGCACGCGACGGTGTTGGTCAATGACGGAACGGTCTAGTCTCATAATTTTCAATACAAAAAATAATACTACCAAATACGTTATAGCACGCTAATAGATATGTACGGTGTAGTGGGCAGAATACTACACCGGACGGTGTACTGGTTAACTACACGTAACAATCATTCAACTACGTGAACAAGCTTTACTGAAACAAATAAGTGGCTGTCAAAGTCAAATTGTGACGCGTGTGTATTTGTAAGCGCCTTTATCAACACTGTCCGTGCAACAATTTCAAATTGCAGTACGATAAGTGGTACTTAACTTTTTGATGTGAAACATCAAAAAGTTAAGTACCCACTTAAACCAAAAAAACAAATGAAAATCGCGTGTTTGTATAAGATCTACATATTCGACTCGGTTTACAAAAAGTCAGCTGGTCTTGGGGCACAGAGCGCTGGTTTACAATCTCGTGACTTCGAGTTCGATTCCAGCATTAAGAATTTTCTTTTTGTGAATCGAGTGTGATCTTTTTGTTTTTATTTTCTTAAGTGTTTATTTTTTATGTTGACTTTTTTTAAACATAATAATTGTACAAAATAATTTCGATGTTTCACAACTGCCAGGCGTCCCGCGACGGCTCACTTTTTTTTTGTTACTGGTCAACCTTAAATACTTTGTACTCGAATCGATTTTTTACGAATCGGAATGCTGGACTGTGAAGAAGAAGGATGAAAAAAGATTGCATGTAGCGGAGACGAGAATTTTGAGGTGTAACAAGAATGCATAAAATAAGGAATATTAGAGGAAGTTTGAAAGTTGCGCCAGTTACAGAAAAGTGGAAAGGGAATGGACATGTGATGAGGAGAGACGAATCGCATGTGACTAAAAGAGTGATCAATATAAATGTTGATGGATAGAGGGGGAGAGGAAGACCAAGGAAACGATGAATGGATTGTGTGAGGAATGATATAAAGGAAAAGTGTGTAAATGATTGCGTGACGGTTGACGGGGGAGAATGGAAGAAAAAAATGTGTTGCGCCGACCCCAACATGGGACAAGGGCAAGAAGGTTATGACTCGTTTCGATTTTTCTGGGTACAGTCACGGACTTTAATTGATAAGCCACTGTCACTACTTTTTAATTTTGCAGTTTTTTAGATTCATGAGATTAATATTATAATTATTTCTCCTTACGCCAACGTTACTCTGGCTACGCTAAAACAATTTTATTATCACTGGGTTACGGTTGCTGCATCTGCAATTGGTTGACTTTGCGCAGTTAAATATTACCGACTAAACCCGATTTGCATTACACGGCTAATATAAACGAATAGTGGCAAGTGGCTGATCAATTAAAGTCCTCGACTGTAACTACATCGCCGTCACATTAATACTATAATTCATGTAAACAAAATATTGTTAAACATTTCTTGTCCATTCTTCTCCATACGAAACTATCCTTGCGAATGGATGTAAGATTAATTCTATTTCCTTTGTTTTCAAGTTTGACATTCTAAAGTACACTTTTAATGGCCTAATGGGCATTGTTCATTCTTTTTATTATGTTGTAATTGAAAAACCATTTCGAGGAATAGCGTTACTGATCATGACGGACTAATTAATCATGAAAAATATTCATATTTTATTGATATTTTGGATAAAATACGATGGACCTTCTATGCCCTTCAAATTACGTCAGCTTTGGCAGTACAGTTTTGTATCGTTGCCTCAAAAAATAAAAAGTAAGTGGCAAGTATTGTCTACAATCATCAAGTGTCAAATTATAAATGTCAAATATATAAACATATAATAAATTTAAAGTTTTACGATTATTGTTACTGCGACTTGCCTCATAATCTCGTAAAATCATCAATTCAAATCTCATTACATTATCTCAACACTCGGCAATATTTAATATACTCGGAGAGTTATGGAATACAGGAAGTGCTTTGTTCCAACTTGCAAGCAATAATAGTCCAAATACAATTTTTGCTCGTATTATGGAAGATTTGCGAGAAATGTGGTGTCGTGATGTAGGCGTGGAATATTGCAAGGTTTATGCACTTTCCGTTAAGCTACTGTTTCGGTCGAAATTTCTAAAAATAAGTTTACCTATATTTTTATAGGATTCGATTATAAGTGGCGTTTATTGACACTGACAAATGTTGTGTTGACCGTTTTTTTTTTTATTATGTACCGGTGAGGCAACGGCGCAATCTTTTGTGCCACTTATGACGTCAACTACCTTAAAAATTTAAATATAAAAAAAAATTGAGCCCGTCATCAAAATATTCAAATTAGTTTCTCAAAATGCTCTAAATTTGCAAAAAATGAAATAAAATCTATTGGTTAAAAAAATAAGACAATCCCCATTTACTTAAATAAATGTTTTGACTTTGATTTACGCTCTTCTCTCGGCGACGCGCGTTTCATATTAGGTAAGTAGTGCCTTCTCTAGAGACTGTCCGTCTTCCAAAAACCCACGAAGTTTGTACTATTCGTACACGTAACAAATCTAGTCCCGTGGTCTAGCATGAGGTCCTGCGGGCCTACCATGACGTCTTAAAGCAGGATCGTTTTAATTGCGTGCCAGTGAGGGAAAGAGATGGCGCTAGACGTCCTCTATAGCTCCGTCTCTTACCCACACTGGAACGCGATTAAAACGATCCTGCTTTAAGACGTCATGGTAGGCCACCTGAGTTCGATTCACAAGTTCGGCAAAGCGTCATTGGGATTTTCCATCTGGAATTCATGAGTAGTAACACGCAGCCTGGGTGTATGCCCTATTACATGGGACTTAAACATACCTATAATACCTGTATAATTAGGTCTGCCTAACCCTTCAAGTATTACAGGTGTGATGTTGTTATAATTGTCATGGTCACGCGAATAACATGTCCGCGCCGCCGCGGCCGCCGCACCGCGCTGCCGGTATTGCAGTAGCTAAGTATTAATGATAATAGTTTACACATTCCTATGTGTAAACTATTATCTTTTAAAAAGGGTTCTCCCTTTTCCCCTTGTTCAAAATCACTATGATTATGACTGTAATTGATCAATGCTTTGGCTTGTTCAACTTGTACCCATCACATTAAATTACTACAAACTGTCAAAATTCTCCAAATGATTTTAAATCATAAAACGTTGAAGGTTACGTTCAAAATGGAATGAGAAAATTTGACAGTTTGTAATAACTTGATGTGGGATGTGGTGACTGTATATTTCTTGGTTAATCAGGTTTGCGGACGTTTGTTGATTAAAAAAAATTTTAAAACGTAATCGTTTCGTTATTAATTTTATGTTAATTTAGAATAATATAATTTAATGGTAAATAATTGTGTAATTTTTTTATGATTATGTAAAATTGTGTTACGATTTTATTTTATTTGAGATGTAAAATGCTATGGACGATAAGTCTGAAATAAACGGTTAATAATAAAAGTAATCTCTTTCATACCATTTTAGACAAGGACAGTGGGCTCAAGGTGAAAGGGTAAGTTCAATGTCGCTTAAATCAATGTGCTAACGAAGATCCCGAATGATATTATCACTTAAATAATTAGGCGAGAACCCTTGAGCAACATCGTAAATCTAAGAACGAGAGCAGACGTTCCTGCCTGACAGACTGACAACCGTTTAAAAGCGACAGTTTATATCGAGTGTGAAGGGAAGCCCATATGTAGCAGTGGCTTACGATAGGGGAATTGATTACGTTATTACTATAACATAGCGGAAGGTTCCCATCAGTTTTGTCTTGTATAGAACAGCTCCTTAAGGCTGGAAGAAACGGAATATCTTTCATTCATGCTCCTTCCAAGGGCACTAGTACTGAACTGTCTGCCACAAACATCCCTTAAGAGTAGCCTTTTTCGAAAGAATACTCTGGCTGCGGTGGCGAGGGGAAAGGTATACGAAGGGGGAGGGTGCCACACTCGTAAAATTTCCGCCCCCGCACCCCTCGCCGCGCCCAAAGCGCTCACACAATTAGGAAGGGGCGACCCTACGAATACGTCACTTTCCTAAAATATTCAACAATTGCATTAATTGCGAATGTCGGCTACGACTACCAGCTCTTTGTTTTACTTTATGTAATGTTTGAAACATTCAAGCTACGTTTTATTAAAGGCAGTTTTATTTGTGGGTAAGCAAGTCAGTTATTTCATTAACAATATGGTTCGTGAGTCGGTGTAATTTATGTATTCTACGCTATGTTGAGTGAAAATTAGGTACCTACCTGAGCGTTCTTGTTGGCAAACTTATTTAAATGACTTGCGTAGTCGTAGTTTGTACTTAGGGGGACTACAGGATCTAAACGTGAGTTTTATAATACAAAAAAGCATATGATTCACTGCAATAAATTAATCCAGAAAAATATATGATATTCTTCAGGATATATGCAAGTATGATAGGGTTTTGAAAACATAATACAACTAATTTTATTCGATAGAAAAAAATGACGAACTTCTCTCTAAAAATTTCTTTTAACGAGTAAAAACCATACTAAAATACATGCGACCATTCTGTTTTTTTGCAAATAATTCTACAAGCAACATATTAGCATGACAGTGTTTTATTTTTTTAGTCCAATCAATAGATTTTTTGTAAATCGCAAAAAAACACTCTTTTCGCACTATTCGGCCCGCAGTGGCTGACGTAACAACCACTTTGTAGTACAAGCTGATTAGAACTTTATTCTAACAGTATTTCAAACGAAGTTTGAACCACTACAAATAGAGTTGCTAATTTAGCTCCTGTAGTCGCCGAATGAGTTAGAAGTAGTATTCTCCGAGTATTCTATTATTTCACCTTTCTTTATAGTAATAAAACCACTCTGCGTCTTCACAAAGACTCTGGAGTATGATTTAATTCCTTTACTTTAGATAAAACTGTATGGCCCTAGAGTAGACTATTGATTGGTATATTACATCACGCCTGTAATTCCAGAAGGGTCAGGCAGAGGTGTACCAAATCGTACACCCACATTTCGCCACTATTTGGAACAAATAGAAGAATAGAATACAACAGAACATACACTTATGGATAAAATCAAAACTTGAATGAGTTAATATTCGGTTGGAAATGTGCCACATTTTCAAAAAATACCTTATTGTTCTTTAATTTCGTGCTAAACTGACCAGTTTCATCATATATGTAGAGCTTTGGTCGACCTTTACGAACGGTCGTGGCATATAAAAACTCACTAAAACTAAAACTGGGGCAAGGCAGTTTAAGGAAAAGACGTGGAATTCCTTTATCAGATGCAATATTTCTATCAAATCGGTTTTCCTGTGTGGCTTATGAATCGGAACGATCCACGTTGAGAAACTTTTTACTAGATAAAATTTACCTATTCTTAAAATGTCACTAACGGGATTATTTATTGTTTTTGAGCTCCCGATATTTCGACGCTGTTGCAAGCGCCATGATCGCGGGTTATGAACCGTGAAAGCTTAAAACAGTGTTAGATAATTACCTATCTATATATTATTAGTAGGTAGCTTGTACTATCCCACTGCTGGGCAAGGCCTTTCTTCATGTTTTCTATTGGCTCCGATTCTGCGGTAAGTAATCGTGCTATTGAACGTTTATGAAGAAAACTCCGAAAAATAAAGATTCACGCTCAGAAAACCCTTACGCAGACAGAACGATAATAAAACGCTACAGTTTGGCGAGTACCATATTTAGTTAGAACTTAATAGTGACAATCACTATTAATTTGTCTTCTGGGCACGTTTTCGGATGACAGCGATGTTGAGGAGTATAATTAGACGCCTAAGCGCCCTGTTGTTTATTTAGTTAGTTAGTTTATTTTATATGAATTAGACCCTTTTTTTGTAAATATTTAGTTTTAATTATTCTATAGGTAGCTTTAATTCAATTATTTAAAATAATTTCATCTGTCTAAATACGAATATTGCATTGTTCAGGTTTCATTGTTCCTCTATGGAGAAACAATGAAACCTGAACAATGCTTGGGTGCAGAATATTTGATTTCACGTTCCACAATTGAAAAAAAAAATAGATTCTAAAATATACTTTTCATTGGCCACAAAAATCAGGACGTCATTATTCATAATTTTGAATAAAAAGACTACGAAAAGGTTCGGACAGATCCACAAGCTTGATAATTACTTCCAAATCCTGTGAGAACTGACAAAAATACCATACAATACCAATACCATATAATACCATATAATACAATAGTATTTTTGTAGCAAATCCCAAAACGTACGAACTAGTATCAACAAATAACTTGAATATTTCAATGTTCAGATACTTTGGTCGTAATTAGCGGCATCTGAACGCAAATATTATACTAATTAGAGAAGGAACTTAACACAAAGCGAACACGGTGTTCCCGATTTTGGCGCCCGACAACTGATACGTTTATTAATTACTTGAGCTAATTAATGACAGCAATAACTTTCAAGGTGAAATTAAACTAGACAATGTTTTACCAAAACATCAAATAAGTTACTGATTTGTTGTTTTCAAAATTAGTCAAACAGTTATTCAAATTAGTCTCGCGATTGGAAATAATTTCAATACCTACACATTTTTCAGTGTCTTACAACCGCACTCACAGAAGTCGCATAACACGGAAGTTACGTCCAAATGTGATCATCACAGGTAGTTGACATACTGCACTAAGATATCTTGTTACGCTGGTGCTTGTCAATAAAATTAATGTTTTATTATGTATAAATGAGCGCGGCAAAACCTAACTAATAAAAGTATTCATAGCGGTTGATTTCAAACAGTTAAAAAAAAATAACAGATAATTATCTCTCTAAGTAATCTTTCAAATTGCTTTTAATTGTTACGATGACATAGAAACGGGAAAATCTTCATGATTATGTTTTTTGTCATAAATGAGACATCAATTTCAATACTACCCAAACTTTGAGCATAAAAATTGTTTACACTAGGTTATTGGCAGGATAGGTTGGTTCATCATCAAAACGTTTAAAAGCTAAGAACTTTTCTCCTAATTCCAGTGGAAATAAGTCATCATCTACCTTTTATCCAACCATGTTGTGGGCGGATTCCAGTCTAACCGAATGACGCTGAATACTAGTATTTTACATGGAGCGACTGATTATTAAATTTGACCTCTATAAGGGCTACTGCACACTATAGACAAGACTATCTTTAGACAGTCAATTACCCTAATAGTGCGAGCGAGACAGATTATGATCTATTCTTTGATGATGATAGAATCTATTTCTTTTACACTAAAAATGCTCGCGTTTGGTCGCAACTCACATGATGTGAAGACAAAGCCCAGGGTGGAACACGCTTGCCTAGAATTAAGAACCGATTCACTAGAACTTTAAAGAGATCTAGATTATAATGATCAGGAAACAGACAAGCCGGCAATGAATTCCACAAACTGGCGGTTCGCGCTATAAATGTGGAAGCATGGTGCATTGTTCGAGTTCGTTGGAACTTCAATCATATTATATGATTGATGTTCATGCGGCGAAACGTCATCGTTCTTATGTTTCATATAACGGTGACGCTTCGCCGTATTTCTGCTCGTCCGATGATGGAATGGGGATGGGGGAATTCGATTGTGTAATTCCAAAGCACACTCTCCGAAATGTTAATAAAGCATATCTAATTTTAAAGTACAGCCGTGTGATTCTGTAAGAACTCATTCTAAACTTCTAATCTGAATTCGCTGTGAGTTTCTTGATTGGCATTCTAAAAACTCGGTTGATAATTCGAATTTACACTAGCGCCACCCTTGCGAACGTGTCAGCGAGTTAAACTACGTAACAGCGACATTTTGACAGATAAAGTATGAGATGACGTAAGATGTGGCATTGGTCGCTTCGGAGCTTACTTCACTTCGCAAGTGACTAGGTGATGCTTACAGAATGCAAAATCAAGGTCATTTTGAACC
Source organism: Xestia rhomboidea (assembly GCA_963853795.1). Taxonomy (NCBI): domain Eukaryota; kingdom Metazoa; phylum Arthropoda; class Insecta; order Lepidoptera; family Noctuidae; genus Xestia; species Xestia rhomboidea. Next base: position 20,634,830 of record OY970756.1, on the reverse strand, counting down.
TTATGCGAAGTGAGAGTGAATAGCGATGTGAGATGCGAGTTGTTGTTTGAATTTTACAGAATCGACCTACTACTTTGTTATTTTCTATGACAGTCATGCTGCGTGACAGCTTTTTATCCTTTCGGCTTTTATTTAATGTAGGTAGAGGTACCTATCATGCATTAATGATTGCTATGTCTTGCAAACATAGGTATTCAAGCTAACCTTGTTTAATAATTACGAGTATGTACATATTAATTGAATACCGTAGTGATACGAGTACAGTTCGGATTTGATTAAATAATTATATCTAGCCTTTGTTAGGGTCGCGTTTCAACCTAACTGTATTCTAAGAAATAGTATGAATTGATTTCTAAAAAAATATGTAATACCGTACAGTCTCGACAGAGGTAACGACAAAATCGCTAACTTTCGATAGCTAATTACTCACGAATAAATTCGGTTGCTATAATGATGCTTGCGAGAAACCCATCTTGAAAATAGAGACTTGCGTTTCCCGCAAGCATAGTTATTGAGACCGATTTTTTCCGTTAGTAACCAGGGCCGGCAGTCTCGACAGAGATAACGACAAAATCGCTAACTTTCGATCGCCGATTACTAACGAATAAATTTAGTTGAACTAATGATGCTTGCGAGAAAAGCATCTTGGATGTAAAGACTTGCTTTTCTCGCAAGCATCGTTATTGCAACTGTTTTTTTTCATTGTTATTTTAGCGATCGAAAGTTAACGATAATGTCGTTAACTCTGTCGAGACTGCCAGCCCAGCGACTGAAAGTTAGCGATTTTGTCGTTATCTCTGTAAACTATTTATCCGTGATAATGAATGTAGGAATAAATTATACTAATCTGTTTTTGTAATTGTTTTGCCGTTCTGTCGAAGCGGCTGACCAATGACCTGGATTATCTCATTAGCCAGCCGACGTGAAGAGTAGGTACGGGAGATGAAAACACATTTAAGGAAAAAAGATAAAGGTGTTTTTTAAAAAAATCTTCCAATGTTTTTACAGAATATTAGACTTACAGACAGTTCCTGTGATTAACCGTGGCGATCATTTTGAACACCGTCCTGCTAAACTTTACGAAATCGTAAAATATGCTTGCGAATTATATTTTACGACTAAGTGGGTACAATCGTAAAATATAATTCCTTATAACCAAAGAAAAAAATGCTACTACCAATGTAAGATCAATCTATACCTACTAAGAAATAAAATAGAAGTTTCTGTTTGTAGTTTCAAAATAACAGCTTTTTACTGAATGCTTATGAAAGTACATGCGGTACGTATAACAAAAAAAACTGTTTATTAATAAAAAAAAAATTGTCTGTCTGTCTCTTCCGGCTAATCTCCGAAACGGCTGAACCGATTTTGACAGCAGTGTGAAACTCAATAAAAAAAACCAGTAGTTTAAGTCATTTTGAAATTACAAACAGACATTTAAATTTTATTTATTTGTATAGATATAATAGTTATGGAGCAGCGGTGGCCCAGTGGTGGCGGCCCCGACTTACGAACAGTAAGTCGTGGGTTCGAACTCAGGCAGGCGCATTACTTTGTGTAATTTATTTCATCACCGTTGCTTTCAAAACGGTGAAAGAAAACATCGTGAGGAAACCGGCATGTCCGTGAGTCCATGAGAACCAAAAAATTCGAAGACATGTGACATCTACCAATCCGCACTGGGCCCGCGTGGTAGATTATAGCCCATTCCCTCTCTTAGAGAGGCGGTCTGTGTCCCAGCAGTGGGAACATTAATAGGCTGATGATGATGATGATGAATATTTATATGTATGTATCTATATAATTGCTACATTTCATTGAGTATTTTGCTGGATACCTTAAATAATTTAAATGTGCACGTATTTTGTAAGTGAGGGTCAAAGTTGAAACTCTTCACACGTTTATAACTTTACTTAAAATATCTGCATGACCCCAGTACTATTCAATGCATCCGCACAATGTTTTGAGTGCGTTACATTTCTACCTACCGTAGACCATGATTTTTCACAAAAAAAAATCGTTTCCTAGTAATTTCTGTTACGCAATGTTGCTTAGTTTTAAGCACAGAATACTTAAAAGTGAAAGTTATTGACAGTTATTTGACTTCAAGCTATGATTTTGGTTAATCTGAAGTTTGTGCTTCCATATGAGGATTGAATGATTCTTCTGCAGAACACTTATTCAGATTTCTATATATGATTCAGATTTCTATATATGATTCAACATAAGGGGGATGCGCCTTGGTAGCTTGCGAAATTTAAATTTTGTTACGTTTTTAGGGTTCCGTACCTGTACGAGCATCGCCACATGATATAAATTGTTTTAGTTTTTACCTGAACAAGCAGTTGCTAAATTCACCGATTTATGTACATACGCTGACTAGGCTATTACGCCTGCCACTAGTCACCTTCTTTAAGTATTATATATTTTGTTGTTTACATAATAAACTGTCAATCGTTAACGGACACAAAACAATGATTTTATTCCCTGTACACATCCCGTGTGATTCGTACATCTACATACTACATCTCAGTGTGCGGAGCTGCTGCCCGTACATTTTTGGTCCTTCGAGCCGGATAACCACTCCTGGAGCAAACAGTGCTACAAGCCGCACAGGTACGAAGGGTTTCTCAAAGGATAAAAACGGGACCCTATTACTAAAGACTCTACTGTCCGTCAGTCTGTCTGTGACCAGGCTGTATCTCATGAACCGTGATAGCTTTAGACAGATGATGCATTTCTGTTGCCGCTAAAACAACAAAAAATAAATTAAAATTAAAGGGCGTAATAGGGGACTATTACGATGGTACGGAACCCTTCATGTGCGAGTCCGACTCCCACTTGGCCGGTTTTTTGCAGGTCAGTATCAGGCTGAATGTTGAAAGAACTATTCTTCGCGACTGTAACACGTGTTTATTTACTGAATTATAATCATTAAAATCAACAATACTACCCTCGAAGTTCATTTAATACCATTGAATGACTATTTCAAGAAAAGTCATTTCGCGGGCTACCCTGGCTAGCGCCATCTTAATGCTACCAAGAAAGGTGTCAAATAGCAACTTTGAAATAGAGGTAATTTAATAAATAGGGAGAGTACTAACCTTATATACGCCAAAGATGAGAAGCATGCAGGCTAGTAGACCGATCGTACCGCAAGCCAGCAGTGTGATGTTCAGCGTCACCGTAACTAAAAGAGAAACATAAGTTAGATTTGATGTGTAGCACAAAAAGGTTTAATTTAGGCCCGGACTCCACCAAAATGAAGAAAAGCGGAGCGGTGCCGCGACATGCAAGATTTACCCAATCACAGGACTCGTCCTGTGATTGAAATCAATGTGGATTTCAACATCGCTCCGCTTTGGTGGAGTCCTTACCTGACTCAAGGCTGTCTTTAAACAGTCTTGCTATGAGGGCATGAGAACACAAGAAACTCTTCTGACATCAAGACCAAAGCTACAGTCCATTCTCAGTTATTTTAACTCTCACTCATCTTTGTCAAAATTATGATTTTGACAATGATGAGTGACAATGATATGCTTCAGTTTCATACAAATAGAGTTGCTCTAAGGTTGCTATCACTGAATAGTCAGTCAAAGACATAGTGATCATTAGTTTATTAATACTAAAGTCCTTGTTCCAGACTGCAGAGGAAAAATAAATAAAAAATGTGATCTGACTTTGGTCTGGAATAAGAATACTGCACAAACGAGTATTCCTTAAAGCCAAGAAATGCTTTAAGCTAAGAAATGCTCGTTTATTATTCTTCGCATTTTGCGTTATCATCATCAAACAACGACATTTATTTGACGTTAGGTTATAGGAAGCTTTCTTCATTACTAAAAAATATTTTAAATCCAGCTTAAAATAAAGTTTATTTGGTCCATTTCAATAATGATTTCTTGTTCAATCATGTAATGTTTTTCGATCCGTTCTACTGCGGAATTACTTTCCTGAAAACATTTTTTCACGGAAATCGTTTTCACAATGTACAACATGTTTCTGTTTCTCTTTGTGTTTAATTTGTAGCTCGTTAAATACTTTATTACTGCGAACATTTTTAAGTTCAAAGGGGTGATTATTTCCTTCTCGGAACCGTATTATTAATTGTTGACATGCGTATAACTAAAAATTGTTGTCAGCTAGTTAGTTACCGGACTGAAATACCTAGTTGTCTAGATATATAATTTAATGATATAAAGAAATCTAGAAACTATAATGACATGCATCGCTACACCGGGGACTCGAACCAGAGATATTACCAATGTTAGTTAAAATAGATGCTTTAGAAACAAACTCTATCAGATAATGGATCTTGAAAGTTTAACTGTGCGGCTACAAAGTTATTTAAAGATATTAAACCTAATCATGCGACTTAACCAAAACATATGTATAAAATTTATATTACAATACGTGAGCTGAGCGCGCGTACCTGCTGCAATGAAAATGTTTATATTCAAAGTGATTGAGTTACAAATTGGGAAATATTTTCGACGTAATCGAATGCGGCGGCGTGTGTAAAATGTATAAGTACAGCTACCTCATATTGGCATGAAAAATGAATCTGAAAATTGAAACCATTTCACTTGAAACGATTTATTTTCCAATTCAACTGTCTTTGTTTTTATCATTTTCTTGGGTGGCAAGTGAAAAGGACTTATGTACTAAGTAAGTAAGTAGTGGGCAGTTTTCACATACGTTTTCTTAGCATTTCAATTCATTTATCATATACCATTAAGTAAAGGCTTCCAGTAGCTATAGCTAAGTACTTCTACAAAGTTTTTAATTTACCTCTACATTATCAATATTCTGTAGAAATCTATTCTTTTATTGAGATAAAAATAATAATATATTACTACAAATTGATTTAAGAATAATAATAGAAAATCAATTAATTCTAGCACCGGTATCCATTCAGTTGACTTACTTAACGTGGTACGTAGGACTGAATGGGAAGATAAGCTCCAGGCATCACTCACTGCCCGAGACCTCCTATAGAATATTAGGTATAAGCCAAATTTCAAATCCAATCACCGCACCCCTATTGTCGTTTAAGACGGTCACGTACATTAAGACAGGTTTACTGATTACTCGAAATTCCATAAAGGAAAGCTTGTCATACCTATAACCGAAGAATATAATTATACGAATATAAAGGGTGTAAAACACGTCATAACGAAGCCGAAAGGCACTTGTTCTCCTCGTCATCGTCATTGTCATTTTTTTGTTCTACACCATACTACCTTCTAGTTACGGAGATATTAGGGGTTAAAGTTACAACTTTTTTTTAAATACAAGTTTTTAATGTAAGATTTTTACTTTAAACACCTCAACGACCCCCGTACTATTCAATCCATGCATCAGCACAATGTTTTGAGTGCGTTACATTGAGTTCTACCACAAAACATGATTTTTCACCCCAAAAAAAAAGTCGTTTCCCAGCAATAATTTTTGCGTAAAGTTACTTAGTTTGATGTGCAGAATGCTTGGTTGACGGCTTCGTGATGAGGTGGTTTTCACCCTGTATACTTTTAAAATGATACAGACGGGACAACGCGAACAAAATCGTAATCTATTTGCAAGGGCCAACCGGTTGCCGTAGGAGCGTAACATGTCCAACCTGGCAATAATGGGATTTTGCTCTAAAGCATAACTGAGAAATGGGATCAAATCTGTTTGTAAGCCCACGTCCACACTGCTGCACTGCGAGCCTAGGGCTAACACGGGCGCGAATTATCAAACGTATGAAACCGCCGTTTACGGCCATACCGTAGGCTTAGCCAAATTGACAATCTACAATCGTTAACGCATAGAAAACTAACCAAGTGTATGGAAATGACATCATTTCAACTTTAAGTCACGTGGTCCAAACAACCGAATAGAAACATTAAAGTTCAGTCAAAACTGTAAGTTGGCTACGATTTATATGGGATGTAGCGATCACGATTGAAGAAACAAATATATTTCATTCTATCATCTTGATCGATGTTAACTTGTCTACGAAGTTTCTATTCGTTTGTTTTGACCACGTGACTTAACGTTTACGATTGTAGAAAGAGAATCGATACGAATCGTTTGTAACTTGGCTAGGCCTGCTGAAGTGACTTCGGCGGGTGCGAGTGTACTTTTCAAACGTTCCTATCCGCGCGTTGTGGCCTCACTACGGGCCTAGACAGCAAGCGACTTTATGCGCGGATGCGGGGGTCTCAAACCAATTTGATCTCGTCGCTCGACCTACGCGCGTCTTAGCCTAGCTTACTCGCTCTTTTATTTGTTGTTAAAATGGCGATAAATACTGAAGAGTTTATATGTGCGATTCAATCTAGACCAGTTATATGGCAAGTAAACATCCCAACTACTGTGATCTCACAATAACAAGAAAGTTATGGAGCGAATTTTGAATTTTCTAGGGACAATCTCAATTTTTCGTACAAAGTAAAAATTACACCATTTCACTCTCTGTTTTTATTTATTTCGTGTACGGTCTCTTATGTTTAACACCCATCCTAGAATCAGATACTAGTAAAACTAATAAATCCTCGCCCATGGCTTGCAACAACTGTAATACAATACCTTTTGTCCAAGACTGCTGACCATGCACGTCTTTTATTTTCGTTAAAGAAGATCTTTACTATTAAATGACATAGATTTGATAAATGTACATTGTGAGGCAGGCTCATACAATTTTTGGCCTTTTCACTTGCTAGAACTGCAATTGTTGGAAATGGACATTCTGGGAAATGGACTTTCTGGGAAATGGACTTTTTGAAACCGTGAAATTGGACATTCTGGGAAATGGACAAACTGGGAAATGGACTTTTTGAAACCGTGGAATTGGACATTCTGAACCTAAACGGTAGCAAGCTCGTCAGTGTGGTCACCGCACGCGCCCGCCGGTTGCGCCCGCGTAAGCACTAGTCGCTAGGCTCGCGATGTGGACGCACACTATGACATTTGTTCTTCATTCGATCGCGACCAATCAAACTATACAGAACCAGTTTATGCGGATCTCTCATTGTATCGGAAATCTATACAAAGCGAGGCCATGTTATATAGTATACTAGCTATCTTTGGCAGTGAAGCGGATCTCACGTTGCAATGGCTTGTATGAAATCCGTTGATCCTAACACACGCACACCGACAGACCGCACAGACGAGCGGTGGCGTGTGAAAAATGCCTTAAATCTCTGTGAATGTAACCTATTAAAATAAAACTCAGAATTGGCTTGTACTTACCGGAATATGGCAGATTATCCAGGAAGTCTAAGTGGGGAGACGGTAGTTGTCTTGATAACCACAGATTAAACAGCCAGATCGAAAATACTACGTAAAAGAGAACACATTATTTACATGTAGTTTAAATTTAATTTGTATTTTACTAGCAAAGTGCAGCTTCCTGATTGCCTCGGTTTCAGTTTCAGCTGTGGTTAGTATCAATTTGCGGTGTGAGGTGAAAGCTTATTTGACCTTTAAACATATGCTTTTATTGGCGATATGTGGGTGTACGTCTGCCTAACCCATCAGGAAATACAACAAGTATGATGTCATGTGTATGAAATGTGAATGGTTGAATTTGTGAATGAAAACTAAAACTATTCAAAAAACTGAACAATATAAACCTGCATAGCTCTTGGAGATCTAAAGTATTATAAACAATGAGTTACTTACGGCCATTTTCAATAACTTACTGTTCTACTGTTGGACATTTTGTTCACAGACGGTTAGAAACAAAACGTCACAGAAAATCTTTCTTTGATTTTTCTATGAATCAAATGACAGGTAAGTGACGCGGAAAGGACATTTCAAGCTTACTTTGTAGAAACACCGATAACTGCGAGACGGGGCATATTAACTGACAGTTATCAAAAGTAAGTTACAGAAAACGGGCCTTAGAAGAGCTCAATGCTGTTTTTAATGATAAATTAATAGAAGTATTCAAAATGAATTGATACGTTTTTTCGTTCGTTGCGGTTATTCGAATGAAAACTGAACCGGTGGGCGTCTCTGAGGGCTCATTAGTGCTCATTTACGGAGACGCGGCGCGTCGCGCGGTCCACTTTCGGCAATGCATGAGAGTGTTTACGGAGAAGCGATTTTACGAGGCGTGCATCGCGGCGGACGCGGTGGGCGACGCGGCGTTATATCATTTTATCTTACTCGGTCAGGCAAACGCGCGTAAAATCGCTTCTCCGTAAACGCTCTCATACATTGCCATATGTTTGAATTGAAAGCGGGCCGCGCCACACGAATATACACGTAAATGAGCACTTAGGAAGACGCGGTGCGGCGCGTTTTGCGGTGCGGCCCGCTTTCAGATGACACCGCCGCTGCACACGCCGCGTCTCCGTTAACGGAAAAACAAGCAACGCGCCGCGTGATGCGCCGCACAACGCGCCGCCCGACGTGCCGAGTCTCGCTCTCCGTAAATGACCACTGAGTATTTATATATTTTCATGAACGTTCTTTTGTAATTGAAACAGCGAAATCCAATAACATTGTATAACCATTTTCATGGAAATACAAAAAATCAAGTAAATAGAAAAGTTATTGTTTAATTTAGTTTCAATCAAATCAAATCAACTTTTAATGGTAGCTCAGGTGAAGGTGGAAGATTAATTATGTGTTATTCAAACGGGTCTGTGCGGATGTGTACGTGTTAAGCCAAATGTGCTAGTATCAGCTCTAAAAGCTTTGCTTTTACATTGCACGTGTACAGTCAGAAGTCATAACAAGTCAAAACCGATTTAAAATGGTTTAAGACAAAACCTACGCCTTCTATGATATTAAATAGAACGACAAAATACCAAATACTAGGTTTTAACTATTACTATTAACTAAATAACTGTCACAATTATGAAATCCAGGCTCGTACACTGCTAAATCTACAGACACCAGACCTTGACCAGCCCGCGTAGCACGACCACCGTAGAAACGGGTTTCTTCGAAGAAAGAATCGACAAATCTTTTGTTCGTTGATGACAGATGAACAAAATATTTGTCGATTATTTCGCAGGCTGTTGACCCGACGATTCTAGTGGATTAGAATTCAACAGTTTGCTTCAAAAATTACAACACCATAGAGGTGCAAAACCGCGTTAGTACACCCACATTTCACCAGTTGTATTTCAGCCGCATGTAAAAGGGGGCGAGCCCATTGCCCTCATTGCGACTCCATGGCTGCTACTGAGAAAATGAAACCCAATAACACTTTGTCCGACCCGGGAATCGAACCCAGGACCTCACGCTTCAACCAGCAGTCGCGTTTGCAACCATTTAGACTAACGAGGCAGTTTTGATAAAACAAAAGGAAAATATTAATATTCACTTATAGTTATCTCCCTCCAGAACCGTTTCTTCTCCGCTAATTCTTCTTTCTCTGTGAGAACACGACGGCGTTTGACTGTTTGCTGTCCTGCCCTACCACTTTTCCCCATCGGTACCTTTTCAGCAATAGAAGTAGACTTTTTATCTGAATCAGTGACACCTCTCACAACGTCAGCGAAAGATCTTGTAAACGAAGACGCAGTTGATATACCAGCAGCATTTATGGGTCGGTTTCGTGATGACCTAACTTGAGGCGGATTCACAGCCACATGCTGAACTGGGTTATCATTTCCTGGCATTGGTTGAGTAGCAGGTTTTTCATCATCACGCTTCAGGGCCTTTTTATCTTTCAGAAGTTTCTTCCGTTGCTGTTTTCTATTTATAACTGTCGTCCATTTTCCTTCCTCTTCCGCCATCTTGCTTGGTCCTGCAGTAGGTTCCCCGTTCCCACTTTCTTGATTTTGTATACTTTCATCCATCTTTATAATATGCTAGTATCGCTTACTAGTCATATTACGAAACAGAACAAAAAATGAGGCAGAGCACTCGCGCCACGAAATTGAAGATTTTCCAGGAAAACACCAATATTGTTACGCTAGTGGCGGTCCGGCATGGACGAGCGTCGAGAGCTGACTGATGGACCTCCTGAATAACGCCTACGGCTACGAGCTCGAACATATATATTGGTAAAGTAAGGGTGGTAGCACACGGATATTTGCATTTGTTGCAACGTGATGTAGCTGAGACAATGGTTTGGTCTTTTTTTTTAACATATAATATATACATAGAAGTAGTCAGCGACAGATTTTTCGGATCCACCATTTTTCTTGACTTCCTTCTAATTTCTAGTGATTGCAAACGCGACTGGTGAGCGTGGGGGTCTTGGGTTCGATTCCAAGGACAAGCTAAAAGTTATTGGGTTTTTCTAATACAAAGTGCTTTGGATTATTTTGCCTGCCTAACTTCCCCGCTTTTTAATAGTGGCCACGCAATAATGATTATCAATCGCAGCTGGTATCAATATAAACAAGTTTTGTATGAGACAAAATCTTCTAAAGCGTCTCATTTCCGAGATGTAAACCTTGGAGGCTTACATCTATTATATAAGTTCTAATCTTCGACATCGGTACAACTTTGATTTTATTAGCCACTCATAAAACCTGTTTGATTAATTAAATAGCTGGCATCAATACAAACAAGTATTGATGAAACAAAATCTTCTAAAGTGTCACATTACCGAAATATAAGGATTTATTCTTCGTTCGACCCACTGAGTTTCGTAAAGCTATCAAAGTTGGGCTGGTGACCAAAAAAGGTCCCGCATCTGAGTAGACGCACACACTTGTGCACTATAATATCTCCTGGATCGATTCCTAGTCTCCGCTAAGATTAGCAGCGATCTGGAGGTCTTAAAATCGTAATTGATGGCATGTATTTAAGTGATCGTTTTAATTTTGAAAAAACAGCAAACAATCTAAATAGTCCTATTTTTTAATGATTGATCCTCTTTCTTTCAGACATAAAAAAATCAAATCAATCGATGTTTTAATCTGTTTAGAACTACGAAAAAAATGTTTCAGATGTAGAAATTACGTATAAAATACGTATAGTTACTTCTAAGAGAAGAGCATATATTCTAACATTTTGATACTTTTTATATAATCGATGTATCTAAATTCGTTTTTGTCTTTTAAAACTTAAATTTCACCCAGAACTTAAGGTCGAACACAATACATAAAAGTTTGGTTGTAATAAGGCGTAGTCGACGTAGCCCCGCTATGCGGGGCTCTTATTTCTGTCTGCAGGGTTTAAACTAACACAAAGGGGATGGCGGGGTCTTAGTTCGCTCTCTAGATCCCGCCATCCCCTTCGAGTCTCTCGCTCTTGCCAAAAGACAAATAACTAAAAATGAGGATCAAATATTATGTATGTATACCAAATATCAAAACATAATTATCATGATACCTTATATGCGGTTCATTTATAATTAGTTTATTCGTAGATCAATTATTAGAGACGCATTATTTAATACAAAGATTAAACATAAAAAATACATCATATTTATTTTTGCTCATTTACAGTAGATCAATTAGATTATAGAGGATCAAATAATAATATGCCGTAAATCTATTTACACTAATATTATCAAGAGGTGAAGTTTGTAAGGTTGTAGGGTGTAATCTCTGGATCTAGTGAACCGATTTTGAAAATTCTTTTACCAATAAAAAGCCACGTTATTTGTAAGTGTCATAGGATATATTTATTACTAGCAAAAATAAGGGGGGGGGGGCAAGCCGGGACGGGTCGTTAGTAATCCATAACACAGGTCGTGATGCACCGTGTTTTAGTGCTTTATACGTTGCGTTGTGTGTCGCCGCCTTTATGCTGAAAGGTTTCTGCAATGGTATTTATTACACAAAGGCTCTCAAACCTATCCAGTTACTGAATGCGAAGTCTATATTTAAACAGAAATGCTGAAGGCTATCATCCATCACTGAAATCATTTAATATGTTGAAATTGCTTTCAGCTTTTCCAGTGAAAATGTTTTATAATTCGTTCTGAAAATAGCAGACACATCCTATTTTTTGGAATCTTTTTTTTTAAGTGGATCTGTCCATAATAATTTGTTAGGAATAACGTGATGCTTCAGCCAAGGCTAAGAAAATATTTGTTTACCCCCAACCAAAAAAGTGGTGTGTTAAAAGTTAGAAGGGTATAGGAAGGGTAGGGCATCATAGCTCCTGAACGGATGAACCGATTTAAAAAAAAGTTTTTTTTGTTTAAGACATCTTAATCAAAAGTGTTCCTGTTGTCTTTGTCCTGAAAGTCTGCTCCGCCGTTTGAACAGCATCACCTCTTTACTAGTTGATAAAGAGATGAGATAAATAAACGTCTCTCTGTGATTGATTTGAAATTTTAAAATCCTGTCACTTGTCAACATAGGCGTCGGAGGGGCCTGGCCTCCGGTCGCCTGGAGGGGGGCGGTCGATCGATATTGGCGATGTAACGATGTGTCTTTTTTTTAAATGTAACTACATGTTCCCTTTTTTTTCAGATCCTAATATATAAAATGTCTGTGAATTTGGTCGTACCGAGATTTCAAGTCAACGGCGCAGTTCTCTTCAGCATGCCTTAATTTAGTCAAAAAGTAAAAAAAAATATGAAGGGTGAAAATTTCTTTACTATATTTTTTGGACCAACAGCCTTGCTATGACTACGATGTTCTTAGAATAGCCCAATCAAGTTGTTAATATTACTAGGCCCTTTTTCTTTTTCCCAAGAAGCATGCTTTATAACTACATTTTTAAAGCGGATAAGGTAGGCGCATGTGCCGTGCAGTCTCTACAGGTGCAATAGGGACTTATACGAATACTACTGGCGAGTGAGAAACTCTCGAGAGCGCGCGAGTTGACACCTTCCGATTTTACCTAATTTTTCTGTCGTCGACTCACTTGCACTTATTAAAGTACAGTCAAATTATATTATTTTATTTATTTTGAAGTCAAGTCCTATAAAATATCGTATACATTTATAGTGAGTAGTAGTAGTAGTATTTTATACATTTTATTCGAATTTTTTGTCGTCAACTTGCTCGCACGTATTAAAGTACGTACAGTCAATTGCAAATTATATTATTATATTTATTTTAAAGCCAAGTCGTATAAAATATCTTATACATCCTTCATCCATCCATCCTTCCATCCTTCTTATACATTTAAAGTGTGATGTCACAACATCATACATTAGACTGTACAGTCGAGGACTTTAATTGATGAGCCACTGGCGACTATTCGTATTATGGCCGTGTAATGCAAATCGGGTTTAGTCGGTAATATTCGTAATCGTGAATGCACAAAAGTGCAAAATTGGAAAGTAGTGAAAGTGGCTTATCAGTTAAAAGTCCTCGACTCTACATCTGAGCAAGTTGTTGACAAAAACAAAAAAGTAAAATCGGAAGTTGTCAACTCGCGCGCACGATGTTTACACTCGCCAGTTGACGTATACGTGGTAGGATGGTAAGAGACAGAAGCACAAAGCAAGATACTACTTCAAATTGTGTCGGTCTTGGGACGTTACAGTCCCATCTGCCGATTGTATCGGTTACTTAGCTCGTCTTATACCAGCTAATGTCAACTTAATCGGATAGACTAACGTTAATGTTTACTTACTCGGAGTAATCTTATCAGGCTCCAAAAAGCTCTCTGATTCAGGGTCCCTCATGTCTCCGTTGAGGTACCGCTGCTCCATCTCTATGAAGTGTCCCATAGTCACTATTGTGACTGAAAAGTATACCTGTCGCAAACAAATGTATTAGACAGTATAGGTATGAGATATTACATAATTTATACAAAAATAACAACAATAAAAACCGAAGTAATACTTTTATGTTTTTAATGAATGTGTTTTGGATGATACACGATTATTTCAGAGACTGTTTATTTGTAGTTTAAATGACATTTAGGTCTAATTTCTCCAGAAAACTGATCGCGTTCAGAACTAGGTGCTGTCATTGTCAAGATACCGTAATAATGATCCAGTCTACGGCTCGTCCCTTTTCAATTGTAAAAAGTCTGTCCGTTCATTCATATCAAACCTAAACTATGACGAAACCGAAATCTTTCCAACAAATTGACAACTTTCACTTATTACTCCGCAGATGCACACACACGCACGAACACTCACACATCCGCACAAACACACACACACATACACAAATAAACACGCACACACACGAAACACATACACACATACATGAAACACACCCACACACATAACTGCATGCTACATTTGTTTTTATTATTTTTTTCTTTTATTTAATCATTGTAGATTTGTTCTTGCTTAGCAGTCTGTTAATTATCACTTTTGCCAATCTGCACATGTAACACGTACCAGAGCCAATTAGTACCTAGGGATCGAAACTGTGTCTCCTAAACACAGGCTATTTTGTAGCCTAGCTAGGAGGACAGAGCTTCACCCACCGTATTGTAGAATACAATTTTGTGTTACCTGCTGTTAATGTAAGTATCTAATGTAAAAAAGTTGTAAATCTACAATCTGTTTATTTGAATAAATTTATTATTATTATTATTTCCTTTATTTATTTTTTAACAAATTAATTACATTTTTAAATATTCTTTACAAAAAAAATATATAAAAACAAACCCTCTATTGCATACAAAGCCAATTTTGGCTGCTCAACTTTAGTAATTTATTTCTACCCTAATTTTAAACAAAATTATAAAATGTCAATGTAATATTAAGGAATTCAAACTGAACCGAAACGTAATTTTTATTATCTATGGTCAACGTCATGTGTCATTATAACCTCACTTTTCTCCGGTGCGTACGCGACGTCGTTCTTAGTGAAATTTATTGCAGCTTTGTTGGTGGAAATTAAATAGAAAAGGTAAGAAAATTGATGTTAAAAAATGTAAATAATGTTCTGCAAAACCTCTGTTTTTGACCCCTATCACAGTTTATTCAAAATATTTGCTCCTTATACTTCATTTTCAATATTTTCTACAGGAGCCAATTTTGGTTTCGCACGCATTTACGATGAAGTATGTTGCGCCTAAAATGGCTTCGCATGCATTCAAAGTTTTTTCGATAACTGGTTCAATAGTATAAAATTGCAAGTTTACCTGTATAAAAATGGATTGCTGCCATTGGGAACCATTAGGATGAACAGAGTACCTAACGCTGATATGCCTACAGAAAAGGACCTGAAGAAAATAGGTCGTGGTACTATGGTTGAGAAAATCGCCATCGTCGATGAACCGTTGAAGGCACGCACCTTATTTCCACCTGATAAAAGACTATTAAATACTTTTTTCAGGCGGGCAAAGAAGCGCTCCTTCAACGATTGCTTCATGTCAGCAACATTGATGCCCAGCGCTTCCGACATACCCAAATACTTGTAGGTTTCGGTTGCTGAGAGGTATCTAAGTGTTATGGAATCCGAGAGCTGCAGGGTTCCCACAGATTCCACAATCTCCCCTCGCTTTACATGCATGACCGCACATTTGTCCACATCAAATTCCATCCTGATGGCGCTACTGAAAGTTTCAGTTACCTTCAGTAACTCCATAGTCGCAAGTCGTTGGGGGCAAAGAGTTTTAGGTCATCCAAGTAAAGGAGGTGAGATATAACCTGGCCATCTTTCCGCAACCGATAGCCTAGACCTGAATCCTCCAACAGTGTGCTAAGAGGATTCAAGGCCAAGCAGAACCAAAGTGGACTCAAACTATCGCCCTGAAATATACCTCGCTCTATCCTTATCGGCCCGCTATTCCTCTGAATTTGCCGACATCCCGGATAGCGAAGGACTGTCCTCCATTGCCCCATACACGCCATCAGGAAGGTGCGCAGAGTTGCATCAACTTTATACAACTCTAGCACCCTCATGAGCCATGTATGTGGCACCGAGTCATAGGCCTTCTTATAGTCTATCGAACATGTCGACAGATCCTTTCGGGAACGGCGAACCTGTTGGCTAATGGCCATATCAATGAGGAGTAGCTCCTTAGTACCACGGGACCCGTTCCTACATCATGTTATTATTATTATTATTATAATGATGACACTGACAGATCTCTTGATCCCGGTTTAGGTTTTCTGAACGCGTTCGGTTTTAATGACGAAAACAGCCCTTGGTGAATGTTGGATTTATTATGTTACGGTGTGATTAATTGAAAATTATTAATAACTATCTATCATTATTCATAATTACCTACCGCATGATTTGGTAAATGTGAACATAAAATTGAAATACATCACTTTTAGCAGCTGCTGTGCTATGATTCACTAGTCAATACTCTCGTCGGTAAAGTTATCGGTGCAGTAGGTATTTATTAATTAATACCACAGTGCTTACAAATGGAGTATTAATACGAGTGAAAATAAATTCTAATTAAAGGTGAAAAAAATATCTCATATATTTTTTTGTTCATTAAGTATTTATTGATGATACCACATTATGACATTCATCGGTACTAAGGTTACATTATTAATATATAATTACATATGTGATTAATTTCTTACTTTTACCTCAACTTTCGGGAATTATTAATAATTTTCAATTATTCACAGTTACTACTTAATGCCACATGTCAGTGGTAAGAAACCAGTGTCAGCGGGCCTCCCAATTAAAACTCCATTTTACATTAGGTATGCCAAGGTCAAAGTATTACCACTGTATTTTATGTGGTGAGATACAAGAACTAAGCTTATTAAACTTTGTTTCAAAAAAGTCGGTAAAGAAAAATCATCTCTAAGTAAATTCTAACTTTGAATTTCCAAAGAAATACTTTAACATTATGCTGGATTGGAGACAACATTCAAATCTAATATTGTATATAAACAAAGTACCTATTCAATAAGCCCAAACAAAACAAACAAATACCTTCAAACACGGAAATTTTCTTTTTAAGAATCTTTCGTGTACTTATGTAGTAGAACTATTGTGCCGGACGGGCGTGATCGCTTGGCGCGAGTATGTATGCGTGTACCTAACTACACCATGCGCACGTATTCTTCGCTCCTAGTCGGCGCTGGCGTCCTACACCTATAGGTTCAGGCATTGTTATTTTGGGGAATAGGATTACTGGGAATAACAACACTGATAAACTTTCATAACTGTTTCAGGAAGCGATTCGGAACTTCAGGACTTTCACCGCACTACTTTTTACTGTTATAACACTTGCTATAAAGGCATATTTGCCGTACTGATGACTACAATTCTATCTGATTTTTGGGTCACTTTTGTACCCCGGAACTATACTGTAACGAGAGCTTTGAATCGCTCCCTGATTTTGGAAATTTTTATTGAAATTTACGTCTATACATTTTTACAAGTTTCACAAAAAATACAAATATGTGCTTATATCTAAGTACATTCAAGATGTCACAAGTTTTTTGATATAGTTATCTATCTACTAGCATGAAAATTATAATTATCTTTATTGTGTTTAAAGAAATAATACTAAAAACTATACAATTTTCCACATATTGGCTGGTTGAAGGATCTTTCCAGCTGAGTTTACACGAAAACTGTCATTGAAACTGTAAGTATATAATTGCCATATACTAGGAAGGTATAAGACCTATCGAATCCTACTATTTATATTTACGAGTCTATGTTTTTCAGCCTGTAATGATAATAATAATATATTTATTGTAAAAACATGAGTATACATCAATAATTGTGCAAGGTCTTGATCCTTCAACTGTCAGTCTGTTAGACAAAATTTACACGTAAGAACAAAGATGGATGCGATAGACTGTCACATTCTCAACAAGTGGTTTTCCTGAAGGGACTAAGTTATTTTTTTAAAGAAGTACTACATCCAGGCCTAGGTCGCAACCTAGGCTACCTGGACTTCACTAAATTAAGACTTTAAAGCTCCACTTGCGAGTACATATGAGTCTAGCGCGTACGTAAATGACTGTTTACTAATTCTAAATCACTGTTTCACTCATTTATTTGTCACTGTTATTGCCCATATCACTGACTCTATATGTTTATGGTAAAAAAACACTATTTACACTTGGATTTGGTGACGTTCGTCGCGAAAAACTATACTAATTTATTTATTTATTTTAGATTGAAAGCTTTGGTCGCAATGAACTAACTAACGTGCATATATATACATACATTACATATATATGAAACATTTACAAAAAGTGACAACGGATTAGGACTTGACGTTAAGGCAACTGTCTCACCGCATGCGACTAGCGAGTTACTCTAGTAACTCAAAACAAGACACTCGTTTTTATGAGTGTTATCTATACAAATAAATAATAATTAAGTGTCTGTTAGTAATATCAAAATATCAGCAATATCAGCTTTTTACTGAATGCATATGAAAATATATGCGGCACTTGTAACAAATACATTTTATTTTATTATGACTTTTGTGTGTCTTTTACGTTGTTTGTACGGCTAATCTCCGAAACGATAGAATTTTTTGTCCATTTCTTGAGCGGGAAAATGTTGTAAAGTTAGTCGCTTACTCATCTGCGGTTGGACTAGTGCCTGAACAAAGTTAAAACTAAAGAAAATTACCATCGTATAGATGGCCGCGGCGTAGCATCCTCGGCGCAGGTTGTGCCAGCAGCAACAGGATTTGATGAGCGGCATCCTGTCGGTTGGAGAGCTGCAGTACAAAAGAAAAAGGTATATTATTAAAGATATATTCATCATCATCATCATCATCATCATCAGCCTATTAATGTTCCCACTGCTGGGACACAGGCTTCCACTCTATGAGGGAGAATGGGCTATAATCCACCACGCGGGCCCAGTGCGGATTGGTAGATGGCACATGTCTTCGAATTTTTTGGTTCTAGGACATGCCGGTTTCCTCACGATGTTTTCCTTCACCGTTTTGAGAGCAGCGGTGATGAAATAAATTACACAAAGTAATGCGCCTGCCTGGGTTCGAACCCACGACTTACTGTTCGTAAGTCGGGGCCGCCACCACTGGGCCACCGCCGCTCTCCCGGCAAAAAGGTAAAGGTAAAAGGTAAAAAGGTATCCAGGTAGGTAGGTAGGTATAAGGTTTGGTAGGCTCTAAACGTATATTATTAAAGGTATATTATTACAGGTATATTATTTAAGGTATATTATTAAAGGTATATTATCCCCGAAGAGTCAGACCCATATTTTAACAATTATGCGTAAGTCCCATGTAATAGGGGGGCGACCCTATTGCCATCATCACAAATCCAGACTCGGTGGCGGCTACTGAGAAATTCCAGATGGAAAAACCTAATAACACTTTGCCCGCCCTGGGAATCGAACCCAGGACCTCTTGCTGAGCAGTCGCGCTTCCGATCACTCGACCAACGAGGCACTCCAAATAATAAGAATAGTAACGTATGACGAGAACCTGGTGAAAGCTGAGAAAGAGAAACAAATAAAATAACTGGACTTGGCGCACGAGGTTGCCGACTTGTGAAATGTTAGCTTGACTATCATTGTGCCGATAGTTGTTATGGCCATTGGTCTGATGGCCAAGAGCCTCGACGAACATCTCTCGAGGCTCTAGCTGATTCAGAAGGCACGGAAGGCAGTACTTCTTAATACGGCCTGCATTGTAAGGAGGTTCCTCTCTCTGGAGCCCTAACCACCGTCTAGTTTGCACCTTGCTCCCGACACCGGCAAATCATTATTATATTATTTTTAAGAAATATACAACATTATTTTTAGTACCTATATGCGAAACCTGAATATAGTTTATTCAGAATAAGCAACTGAATCGATTCTAATATTTTTTTACACCATGCTATATCATTATCATCATCAGCATATAATGTTCCCACTGCTGGGACACAGGCCTCCTCTCTATGAGAGAGAATGGGCTATAATCCACCACGCGGGCCCAGTACGGATTGGTAGATGTCACATGTCTTCAAAATTTTGGTGGATGGCGGGACGACTTGGACAGAACTAACGACCAGTGGTCCACATTGGTCCTGGATCGAAGAATTTGGAAGTCATGGGGAGAGGCCTTTGTCCAGCAGTGGGATGAGACAGGCTAACAGTAACATTATAATAGTAATAAAACTCAAAGTGTTTCTTTCTGTCCATCCAGTGGATGGTGGTTTGTATTATATTGATGTGTTTCAAATATGTCATCATGTAAATATTTTAGCCATGTTTGATCTCGCGACGAGTTGTAGCAGGTAATTTTGACGAAATCACACAAAACACTTTAATTAATGTACAATTAGCAGTTAATAATTAACATGGTTGAAACTCGCTATTGCCAGTGAAATTTACACACAGACTCGACATAAGGTGGAAGGTTTTTTGCAATTTGCAGCTCAGTGTAAGGCCCCGTTTCCACTATGTCGTGACGATTATTTAATCGTTGGTTTTTAGTTGTAAAACTCGTGGACGACAGTAATCCACTTTTAAGTGAACACCTCCATTTAAATACACAAGCCACGACACTTAAAACTACACGATTTTCTGTTGTCACGACATTGTAGTAACGGGGCTATATGTTGATGAAAATATGAATCGCGCAAGTAACACGTATGTAGTTACAGAATTATAATCATTAAAATTATCAAAACAACCCTCTAAGTTCATTTAACCTCATTCATTAACTATTTCATGAAAAAGTCGTTCAATGGGGTTAAATTGAACTTAGAGGGTTGTATTGATGATTTTCTCTTGCTCAGCAGACGCGCTTGCGACCAACTAGCTAAGACTAACAAGGCACTTGAGGCATGTTAAAAGAAATAATTATACTAGCTTAAAAGCGAGGAAAGGAAATGGGAACCACGAAATAGACGCATGAAATATTTTAACGGTAGCAAGATTTCTCTTGACTTCTATACTTTGGGAAACCATTATACCTAGTAGGTACAAATGGTGTTGGATATATGGATAGAAAGGGTGTAAAAAACCTCTTAACGAAGCCGAAAGGCACTTGTTCTCCTCATCATTGCGATCATTTTTTTGTTCTATACCATACCTGGGACATAGTTACGGAGATATTGGGGGTCAAAGTTACAACTTTTTGACAAGTTTTTTTTTGCACTGTTTTAGACTTTCACGGTTTTTCACTACACTTAAAGTACTCCCGCCCAGTGCCGCCTAGTGCTCTCTCCGTTCTTTAAGTATTCCCGCGATCATGATGCTTGCAACAGCGTAGAAATATCGGGAGCTCATCGATCAAAAAAAAAAACACGGATATCATCCCGTAAGTACTTTAAGTGTAAGTTTTTTTTTAATTACAAGTTTTTAATGTAAGCTTTTTATCATTTTCATCCATCAGCACAATGTTTTGAGTGCGTTACATTGAGTTCTACCACAAAACATGAATTTTCACCCCCAAAAAAAAAGTCGTTTCCCAGCTAAAAAAATTTCGTAAAGTTACTTAGTTTGATGTGCAGAATGCTTGGTTGACGGCTTCGTGATGAGGTGGTTTACACCCTGTATGTATAGGTAATAAGAGTAACCATTAATGTGGTTATTCTGTGAATTCAATAGATTTCCCTGTTTAATAATAGGGAAATCTATTGAATTCACAGAAAAACCGTGATATGTTTTAAGAGTTTCAAACTAGGCAGTTAAAATTAAAGAACATTATCAGCTTAAACACTGTTTTAAGCTTTCACGTTTCATAACTATACTTAAAATGTCAAGCTCAAAAATAAACAATAATCACGGATTATCAGCATATTTATTATTATATTATCAGCTTATTTAAAAAAATGGTTGTTTGAATCATTTTGATAATAGTTTTGTTAGTATGATTTTGTGCTGTACTGCAAGAATTTTTGTAATTTTTCCGTTTATTTTAAAAGCTAATATTGTTTCTAATGTAAAGCACCGATCTGTGATAAGCAAGAAATGATGAGGATTTTAATTGCTTGATTTTCTAAGTCAATAAACACTCTAAATATTTTGGCAGTAGTTATGTGTAAGAAAAATAAAAAAAATCCCTCGATACAATTTGAATTGAACAATCTCATCATTCATCAATGTGAATTATTTTTGCCAAGTCCCAAAAGACAAACATTTGAGCGCTCGAACTGATCGATATGTTATCAGACATCCAGACGGACACATTTTACGACAGGTATATTCGATTTTGTAATATTAATCGAACAACCCTCACATAAAGTATCTTATCGTTATATTTTTATATGGCGTCCCAAATGTCGACACCTGGCCCCTGCTCAGTCTCACTCTAGCATAATACTTTAACGATCAATTTAGATTTATGTCAGATTACATTCTGCGGCAGTTTGGGTTCTGGCTCAGATAGCCTGCCTCCGAAACATTCTGTTTAATTACAATGAGTACATAATAGAACATTAATTTTCATCGAATCTGATAATCAAACACATGTACTAAAACATCAGTAGATGTGATAGCATAGCAAAACAAAATTCGACGTGAGACGGTTGCGAAATGAAGTAAAAATATATGAAATAATACTCCTTATGAATTCGCGAAGCTACGAAATACCGCCGTAGTAAATGAGTCACGCTACGAAAATGCTACGAGTTGACGTACGGCCACTGACACCGTAGCACGTAGTACCTTACTCAAGGTTGCTACGAAGCCAATGACCGCTTAAAACCTGTCCAGATGACACGACACACGCACAGACAAAAATATGTATGTTATGTCAACATTTAGTGATCTTAAGTTCGAAAAGGGACAGTGTCTTTTACCTCATCGATGAAGGTGAAACGCTATTACGTACTTGTTTCAAAACTTCGCACTGAAACTCGTAATAATCACGCAATACGCACAAATCAACAAATTTCCGAAATGAGCTCGATTGATATGTAAATACAAGGCTCGTATGTTGCTCAAAGGTGAATAATTTATCGACGTCTGTTACCTACTTCACTAACACACGGGTTGAGAGGTGTTTCATCTGGAGAGGATTTTATAAAGTTTTTGTTCAGTTTCATCCTTCATAAATAAAATATTGTAGTCTCGAACCTAATAGGTAGACCTATAGTTTGTTATTGAAAACGTCATAAAATAAATATCTAATTATATATTAACAAACGCGCAGCAATATGCGGTGATAGTATATAAGTGCCTATTCATGTATCACTTAAAAGAAATGGAAGCTCGCTGCGTAGTTGAGAGAAAATGAACACATAACTTCAAATCTTACAGTAAACTGAAAAGATGGTTTGCAGTACACATACATTACAACATTTATTAAATATTTGAACCAAGCTACAGCCAGAAACTAGTGATACATCAACCTCACTAAACTTACAACTACTTCAAGACCGACCCATTTGACCAATACTATAAAAATATAATATAATAAATATAATAATAAATAATATAGAAGTTAGACGAAGTAACTACCGGCGCAGTTGACAGGTGATAGTGCACGAACCGTTTCTACAAACAACAAGATACGCGCGAAAAAACACTTACACAATGGACTTCCCAAGATTAATATAAGAAAGAACGGAGCACTTTTCAAACCCAGTTATGGACCGTAATTAAATTTTTAATCCCCGATTGAACTAGATTTAAACTTAAATCTGCTCTATCCTGAAGAGCAGAAAATTAATTTGAACGAAGCTTATATGTTTTTATTGGCACCAGTTTAATTGGGTTAACGTCGGACTGCAGGTACATGTGCAGGCTAACGTGCGAACTACTAGACGTCACTCACAGTCTTCGGCAACCGAGCCCTGAAGCCCTGGGTATCCCATTTCTTTCGGTATATCCCATAATTTAATCATGTTGTAGGTAAATATTTTTGCTTTCATGTGAAGAAATCCTTTGTTTACGTAGCTTTTGATTAATGGTAAATGAACAAACGAAGTTGGTTCTCATCTCTAAACGTTTGTTCATATTGCGACCCGTTTTCTATGTCGCTTGGTACAGCCGCACAACGGAAGTGGTCCTCAGAGCAATCGAGCGGGGCTTTCGGATAAAGGTGATGGTCAACCTAAACTGGATTATTGCAGTTAGGGACATGAATTTCAGAGCGCTGGCCTTTGATTTTGGATACAGAGGCCTGTTTAAGCAGATTATTATCAAAGGCGACTTTATTGGGATCTGGCGTAAAACAAGTAAGTCTTATTACAAGTTTTTGATTGATCTTAGATGAGTGTGCACGAGCTTTTGTGTTATATGGTCAACACTTCTGCACATACTACTCTTACATAAAGTTGGCGTGTCAAAACTAAACTTTGGTAAGGATTTGGGTGAATAAGATGGAATCGCCCGATCTTCAGAATATTTTAGACTAGCTTGTACGCAGTGCGATTGACGTAATATTGGTTCGTGCTAATCATCAACTTGCCCTTGTCTCATGTTACTAGGAGTCGGCTCAACACGTTTTTTTCTTCCAATCTCCTCTGTGAACCGTCACGCTATTATTTACTCCTTTATATTTCATATCATTCCTTACACAATCCATCCATCGTTTCTTTGGAAGACCAACTACTGTCCCTCTCTATCCATCAACAAATAAGTGCAGAATTAAAATAATTCTTCACTCTAAATATTGCTTGCCATGGGAAATTGTTCTCATGACAATTACTAACAATCGCTCCCTCATAAAGCTTTTGAAAAGTAAACGGCCAAGATAAAAAAAAACGATTTGAAAAAGAAATCTGTTTTTGTGATGGTTGTAGAGCAGCGGTGGCCCAGTGGTGGCGGCCCCGACTTACGAACAGTAAATCGTGGGTTCGAACCCAGGCAGGCGCATTACTTTGTGTAATTTATTTCATCACCACTGCTCACAAAACGGTGAAGGAAAACATCGTGAGGAAAGCGGCATGTCCTAAAACCAAAAAATTCGAAGACATGTGACATCTACCAATCCGCACTGGGCCCGCGTGGTAGATTATAGCCCATTCCCTCTCTTAGAGAGGAGGCCTGTGTCCCAGCAGTGGGAACATTAATAGGCTGATGATGATGATGATGATGGTTGTCAGTCGTCAACAGTTCGGCAGCCGAAGATGTCTCGAAGGCACACTATGCTCGGTATAGCTTTGTAAGACAAAAAAAGTTTCCCTACGACCATGATGCATGATGTTATTTGACTGCTACAATACAACGGCCATCGTCACAGATTTGTTCACATAAAAGTTAGTTTGAAATGATTCATTGCATTTGTACGAGTATAATATTGTTGTTATCGCAGGTTTTAATTGTAGTAGGTTTCACTTCGAGATTAAAAATGAATATTACTGGGTGCTGTTGGATTGGATCGGTGCTGCAGGAGAAATGAAAAATCTACATATTTGTTGGTTTGTGTTTTTTATGTGTGTGTGTGTGTGTGTGTGTCGTTTTTGTGAGTATTTGATGTGTGTGTGTGATACTACTGCTGTCATTAACGGAACAATTAATATTACTTTTCGGCTCAATCAGTCTTAACTAGTATTCATTTATCGAATACTATTCCCTCTTGTTCTTCTATGTTGTACCGCATAAATAAATCATGATCTGTCAAAGGACCGATTTGTTCGAGGCCATTGTTTAACTATTGTGTCTACTTCGTGGACAGATCAAGGGATGATCGTAAACGTTTGATTACGTTAGCTACTTTAACTTTATGTTAGGTGTATTTTTAACTAAAATAGCGACCCACCAATGCTTCGTTCGGTACCACGGCTAGGCTTGACAAAAAAGCTGTTGCCTGCGACTTCGTTGTCACTTACACATCAAAATGACCACCATTTTGATGTGTAAGTGTAAGAAAAAAAAGCGCTTTTCCAGAATATAATCTATCTTTGTACCAAATTTCATCCAGAACCATTCAGCCGTTCTGGCGTGATTGATTAACAAACATCCATCCAAACTTTCGCATTTCTGATATTATCTAGTAAACGGGGTGGAAGGGACACCGATGCGAAAAAAGTTACCTAGTAGGTATTCAACACATCATTTTCAACAACATACGTGTCAAAATCCATTGTGTACTTTAAACAAACAACGCGGTCAAACAAGCAGTCACATAAAATGATTACAATTTAGTTGATATATTCACTCCATGTCACTCAAGCCCTACTTGTTGATTCTTTTCATGTGGAAATGTACACAAGTGTATTTGTTAATTCCATACATACCTAAATGGAAATTACGACTGAGATCGAGAATATCAAGCACAAACTACAAGCATATCAAATGTTATTATTTTTCAGAGGTATATCAAAAACAACAAACAAAATATTATCTTCGTCTTGCCAACGCAATACCTACTCTTAGTAAATTCGTAATAACACAATCCCTGCCCAGTGACGTCATCATGTAATCCGCAACAGATAAGAGAGACTTTTGACTCTCAGACTTCGCATCTTTTGTTCAAAGAACCGAAATGACAGCTATTAAAACAATTGAACATTCGTAAATTTGTCTTTTTTGCAGGAAACTCGATTGCAGTGTGATGAAAATTCTTGAGGTAACTTTTCCATTACGGAGTCTTTGCTACACTACGTTACATTTAAGTAAGGAAATTGTCAATTATTTTAAAATTCCGCTTTAATTATACAGAATGCTCAAACGAGGGAGTGATGTTACGAGGTACTGAACGTCACTACTGACCACAATGGCTCCGGCGGGGATAGCTCGCAAAAAGTAGAATTTGTCGGGCAAATGTGGAAAATAGCCGTTTCTTCGGTTCGGAGCTATCGGTCGTAGCCTTTACTCGTGTCTAGCGGTCACCGCCCGCCAGTTTTAACATTCCAGACTGTGGAAAAGTCCGAGTGACCGAGTGATACATTTTTTGTTCGTAAATGACGGACCGATGTCTGAAATATGGTTCAGGAGTTAGGACTAGTTAAAGAGCCACAATTATCTGACAATAAATACTGCATACTATTATTACTGTACACACATACTATTTTCCACGATTCAAATAAAATATAGAGTAAACAGAAAGCTTTTAGAATCCTTACTAATATATAAATGCGAAACTAAGGTTGTTACCTTTCACGCCTAAACCACTGTTCCGATCATCCTGAAATTTTGCATAAACGTTGTCAGGTGTACAGAAACGGCCATAGGGTCCCTTACATCCCGAAAAAAACATGACATTATAGTTATTATGATGTTGATAATAGATGGCGCGACGCGCATTTCAAATCATGATTGAATTAAGTACATTATAATACAAGCAGAGAGCACAATAATTAATTACAACCCGAATTGATTGTCAAATTATAAATTACCGCGAGCGAAGCCGCTGACAAAAGCTAGTATTGTCTAAATTGTCTAAAAGCAGATAATGTATTATGACATGGTTTTCAAACTAATTATTTTAAATGGGCTTATTTGCGAACTAAAATCCCTTTTGTTATTATTAACTGCCGAAATAATGCGCTGGTTCTTAGTAGTAAAACAAAAGTATAATAAGTCCATCAAAAAATCATAACCAAAAGGCATCAAAAACATAGACAAAAGGTATAATAAAGGCTTCAATATATAAAGCCTAGTGCAGACTTGCACAGTTATATTTCTTTGAGAGACAAATTTAAGCTGGTTACGATAACGATGTTAAGCTTAAACTTGCGTCTGGTCAGCTCAAAGGCAGCAAACGAGGTGGTTTAGGACAAACGGTTTTATAAAATTTTGTTTGATTCCAATGTCCGATTAAATTTGAAAAGGAGCTTTGTTAATGACTTTCTTTGTTCTATAGTTTTATATAGTATAATGCTTATCATGTCGACATTATGTTAGCAACGTAGCGCAAAGAATTTTTATGAAGTGTAGTGCCAATAAATGACCGATAGCATTGATATTATTATCTGCGACTGGCGGATTGATCTCAACTCTCATGTGAAGCCAGGAAACCAGAAAGAACGAAAATGCCCACTTGGGAATTCAAAAGTAGTTACAGTCACGGGAATACGCTTTAAAATATTCAAAAGCGATGTTCTCGTGAAATTTCGGCTGCAATTTTGAAATTAGACCTATTTCATAATAGTATGGAATCCAAAATACCAAGTACTTACGTAACGTAAAATTAGATTGGTAGAGCAGCGGTGGCCTAGTGGTGGCAGCCCCGACTTACGAGCAGTAAGTCGTGGGTTCGAACCCAGACAGGCAGATTACTTTGTGTAATTTATTTCATCACCACTGCTCTCAAAACGGTGAAGGAAACCATCGTGAGGAAACCGGCATGTTCAAGAACCAAAAATTCGAAGACATGTGACATCTACCTATCCGCACTGGGCCCGCGTGGTGGATTATAGCCCATTCTCTCTCATAGAGAGGAGGCCTGTGTCCCAGCAGTGGGAATATTAAAAAGGCTGTGATGATGATGATGATGTTCAACGTAAAATTACAGTGTACAGGGTGGAAGGGACGCACAAACGTTTACCACGTAATCCTTACATCATTCCGACACCCCAAAAAAACCGGCCAAGTGCGTGTCGGGCCACGCGCAGTGTAGGGTTCCGTAGTAGACCGTTATATTTTAGATTTTGTTTTTCAATGAAAGTCTTCTCCCGTTATAAACAAGCAACTACTTCATCTTAGTCACTTTATAAGATTTATTCTAAGGATTTTGTATTTGGTAAAAAAATATCCAACACCCTAGTTCGACGACTATTACTGCTAAACTAATAAAGTTATCTTAACCACTATAGTGTTCCATTAAAGTTCATGAAATGCACTATCATCATGAATTTTTCCAGATTTTTCAAGCCAGCAGTTTAGCTTTTAGAGGGGGGGGACGCAAACATTTGCACTTTAAAGTTTAATATTCGTAAATGGAGCATTAAATCAAAAAGTAGTACTGGCAACCCCTAAGTCATTTTAAAAGACCTGTTCAACAATACCCCACACGATGGAGTAGACGACGAAAACAAAATTCATCCCCACTTTACATGTAGGGGAGCTACCCTAAAAAATTCTTTTTCTATATAAATATTACAGCTCTCTAGTACTAACGGTCTCTTAGCAAAACCTCGGACAGACGGACATAGCGAAACTATAAGGGTTCCTTGTCAGGACTACGGTACCCTAAAAAAATTAACTGCAGTTTCCTAAAAAATTACACCCACCACCCTGTATAAAGTAGGAGATTATCGCTTTTTAATTAAGGTGCTTCGTGTACACATATTAGTGCTCGTAACTGTCCCTTAGTTATGCCATCAGTCAATGCTGTAACTAGCAATCAAATGTCAATGTGTAGCCGTCAAAAATAAACGTTTAATAAAGGCATGCAGACAAATAGTACGGTGAAACCTATTTAATGTGGGCACATTAAATAGGCTTCATCGTACAGTTTGTCCTTGGTTACGTGAAGACCCCTTATTACTAGCAAGTAATGAAGGGTCTTTACGTAACTATATCGCAAATTCCTAGGGTTGGAAGCTCCCAACCCCAGGATTTTGCTACATAGTGCTTGGAAGTGACAATTTAATTACTACTTGGATTTATCAACAAGGTTCTTGCAAATTATGTAATAGACATCAAGCGATATAGCCCTATCAGACTCATTGACGGGCCCGTCACCAGCAGTTTAAATGCATTTAACAGTAAAGGCTGTGCTGTTTTTCCCCGTACAAAATAAAATTGTCATTTTGTAAATATGAAATGTATTTTTCATTCTTAGCGAATGAATGACGAGTAATAGAGAAGTATGGAAGAAGAAGACATGCTGCGCCCACCCCAAATAAATTTTGATAAGGGCAGGAGAATGATGACGATGAATGCGAATACATTGTATTTTCATTAAAATGATAAGCAATTAATTATTACCTGTTTATTAACCCCACTCAGTAGTACAGGCCCGTTAAGAAAACACAATTGTGCCTGTAACCTTTTTACGCTCTAACGGCTTCACAACATGACTTTGGAATATTACTTGTGCTGTTTTTGGATGTTTTTGGTTCTGCTACGCATGCACGGTTAATACTTTCCCATGGGTTCATTTCCAACTCCACGCAAGCAAAGCCTAGAAGCTAGCTATGTATTTGTGTCTGTGACACTTTACGTGTTGGACAAAAAGTTGGACCAAACCGAAACCGCAGTGTAGTTGCGTTGTTGCTGTCACACTGTGGTACTCATTGACTAAATTAACAACATCATCAGCCTATTAATGTTCCCACTGCTGGGACACAGGCCTCTTCTCTATGAGCAGGAATGGGCTATAATCCACTACGCGGGCCCAGTGCGGATTGGTAGATGTCACATGTCTTCGAATTTTTTGATTCTAGGACATGCCGGTTTCCTCACGATGTTTTCTTTCACCGTTTTGAGAGCAGTGGTGATGAAATAAATTACACAAAGTAATGCGCCTGTCTGGGTTCGAATGCATGATTTACTGTTCGTAAGTGGAGGCCGCCACCACTGGGCCACCGCTGCTCTCCAAATTAACATTCCGAAAAGAAAACATTAAACTTGTGAGCATATTTTATTTTTTTATCTTGCTATTCAGTTCTTGAAAAAACAGTGTTTTAGCTGTCAGAGTCGAAACAGTTTTTAGTATCCAACTTGTGTTCGCGTAAAGAGTCGCCCTGTGGATTCTGAGTTACGTCTGTTGACCATAAAAGGACATTTTAGCAACGCACACACATAAAGTAAAAACTAGTAGATTATTTAATTCTAGGTGATGAAGTAGTGTTAACACACTGCTTTATATCACGGGCGCTATTTTGAATCCCGAATCCAGCGAGGGAGTTAGGCCTAGTATCCTGAGAGCATTGAGGGGTTTAAGTTCGTCCAAGACGAAGACACCTTTATCTCTGAGAAGCTCTACTCTACTTTTCACACCTATTGCAAGGAAATAAAAACAACAAACAAGAAACAAATCATTCTTGGGGAAATTTTGGGGAAAATAAGTGAAAGTGAAAGTGTGAAAGTCACAACACTTAAAAAATAAGGTAAAATTTAGGAAATCGAGACATTTATCAGTCAGGTTTGCGTATGATAAGCCACCATTACCACTACAGATAAAAAAAGCTTAGGGCGACTCAATTACCTACTCAATCATTTTCGGAATTGTACTCAATTGTCCATTTGCGGAAAACAATTAATTTTATTGTTATAACATTTTTTGTTTTACCTATTTCATTAATTTACTTTTTTTTCACTAAACTCTTTGGTAAAATTTTCACACATATTGTTATTTGAGGTTCCAAATTACCGTGAGATACCGTGGCCCCGGAACTCAAAGGGCGATGAAGGATCATGGATGGGTTTTAGCCAGTAAAAGTCTGACAGTCCCTCCTGCTCCGCCCAGAGCGGGAGGAGTCATTTGATAATTTCCCATCCGAAAAAAAAAAGAAAAAAAAAGGTTCTAAATTCAAATCACTTTATTGACCAGCGGGAGGTAATGGAATTCAGTACAATATTACTGCCCGGCTGGAGCCAAGGGCGATAACTACTTTCTTGCGCGGCAAACATTCTTTTACGAAGGGTGTGAAATCGCTTTTCGTTAAACTATAGAATTAAAACTTCCAGAAGGGGGAAAGTTACATGCACAGTAATCGTTTTCCCGCAATTTGTACGCTACTTTGTTATTATAGGCGCACGGGATGACAGCTCCAATTATTTTTTTTTATTTTACCTTAATTTTACTTCTATCCCTTTCGCCTATTCGAAACGATAAACGAAAAGTATCAAAACGAAGAAAAACAATATTCTTTACTTATGACGTTTATATTTGTTTTCACCTTATGTTTGTATTAAAAATGGTATTGTGTCTTATCCCTGCACTAGTCCGTTCTGAGTTGCACCCTGAAAACCTTTTCTGGGTGGGTGGTACTTTTTTATAAAAAAAAAATACCACAAGGGACTATTTTAATATTCAATATTGTGATTCTAATTTAATAGTCATGATGTTCAACCTCGTCGTCGCGTGTTTGCGGTTAGGGTCGCCTTTGGCTTTTTGGCTTCAGTTCTAGGTACCTATATTATATAGATAGTTAAGTAGGTACTCACTTCATAACGTTGCCTAAATATTTGCCCAATTTTTTACGCCAACTCTTTTCCTTCTGTATCTTATGTATCTTATTCCCATTGTTTTTCGTGTTGAAGTTTGTGAAATTTTAAGAACGTTCACTCTACTTGTAATCTCTGTGTCAATCTAAACAAATCATGACATTGTTTTAAATACTATTTTAGCATACAACGAGGGCCTTGTTTGTAGCAATACCTAATAGATCACCCACATTTCGCCAGTCATGTCCAAACCCCGTGTAACAGGGGACGAGCCTGTTGCCATCAACTGGGCTCAAATTCAGACTCCGTGGCTGCTATTGAGAAATTCCTGATGGAATTGCACCCAAGGCTTCGCGTTACGCTGTCCAATGAGGCGGTCTTGTGCTATTTTATTAAGTACCTTAAATTTCAGATTCTTCCAACTTACTTATTTATTTTTAAAATAGGCATAGATACGGTAAAAACTCCATTTCCACAACATTGTTTAGACGACAACATTGTAAGACAATTTTTTTGATCGTATGTTTTGCAAAAACCAAATAAAATATGAATTTGACTAAATTTAATAAATTAAAATTAAAAAATAAATTTACTAAATTTAACTAATTAAGCTAATAATATAGTATTTAAAACTACCACTTTATCGGTGTTGTTCAAGTTTGTATGGAAGAATCTGAAATAAAGGAATCTAATTAAATATATGTTCATCTGTTCCCTCGTAACTTCTGAACTACTTATAATAAGTTCTCGTTGTAAGCTTCATTAAATTGCAAAATGGCGCCCTCTAGAGAACATAAAGTAATTAATTTAAAAAAACTTAATGATGGCGTGTTGGGTATCAAATGAAAGGGCTTAAGGAGCACATTTTAAAATGTACATATTGTTAGCTGCTGCTGGCGGCTTTGCTAGAATGCACCCGATAATTAGAAATAACTCCTAAAAATCACGCTTCTCTCCAAACCCTCCCTAAAAATGTATACAACGTTTAACTGTATAACAAATACGTATTTTACTATGGACTCTCAAAACAAAGAAATACATCCTCCTCGTCTGAAGGCCGAAGCTGCACTGAAAGTTGTGCATCGGGGTCCTAGCGAGGGCCAGGGGGCAGGGCGGTCCTGCTGTGACTGGTTAGCAAACTTGAAGTTTCAGAGGGAAAGTTCTCCAGTCTATCCGGATGCAGCTGAATGCTGCAGCGGACCAGTATATTATGGAGCGACTGCGTATCTGAACTCCACAACCCAATTTGTACTGGATTTTACGATACCCCTTGGTAAGACCTAACTAACCTGAGACTTTTACAAAAACTGGTAATTATGTTAAAATAATCTGATCCAAGGTGCCGAAACACCTGAAGGTAATCAACCTCGCCAGCCCATTGAAGTAAATACTAAATTCTATTGTAAATAAATAATATACTAAATTCTTCTTAATCCTACCTATGTAGGGTAGGTAAAAAAAATCAAAAAGTTTTTTTCATAGCTGTCCGAATGTTGTTTTTTTTTTAATAAAGCTTTGTGTCGTTTGCTGATTGCAAAAATAGAGCTTTAAGTACGTAAGCGGTTAATTTAGAACTTTGAACTAGTTTATGGCCGCGGCCTTGATCGCATGGAGTTTGGTTATTGTCTCACGGAATCGTACAACCAAGTTCAAAAGTTAAAAAACTACCTGTATGCAAAATTTCATTCAAATTCGTTCAGTAGTTTTTGCGTGAGATAGTGTCAAACATCCGTCCATCCTTACATATTTTTACATTATATTAGTACCTAGTAAGGCCACAAGCTATAACAAATACTAGATGTTGAGTATCAAGCTCCAAGCTCTAGATACAATTGATATGTCGGATCATACTGACAAAAAAAGCTATACTTACTGGTCTAAATTGATCGTAACTGCGTTACTATCTGTAGTAGAAAGAACCTCGAATACATTTGAAATAAATTGTTCGTTTCATTTGCCAGAACTGGCGTCGCAGGTGCATTTCATTGGGGAATTCAATACAACTCTCTGAGGATGAGTCTGTAAGTATCGTCTGGTTTCGATAAAAATATTCGGATTAAACTGACTACATGAGCTAAATTAGCAACTCTAATAGTGGTGGTTCAAACTTCGTTTGAAATACTAGTTTTTAAAATACTAGTTAAAGTGGTTGTTATGTCAGTCACTGCGGGCCGAATAGTGCGAAATGAGTGGTTTTTTGCGATTTACAAAAAAAATCTATTGATTGGACTAAAAAAATGCAACACTATCATGCTAATAATGTTGCTTGTAGAATTATTTGCCAAAAAATCAGAATGATCGCATGTATTTGAGTATGGTTTTTACGCGATAAAATATTTTTTTAGAGATAAGTACGTGATTTTTTTTATCGAGTAAAATTAGTTGTAGGTATTATGTTTTCAAAACACATATCATAAATATAATATCATATATTTTTATGGTTTTGTTTTATTGCAGTGATTCACAAGCTTTTTTGCATTATAAAACTCGCGTTTAGCTTCTGTAGTCCCCTTAAAACAAATATAATATTTGATGTATGGCCTGGATTCTGTAGAAGAAAATAATCAGGGGGCCTAACATCACCTCTTGCAGCAGTATTAATTATTCCACATCCTATACAGGGTGTAAACAGACCCTTCACGAAGCCGTCAACCAATCATTCTGTTAATCAAACTAATTAACTTTACTCAAAAAATATTACTGGGAAACGACTTTTTTTTGGTGGGAAAAATTACGTTTTGCGGTAAAACTTTTTGTAATGCACTCAAAACATTGTGTTGTGCTGATGTATGCATTGGATAGTACTTAAATAGGTCATGGAGATATTTAAAGTAAAGTTATAACCTTAAAAACCAGTATTTAAAAAAAGACATGAAAAATTTGGAACTTTGTCCTTCAATATTTTCGTAACTAGAGGGTTTCCACTGGAAACCCTCAGTTCCCTCTACCCTGGGCCATACCTGGAAAGTTTCCAGGTATGGCCCAGGGTATTGTTACACCCATTATAGTTCCACCTCTTTCCCACCAAAAGTAATACAATACATAATATACAGGGTGTAAAAATCCTCTTAACGAAGCCGAAAGGCACTTGGTCTCCCCGTCATTGCGTTTTTTTTTTGTTCTACACCATACCTGGGAACCTTCTTGTTACAGAGATATTGGGGGTCAAATTCACAACTTTTGACAAGTTATTTTTTTTTAATACCAGTTTTTAAAGTAAGATTTTTACTTTAAACACCTCCACGACCTCAGTACTATTCAATCCATCCACCAGCACAATGTTTTGAGTGCGTTACATTGAGTTCTACCACAAAACGTAATTTTTCACAAAAAAAAAGTCGTTTCCCAGTAATATTTTTTACGTAAAGCTACTTGGAAGCTTGATGTACAGAATGCTTGGTTGACGGCTTCGTGATGAGGTTGTTTACACCCTGTATATATGTATTGTATTAATAAGAGTCAATAAGAGTTCGTGGTACAGGCCCTGGTACCAACGTAAGTAGAAGCGAATCTTATAATTAAGCTTCTGTCAGCCAAACATTCCCAAAACTCCGTTAGTCCTTTGTTTACACGACTTCTAATTGGAGATTTTGATCTTCAGAAAACCAGCAACAAAACCAGTCGTGTCCTTGATCCCATTATCCTTAGGGAGGCTTAAAACCCGCAACACAACGCAGAAATACACAAGTACGTAAGCAAACTTAACCTTTTCATATGAAGGTATTTGCGAAGAACCAAAGAAGGCAGAAGATAGTTTTGTAATACACTAGCATCTACACTACAAGCGACTTCTACTTCGTTTGCGTGAAAAACATATTCAATGTCACTCGGTAAATTAGTAGCTTCCATTATAATATGATAATAATAATACCAGCCTATTCCTGTCCCACTGCTGGGCTAATTCCTCTTCTCATACAGAGAACACACAAGCGTTGAAAACCACGCTCGCTCAAGACGGGTTACCGATTAGCTTCCATTACTGAAAGAATATTATGGATCGGATGAGTAGTTTCAGTGATTACTCCCTACTTCTAAATAAATATAACACCACGCCTGGAATCGAGAAATTCCTGATACAAAATCCCAATAACACAGCCCGAATCGAATCTAGGACCTCAAGTCCAGTAATCGCTTGCGAATTCTAGACCAACAAGGCTATATACATTTATAATTTCAAACAAACATG
Organism: Xestia rhomboidea; assembly: GCA_963853795.1. NCBI lineage: Eukaryota > Metazoa > Arthropoda > Insecta > Lepidoptera > Noctuidae > Xestia > Xestia rhomboidea. The sequence goes on along the minus strand of OY970756.1, from coordinate 20,598,914 downwards.
TTAATTGAACTATGGGCTTCCAGCTATATCGCCGGGGTAGCCGCCATTAACACTGCCAGGATTTCCGCACTGAAACTAAACCAAAGATAAGAAAACTAGGCACAATGTTCAATAAGTTGAATAGCAAATCGAGGCGAACTGCTAATTCACAGCAACTGAATAATGAATAACGTTTTAAATGCGTTTTAAATTAAACTGCATTGAAAAAGGATTTTTCACTTCTCATGCTCTAAAAGTACGCCAATATAGCCCTACGAAGCGGGAGTAAAGTGACCACTTTAGTCCCTAGGGAGTAAAAAGTAATTCGTTTTTTAATTTCCTTCATGTGACATAGACAAACTCAAACAGCCAGTTAATATACTACTATTATCTGTGAAGTGTGCACCATCTTCATTGCGAAAATGTTGAGAGTTTTAGTTCCATGGTTTTTCCGCAAGGAAGGTGGCGCCATGCGTTTTAAATTCTTAATCTGTGACTGGTTTAGAAGAAAAAACTGACCGCGAAAATATCTGAATTTTTGTCGAGTGTAAATTTGTTCGGTTTTATATAAATTTATTAGGAATGTCCAGTGACAGTGAAGAGTTTGACGTCGAGCAAAGAGCAAAAGACATAAAAGATAATCTTTTGCCGCCAAAAACGCGGAAGATTTACCTAAAAACTTACGAAAGTTCTATGGACTGGAGGAATAATTAATGTTTTTGTACTAAATTGATTATTTTTCTCGCACTCAAAGTGAAAAGTACAGTTTGCACCTCGAGACTAAACGCCAACTTAATATACCCTCGGTTTCATTGACTCCCTCGCAAGCTCGGGACTATTAACACTGTATACAGTACAGTTTCCGTGCCTAACCTGGTGTCAGACTTTTTATGCCGCACATGGGGCTCTGTCTTGGGTTTACTCAGGCATACTACATAGTTTCCTCACGAATCTGAAAAATCTGAGGTGCGTGTCTTGGGTTCGAATTCGAAACCTATGACTTGGCAGACCGACGGTCACACCACTAGGCTATCATATTTTTCCATATGATTTCCATATTATTCCAATAAAATAAAAAATACAATGTGTTTTAAAAACATATTTTTAAAACGTATTGCATAATGCTTACCTCTACTATGTTTTAAAAATACACAGCATACGGTTACAAGATTACGCGCGGGGTTCTATTCTTTATCTACAAAATTCTACATCAAATTACGAGTATTTGGTATCAAATTGAGAGCATTCTGCGGGCGAGTCGTCACATGAGTCTCGAGTCTCGAGAGAAAAATATAAAATAACTCGTTAAATTATACTGTATATACTTACTAGTATTCATAGTATCAGTAGGTACCTAAACATGGTTATGCTCCAAAGAGAATTATGCGCCGAATGAATCCAAATTACATTGTACTCCAAAGATCAAAGTTTTATATTTTTCATTTAAGGCATGCGACCGTAAATTCATATAGCTATCAGCTAAGATGAGATATTTACTGTCTTAATATAAGCATCATATTTTACGTACACGCTCTTTGTGCAAAAATATCCAAATTACTTTGTTAGAAACAGCGCTTTAGAGAATAGTTGTATAATCGTGTCGGTTTCCTTTTTATTTTTAGCGTTGCGTTTTAATAACTCTCTTTTTCATATTTTCAGTACTTACTTTAACCACAGAATAGATACTTTAACTAATGATTTTTCTATTTTTATACCATGAACACAAACGTAGAATTTTTGTCAGGTATAGTTATACATATTTTAAGCCGACTCATTTTTTCTCAAGTCGTGAATTGAACTGAAAATACAGGGTATAAAAACAATGTCATCACGAAACCGTCAACCAAGCATTCTGTACATCAAACTAAGTAACTTTACGCAAAAAATATTGCTGGGACGCCGTTTTTTTTGGGGTGAAAAATCATGTTTTGTGGTAAAACTCAATGTAACGCACTCAAAACATTGTGCTGATGGATGGATTGAATAAAACGGGGGTCGTGGACGTTTTTAAAATTTGAAAGAAAACTTGTATTAAAAAAAAACTTGGCAAAATGTTGGAACTTTGACCCCCAATATCTCCGTAACTAGAAGGTACGCAATGACGGGGAAACCAAGTGCCTTTCAGCTTCATTAAGAGGTTTTTTACACCCTATAAACTACGTTCTTCACAATTATGATTACATCAAACAATTTACCATGACTTGTGTCTATCTACAACACCGAGATCACTTCAAGCAAAACAAAGTTTTAAATTATGTTTCTTCCAAACACACTGAAGATTTATTCGTTTGAGTACGTTGCCGCTGTGAAAACAAATATCTCTCCCGAGGCCTAGAATATATTCTGTTTATTAGATCGCAACACAACGCGTATTGTTCGTTATAAATAGGGCTGGCTATGTATTAATAATATAGCTTTATTTCAAACTTTGGCAATAATAACTGAATCTAAATAGCATCATTATGATGGGTTTCAGATTTTTCAACACGATTAAAGAGCAACATTTTATTGCGCTTCGTTTCCACTGGTTAGTTTTTATTACTTTTGTTTTATTACACTCCGTGTTGAAATAACAGCTTGGTAATTTAAGGGACAGCGGGAAGTTATAAGGTACTGGTACATGTTTTTATGTTGTTAAAAGAAAGGTACATGAGTCATAGCCCTGGCTTTGTGATTAGAACAGTAGCAACCTGACAGCTTCCACAAAGCTTTTAATTAAAACGGAACAAATTGATCCGCTGAACTTGTAATTTCCGCAGAATTAACTAAATGGCTAAAGGATCATAGTCATACAGACATAATTGACGCAACGTAGCAACGCGATTCGACGATATTATCTCCGTAGAACAATTTCTATGAAAACGCAAGCGACTGCATTTACACTGCACTTCGACTATTAGTTTTAAACTATACACATACACAGAACAATTTGTATGTAGTCGCGCTTGACGCGCAACGCTCGCCGCGCAACGCTCGCCGCGCTAAAACAAATTACATCTCACATATTCCTTCTTTCTCTAAGCTATACACCTGAGGTTGTAAACAGCCGCTTTTGTTATTAACAAAAGAAAAGCGGCGTAGGTACTAAAGAAAAGTCATAGCCTGACATACAGGGTGTAAACGGACCCTTCACGAAGCCTGACACCTAGCATTCTGTACATCAAAGTAAGTAACTTAAGCTGGATGCTCCAGGGTAACGCGCGAAATTCAAATTTTCTTACGTTTTTTGCAATTTGTAGACCAGTGCTAGGTTGTATGTTGATTAAAATATTGTTCGCGACTGTAAGACGTATGTAGTCACAGAATTATAATCATCAAAATCATCAATACAACCGAAAGGTTGAGCCTATAAAGGTCGAGGAATGATTTTGACCTTGAAAAAGTCGTTCCTCGACTTTTATGAACTTGGAGGGTTGTATTGATGATTTTGATGATTATAATTCCGTAACTACATACGTCTTACAGTCGCGAACAATATTTTAATCAACTTACAACCTAGCACTGGTCTACAAATTGCAAAAAACGTAAGAAAAATGAAATTTCGCGGGCTAGCATGACGCTTTCACCTTAAGTAGAAAGTCGTCGTCGGTTGAACTCGCGGCCCATACATAGCTTGCCGCGCCGCGCCACGCTGCGCCTATAATTATGTGGGGTTTTGCGGCGTGGCCGTGGAAATGTCGCTAAGCCGCATCGCGCAACAAAACGCGCCTATATTTATTACCTGTGAAACTATTTAATGTATTGCTCTTTAGTTTAAACAAATATAGGTACTTCAATTTGCGTTTTGTTTACAGCTTTAGACCAACCGATTTTGAAAACAATCATAATAAGTTTTGTAAGAATACACACACACTCATTTTACGAGGTAAAACAATAAAGGTATTAAGAATCTCAAGGATTTCTCGTCGACTAAAGTTTTTTCGGTAAGCTCTCGTCATTTCATTTTGGTGAGTTGCAGCGAATTCGAGGGATTATAAGTTCTAGAATTAGTAGAACAAGTACTATAAAATGCCTGGTTGGTACCGCATCGGTGGAAAAATTGCTATTACCTCATCTGACAAACGTACACCATAAGCACGAGAACTGAAAGAAATGTGGTTTGAAATTAATTGATTATATCAATTAATTGAAAACGATTTTTACGCATATTAAAAGCATAAATGATCAATCAGGAAAAGGAAAAGGAATCGCTAATTGCTAAAACCTTGTTACTTTCCGCAATCATGACCCTGAGCAAAGCCCTGCAAAATTCATATTTTACGGTTTGAAACGGATTTTATGTAACTTGCTTGTTACCTACAAATTAATGTACACATGACATATTAAATAAAATAACATTTTGTGGTTGATACTCATGAAGAACATAATTATGCTTATTTTCATTGGTGTTCTAAAGTCGCGGACGCGGAATACTGCGGAATGTAACAATACAATAGGTTCCATACATATAATCTTATTAGGTACTGTATTAAATAAACATGGGATAAACACAGGGAATACGGCCCCGATAAATTCTCACAAAGCCTCGATAAAGGCTACAGGAATCCTTTTGAATTTCCTTTTATGTGTGGCGTGATTTTTGCCCTTATAAAAAATTCATGTGCTTTAATTGTTTCAGTTTGTATTACGCTGGGTTAGCCTTTGTTTTTTCAATGAATACATTGACAAAAACGAAAGGCTAACATGACAGGAAACGGGACATGGCATCGTTGGTAGAGTATTAGAATAACTACAGTATTTTTAAGTTTAAATGTGGGAGGGCTAGGCTAGGACCCTGTACACAGCGAACTTTTACAAAAAGAAGGTACTTACCTATCGTTTAAAACACAGGAGCCTGGATTCCCGTTTGTCCTTGACCCCACCGGGTGTTTAAATCTCAGAGTTGGGGTATAGAATAAAGTTTTAATTCGTGTCAAACAAACAGTGTTTTGCTCATCGTGATAAATTCGTTATTACTATTGAAAATGTAAATTTTCAGAAATAACCTGGCACGGGTACCTACCTATTGCGTTTTTATTAAGTATGCTGTTAATATTGCCTATTTGGTATCCCTAAACACCCGTAACCCTTCAAAACATCCACAACCAGATGACAAACAACTGACGACCGTCTTTGAGTTACCGTCTTTCAAAACCCATTAAATACCAGACAGAGATGTCAAACTATTTAGGTACTAACCACATAATTACTCGCTTTAAAGTGTGACAACAATAAAACAACCTTTTTCAATTAGAAATATACTACGATCAAAGTATGATGATTACCCAATCTCGAGAGCCGATCAATCTTCACGGTAACCAATTTATCCCCTCAAACTTCCCCCGGAACATACGAAACTCAATGAGTAATTGAAAACGGTAACTAATCACAGTAGGTAGTAAGTGCCTACGCATATATAATCAGCTCTCGAAAATTAATTACATAAGTAGGTACGTAAGGCGATTACTTCGTAAAGACGACAGTATTTAGGTATCCATCAATCGAATCTTTTCGCGTTCCGAACAAAAAGGTGCTATCAGACTTCCTGAATGAAGTACCTACCCCGAAATTGCAAAAAAAACAAAATCTCAACATTTTGTCTTGTCATGTTGAGATTTTGTTTCGTTTTGATTTTAGGATTTTGTTTTGCTGCTCCGTGCTTCTCCATTTGCATGTTTGAGCATGGAGCATCAAAACAAAATCCAACAATCAAATTCCCAATCTCATTATTTTCATGATTAGGTATTGTGTTGATTTCGATAAAAGTTGCACATTATGCTGAGTACCAGAGATGTATGTTTATTATGTACCTAAGTATAATATATTGTGCTTTTATGACTTCAATGCATTAATCTTATCACTGCATTTATGGTAAATTGGAAATAGGTAAAACAGGACACAGTTGCGATAAAATTTAAAATAAGATCACCAAGATATTTTATTAAGGATGAAAAAGTTGATTGAATTTAATTTCTGCTACAGGGTGAGTCGCAACTCTAGAGCAGTATTAAAAGGCTGAGATTTTATAGATATGCTATTTCAATTCGAATAAATTCGATTTAGTAAGTCTATGAAGTTACTCGACTGATAAAGTACTGAAGTTTTGAAGTTAAAAATGTTACCTTTTAATGTTACCATCGTAAAAAAATAAAGGGTTTTAAACTTTTACGGGTAATGAAAACAATCTACTTTCTTATTTTATAGGATTACGCTGGGACTCCTAACTGCTGAAGTAGGTTTTAGACAAATATGTACCTATCATTAAATACCTCCTCGGGGTAAAGGACAAACAGACTTGATAGAATTTAAAAAGTAAATTAACCCGCTCTAAGTGTCCATTTATTTCCCAGTAAATAAATTAACCTGTACGAGAAGTGTTTCATTCTAAAGACAACGAAACGGCATGATAGAAGATAAAAAGCTTCTTCTTTAAGCTGGTAAAATTAAATAGTTTAAAGATGAAGAATGAAGAAGATACTGTGTTAGAAGATAGTAGTCGTGGTTGTTGGCTGAAATTGCCACGAGATAGTTCCAGAAATTGTTCAAATTTATCTTCCGACTTAAGGCGGAACGTAGGTTTCTCTTATAAGTTTCAAGTCCCAACATTGTCATTTAAGACACAGGCAGGTACTTTTCTCATTTTAAAGGGCGTTACGGATTATGAAAGACCTTCAGATAGATTAGAATAGAAAATTGGATAAGTAATCATTCTTGTATTGTTATAAATAATTCATACTTAATTATTGGAAAATAAACAAATCATTTGACTTGTTTGCTTAACTAGGGACATAACTTGAGATCCATTTACATATAAAACTAGTTTAGGACCGTGGCTTCGCCCGGGCAACCCACGGGCGTTTCTTCGGGATAAAAAGTAGGTATCCTATGTGTTAAAACAGGCTATAAACTACACTGACCTGCAAAAATAAGTACTAGTTACACTTTTAAAATTTAAATTTTTCCTAAACTATAGAAGTTAGAGATTTAAAATAAAATAAACGTTATGAAGCAATTTTTATCAGCTTTCTTTGAAACTATAGACAAAATTAAACCATTTTTCGAGTCCTTTTTGTTTCGAAAGTATATCTTGTGCAGGTACTTAAAAAGTTTTTGCCATTTTAAAAGTGTGATACTAATTATTTATGTAGGCCAATGTATTTGTATGCCATGTATACAACCAGTATGCAACCGATACGGTCGTATTTCGGACGCGACTCAGGACACGGGAGTCTGACAGATGATGGCACTGAAGTATCTCTCAGATAAGTACTGGATACAGTATCAAGCCGGTCATTGCAGCAATCTGTCCATGGCAATTTGACCGAAATATTTACTTGAATAATTCCTACATAGTTAGGTAACATTGCTGTTTGTGTGTATATGTGTATGTTTATCTAAAGTAGGTACGTTATTTGATCATAGTCCTTGTAATAACTAAAGGTCAACTCATGAACACACCAAGTTCTAGTTAAAGCTATTGTTTGTACAAAATTAACTTGCCCCCCAAGTGTTGTTTTGATTACATTACAGCCCGAATCCCTTTCACTGAGTTAAGTTAAAATATTCCTCAAGTTACACTCTAAATGCTCACATTGTCTAAACTTGATTATTCTGGAACGGCCGAACTAATTTGTTAGCGTGTTTAGGTTTTTCACCGAAAATAGCGTAGCGAAATGATGCTGACATAATTAAAATGTTAAGGATATTAGATACAATAATATTTTCTCATCAATTTCTATTCATTTAATCAAGTAAGTCGGGTAGGTTTTTTAATAATGGCAATACAACAATGTCATTTTATCACAATTCTATTACGAGACTATTGACCGAACAATGATCGACCATTATGAGTTTAGCAGATTACGATTTTTTTGCAAAATGACCATTGTCATTGATCAACTATTATGAAATCAATGATAGATCATTGAGACACTATTGTAATAGCAGACTCGCCCCCCTGATTTTCATTGAAGATCTCATCGTGACATGATACCTACAATAAAATGCCTATTATACTCGTTCATAAAAGAATTGACTAAGTAGGTAGGTAATTAAGTTTTAACAATGTAAATTGAAGTTTACTGATCTACCTATCTGTTGACTGTTAACTAGCTTTAAATAAATAAAATAAAAATGATTACTTTGTACAGATCGCAGGTACTAACTGGATGGGAATAGCAAAAGATAGAGACCCTGGTCATCTCTGGAAGAGGCCTTCACCTTCTACTAAGAGGGGTTCTTGATAAAATTATAATTTACAATCATACCTAATTATTTTAATTCACAATTCTAATTCTAATCGTAATTTTTAATTCATAATAAATCAATAACAATTTTCAAATTGCATGTTCTCAGCAAAACTAAAGCGAATCGAATTGTATATAATAAACTGCCCGTGACTTTGTTCCCATTTCCAATAAAAAATACCTAAACAATGCAGGGTAACTAAATAACTAACACCATACTTTAAGTAGGTAAAATCGGCCGCTCATCAACTTTTTTTATAGTTTCGAAGCGAACACAGGCGTTAACAACATTGTTCAATATTAACATTTTTTATCAAAGTTCCTCCGTGCCTCGAAAAGCACAATATCCCTATTGTGCTTTTTTTTTCAAAGTCGTTACATATCTATATGTTGGTTGATTATATACATATCTACTACTACTAGACATATCTATATGGTAGATTGGTTGTCAGACTTTCGGGCCTCTGACTACCTATAGGTAGTCAGAGGCCCGAAAGTCTGACAACCAATCTTACCAAGTAACTGGGTTCTGGAGGTCAGTTAGACAGTCACTCATCATCATCATTATCATCAGCCCAGAATCACCCACTGTTGGGTATAGGCCTCCTCTTTCTTCCGCCACACTTCCCGGTCATGGACCAACCCTGATCCAGGTGTTTTCAGTCACTCAGTATGGTGTAAAATACTGACCCCCAACCCCAGCATGTTTCGGAAAAGGCTAGGCTATAGCTATCGATTTGAACTATCCTGCTTGCCAGAAATTCAGGAAAACTCGTTCTGCTTTAAAATCCAGATTTAAAGCTGTATCTATGTTAGAAGACAACCCCCAAGCAACAGCTAGCAAATATAGGTACATTATTACCTTTTTCGAAAAGTACAGTATGTTATCTCTACTGGTTCACAATGTAATATTTCCATATCAATATGAATATTCCATAGCTACAAAAAAAAAGAAAAAGAAAAAAATACAACTTCCTACACATTGCTTGCTGCAATTCAATAAAAAATATTCTTACTCTCTTAGTCTAAACCCCACACAATACATTTAATCGCAGAAAACGACCTCGCATAGTAGCGAGTAGTCGACGTAAGACGTACCTACCTACCTATGTATGTACATATAATGAGCTAATGAGTGCAACGTGCCGCCCCATCCATATTTCCCATCCGGACACAGCCAACGTGCAAGGTGATGGGCGGTCCCTCATGCAGCCGAGGCCACACGGCACTTAGCCACTGGTGGATGAAACCAATCGATAGCTTTCTAGTATTCAACTACGTCAAAAGCGAAATGACTATTTAATAAATTCAACTACGCGGTATCTATAAGAGCCGTTACAGACGGTAGCGATGCAGCAGCGATTTAGCCGCGTTTTTGCAAAGCCTCTTTGGTTGAAGTGGGCCATAATTCACCATGCTTTCCCATGGTGGATGTCGCATGTTTACGCAATTTGTTTCAAGGTCATGCACGTTTTCTCACGAAGTTTTCCTTAACCCTATTGAAATCAGTAGTGATGAAATAAAATACATAAAATAAAAGCAGTTGGTTACGAACTTCCAACCTGCGATCTAAGTAAGATACCTAGGTTAAACTTTGGGCAAATTTAAATAAGTAAAAGTCCAGTTATACAAGGTGTAACAGAATACGCGCAATACCTCTTAGGTGGGATACAGACCATCAAACTGGAGAACTTTGCCGAAGGAACATAGGCAAGGAAAAAAATCTCTTCCAATACAAAATATAGCATCGGCTGACGCAATCAGTATGATTGAGAGAGTCAATATTTTTAACACTGCTCCTTAGGGAAAATTGTATCGATGGTCGCCATTACGACTTATTGCACTTATTATGTTACAACCTGTAGATACTGTCGCTTACTTTCCGCCATTACCCTGCTTGCTTTAGATAGCATCACGTTAAGGCCGAACGTTAGTAGGTATCGCTGCTAAAACTCGTGTGTTACCACTCTTACTTAGTCTTCACTATAATGATATCGTCTATTCTTCGAATGCAGAATAACTTGCTTTTTATTATTAACATAAAATTACTCGTAGTATTTTACTATTGATTATTTAGTTGTCGTTGGAATATATATCGTTTGAGTATACTTAGTTGAAAGCATAACTTTATTTGAGAGCGGTGGTCAAGGGTCACTTTACGATTTCCAAGTCCTGAGCTCGTGACTTATTATTTTCGAATGTTAGTTGGTTCCAACCTAGTTAAGCGTGATGCTCTGTTTTTCTTTGCATTTGCTCTCCAAACGGTGAAGGTCATGCCTCAGTAAATCAAAACACTCGAAGATATGTGATGTGTACCAACCCTCACTGGGCTGGGCTGGGTTGTATTGTAATATTTGTAATAGAACCCAACCTTCCTAGCAGTGGGAACGGATAGTACAGTCACCAGCACATCAAGCTTCCCGAAACTGTCAAATTTTCGTAATCAACCTTGAACCTAATGCTTTAGCGATAAGTTGTAAATATTTTAAAGGAAACATTTTTTTTTGTTTGGATATTAAGCCACCCACATATATTGTAGCGTTTAATAATGAAACGTACATTAATTTCTTCCCTAAAATATCTAGATAACAGTGGTTATATTAGGTAAGCCTTGTCTAACCGGAATAAATGAGAAAACTGCAAAAACACTATTACGAAAATCGAAATAAACAGTAAATGACAAAATAATGAAGTTGTCTGTCAACCACTGAAAAGGCGGATTTACAACGCTCCGTGACACGTTGATTGTTTAAACCATCTACGCGATTTTAGCGTAAACCTGTAAAAATAGCATTAAAATGCTCAAAGTTTAATAATATTTCTTTTTATATTCTATTCTGTTTTAATTAAAGCAAATATGATTACCACTGGGTACCGTAGTTTTATTTGTAAACGGAAAAAACGTCCCTATTCACGTAATTATTGTCTGTCAAATGACATTGACCACAACAGGAATGATTTGACTCGCAAAAAATATCATAATATAACTTTTTATTATGATTTTAAGATTCCGGTTTCGTTTCTATGTAATCTTTCGTTTGTTACTATGATAAAACTGTTACTTATTTTTGGTGTAATATGAATAATAAACGCAACGTCCAAGTGGGCCTAAAAAAAAATTGTCTCCTTTGACATATTGTGTTCGATGTGCTGGCGTCTGAACTTACAATAAATAATAATATATATAATGAATGATAAATGTGAGAGTCGCACATCATTTTGGACATTTTTTTTGGAACACACATTGATTTTGGAAAACAACAAAATAATACCAGAAATTGAGACGATTTTTTATTTACAATAACTGAAATAAAAAGCCTGTTATGCATAGGCCAATAACAATACAGTTTATGTTGTTAACACGCATCCCATTTTTAGTCAAATGTGTTTTTAATATCTTTTTTGAGTCATTTCGCAGACTAATTCGCAATCTCTTTCACTAGGGTTTCGCCGAAATCGGTGGGTACGGTATTACGTAGATATCTGTTATTGACGTTTCTTGTGACGAACTCAGAACATCAAGCTTGGCATAAGTAGTAAACATTCCTTTCAAATACCATCGAATTTTCGTTCATATTTTCTGTACATGTCAATCTTTTCTCTACCGAGCCGGATTTGATTTGTTATCATCAAGAATGAATGGTGGGTACATACTTTTAGTACCTACAACAGCCATTTTTTACTCTGATATTTTAATTTATTAGTATATGTATGTATCTTTGTTTATTGTTTTATTAGTTGTTACCTCTATACAGCAGAAACTACGAAATAGCTATTTGTTGCATTCGTTCTCCCAAAGTACCTAAATTATAATGCGATTTTGATTAATAGCTTTCATGATTGTTACGCTAAAGTATTATCGTCGACTTATAATTTGTTTTATTTCAGTATCGGATTGAAACGATGTTCCGTCTAACTAAAATTAGTAAATGTAGGGAAAATCTTACTTCGTACGATACCTATAGTTGGTATGGTGTACATAATAAAGAGCATTCTATCTTTCAACATTAAAGTGACACTTATGATATCAGCTTTATGCAAATATAAAATATGTTCAATACATTATCTTCTATTAGATGTCTGATTAATTTATTCCCTAATTTCCGTTAAGTGCAAATTGTGTTACAGAATCAGCATTTTTACACGTAACGAAAATTAGACAATCGATGATTAATAAACAATTCTACCTAGTTGATGCTTGTAGATATTATTATGAAACTATATTATAGTAACAAAAAAATGAAAATTCTAAAAATTTAAACCTATGATGGACTAGAAGTCAAAAACTTGAAATTTTCTTTAAGTTTTGTGCTTCCATACCTCCGTCGGCAAAAACGGAACCCTTATTTATAGAATGACTTAGTTGTCCGTCTATCCGTCTGTCAAGACCCTTTTTCTGAGGAACGCGTGGAGGTATCAAGCTGAAATTAATATCAAATACTCAAGTCTGCTACCCCTTAAAGCAGTAACAAAATCAAATTTGTCGCATATTTTACGATTTCGCAAAGAAATCAAAACCGGGTACTTCCCGTTGTCCTAGAATCGTGAAATTTGGCAACAAGCAATGTCTTAGAGCACGAGTAAAGGAAAACCGTAAATCTGTAGTATAATAACAAAACCACCGAGCCCTGGCCGTAGATGTCTGCCAAGTAGATGAATTCTCCTGAGCTCGCCTTACCAATACCAAAAACACGGATATTAGGTACTTAGAAGGTATGTAAGACTTTTCTTTAGTTAGTACCTGCTACCTACATAAGATTGCAAGTACCGGAAGGCCACTGCTTGGGTAGGACAGAAGCACAGGATCGGTCGAAGTGGCTACGCTTTGAAGTCGCCTAACTCCATCAGTGGATATCTTTCGGGGAACAATTATGTGATCATGACGATGATTGATCTCATTACTAAGTTTTCGTTTGATTGGTTACAATTATATCTACAAAGTAACGACAACGCCTTCGCAAGATAAATTAGTATTTTGTAAATTTGGCGGGTATCTATTTTTATATCAGCTTCACGTTAGCCATTGTTGGCCAACCCTTAGTTTTTGCTGCTTGACCTTTTTGAAATAGAGTTGCTAATTTAGCTCCTGTAGTCGCCTTAACTTTTAAAAAGAACATTACTCGCAGGCAAGTTAAATTATGAGTATTTATGAAATCTTACATAAAGCTATGCGAAACCTATGCTTTCACTTAAAAGTAAAAGACACTAACATCAAAGTAAAAGTTGGCCGCCGCACCATCAAGGATTCTTGATAAAAAAAATCTTGATAAATAAAATAATTACGTTATGTATTAAAAAAAACTAGCTATTGCTGTTACCGGATTTCGGATAACTACACAATTAAAACCAACTAAATCAAAAACATATAGTAATATCCAAAAAACGTAAAAACCCGACGGCGGCGGTATTAAAAACTAAAAAGCTGAAAACTAAAAAAATATGATTTTTTCACTTTTTACACGATTAGACATTTTGAATTACTTTTAAACATATTAGTTATTTTATATACATATAATATTTGCAATAACCGTTTAAAACCCTTCATTTTGATACGCGACTCGATGAGGTTAAAAGAAAAAAAAAACGAACCCTACAATATTTGAATATAAAGTAACACTCGCGCCACCAAGACGATTCTAACAACGCATAATTTATCGCAATCGGTTCATCCGCTTAGGAGTTACGCCGGAACAAAGAAACGGACATACATAACGTACCTACAGGTTAAACATAAATCTCCTTTTGGGCGTCCTGACTATGCTGCCAAAAAGATTAGGTAATTATTCGTGTACTTACCGAACATTCTGAAATTACATCTGCTATAAGACATATCGGAAAGAGGATTTTGTTGATTTACTGTAAACGTGCATGTGGAGCGAGATACAGAAGATAACAATTTCTAACTGACTTTATTAAATCACAAAGATCAAGATCATGATTCAATAGACAACCGGTTATCGTACCAATTTGCCCGAGCAGCCAGACCGTAGCTGTCTTCAAAATCACGTTACAAGCGATTTAAGTCAACGTACCACAAACGGTCAAGTAGAACGAGCTAATAGTGTTAGAGAGTTCATTTTCAGCACCTATTTTTTTGTTCCAGAGCACCAAACCCTTACTATTGAGCACCATTTTAGAAAAAAATGTTGACCTTCCTAATCTTCGTTGGTCGGAAATTAGCACGCTTGGCCTTTTTGCGGCATAGGGATGAGGGGGTAATAGCATTTGTGCGGTCAAAGCGAAAATGTTATCGGCCCTACCTGAGGGCGGCCATATCAGTAGGTATTATTATATTTATCTGTTGAGGTGATTCTAAAAGCGATACAGTATCACTCAGTGCAATTCTGCAAGGCTTACCATGGCAACAATATTTTCTAAATGATCAGCGGTAGGTACTGACTGCAATGGGTAAAGAAAATATTTTTTCAAACACGAAGGAACATCTATTTCTGAAACTTGAACGGTTGACTGATACCTGCGTGGACCCAAACAATGTTTGGGCAATTTTCTATGAACGGTTTTATAATCTTTAATGGAAATATGAATATTCATAGAAAAATTTGAATTTCTTCGGGAAATGTCAAATTACTTTGGCATTTTATGCTCAAGTTAGTTCGTAGAACACAGATTTAAAAAAAAAGTGTGTTTTTTTATTTTCCGTTCGCGGTATCCCTTTATACCTATCGATTATGTTTTTTTATATATCTCCGCACTGAAATTCCCTCAAGCTATATAAAAACGGCAGCAAAATATAAATAATGAAACGGAAATATCGGTGTTGTGAACTTCTGAAGAAAAACTATATTTTCAGTTCCCAGTGTCAAATAAAACTGATTACTTCGAATAGCCGTTTTGTCTATCTCCTGGCATTGATTGACAATTTTAAAGTCTAAAAATATGTTTTGACAGCGCGTTTACAACTTTTATTAAATTTTTCCCTAACTAAACGAACCTGATTGTTATCACTTTTTTTTTTAATTTCGGCCGAAATTGAGGCTTTGTTTAGTTAGAAATAAAAAGAGATTAATCACACTAAAATAATTGAATCTTTGCCTTCGCTTTGGCTTCACATTTCTTGCAAAGTCGCTAGGCGTCGCGAATAACTTTTTATCTGAAACAAACGCTTGTTTTTCTCAAACGAATTGAAAAATGTTTTAAACATTTCTTCTTAACTTCGAAACTTGTTGCTACGGCGTAGCGCGTGAATAAGTAGTCATTGTGAAAAGAGTACGAACGTGCTATTTTTTTACAAGATAAACGTAAAGCAAACACGAAGTATGGTGCGTTTAAATTAAAATATCGCACAGCACATATTTACTTCGTTAAATGAAAAAAATAAAAAAGTTTGATTTTTTTTTACGATTTACGACTATAACAAAATAATATTTTCCCACTAATTACAACCATACGATTTTAGACATTGGTGAGTAAAATTATCGTTAACAATACCTACTAAAAAATTCGGAGAATTATACAAGAATAGTATGTCAAACTTCTGAAAAACAAATTCTGGGCTTCCAAGTTTTAACCAAGTAAGGCGAAATCTTACCTTATTTAATACAGACACTGATGGACAGACTGCACCTCTGGATCAGATTTGAAGATCATAACACGAACCAAAATTAAATTAGTCCATCGTTACTAACTGTTTAACTTTCTTATTAAGCACGAAAAACTCAATAAAAAAAATGGGATAGGATTTTATTATGAAGATTTTAAAGTCTCTGAATTTTTTCGTATTTATTATTAGTATAGTATTATTTAGATATTTTGCGGCATCGTGTCGCGTGTTCGAAGCGCGAGCTTGGTAAGAAGTGAGCTTAGAACGCGGGACGCGGGTTCTCCACCCCCGCTGCGATACCCGACTGTTCGCTTTTCTCGGGCTGACGGTTTAGGTAGCTCACGACTCGCAAGCTATCCGCTAGTGACGTGCGCATTTCCGCCGCTTAACAATATATTACTTGCCATTTCATAGCAACGCCTTTTCGACCTTCTGTAACAATATTGCTAGTTATCCTATTTAAACTTTTATCTTCAGACAACTTTATGATCCTCAGGGCTTCATGAACTTATGAGTAGATAAGCTAAGTTTTGTATAGGCAGACTGGTTTGTTATTTAATTGAGTTGGATTTCTGGTGGGAAATATTCCATTAAATTGAATTTAAAAATATAATGTAGGTACCTGTGTTGTTATAGCTTATGTTATTGCTGTATAAAGAAAGGTTGAAATAAAACGTTTACCAGAAGCATATTATTTTGGTACCCTTATGTCATTTAAGATTATTCAAGAATCACAATGCATATTTTTGTTGATTTTGCATCATTAACCTTTAGATAAAATAGAATAATAATTGTGAAACTCCCTAAAAGCACCTACGTACATAACACTTGATAAAGTAAAAATAAAAGAAAAATGATGAAGCAAAATGTGTGCAAAAAAAAGAACATCTATCTCACTCAAAAGTAAATATTCTAATCTTCAAGGAATCGAATCGGCTCGATGATTATCTCGTGTCCCATCCCTAGGTATAAGTTGCCGCCCGCCCCTTGTCCTAAATGTTGGGTTCTGTATCTCCCTAACACGTCTTAGATGTCTCCTCTCCCCAAGAAATCGTACCAATACTCCCGAGAATCATTCCTTTCACGAAACACTTAAAAAAACAGGTATTTTATAAACAATGAAATATGATCATCAATCTTGGTATCGGTAGACAGGAGTAACTGGTATTATTAAACCAACGAATAAGTATAATGTCGACTGAATTTCTTCAAGTATGCTGATGAGCAACAGTTAGGGTGGGTATTTTTGATACTACCTGTGTATACCTATACAGATTAGTAAGTTACCGGTTTTCGCTGAATTAATAATAATGTCAGGATCGTTGCGTGTGTAAACTGCCAGCCGGCGACTGAGGTTTACCGGGAAATTTTGCTTAAGGCATCATCGTTACACAACACGTAAAAATTACCGGTTACATCAATCGCGTGCCGCAACTGTGTAGAATTTGGTTCTGTTGTATGCAGCCGGAGTTGGGCGTCGACTGATAATAGGTAGGTTACCCTCTTTTCATGACGTCACACGCGTTTTACGAACGCACAACGACTGAATACACGCCCTATGTGTATTTTATAATACGATTGTCTCACAACTTGCAACTTTAAGCTTTAAGTAGGTACACAAAAGTTTAAATTAGTGCCTACCCACCACAACATTTATAAAAAACAGTGTGTGGAAAATAATTTAATGTATTTAGGTACAGTCGTGGTTTTTTCCGCCTGATCAGTTAATTTTTTTTTCGCTTAAATCATGCGGAGGCGCCGAGCCACGCCCCCTTAAAGTTTAGGCCTATTAGGAAAGCGTCAACTTTGGCGCGCAAAATAACAATAACTCTCGATTGGCGTGCGTCGTCAGTGCACTCGGCCGATCGGTATCTTTTCATTCATTATTTTTATACAAAGTCAACGGGGCGGGGCTAGAGAGCGTTTCCATGTTGTAAGTGCAAGCAAAAATTAGCTTAGTGGTGATCAGGCGGGAGTGTCCTCGATAGTACCTAGATGTGTCGATACTCTGCCATCACATTTTCCGCGCCCAGAGAGCTCTGCTGGCGTGGCCGCGGTGGCTGCGGAGGATCTTGACCGTTGTTAATATATATACCATTACGGGTTACTACTGCCTCGTTGGTCTAGACCTCATGCTTACCAGTCGCGCCTGCAACCGCGCAAAAGCGCGACTGCTGAACATGAAGTCTTGGGTTCGATTCCCACCTCAGGAAAAATGTTAGTAGGTTTTTCCATCAGGAATTTTTCAGTAGCAGCCACGGAATCTGGATTTGTGCAATAGGCTTGCCCCCTATTACATGGGACTTAAACATAACTGGTGAAATGTGGTTGTACTATTTTTATTTTATTTTTGTTTGAGAAAAAGGGTAACACTAAGGGTATGTCTTCCCTTTTCCAGGATGGGTTTGGGTTTGGGAGGGTGAAGGAAGGATTGTGAATAAATGGGTAAGGATTAAGGATGAAATAAGTTTTTCAGTCCTAAAGTTATATAATTGGTTACAAAAGAGACACTTTTTTTAAAATAGAGCTAAAAAATGTTTAAGTGGTGTTAGGGCTAACATAAAATTAAGTTTAAACACAATAATAAATGTAATCTTTAATTGTATATACAATATATAAAACTATAGCTAAGTAATATGGTTGTACTATTAGGTACACGTCTGCCGAACCCTTCAGGGCTTACAAGGCGTGATGGTAAAAATAGTTACACGTATATAACAATATAACATACGTGTAACTATTTTTACGAGCCGTTTGGGGTTGGAACCCAGGTCCCGAGAGCTCACGGCCTTTTTAAAGAAATATTGAAACGGTTAATCGTCGCTTACCGTGACCCAAGGGCCGACTTTTATCTTAGCCAGAGACTATGGCGTTGCCGCACAACGTGGCAATGCCGCCAGTCTCTTGGGCACATTACCTACCCGTTGACAGCGTTGAAAAGTTTTTTTTTTATGTTATATTGAAGTTTTTTGTTAGTTTCGGATATAGTTTGATAATTATGAGTGGCAATAAATTATCACAATAATTGAAAAAAAAACAACCGATCGTACAAAAAAAAGACGAAATCTGTCAATTCTCTGTCTGGTAGAATGCTTATAAACTTCAGAACCTCGCTATCAGAAAGACTTTACACGATACAGGTGAGTACTTAAGTAGGTACTTAATTTTTTAACGAAAACAAAACTTACACCAGAATTCAGACACCTACAGGGTTCTGGAAGCCAGTCAATTATGCTACAACATAAATCGCTCCACATTAAAAAAAAAGCGCTTATTGTTTAATTCCAACGAAAACGTTCTTTCATTTTCGTATACAATTTTGATTAATATAAGGAAAAGGAAGTCACCACGATAAATATTTTTTCTCTTGATTTACTCGCTTTAGGTATGTACGAATTCTTATACTTAGATTGTATTCTAAGGGCCTGTGGAGATTAGACAGTAATATCGTGGCGTGAAAACAATGATGGACTAAGAAACAGCTGTTTGACAATTCATTGTCAAACTTGTCAAAATGCATTTAAAAAAAAATCATCAATAGAATGCAGAACCGCGGTCTAAAGTAGTAAAAACTGTTTGAATTCTGATATGCGTAATCTCTGAGAGTGAAATAAAAATCGTTTCAAAAGGTATTTTATGGTGAACCATGACTCTATCTACGTGAAGTGTTAGAGTTCCCGCAGACTGCAGACTTTCTACCGGCCGATAGTTTAGCCGGGTCGGCTGCTAGCAAGCCTACTACCTAGACCAACAGTCGGCCGACTGCGCTCGAACAATTTGCTAGTTGGTATGCACGTAAGGTGGCGGCTTTTGAAAATAGCACTCTTAGGGTTCTTACAAAATGCCGCGGGAGACGCATGCCGTGTAAATGTGTGTCGACGGCTGCCGTTTATCTGCCGTTGGCAACGTGCCGCTCGTCTGTAAGAACCCTTAGAGTCGTCGATTAAACATTCGTCAAGTGTGCACGCGGGACAAGCGCCATACTGATCTAGCAGTAGTAGCAGTAGGCCGATAGTGTACTTTGAAGGCAATCGTGTATCTCAAACAACTAATTTAACGGCCGATACCAAAACGTTGTAACATGCACACTACGCCACTAGTATACATATTCATACTGATTAAGCGCCCGACTAAACAACTATCGGCCGATAGAAAGCCTGCAGTCTGCTGGGACTCTTAATGTAGCCGGCATTTTATATTTCCTGACTGCCGTCAAACGATAAATACATAGGCGCGTACCAACGCTGACATGAATGTGCTTTTATTTTTCATGGAACTTTCTAAGGTTTTTTGTGTTTATCTTCAAAAGTGCTTTACTCGTAGGTATGTAACCTACCTATATAATCATCTGCCTGCATATCCCGACTACATCGGGGATTCTAATATAACCAGATTTAGAATAAAATAGAATACCTAGGTTTAAATTTAATTGTACACCAAAATTGAAACACATTATAACTGTTCACAATAAAAAAAGATTCATATTAATAACCTATTATGTATCTGCTAAAGTGGTCATTTTAGGCCCCCTGTTTAGCTAAATACCAGTCATTTAGATAGAACCATTGCCAGTATAAATATCTCCAGTACAGAAACTACAAACTAACGTTCGAAACGGCACACTCACACAAACACATGCATCGACGAGACCCGTAAGCGGTTGTCGCAGAGCTGTCAGTCGTGAGTGCCGCATCATTTTTATTAAGGTTCCGTAGTCCTGACAAGGAACCCTCATAGTTTCGTTATGTCCGTCCGTCCGTCCGAAGTTTTGCTCAGAGACTGTTAGTACTAGAAGCTGTAATTTTGTAGAGGTATCAATTACGCCGAAAACGGTAAATAAAATTTTGGAAAATATTTTTTTTCGGGTAGATTTGGAAGTAGGGATGAATTTTTTTTTTGGGGTTGCTAATACTATTTTTCGATTTAATGCTCCATTTACGAAATATGAAACTTCAAAGTGAAAATATTTGTTCCAGTAGGGCGTCCCCCCCCCCACCCCTCAAAAATCTGGAAAAATTCATGATGATAGAAAATTACAGCGGTTTAGATAACTTTATTAGTTTAGCAGTAGGTACCTAATAGTCGTTGAACTTGCGTGATGGATAATTTTGTACCAAATACAAAATCCTTAGAATAAATCCTCTAAAGTGACTAAGATGAAGTATTTGCTGTAGTTGCTAAACTGAGAGATGTTAAATTTGATCTATTATATCTATTTTAATCATTTTTTTTATTAACGGGCTACTACGGAACCATACACTGCGCGTGGCCCAACACACACTTGGCCGGTTTCTTTTAGATGACGCGCATGCGAGGTGTCCAGAGACGCGTCTCCGCAGGCTAGCGATCTATGAAATAAAAAACCGGCCAAGTGCTTGCAAGTAAGGGTTTTCTTTTTTTTGTTTTAGGGGCAACAGAAATATATCATCTGTGAAAATTTCAACTGTCTAGCTGTGACGGTTCATGAGATACAGCCTGGTGACAGACAGTCAGACAGACGAACAATAGAGTCTTAGTAATAGGGTCCCGTTTTTCCCCCTTGGGTACGAAACCCGAATTAAAAACGAAACAGCAAATACCTGGCGAGTACTTGATTCCAGTCGACACTCTGGCAACATTATTTAAATTCACATAATATGTGAATTTAAATAATTAATGTTGAGTCTAATAGCGCTCAGATTATTTAATTCATCATTTAAATAATCTGAGAGTAAAATTTACAAGAGGTCAAACGCTGGGAACATTACGATGGGTAAAAAAAAATGTAATGGATATGATTACAGTGTATCTTAACAAATAGCAGACCAGTAGGGCTATTAGGTATCTGTTGACAGGTTGAAATGATAGTAGGTAACTGGCCTCAGTGTCCATCAATTAACGGTCAAAAGGTTAGTTTCGTATTATGTATGACCCTGTTAGTCACCGTAAAGTGATATCCACTCAGTGTGATACGTAATACCAATATTATGACATTCACGGTTGTCATCAAAGGTCGGTGTACAACCGAAGCTTGATAGTCACTGGATATCAGAAAGATACGTAATAGCCTTGCAGGTGAACAAGAATTAAACCTAAGATGCGACAAAAAATTGACCCCTTTTTAAGATACCTTCGATTTTTTTACAAACAAATGAAATTGAAGTGTTTGTTTGTAATTTCAAACATAGGTTTATACCAACGGTAAATATAACAAGAAAAAAAATATTTTTGTATGTCTGTTGGTCTATCTGTCTCTCTATCAATCTCCGAAACGACTGGACCGATTCTGACAACACTTTGCTGGCAGATAGCTAGTGTTATAAGGAGTATCTAAGGCTACTTTTATTTTGGAAAAAGTACTAGGGTTCCTTGCAACAAAATTAAAATCCTTGATATTGTTAACAAAATCCGATTTAATTAGGCAAGTCATTTTATATAATAATTTCCCGCGGACAAAGGTCGAGGGGCACAGCTAGTTTGTAATAAAAATACAAGATACTAACCAAATGTCGCAAGTATTGGCCTATACAAATCTTTATTTGAAACGATCGAATTACAAGTCAATAATAATTAACAACATCTAGTTTCAAGTAAAGGTCCAAGGATATATGGTAATAATATGATGCTTACCTATAGATCACAAAAGTTATTGCTTCCCCTTACCAAAGATGATTGCAGAACACACGACAACTTATTTTGCTTTCCAGATTGTTTATCAACAATAACCCTGCTGATGGAATAGGTCTATCTGTGGAGAAATAAAAAATAGTAGATTATACAACAAGTGAAAAAAAGGGAATTTAATTCCAGGGACTAAGTTGGATCCCGAGAGCAGCGGAGGATTCTAAAGTAGAATCCCGAGCGTAGCAAGGGATTCTAGAGTAGAATCCTGAACGGAGCAAGGGATACAAGAACCGAGATGTTTTTTTTTTCACGAGTTGTGTACTCTACTTTTTACCATTGACTGCGAGAAAATATTTAGAAGTATAGTATTTATATTTCTCGTGGGTTAATAATAACAGCCACTCGGGTCGATCTTCAAGGTTAAACCACGGTTACCAAGTTCGGTCTGTGGATGGGTGACCACTTTTTTCGTTTCGTTTTCGTTCGTATTCGTTACATACCGAATTACCTCCGTGCGTCGGAAAGTACGTAAAGCTCTTGGTCCCGGCTATCATTTGTAGTTCTTTGACAGTCGTAACAGGAAGCCAGTGGCCCTAAAGTCTGTCAACCAGTCTTACCATGGGGTACCGTATTACGCACTCAGTACTAACTGGGTAGTGAAGGTCAGATAGGCAGTCGCTCCAAGTAAAATACTGATTTAAATTAGAACAATATTCGAAATTCTGTGTTATTATTCTTGTCGGCACGTTTTATTTATTTTTTGTTCATAATTAGTCCTTGTTACAAATTCAGAATGTCTTTACTCACTCAGTGAATATCACTCAGTATCGATGAATAAAATGCTCTTTTTCGAGTGGCAAGGGTAAAAATAAATTTATTCGTTAATATCAGTCCCTACTTCGTCAAATGTCGAAAGTTATTTTAAAATAGTGAAAAGATACTTCCATCAATATACACAAAAACCGACAGATATCTTGTCGACGAATTCATTGTAACACATTCAAAATCTGAAAACGGTTAACTGTAAATTGAGTGAAGGTGTAAAAAAGAGGGAGAGGAGCCCGAAATGACGCACGAAACCAAATAATATTTGCTAAAATGGAATAACTGATGAACCTAATTTTGACAATGATGTTTTATCCAGTCATGTCGCAGACTTGATATATGCAACATATTCGATGCAGTTGTTCAACGTATTTCCAGAACAAAACCAATTAGGTATTCTGCTAAAGGGTTTCATGGAGATTTGATGTCACTATAATCAGCTTACGATCCTTGTAGTTTGAAGTTTTTAGACGGTTTACATCGGCAGAAAAGCTAAACGTACCTATCTGAATATTGAGCAAGTCTTGTCACTATAATCAAACCCAACAAGACTTAAGTGAGGTCTTTCAGAGAGACGCGTATATCTCGGTAGTGCCCGTCTTTTGTCAAGTTGTGAAAACCGTGTGAAGCAGGGGGGGCGACTTGCTAAATTTTAATAGTAATAAAAAGCGTAACTCATCATCAAAAATCGTATTCAGAATGAACCAGCTGAAAAAATAATTATTTCATTTTTAGACTAATTATTTTATGTGGAATTCATTGTTCATGATCATTGTATTTTTAAAGCCCCACTTTGTCAACTTCCCCTGCATTGTTCACACGTTCACACTGTCCCACGCCACGCGACTGTGCACTGTGCAGGAGACGCTCCCTCGCGCGTTTTCACTTATTATTCACGATTGTGAACGGGGTGGCGTTCATTTGATATAATGACAGAAAGCCTATTATTAAAAGCTCCGTCACGACTGGTTTACCGAAGGGTTTCGCAGGAGTATACCTATAGTACACCCACATTGTTGCCATCAACCGAGCACAAACTGACTGCATGCTGCTACTGAGAAATTTCAGATGGAAAAACCTGATAACCCTTTGCCTGAGCTGAGAGTTGAAGCGACAGCAACAGTAGCGCTTACGAATACAACAACGAACCAGTCGTCGAACAACGCTTGTAAAAGCATTACCGTTCAAATCATATCTACATGGTGTAAACGGACCCTTCATTAAGCCGTCAACCAAGCATTCTGTACATCAAACTCAGTAACTCTACGGAAAAAAAAATGCTGAGAAACAACTTTTTTCTTTGGGCGAAAAGTCATGTTTTGCGGTAGGACTCAATGTAACGCTCCCAAAACATTATGCTGGGATGCATTAAATAGAACGGGGTCGTGGAAGTATTTTAAGTAAAATTATAATATTAAAAAGTTGTATTAAAAAAAAAACCTCTTGTGAATAACTTGGAACTTTGGTGTACGTTACTCCAGCAGGAAAGTGGCTTCTAGAGTGATATGAGTGGAACGTATAATTAGTGTATAATCTGATTTGGATGTGCACCACATAAAAAATGGTGCACTTTGTCGATTCCTCGATTCCTGCTGGAGTAACGTTTTCCCAGCAGGAAAATTCTAAACGAATGATCGGAGAGGGAGATACTGTGCATGGCCAGATAGCTTATATTTGTGTAAATTGTATGATTGATATTTATTTAGTTTCGTAATACTCCCTTTATTAATTTTCTTGCATACTAATTTGATTATTGTACGTTATTACTTTCTTAATATTATATTTAGACGGACTTGAAATACTGCCTTATGTTATACTTCCTTTTTTTCTTGGTGAGTTTCTTAAATGGCAAATTGGCAATACCAAAATCACCACTAGCGACGCCGTCACCTGAACAGATAAGTTGGTGACATTATACTTCGACGAAAACAAAATGTCAAATGATTTTGAAGGAACCTAAAGTGTTGCCAAAGTAGTAATAGTACATTATGGTACAAGTGTGTAATGTTGGTGATTACGGCTGAGGCGCCATTGAGAGAGAGGATTAGAGGCGTCTTAAGAGAGCCGAGGACGGTAATCATCAATACACACGTGTATCTTACGACGTTTTTCAACACACTTGTGAAGAATATAATACTAAAAAATCATTTTCAACCGAGAAAACGAATTCATCAGTTTTCCTATGCGCGCGCATCTAACAATGGCGATTGGCCATAGGTTATATTTTTTTTGTTTTTTCGCGGATTGCGTTTTAGCCACGTACAAAATAGGGAATTCGAATTAAAAACGTACAAGTTGAAATTATCTATTTTCTCAAACATGCATGGAAATATTGTCATTATTTTCGAAAAAAGAACACGCGAGGTTTCGAATTTATGGACAAAGAAAATCAAATCCATTGCAGGAGCGTTTTTTGAATTTGGAACATTGCATCGCTCCAGCAATGTTGTATGAAACGGCGTGCTGGAGTTATTAAATACTCTTTGATTGGATCTCTTTTATCATTCTTGGCATACCTACCAAAGTAAGCCTCTTTGTTTAGCACGTGGCTGTATAACAATAAATGCGTTTGGTGTGCCTTTCGGCATAGATGATAAATAGAAAATTGGCGGCACAGCACAGCTGAATATTCGTTTTGATTTATTATTTACATACTTAATAAATATAAATTTAATAAGTAAAATGAGTTCCAACGGTTCAGAGAATGAAATGGAGATAAATTGTACTCCACCAGATTTAAGATCAGAAGTCAAATTGGCAATGGAAAACCTGCTTCCAGCGAAGTCAAAAGAAAAATACATGAAAGTTATGAAATTTTATGATTTGGAAAAACGAGAAAAAAGTGAACATTTTCTCCGAAACAGTATTTTTGGCGTATTTTAATGAGAGGTATGCCCAATATGACTAATGTAGGTAACTTTTAATATTAATTAAATTAAATGTATAATATAAAAGTATGTTTTATTTCCCTGCATTCTTTTGATCACTATCTCGTGAAATCACTATACAGGGTGTATAGCACCTCATCACGAAGCCGTCAACGAAGCATTCTGTACATCAAACTAGGTAACTTTACGCAAAAAATATTGCTGGGAAACGACTTTTATTTTTGGGGTGAAAAATCATGTTTTGTGGTAGAACTCAATGTAACGCACTCAAAACATTGTACTGATGGATGGATTGAATAGTACGGGGGTCGTGGCGGTGTTTAAAGTAAAAATCTTACATTAAAAATTTATATTTTAAAAAAAAGTTTTCAAAAAGTTGCAACTCTGACCCCCAATATCTCCGTAACTAGAAGGTTCCCAGGTATGGTGTAAAACAAAAAAATGATCGAAATGACGAGGAGAACAAGTGGTTTTCGGCTTCGTTAAGAGGTGCTTTACACCCTTATTATATGCTTCGGCGGAAATGGCAATTGCCTGTCTCGTATTAGTGAAGTCCTCGCCTAGCAAAAGGTATATTAATTTATTTGTACCATTGAACACAATCTTTTTTGTATCAAAACTTTTTTAAGAACAAAGCAACTCAACCATTAAAAAAAACCATATAACTCACTTATGAATAATGGCAATGAAAAAATCACAGTTTGATTACAGGTGTCATTATGTGCCTAATTGCGGTGAAATTAGAGCCACTTTATGAGCAAGTGTATTGAAAAAAATATTGACTACTAATTTACTGCTTCTAGAACGAATTGTTCGTTAGTAACCATGAATAGCAAAACTTCGTCAATTTTAGGACAAGATAAATTTAAATTAGATACAGATATCCTTGAAGTGACTAAGGAACTTGATTTCTGTATGAAACCTGTGGTAAATCATTTATGGCTATGACTAAAGAAGGATGATAATAATGGTTTCAGATGTAATTTAACATTCTATTGTAATCATCCGCATTACAATGTAACTAGGTTTATAAATCTTGGTTCTCAATCGAATTACTTAGTGACTTTCGTACACGATGAAAAATTATACCGCTAAATTCAAAATACGGAGTAGTCAAATAACTTTTAGGCACATTTAATTTTCATTAAATTCGTCAGCTAAAAGTTGATAGTGCTAATGGGCTGATAGGGTTGATGTAGAAGTACAGTGTTACAGGGATTTTTTGGTGTTAAATGACATTTTTAACACCCTTGCTCGTAAAGCTGATGTAATTCCACCGGTTTTAAATATGTAAAGCGGGTCATAAAAAACGCGTGTGTTACCAAAGCAAATAGTTAAGTTATAGTCCATACAAATTCCATAACAGTATTATTTGCCATTTCAAATATGGAACTGATCGCCGCCGCACGACTCCAGCTAGTGAGCAGCGCGCTGTTGCTATTCAAATTTCGAACTAATCGCCGCGCGGCGCTAGTCAGTAGGCAGCGCTAGCGCGCTGTTAAAATGGCGGGAAAGCAACAGTGTGCATTCACAGATTGAGTTTATTTAAAATAAAAATAAAAACAGTTTATTCGGTAATTTAAAAACTTGGCTGCATGCTCTAGCGTCTTTGCCAACATTTTCACGCAGCCACGGCAGAAAATAATCCTCGCGCCATTTTTCTCAAATTTTCTTTTCTTTGTACTTGTATTGTGAATATCTAAAAATGACAACTTTCAATAATGAAGATGAGCAATATATTACTTCAACTCCGCCGGATATACTAACAGAAGCGCGAACCGCATGCGACAGCTTGCTGCCGTCAATATCCAAGGACAGATACATAACCACGTATGAAAAATGTTTTTTTTTTCTGTTTCCTCGCAAATGTGTTAAAAAACGTCGTACGATATACGTGCGTATTGGTTATAACATGCTCGGCTCAATTACGCCCTCGCCTTCGGCTCGGGCTGAAATTCCGCCTCGCATGTTATAACCATCTTAACGCACTAATATCGTAATGTACTATAACAGAGCGGCATTGTTGATCAACCATTGTGAAAATTTTTCATTAATGATATTGAAAACCAAGATGGCTAAAAGATCTATATATGCATGCGCTAACCACTAATCATTACAATACTCTATCCACGGGTCACTCAGCATGTGCACGCTTAGAATCTTGAGGCGTACCTTCAATTGGTTTCAGAGAGAATTCAAATGTTTGCTAGCGAAATGTATGTCCTTTAAACGCGACGGCGCGCGGCGCGGCGGTAGCTATTAGCCCCGCTCGCGAGCCGTGCTCCTCCAGCCACCCGATAGGAGCCAATTCGCGAGTTTATTCAAACTGTCGATTTTTAGGGTTCCGTACCTCAAAAGGTAAAAAAAGGAACCCTTATAAGATCACTATCTTGTCCGTCTATAACCACCGATTTTCTCAGGAACGGGTGGACCTATCATGTTGAAATTAATACCAGATTCTGAGATCTATAGTCCATAATAGGTGTATAAAAATCAAGGTCCTGAGTCAACACGATGAAAAGATATGGGCAAATTTAGTTTTTTTTTAAACTTGTAGGTACGGGTCTAAACTCTTTACAATTATAATTAACAACATCACACCATATCAATGCGATACCAAATCTGAGCAATGTATCTACGAGTATATATATGTTATAGTCAAAGATCGATATGTAGCCTCTTCGCGGATTGACTGCTCTGCCGAACGTCTTTTGGCACTAGATTAATTTCTGACTTTGACTGATGCATTTTTAGGGAAACCTAGAAGTACCTTACTTTTTACAAATTAGCTGCCAGCGCCATATTATTGAAATTGATGCACGCTGACTTTGAAAAAAAAGCGGAAATCTGTGTTGCCAATTTGGCATACGGATTAGATAATTAATACAACCAAAATTAAGACTTGGACCACCCCGATTCGGACAGGTTAGGTTCGATGGGGATGACGGGGTCTAGTGAGCCAGCGAAATTAGCGAACTAAGACCCCGCCATCCCTTTCGTGTTAGGTTACTTTAAACGCTGCTAACAGATATAGGAGCGGGGCTTCGTCGACTACGCCTTATTGCAAAATATTTATATTTACCTTTAAGTTTAGGTCAAGTTATCTTACAGACCAAACTCCGATTTAATCGTATTGAGTTTCAGCGTTAGACTGTCCAAGTTGGTCACTTCTAGGATTAGACATAAATTCATAAGTCAAAGGCCGAGACACGCTTTTGGTTTGGAGTTTGACTAAGTGCATACGGCCTGAGTGAATATGCGTTCGGCGGGGCGTTCAGCGGGGCGAGAAGCGGTCGACGGCGCGTTCACTGACAGGCCTTAGTGCACGCTCAGCGTTCGTGTGAATCAGTCACGTTTTCATCATGGCGTTTCATCACTTTTGGGAAAATAGAATTAATTTGTAAAGTAAGCTAGTAAACATTTTTTCTACGTATACCTAGCCCCGAAATTATTAAGTATCCACTGTAATAAATCGATATTTACCTTCAGTTCCCAGTTTTATTGTTAGTCTCTCCACACTCTTGTTTTAACTGTTCTATTTTATATAAAGAATGAGAAGATAACCATATTTCTAGTTTATAGCTTTCTGCCCATTATCCCGTAGCATACCATGACCGTGCTAGGAACGTATCCGGCACGGAAAGCAATCCGATACGCTCTATTTCGCCCACTGAAGCGGGCCGACAGCGTTCTGAACCCGTTTACAACCCGTATGTAACCCGTATTTAATCTGTATGATGCCCGGCAGGAATCCTTTCAATACACTCGTAAAGCATCGGTTCATTCTCGTACAAATCAGTGTTGCGTAGACGCGTTAAAGTGGTGAAATATTGAAATAGTTATGGCTATAAGGAAACTAACGATTGAACAACTGGCAATGATTGCTATCATTTTGGATGAAGAGGAAGAGGAATGCCCAAAAAACACTCGACGCTACTGGATTCACAATTCTATAAAAAAAAACGCAAAACGGAAGGAGAATATTGGACATTATTCAGGCAGTTAGTTGATGACGAAGAAAAGCTTTTTCAGTACTTGTTTTACTTTTCGGGTCATACTCCCCGCTCAGTCACCGTTTAGCCGCTTGCGCGCAGCGGTCTGGCAACATCGCGTGCCATGCACGTAGCGTGTCCGCACCGGCAAAATATTCCCTCCGACCAATAGTTGACGGCCCGTGCATGGCACGCTACGGTGTCGGCCGGTGACGGAACGGTCTAGTAGTCTCATACTTCTCAATACAAAGAATAGTTTTTTGTCTGAAACGGTCCTAGTACGGTCATGGTATGCTACGGGATAGTGGGCAGACACCTTATTTTGTATTGACGTAACGTCGCACGCTCGTCTCGCCACTCCAAAGCACAAACTGGTTTGAACTTGGACGCACGTTATGTCACTGTTCATCGACTCATAATCTACTAGTCGAAAGTGTCGAATTAAAGTTCTAAGGTACTTTAATTCGACACTTTCCTAATTTAAATAATCATAATAATAAATCCACGCTGCTGACGTTAAAACGGTTCATTGTTCAGTTCTGTAAAAGATTACATCATTTACTTTTTACAAAAACTAATCGGAA
This sequence comes from Xestia rhomboidea, assembly GCA_963853795.1. NCBI lineage: Eukaryota > Metazoa > Arthropoda > Insecta > Lepidoptera > Noctuidae > Xestia > Xestia rhomboidea. The sequence goes on along the minus strand of OY970756.1, from coordinate 20,568,257 downwards.
AATTACCTCAAATATTTTCTATAGGTTCCTGTAAAAAGTAGACCCTTTTCTATGGAAAAAATGTCGACAAGTGTCACTTTAACCTTTTGACCGCCACAGTCGTGTATAGACGACAAACCAAAATGTGCCTAGCACGCCACGGTCGCGACTGCGTGACAGAATTTTAAATGTAAATAAATGTCATAAAACAGCATTGTTTTGTTTATTTCCCTTGTTAATTATGTACCTTGACTCTTCTTAATTTCTCTGAAGTGAATTGTTTTCGTTAGATTTCATCTTTAGTAACGTAAAATGACAAAAAAGAAAACCAGTCATAAAGGTCGAAAAACATAGTGCCCTCGACGCCACAGTCACCATAACAGGACACGTAGTGATGTAGGTAGCAGTCAATATAACAAGAATATCGACCTCGAGGTCAACCTAAGTTATATTTAATTTACTCTGAATTCTGCACTAGTAAATAAATAAAACATTTGCTATTGAACTTTTATGTTTGAGAAATCAAGAAAATTTTGTTATACTGAACTATGCGCTCTATAAAAGTCGAGTGTTAGTTGATTATCGATTAATTTTAATGACTGTAATTCCCATCTCTATCACACTTGTATTTTCTGTGCCGGGGACGCCACAGTCGTCTATGTTTGACAGTCCCATGACGTCAAACGCGTTTTTTTTTAAATAGAGTAGTTCATTTACTGTTATTAAATATTATTAGTAATGGATGCGGTCTTCCATTATTAACCTTTTAACTAACCGCTTACTTAATCCGACAAATATTTTCGGGTCCATGACGATTTCGTCAGGGTCGTATACAGGCTGTAAACAACCTCATCACGAAGCCGTCAACCAAGCATTCTGTACATCAAACTAAGTAACTCTACGCAAAAATGATTGCTGGGAAACTACTTTTTTTTTGGGGTGAAAAATCATGTTTTGTGGTAAAACTCAATGTAACGCACTCAACACATTGTGCTGATGGATGGATTGAATAATATGGAGGTGTTTAAAGTAAAGTTCTCACATTAAAAACGTGTATATAAAAAAAAACTTGTCAAAAAGTTGGAACTTTGACCCCCAATATCTCCGTAACTAGAAGGTTCCCAGGTATGGTGTGGAACAAAAAAAAATATTGCAATGACGGGGACAACAAGTGTCTTTCGGCTTCGTTAAGAGGTGTTTTACACCCTATAATTACGACTAAATTAGCTTTTTTAAACAGCTTTTTTAGCAGTTTTTAATTAATTACATAATGATGCCTTAGAGCATTTTCCTGTTAGAATACTAACCGGCAAAAGTCAGCGATGCAAAATATGTGCAGCAAAATAAAAACGGTCTGACACTCGTTTCATGTGCCAAAAATTCAAAGTTTAACCGTGCGTAGATCCATATTTTCGCGTTTATTCTATTAAGACCATGACCAACCATTAAAAACAAAATACCTATTATTATTTCGATATTATTATCAAATATCGGTTGCGCACCTCTAGTGCAGAGGCGAGCAAATTAAAAAAGCCGTGCCAGCTACGCCACTGTCATCATAAGGTGACAGTACGTCATGATTGAACATAGTGCTGTGATGGTTTTGACTTGGTTTTATCGATTGTTGTTTTGAATTGTGGATTTAACGCCGAAACTGTGACACATATTATTATTGTTTCTGTCTTAAAGGAGACAGCGGGATGAAATAAAACTCCTGTATTATATTGTTCCGGTATAGACCTTTTATTAAAAACATATTCTATGTTAAAAAATAAATAGTTAGTACTTTATCGATATAATTTCGAACTCACTACTATTTTGTAGGTATCGCCGAGGGCACGCCTTTTCGTTTTTGACGTGGCGGTCAAAAGGTTAAGTAGTATTTTTCGGAAAGTCAGAATGTCTTATAGTCGTTGTTCCTTTTTCAAGATTTTCAAATGTTCATAAAATGATTACTTTGAAAAAGAAGGGGTAATATAATAGCGATAAAAGCTACAATAATAAAATATGAGCATACTCAAAATATGAAATTGACTGCTTTGTATACTAATTTTCCGAAAGCTGAAAGGACAAAAAACGACCGAATAAAATACTGAAAATTCCGGCAGAAAATAACAGCATTTGATGACGTAATATTTTTTCACCAGACTAAATTGCGTTTAACCGAAAACTTCAGTTAGTCATTTTTATCGTAACTCATCTATTATAAATTTAGAATTAACCTATACAATAATAAATAAAACAGGAATAAAATCAACATCAAGATAAATACCAAAATGTTGTATCATGGCGTAGTCGACGAAGCCTCGCTACGCGTGAGATCAACACGAAGGGGATGGCGGGGTTTTAGTTCGCTCGCTCTTGGATCCTAAACTTTAGAGCTTAATAAAACGATTATTTTAGCTGAACATGACTTTGATAACTGTCCATTTTTTTAATGGTATTTTTTTGTAAACTTGGTTTACAAAAAAATACCATGTTTTTATGTTTTATGTTGTCCATTTATGTTGAATAAGCTCATGTTTGTTTGTTAAATGCATTTTTTTTTGTTGGTTAATTTTGTATTAATTTTTCGGTAATTCATAATAACCAAGCTTATTAATACAGTCACACACACACACATATATCGTTGGAAGTTAATTTGTTTTTCGGAAGTTTCATTATTTCCCAAAAAGAAGCCGGAATAATTTTATTTGTCTTTGATTCTTTGTCGATACTTATTGTTTAAACGTTTTGTTTATAAGAACTATATGTACTTAAACTACGTAAAAAGAGTTAAAATGCTTTATAATTGTGCCATCGTAAAGTTAACAAAGTAGGTATAAACAACACAATGCGGTCACGCTAATCCGCGGAGCGTGGTTATCCCCCTAACGAGTTACGGATGTTCGTCGTACCGTGGACGAGGCGGCTCGTGGTCAGAGAACATCCCGACCTGATGAAAAAATAAAATCGTATTCATTCACCGTCGTACCTTTAATGTTTATACGTTTCCACAATTTTAGTTTTCGTCACCATAAAAACGGAGATCCATAGGTAATAAAACCAAGAAACCAGACTACATAGATTGCCTGAGGCTTCGCTCGCGTTTTGGTCCAAAATAATCCCTCGGGAACGTTTTACTGCCTATTACACTCGGGAATACTGTAGCGTCCCACAAGTGAAAGAATTTTCGGAATCGGATCGGTAGTTCCCAGGATTCCTTCCTACATCCGAACTTTACCTCTCTATAATATTAATACACACAGCAACATATCAAATTAAATAAGCTTTAAATTTCCAGCATAATATGACGTCACTTTGTGTTGGCTTCAGCACAATGAAAGGTCAGCTGAAATTGGTTTTACATAGCTTGAATGGTCTTCGTGCGTACCTTCTTGGATAGAATGAGGTGGTTTGAACGACAATTGTTGTGTCGGCATGACTAAGCAAGATTATAGCAGCAATGAACTATTATAGGCTAATTTCTTCTTCTTCTTCGTGTCGATGATTCCCATACTTTATAAATCAAATTTATTTCGACCAGAACACAGGTACATCGACGCCGTTGGAAGTGGCTTTGGACAGGTCTCTTAAAGTGCAGGTGGAGTTGCACAAAGAGCAAGTCAGGCGGTGAGCCATGGTTTGGACTGAGACTCAACAGTATGTTAACTGTTACGCAAAGACCAAGCTGTACCTGCACGGCCCACCCGGCTTCGAAGTCGGTTTAGAGTCTTCCAGGTAGGCAATGGCAGTTGATGACTCACAACTTTTTCCGAGCTTCACCAACCCTATTATTGTCGATAAGTAGAATAGTCGACCTAAGAAAGATGTTCCGACTCTTCAGTCTGCCTCGCGTAAATTCATTTGATACTGTTCGCACCATACCTACACTTATTTATTCAGTCCTCGTTTCACAACATTCACTATTATTTTTTGACGAAATAAAATGGAATTTGTTACAATGATTATGTTGATACAGATTATAGCATAGCTAGTAGGTATCTGTCCTTAAGGTTATTTTCCAGAGAATATCAGTAATCTTATTATTTATTGTATTGTGATCTTATTCGTCATTGGTTCATTCTTTCGGATTGAGCCATAGGCACGAACACTGTATTAGCACCGTTTGGATCTTTGTTTGTCCCTAAAAAATAATACTCAGTCACAATATAACTTCAATTCATAGACATAACATAAAACACTCTCTGCACTGCTAGATAAGTCACCGATAAAGGCTTGCAGGTTGTTTAAGTATCTAATTAAAAATAACATTTACCACCAAGTGCTTCAATATTATTCATGAAGTCGAAAGGCTTTGTGCTTCTACAAAACAGCAATATGTAAAGTAAAAGGGGAATATATCTGAAACTTTCATTCATAAATAGAGCTTATTGTTACCTACATTATGTATTGACGTCCTTTTAAGCGACAGAGTCTCTTTGAGTTAGAAAAGTTGCTTTTATCACATTTACAAATGACGGTTAAAAGGGCGACCGATTCAGAGGCTCTCGTGTATTATATCTATATCTATAAAGGAACCTTGATATGTATTATTGCGGATCAAACGCTAGGCAGGTAACAAGTAAAAACGAACAAGTAAAATACGAATAACTGACATATGTAACGCACATTTATTGTATATTTTATATTTACCGACTAGAGTACCTACCTAAACTATTTAAGGTAGGTATGTAATGTACAGAAGATACCTACATCCTACATACTGCTGACTGAAGCCTTATTTTAATCGATTGTGAGTGCTTTTCTTAACTTTCTGTCATCAATGTCTAGTACAACTTCGAGCTTGCCAGTTTCGAAACCGCAACTTCACACCCGAAAAAATACATCTCCAAAACACTGTACTTAGGTACTGTACTTAACAATATGAGTCTAGTCCACTAAGATCTCGATTTTATTTTAGATGCGAATGTAATAACTTTTCCAAAATTATTACTTACTCAAAACTATAAAAAGATGTAATTTCATAACTTTTGAATCATTAAGCTGGTTTTATGTTTTCACATTGTTAGTCCCATGAATAAGGCATATGTTTTGCGAGAACCGTTTACCGGCCATTACGACTGCAAGGTCAAGGCCGAGCCAATGGAGCAGCTGAAGTTTTCATACCTAAATAATATATGAACCCTTGCACTAGGCAGCTATCGATTATTTAAATCAACAAACTGTATGTGACCACGATACGACTTCTACGAAGGACCAGGGGGCGTTCGATAGAAAATAAATTATTAATATAGATAATAACACAAAGACGTAGCCCACGACATTGTACAGTTGTACCTACCAAGGTCGACCTTGCATGGGGCTGGAACGTTCACTGCAGGTGGCAAAATACAGCGACCTTGATGATATTCCCACGGCTCTTTGTTTCTAAATAATTGCGATATCGATTTCTCCCCATATCCACATTTACCTATCTCAATTGGTTGGTTTATGATTTAAGTTAAAAAGTCTCGATGTGTTTCAAATCATGTTACCTACCTACATCGTGAGGAAATCTGGACTTAATAAAAATATTAGTTTGAAATACTTAGCTAATCCGCCTTGAGCAGGCTTGGTGATCAAGGTTGCTCTGTATGAAAGAAATAGGCTGGTAGTACGTTATTCACTACGGTGCGTTTGGACTGCCTCATTGGTTGCAAGCGCAACTGCTTAGCGTAAGGTCTTGGGTTCGATTTCCAGGTCAGTTAAAGAATAATTGGATTTTGCCAACAGAAATTTCTCAGTGGATTTGTGCCTGGTTGACGGCTATAAGCTCGCCCTCTATTACATAACAGCGAAATGGGGGTAGACTATTATGTTCACCTCTAGCTAACCCTACGTGTATTACGTGTTTGTAAATCCTTCTCAAAAGAGTTATTCTGCCTTCATGAATTCTAGAAAAAGGTTATCGATGCTCGAACATTGTTTGATTGTTGAAAAAACATTCGTAACATGGGTTTGGAATTCAACGAGCGTAGGCACTTACTCTGTTTGCAATAACTAACGTGCAACTATTGACTTTTACCGTTCGCTTTTTTTGCTTTCGCTAGGTATTGTTGAAAATAAATCAAAAAGTTCGTATCGTCTATTGGTGAGGTTAATGTGATGCAGACTGAGGCAGTGACCCACAGGATACAAGATCATGTACCAGTTACACTTTTACCTTTCAAAATGCTTACATATCTTGGAATTCCTGTAAACAACAGACTTTGAAGCTCTCAACAGCGGAGTTCGAAAATAGATATGGCGATGGCTTCGGCGACACAATACGTATGACATCCAGATCTGATCCAGACATTGAGATTTTAACAAGTAAATAGGTAAATAAGAGTTTTCAAATCCGGAAAATAATATTATGTAAGACAATACTCTAAACATGAGGGTTGTAGTGAGTATTATCATTGATCTTGTTAGTAGATTATCTCATCGCAATGCTAACGGATTTTAAACCACCCAGGGCTGGCAGTGACAGAGATAACGACAAAATCGCTAACTTTTGATTGCTAATTACTAACAAATAAATTCCGTTGCAATAATGATGCTTGCGAGAAACTCATCTTGAATATAGAGACTTGCGTTTCCCGCAAGCATCGTTTTCGTTATGTCTGTAGAGACTGCAAGCCCAGGATTCCTCACATTGTTTTCCTGGAAAAACATAATTTGAAAATTAAATAGGTATTTCGTTTTGACTTGCAATCGCCGTTTTAACCCTCTTGTTTGCGAAGAGGGGTTCGTAATTTCAGAGTGACATGGCAGTAATATCGAAATCAATAAGTAAATAATTGCCTGCGCTAATTATTTATACACCATCGATTTCCTGACTACCACGTTGGACTAGCGGTACTCAATACTCAATACTTTTATTGCATTCCACAATGTGAACTGAGGTGGTAGGTACATAGGAATATACATACAGTAGTTTTAGAGCATTGTGGGCCCTGTCGGGCATAACAAAATACAAATTAGAAGGAGGGCTATTATAAATTAATATTAGTTTACAACTTCAATATTTATCTACTCATTCGTTTTGTGAAGGGCTTACAACTAGGTACATAAATTGTGTCATATAATTTTTACTACTTATATATTGGATTTATACATTAATATTTATTTAAATTATACATATATTATTATTATTGGTATTATAGATTATTATTGCGGTTTTTTTTATTATTATTTATTTATTAAATTTATCATTTAAATATTCATGTACATTATAATAACATTTACGGATTAGAAGTTGTTTTAATTTATTTATAAAGATATTAAATTTTTGTTCATTTTTAATTTCATCGGGTAATTTATTATATATTTTAACTGACATTACTAAAGTGCTTGTGGAGTGTATTTTTAGCTTAGAACCTGGCTGATTTAATCTATTTTTGTGTCGTAGTGTGTAGTGAGTCTGTATGTTTTCACGTGTAGTGAAGAGTTTTTGATTATTTTTAACAAATTTACACATTTCCAAGATATATATACAAGGTAGGGTTAGAAGTTTATGTTCTTGGAAATGGGGTTTGCAGCTGTCTGTGCTATCTATATTGGCTAGTATTCTAATCAGCCGTTTTTGTAGTAAGAAAAGTGTTGGTGCGTCTGTACTATTTCCCCATAATATTATGCCGTAGTTTAACCACGCGTATGCATAGGCATAATACGTAACCAGAGCAGTGGAGAAATTTGTTGATTTTTTTATTTCACGGAGGGCATAGGCAAATTTTGACAATTTTGACCTGATTTTTTTAATATGTGATTTCCAATTTAAATGTGTATCTATGGATAAGCCGAGTAGGTTGAATTCTTTTACTGTTTCTATTTTTGCGTCATTGTAAATAAATTTTATGTCTATAGGAGTTTTCTGATGTGGATAGAAGGACATGATTTTAGTTTTATGAAAATTTAGTTCAAGGTTATGTTCTGTCATCCAAGTTGTTATTTTGTTGAGTATACCTAGAGTAAGTATTTCGGTTAAGTTGGTATTGTCGTGGCAAGAAGTTAGTACTGAGATATCGTCGGCAAATAGAACACATGACTCATTTATGATTGTAGGGAGGTCATTTATATAGATGATAAATAAGAGGCATCCAATAACACTCCCTTGGGGGATTGAGGCGTTAATTTGCTTGCTATCCGACCGAATGTATTGAATTTGTTTTGCGTGTTCGTTGTAGTATTCTACTTCGACTTGGTGTTCTCTATTTTCCAAATATGATTTGAACCATTCGTAAGATTTTCCGCGGATCCCTATTCCTTGTAACTTATTAAGTAGGATGTCGAATTGCACTTTATCGTAAGCTTTTGTCATGTCTAACAGTAAACCTACTGCATATTTTTTCTTTTCAATTATATTAATGGCTTCCTGGATTAAATTATATACTGCTAGAACTGTAGAGTGGTTTTTTCGGAAACCATTTTGGGATTCATTAAAAATTTTATATTTTTCGCAAAACGAATAGACGCGATTACACATCGCTTTCTCGAATACTTTCGAGGCTGTAGGTAAAAGAGCAATAGGGCGGTAATTAGAGGGGTCAGTTTTTGAGTCTTTTTTGTGAATTGGCTTTATAATGGCTTTTTTTAGGTAGTTTGGAAATCTTCCTTCCTCAAAAGACTGATTGACTAGCAAGTAGAATGGAAGGGTCAGCTCATCTGCACACTGTTTGACTAGGGTTGGTGGAATTTCGTCTATTCCATAGCTGTTTTTGTTTTTAAGGCTTTTCAATATTAAATTTATTTCACTGGGACCTACTGTACTTAGGAACATGGTATTTTCTGTGCGGTGGACCACAGAGATGTTTCGCGGTTCTTTGCCGGGGGTTTGCGCATATCCTTCTCCGATAGACGCAAAGAAGTTATTAAATATATTTGCTGTTTGCTTTGGGTCCGAGATAGCATTGTCATTTAGATGTAGCGTTATGTTTTTTTTTACCTTTTTTACGTTTTTATTCGTTCGTTCGTTTATAATTTTCCACATAGTCTTTACTTTATTATTAGATTTCATTAATTTATTTATATACTGTAGTTTTTTAGCTTTTTTTACAATTTGTTTTAAAGTTTTTTCATATATTTTGTAATGTTGTTTAATTAAAAGGTTATTTGTTTTAATGGAGAGTATTTTTTCGAGCCTTTTATTTTTACAAGAAATTTTGATGCCTTTAGTTAGCCAATGTTTTTTATAGTTTGTTTTTAGCTTTAATTTTGTCTTTGGTATGGATTGATTAAGTATGTCAGTAAGTGTATTGTTAAATGATTTATAGTTTTCATCAATGTCCCTACCGGGCGCCGGTCGCAAGCACGTGAGCAAGCAACATGAGGTACTGGTTCGGACAAAGTGTTATTGGGTTTTTCCTTCAGGAATTTCTCAGTAGCAGCCACGGAGTGTGGCTTGCGCCCGGTTGAAGGCAAGAGGCTGGTTACTACATGTGACTTAAACATAACTGGCGAAATGTGGGTGCACTATAAGCATGACGACAGTATCCAAAAATTGCAAATCTATTTAGTCCGTCAGTTAGAGTATTGGAAATTAATGGACACGTATTTTTTGTTTTTGTATGTCAATGAATATTGACAAAAGACAAAACGCATCAGTACACGGGAGTGGGGGCTCGTGACGTCAGAACTAGCTAAAAATTATAACAAGGCGTGACGTATTGAGAATTTTAAAAGCGTCATATCTTCGTCAATTTTGGTTTACGTAACAAAAGAAAAAACACGGGTCATATATTTTTTGATAATCTAACTGCCGGACTAATTAGATTTTTTTTTTGTCGTCTCGCCTATTAGGTACACTTCTTCCAAACCCTTCGGGCATTACAGGCTTGATTTTATGTTATGTTATGATTTCTTAAGGTGTTATTTTTTGACAAAGTTGTTGATGAAAGTAAACGTGGCATTCAGGCTGGTCAGTCCTAGCCTTACGTTAGGCCCATAGCAGACAGGATATGTTAGGTATGGGCGACCAGCGCTTTTCAGATGCTCGATACGAGGACTGACACCGTGCTTACAGCGACCGAAGCTCGTGTTGTTCCGACTCTGAATTGAATCTTGTTGAATTTGAACTTTGCATTATGACGTCCAAATTAGACTTGGCTGAACGCGCGAACACGTCATATTTTATAGATATACAAACACGACTGTAGGGTATACACCTATATTTAGTTTATGTATGTGTATCGTACATAACACAACACAACACATTTATTTACATGTATTTATAATATTCACGTATTACACATCACCGGCATCTATATTGACAACATCAATATAATGTCGGATGATGCCGGAATTCGGTTTAATGGAATCGCACCGCGGCCGAGCTACGTCATCGTGACGTATACTGAGCGAGTGAGGTGGGAGCAGCGCGCGATCGTTGACCGTCCTCTCCGTGACCTTCAGTCGGCACTAACCTCGCAACGACGCGTGCGCATGAGATATTCTGTGACACCTCGATCGAATTATTTCCGTGTTTCGCCTTTGTGTTTATAAACTGTTATTCTGTGTTAACTGTGACTATTGTGACTGTGACTATCATCTGTTCTCCTTCTTCTGTTTTGTGTTGTGCGTGTGAACTATCCAATCTCCAATATAACTGTGAGTACATAGGCAGTGACTTTTATTGACACTTCTGCCTACCCCATACACTCCGACAACACATCCATACTGGTGACCCCGAGTAGAACACTTTAATAATGAGTGATAGTGAGTCCGAGCACACCGCGTCGTCACAGCCGGCGGAAAACGTCACACGGAGACCGCGCAGAGCAAAGCGCGTTTCCATTGAGGCGTCGCACGAGATTTACCGTGCGCCGTTGAAGTTGCCACCGTTTTGGCCAGAAGAGCCCGAACTATGGTTCGCTCAAATAGAGGCACAATTTGGAAACGCAGGGGTGACGGATGACGTCACGAAATTTAATTTTGTGGTCGGTCATCTTGACCCCCAGTTCTCAAAGGAGGTGAAGGACGTCATCATGTCTCCTCCCGCCACCAACCGTTACGTCAAACTGAAGACGGAATTGGTAAAGCGCCTCTCCGCCTCCCAGGAAAAGAAGGTGAAGCAGCTGCTGATGCATGAGGAGCTGGGAGACCGGAAGCCGTCACAGTTCCTTCGCCACCTGCAGGGTCTAGCCGGACCGACCGTGCCAGAGGACTTCGTGCGCACCATTTGGAGCAGCCGACTCCCCAGCAGCATCCAGCCCTTGCTGGCATCCCAACCGCACAGCACCTTGGAAGCGCTGGCTGAGCTGGCAGATCGCGTCCAGGACATCGTAGCACCGAGTCACGTCGCTTCAACTTCAGCAGCCGGCCCCACCGTGAGTGAGATGGCTGCCGAAATCGCAGAACTGAAGCGTGCGATGAAGGACCTCACGATGCAGCTGCGTGATAGTCGGTCGCGTAACCGCTCCCACAGCCGTGGTCGAGACACGCGACGCAACTCACGCCAACGATCGTCTTCTCGCTCAGACACCAGCTACAGAAGACACCCGCAGTGCTGGTACCACTCCATGCATGGTGAGAAGGCCAAGCGTTGCGTCAAGCCCTGCGACTACAAGAAGGGAAACGCCACGGGCAGTCGGTAATGGCGACAGACGATTGCCCCGTTTCTTCTGGTCGCCTGTTCGTGACAGACCGAAGGTCGAACACGCAGTTCCTCGTCGATACAGGAAGCGACCTCTGCGTGTACCCTCGTCGTCTTCTCAGCGATCGTCGTGCGTCCACGAATTACCAACTTGTGGCCGCGAATGGGACGCCCATCTCAACATATGGTTTCCTCGAACTCAACCTAAACCTAGGATTACGTAGAGACTTTAAGTGGCGTTTTGTGGTAGCAGAGGTTACAAAACCTATCATAGGCGTAGATTTTTTATGTTTTTACTCTTTAACCGTTGACTGTAGAAACCAACGGTTAATCGATAGTAGCACCAATGTTTCTTGTATTGCCTCGAATCCATCAGATTCGTCTTTATTTTCAGTAAAGGTGTCTTCTGGCGACTCGAGGTACCACAGAATCCTAGACAGTTTTCCCGACATCACCCGACCTGCCGGAACACTACGCACCACACCACATAACACTGTACACCATATCCGCACGACCCCAGGCCCGCCAGTATCTTCTTCGTTCCGGCGATTAGCACCGGACAAATTAAAAATTGCTCAGCAGGAGTTCCAGCTGATGCTGGCTAATGGAACTGCCAGACCCTCGGAGAGTCCCTGGTCATCTCCACTCCATCTCGCCCCCAAAAAGGACGACGGTTGGCGACCATGCGGAGACTACCGCATGCTCAACGCGCGAACAGTCCCTGACAGGTACCCGATTAGGCACATCCACGACTTCGCACACAGCATTGCAGGCTGTCGAATCTTTAGCACCATCGACCTCGTGAAAGCCTACAACCAAATACCTGTCAGCCCGGATGACATCCCGAAGACCGCCATCACCACACCGTTCGGCTTGTACGAGTTTCCGTACATGACGTTTGGTTTGCGTAACGCAGGCCAGACGTTTCAACGTTTTGTCGACGAGATGACCAGAGGGCTAGACTTTTGCTACTGCTATTTAGACGACTTTCTAATATTCTCTAGGACAGAAGCAGAGCACGAGGAGCATCTCCGCATTATTTTTAACAGGTTGAAGGACTTCGGCATGTTAGTTAACACGTCCAAGTGTGTTTTCGGTGTCCCGGAGGTAACCTTCTTGGGTTACCATATCTCCGAAAAGGGCACAAAACCACTCGACGCCAAGGTCGAAGCAATAAAAAAATTCCCACAGCCCAAGGATGTTCGTCAGTTGCGCCGATTTCTAGGCATGATCAACTTTTATAGGCGTTTCATGCCCCACGCAGCACAGATACAGGCGCCACTTCATAACCTCTTGATTGGTAACGTAAAGGGCTCGCACCCCATATGTCTGGCGGAGAGTACTTTACAAGCATTCGAGGACTGCAAGGAAAGCCTAGCTAATGCTGCTTTATTAGCACACCCCGATTGCAATGCCAAACTCGCATTGGTTACCGATGCTTCGGATACTGCAATCGGCGCGGTGTTACAGCAGCTTAGCGAAGACGGCTGGCAGCCATTAGCTTTCTTTTCCCGGAAGCTTGGCCCTTCGCAAGTGAAGTATTCTCCCTACGACAGGGAGCTGCTGGCCATTTACGAGGCCATCAAATACTTTCGCCACATGCTGGAGGCTAGGCACTTCGTCGTGTACACGGACCACAAGCCGATCAGTTTCGCATTCCACGAACGGAAGAGAAACTGCTCGCCTAGGCAGTTCCGGTACCTCGACTTTATAGCCCAATTCACCACCGAGATAAGGCACATTGCTGGCAAGGACAATGTTGTCGCCGACCCCTTATCTCGTGTGGAGGAATTACAGGTGCCGGTCAGCCTCAGCACCCTCGCAGACTCTCAAGCATCAGATCCAGAACTGAAGAAGCTTCTTCAGGACGGGTCTTCACTGGTGCTTGAGAAGGTGCAGGTCCCAGGGGAGCGTACGTCTGTGTACTGCGACGTCAGTACAGCGTCTCCCAGACCATTTGTGCCCAAAATGCTGCGGAAACAAGCATTCGACAGCTTGCACTCCCTCAGTCATCCAGGCGTCTCAGCGACTGCCAAATTAGTTGCAGAGCGCTTTGTTTGGCCAGGCGTCAGAAAGGACTGCAGGGAGTGGGCACGAGCTTGTCTAGCATGCCAGCGGGCTAAAGTGAGCCGCCATGTATCTGCACCATTAGGAGCTTACCATCTCCCACGCGCCAGGTTCACCACGATCCACATCGACCTTGTGGGCCCGCTCCCAATTTCACAAGGCTTTAGATACTGCCTGACGGCAGTCGACCGATTTACCAGGTGGCCAGAGGTCGTACCTATTGTCGACATTACTGCCGAGACAGTAGCTAAAGCATTGCTGTCTGGATGGATTGCCCGGTTTGGCTGTCCCACCGACATTGTAACGGACAGAGGCCGTCAGTTCGAGTCTGCTCTGTTCGAACAATTGTCCAAGATTGCTGGCTTCCAGCACAAACGGACAACGGCATACCATCCAGCGTGTAATGGCATGGTGGAGCGATTTCACAGGCAACTCAAGGCGTCCATCACGTGCCATGCCAATGAAAAGTGGACCGAGTCCCTGCCGTGGGTATTGCTTGGTATAAGGAGCGCATTCAAAAAGGATGTCCAAGCGTCGTCCGCCGAACTAGTCTACGGCGAACCGCTAAGGCTCCCAGGAGAATTTTTTACTCCCAGTGATAACGGCACGACCGATGTCACGGATTTTACCGCGCGCATCCGCAAGTTTGCTCACAACTTGCAGCCAACTCCAGCATCCCGTCACAATAAAACGAGCATTTTTATATTTAAGGATCTGCAGACCACTGATCACGTGTTCCTTCGTGAAGACACATTACGTGGCTCACTGCAAGCAGCCTACACAGGTCCTCACAAAGTTCTGCAAAGAGGCGACAAAGTCTTTAAGATTTTATTTAAGGGCAAAGAGGTCACGGTCTCAATCGACCGCCTAAAACCAGCCTACATATTGGCCGACAAAGCTGACCCCCATGACGATACTCCACCTGGTGGCAAAACTGAGTACACTACTCGTTCAGGTCGTCGGGTCAAGTTCCCAGATTTTTATCGCCCTTGACGGTCTCTGGAGGGGGGTGGTGTAGGGTATACACCTATATTTAGTTTATGTATGTGTATCGTACATAACACAACACAACACATTTATTTACATGTATTTATAATATTCACGTATTACACATCACCGGCATCTATATTGACAACATCAATATAATGTCGGATGATGCCGGAATTCGGTTTAATGGAATCGCACCGCGGCCGAGCTACGTCATCGTGACGTATACTGAGCGAGTGAGGTGGGAGCAGCGCGCGATCGTTGACCGTCCTCTCCGTGACCTTCAGTCGGCACTAACCTCGCAACGACGCGTGCGCATGAGATATTCTGTGACACCTCGATCGAATTATTTCCGTGTTTCGCCTTTGTGTTTATAAACTGTTATTCTGTGTTAACTGTGACTATTGTGACTGTGACTATCATCTGTTCTCCTTCTTCTGTTTTGTGTTGTGCGTGTGAACTATCCAATCTCCAATATAACTGTGAGTACATAGGCAGTGACTTTTATTGACACTTCTGCCTACCCCATACACTCCGACAACACATCCATACGACTATTACGTATTAGACCGACTGACGCTTTCGGTGAAGACACCGAATAGAGTCTCAAGAGCGCGGTGCAGCATCGATGCAGTCGTCAAATCACCGATGCTAGAGATGTATCGTGTCTATAGGTAATGGGCCTAATCCA
Organism: Xestia rhomboidea; assembly: GCA_963853795.1. Lineage (NCBI taxonomy): Eukaryota > Metazoa > Arthropoda > Insecta > Lepidoptera > Noctuidae > Xestia > Xestia rhomboidea. Next base: position 20,552,979 of record OY970756.1, on the reverse strand, counting down.
ACAAAAGCAGAAAGTTAAAATAACTGTACAGTTACCATTGTGTTACACAGTTATAGTAGGTAAATATTAGAACCGTTGCCGCACGCCCTCATTGTGTCGTTCTGGTCCGTTTACAAAACTTATAAGTTGTTTTGTAAATACCATAGGTAATCATAACAAGTGCCAACGAATCTGCAATAAAGCTTTCTTTGCAGTCAGTATCTCAGTCAGCCACCATGACCGCGTTTCTAAGATGTTTGCTGCTCTCAGCTTTGGTTTTTCTATTCTTAAATATCTGTGTAAGTATTTTTGTTATTATTCAATTCATTAAAACATTATTTTCGTCTAGTGACACGCCTGTATTTCCGCGAAGGATTGGGCTGAGGTGGACGCCAGTTATGTATAAGTCCCATGTAATAGAGGAGAGCCTATTGCCATCAATCGGGCACAAATCTAAACGACGAGCTACTAATGAGAAATAAAATCCTTTCCTAACTTCGCTACAAAACATAAAACCACCTCTAACCCTATAGTAGCTTATGAGAATCGATCTGGTGATGACTTATATCAAAAGTATAATATTGGATACAACGTTTTCCTATTTTGTTATTAAATAATGATTCTGCGATTACCGACACGAGGGTGGAGATTATGGCCATATTGATCCACGGATCGCATTCTATAGACTTGGTCACAGCGTGTTTTTAGAAAGATAAACTTTCGTAGTTTGCACACAAAGATACATAAACTCACGCCTTTTTCCCATGGGGGTAGTCAGGGACTACATCAAGTACAATCATAGCTGGATACGCACTAGATCTTTCATTTTGAAGATTTCAAGACTTCTGCAATATCTAACAATAGTGTCTATAAATGACATGCTTTGGGGAGTACACCACCCTTTATTGTAAGTAAATATTGGTTCTGAGTAGCACACAGCATCAGATATCAAGATAGGTGACCTGATTATATCTATGGTACTTACTTCCATAATTTGTCGCCGGGACCGCCCATAGAGATGCGACATGAGGCTTTATTTTCACACTTGGTGTTCATTTAGACGATGCTACACTTATCTAACATAAACAACATTCAATGACTGTATTGATTTTATTAACACTTTTTGGAGTGGTCGCAAGCGCGACTGCTGAGGTCCTGATTTCGATTCCCGGGTCGGGTAAAGTAAATATCGCTGGACATGACACACATCGCCATCTAGTGCCACACTAAGCAACGAGGCTTGTGTCGTGGACACCAGATAGTTAATATACTACATAGATACTTTTTGTTTGTAAATACATACTTATTATACATAAAACATCCATGACTCGGAAACAAATGACCATGCTCATCACACAAACATTTGCTCCTACCGGGATTCGAACCCGGGACCCTAAGAACGTAAGGCAGCCTCACTACCGCTGCGCCATTCGGGTCGTCAAGTGTTATTGGATTTATTAAACATGAATTTCTCAGTAGCAGCCAGGGAGTCCGGATTTGTGCCCGGTTTATACATGGGACTTAAAAGTTAAAACATAGCTGGGGAAATGTGTGTACTACCAGGTACTCCTCTCTCCTGTACCTAGATCTTCGGGCATTACAGGCGTGATGTTATGTTTCTTATATTCCAAAACAGGGGTATTTTTAATATGTTAGCGGCTAAATCAATTTTGGGATAGGTAAACTAGTGAGGACTGATCAAAACCAAGTCTAACAGATGTAGGTCCAAAAATTGAAACGTCATTGATTAGAATATGCGGACAAGGTACTTTTAGGTTCAAACATGATTTCCGATTATAATATGTATATTTTAGTTTACGTCGGATTTTTTTTTTTGAATGCTTATAAGTTATAAATCATGATCTGTCAAAGGACCAATTTATTCGAGACACCATTGTTTAACTATTTAAATATTCTACTTCGTGGACATCAAGGGATAAGCTAAAATCCACTATTTCTGTACACTTTTAAAACCAAACAGCTTTAGCTTTTCAAGTAGATATTTCATTTCTCGTTAAAAGTTTACGAGAAACTTGAGCGTTTGGGTGACATTTAAAAAGATATGAAGAATGGGCTTAATTGAACGAGTTTCAAGATAAGCTCTGTGTTTAAACGAATTGAATTCGAAGTTAATCCCGAACATCAAAAACATTCTACCGAGTTAAAAAAACTAGAATCTGTAAAACTGATTTAAATAAATAAATACAAATTAAACGCCGTTTCTCCGTATGTAGACCATATGTATGTATGAATATGCTACCTAAATATTTTAATTGTCCGTAGGTACAGTCCTAAGGTTTTTAGGAAAGAAAAAAATAATATTGCCCGAAAATTGGGTTACTCGCAGCCTTCTCACTTTGATACGACTTTGAGGATTCTACATTTTAATGTAGGTACAGAACCTACAAAAACTGATAGCACCAGTAGAAATCTATCATTGTATGACGGACGTTTTATTATATTTCGTTCAGTTAGGTATTTGTTGGGCCACCTAAATAAATTTAGCGACCAAAGGGGTCTCAAAATTAAACTTAATAGGCGATACGTTAAGCTTTACCTACCTAAACTACCTAAAACTGTTAAATTTTAACCAGATTTGAGCAGTGATTAGGTAAAGCCCTTGTAAAAGCCTTATATGGTGCTTTGTGTTAACAAAGCATCATATAAGGCTTTTACAAGGAGAACAGTCTGAGCTTTTAAGGTTTTGGTCCATAGTCTTAAGGCGGAAGCGCCTGGGTAGCGGGGTAATCATGTTTTATTCAAATACAACCTGGCACTGACCTGCAAATCGCAAAAAACGTAAGAAAAATTGACTCTCGGGGGCTAACCTGGCGCTTCCCCCTTAAACACAATATTTTATAATTAAAAAGAGATCTCTCACAAAAACAGCCTATTCCATTCAGACAACCCCCAACCAAGTTGTCTCGGCAGCGGCGAAGCTGAACAAGGGGCATGTTTTGTTTGTACCTTACAATCATTTTACATATTAATCCTACTTTCAGCTTTGCAAGATTGTTTTACCACACAAACTGCGGTATTTGGAGAACATGTTGAAAACTGAGGTTGTCGCCAAGGCTGCGAAGATACGACAGCGGATGGAAGCCAATCCCAGCGGTCAGGACAGAGAAAAGGGTTGGCCCATGCTACTGGCCCAATTTCAGGATGACAATAAAAACAAAATTAACAGTGTAGTACCTAACAATAACTTTAGAAACTTATACAACTATAACAGACGCTCACAGAACTTTTTCTGATTGTTAAGACTTACCTAGCTTTAGTTTTTAGTTTATTTTAGTATAGTGAATTAAATGTAGTTGCATAAACACTGATTTTGATTTCGCATTGCATCAATATTCCTTGATAACAGCATTATATCGGACTACCGTAGCTGAATTATGCTATCGATGATATTTATGCTATCCATCGTGCCGATTTTATGAATTTGACCTATTCACAATAGCAATGGCACATGTACCAGATTTCATGAACCCAGGCTCGCGTCCTCATTTTTGCTGCACATAAATTATCGTCATTATAATATTTTTCGCAGGTCGCACTCAATGTCTGCAGCAAGAAGATGAACGCAGAGTTATATTAGACCGTAAAATAACTTAGAACATAATTCGGTTTCGTTTGACTCAGCGCTACTTGGCAAGGCAAATATGAATTATTCATTACAGGCTTATCAAACTTTGTGCACCAAGAGGAAAAAAATATTTCATTAAGGTACTAAAATACGTGATCGACGATGTCTTATTTGCTGACAAATAATAAAATAACAGTATTATAGTACTTAATATTGCTTCGTCTAATCGAAATTATGACACAGGTAGCTATGTCTCTTAGAATTTTCATAGTTTCTTGTAATGCTTTTAGCAGGTTTCGCAGCTCTTTCTACCTATATACGAAAACTTGAACTTACTAGTTGTAAGTTAATACCTAATATACAGGGTGGGATTTTTCAATGCCACCTGGAGGGAAAGTACTCTAAGTATATACTTACTGGAGATAGCAAATTTTACTCAAAGGAAACATTCTTTAATTAAAAAAAAAAACAAATCTGCATTCATAGATTTTCGAAAATTCGCTTGCCACACTCGAGCATCGAACCCGGGCTGGATCGACAAAAGATCGATAAAATATCATTCTGTACCTTTTTAACATCAATCGATAGGGTCAATCATATGGATCAAATCTCTCTAACAAACATGATAAATTAAATTATAGAAAAACCATGAATAAAAGTGCTTTATCTTATTGAATTTATCCCAATGAATTTATAACTGCTCTTTAGATTTCATGGTTTTCTCTTCATTTAATTTATCATGTTTGTTAGAGAGATTTGATCCATATTATTGACCCTATCTATTGATGTCAAAAAAGTACAGGATGTTATTTTTTCGAATTTTACTAGGTTCGATTCCCGAGGGTGGCAAGTGAATTTTCGAAATTCTGTGAATGCAGATTTGTTTCTTTAAAAAAATAAAAAGGTAGGTTTCCTTTGAGTAAAATTTGATAGCTCCAGTATTTAGAGTAAGTACTTTCCCTCCAGGTGGCATTCAAAAATTCCACCCTGTATATTATTATTACTTTGTTGTAGATACTACATTATTTAAGGAGTTTGATATACCTACCTACTCGTTTAGGTACACTGTCCGGAAAAAAGAACCTATTGAAATGAAAGGAATATTTTCTACAGTAAAATGTTCTTCCGTTTACGGATTCCGGAGGAGCATCGTTTATCTAAAGAACATAGCCCACTTCTCGTATTAATCGTTCGAGTGGTCGATTCAATCTCAAGTTTTTACCAATCTTCGTTGAAAGATACGGAATGAGAAAACAGGAAAATGCTGCATGTGTTGAAGTACCTAATCACAGTGGGTAGGTACCAATAGATACCTACCTATCTGTCAGATATGACGGCCGGCCGGCCATATCTAACGCATGTCAGATGAACAACTCTGCCGCGCTAGCGATAAGAGCAATAGGTATGTTTTGCATAGTTTTGAGTAATTGGCGCGCAAAGGAGACAATTTTTTTTGTTTGGAGAACAGGCCACCTATTAAATTGTAGCGTTTAGTAATGAAACGTATATTAATTTCTTCCTTATAACCTCTAGATTACAGTGGTAATATTAGCTAAGTCTTGTCTAACCGGAATGCTGAGAAATTCGAAAATGAAAACGATAACCTCAAAACGTGCGATATTATCGAATTGGATATGTTTAACCGATATTTTAAGTTAAAGTAGTTCACTGTTTAATAAAAAAAGTAGTATAAAACAAAGTCACTCATCCATGTCTGTACTACTTGAAAGATTTTGATACAATTTTCACGATTTGATAAACTAAAATATGAGAAAGGATTTATAATTAATTTCGAATAGTACGGCATCGTCTAGAATTTACATTGAAATTTATTTCGTCATCATCATCATCATCAGCGTACAACAGTCCACTGCTGGACATAGGCCTCCTCAATCGCACGCACTTTAACTCGATTCTCAGCAACTCTCATACAGTTGCTACCAGCCACCCTGCGAAGATTGTCTCTCCACCGAGCCTGAGGTCGTCCCACCTCACGTTTGCCGATTCGCGGTCTCCACTCAAGAACACGTCTACCCCAACGGTCATCGGTTCTACGGCTAATATGACCGACCAAATGCCACTTCAGCTTATTAATTCTGTGAGCTACGTAAACAGCTCTGGTTCTCTGTCGGATCACCTCTTTCCGGTTGCAATCCCTCAGAGATTCCAAGCATAGCCCAATTTATTTAAACGAATCAATTGCATCTAAATACTTTCAGTAAAAAGTTCCGAGGAAAATTACGGACTAACAGACAGACAAGCATGGTGTGGAACTTTATTTATTTTAATATGATTAAGTATTCGCAATAGGCACATCCCAAACACCATTATAGCCACAATGACTAGATGATAATTATAACAAATATGCTTCTATATATAATATTAAACCTACACTGATAAATATTATGCAAATAAGATGTCTAAGCTGGTCGTGAAAAAAGAAAAAAAAACATTATTCTATACTTAAATTTATACTATTATTTATTTATTTCTATCTTTATTACACACACATAAAAATATTACCTGTTGCAATGGTTTCCACTGTAAAATAATATTTCTTTCCTCGGAGTCAACAAGGACAGCATGTGTTTGGTGTGCTCTTAAAATTGAAGATCCACATGGAATGCAAACATTGAATGTGCTTTAAGAATACACTCACTCAATAACATTAGGCAGTTTCCACAAACTGCATCTAGTGGGTATAACTGAAAAGGAATACCTCCTTCTACTGCAGTCTGATAAAAAGATAAAATTATTTAGTCGCGTTATCTCTCCAGGCACGAGTATATTTAAAGAATGTAGGTACCTGTCTTATGTCTTATTAGTTCATTACACGATAAGTAAATCCTAAAGGGTTCAGTTGCGACCAACAACTAGTAAACAATGAGAAATTGGAATAGGCGGGTATACTCGCACTATATCTACTTACTAAAACTATTCTAACTCTTTTTCATGGTATCCTGTTAGCTACAACACAGGGATGCGACGTAAATAATATAATCAAGATCACATTATCACAGCTTTATCATCACCTCGCGAGAAATCCACACACATAGGTACCTACGTATATAAGTTGGCGGACGTCTGTAGCAGTCTCTGAAATTAATTGAATTCACAGATTGCGTTGAAATCTTACTGCACAATTGACACAACGACTTTGTGGAGTATGCGCTTTACTTGCAGATGCCATTTTCATAAATACGAAAAACTGCAGAAACACTTTCACGAAAATCGAAAAAAACGGAAGAAGTAAATATCAAATGGAGTTGTCCGTCAACCACCAAAAAGACGGATTTACAACGTTCCGTGCCGATGCCGATCCGTACGATTTTTTTAATCATCTACGAGATTTTAGCGAAAACCTATACAAGAAGCATTAAAAGAAGTTCACAGTTTAATACTATTTCTTTTTATATTCTATTCTATTTCTATTATAATTAAAGCAGATGTTGTTACCACTGGGTACTTACCGTACTTTTTTTGTAAATGTAAAAAACGTCCCTGTTCATGTTCACGTAAGTATTTTCTGTCAAATGACATTGACCACAACAGGAATGATTTGACTCGCAAAAACATATCATAATTTTTCTTATTTATTATGATTTATGATTCTTTAGATCTTTCGTTTATTACTATAATAAAACGGTTACTTTTTTTTGGTGTAATATGAATTATAAATGGAACATCCAAGCAGAGGGCCTAAAAAAAATTGTCTCCTTTGGGCAAAGTTGTTCGGTTTGACGGTACCTAACTGGCGAAATCTGGGTGTATTGTACACATTGCGTACCCCCTCAGAGCATACAGGCGTGATGTTACATGATGATGTTGTATAAACAATAAACATTCAAGCAATTGCAGCAGTCACGACAAATTTGCCGGCTATTTTTGAAGCGTTCCATTGTATCTCCGAAGATCAGCATCAGATCTTCACTAAATTTAAATGGGACCACTTCATGAGTATACTCTTTCAAAAAAAAAAAGAATTTTGAGCATCGGTCCACAAATGGGGGAGGGGGAGAAATCGGTGAACATACAAAAAAAATACATACAGTCGAACATAGAACCTACTCTTTTTTTGAAGTCGGTTAAAAATAACGGACTGGCTGCGGACACCGAGCTTTGGCAGATATTTAGTACCTACCTACACTAACTGTAAAACTCCACTATTCGCAGTCCAGCCACAGATGACAACCGAGACCGAGACAGATCTATACAGGGTGGCGATGGCGCCGCCGACAATCCGACACAAAATGAAAACACTGGTAGGTAATAGGTACCTACTACCTACTTAGTTCATGGGAACATTTTTAACTATCAAATAAATCCTAACTAAACAGCATCTATAACTGTTAACGAAATACAACACCATTTATAAATATTGGTTTACCTTAGGTAATTTGCACAAATTCACGTTTGGAAATAAAATTTAAGGAAAGAATTTGGCAAAGGTTTTTGAAGTAGCGAGTTGAGCGTTCTTTTGCTAGCCCGAACGGTCCCACTCCTGGGCAAAGGCTTCCCAGGCCCCTCATCCCTTTCACTTCTCTCTGTCTTGTGCGTCTTCTCGCCAATTCACGAGGGAGTTAGGTACTGCTGCAAAACTAATCGCATTGATACAGATCAGTTTATCGTGTTATATCATTATAGGTACTATTATGCCGGATACACATTGGTGTTAGCAGGTAACAAAAATGAGGGGTCCAGACATGCAACATGCGATGTAACCCGACAACGCAGTGAATTTGTTTCACCGTGTCTTACATTTCATGCTACGTTTCAATAATGTGTACCCGGCCCAGCATTGGGTAGCTACTCTAGATGCTTCGGAATGAATACTGGACGCTAGTTCCGTGTATGGTCACAACAGATAATATCTGAAATAATGAGAGGGGAAAATATGAAAAGGGGGAAATCCACTCATAAGACGAAGTGTCGGCCGTCATGCGTAAGCATAACATCTAGATGTCCGACAGTGTTAGTGAAAACACCCGGGTATACGTTGATTTGTTTCAGTTTGATTGCTTTTTCCGTTTCAGATTGGTTCTTACTGAACCGATCGCCGCCCCGTCTCAACGGGTCACCCTGTGTACCTTTCATTTTTCCACTTGCCGCTGGTGAATTACATTTTGATACAAGTGGAGAAAGTTTGTTATTGCATTCGAGGCAGAATAAACAGACGATATTGAGCCGAGAACTGCAATAACAAGTGTCTAAGTGTATTAAACGACGTTTAAATAAATAAAAGAATTAAAAATATTTTTTCACTTCTCATGCTCAAAAGTACGCCAATATAGCCCTACGAAGCGGGAGTAAAGTGACCACTTTAGTCCCTAGGGAGTAAAAAGTAATTCGTTTTTTAATTTCCTTCTTGTGACATAGACAAACTCAAACAGCCAGTTAATATACTACTATAGTCAATGAAACCGACGAAAGTCGATGTAAGTCGATGAAACCACCTCTGGTATATTATGGCTTCGTTTAGTCCCTCGTTATAAAATATACTATTTCATTACTCATCTCTGAAAGTAGGTCTGAAGTTGCCTGAGGAGCGGGTTGAAAGTAATACTTTTCAGCCCTAGGGAGAATCGTTTTCAACTGACAACTGTCAAATTATAAAAAAAAAATTGTTCATTTTTCTATTGAACCATGTTCCAACTTTCTATACAGCCACGATGTAAAATTGAAATAACAAAGTTAAGTATTAATTAAAGAATAGATTTTTTTTAAATAACTTCATTATAATTAAGTTTCAACTATTTCTTTAAAATAACATAGAATTGGGCAAAATATTTACCATTTTTTCGATGATGAAAATGAAAAATAGGTAATGGCTGAATAGCTGCCCGGCCATAGAAAAAAAAAACAAAATAGGCGGGAAAGCGGCCATCCGATCTTCATTTTTTTTTCGAGTTGATTCATTATTTTATTTTTACTTTCCTTGTATTCGTAATGAAAAGCACAGTGTTTACCTCGGGTGAAAGACTTATTTAGTCCCTCGAACTATTAGCGCCCTCGCTGCGCTCGGGCACCAAACCCCGTCTCGGGACTAAATAAGTTACTTTCACCCCAAGGGTAACAATGTACTATTGACATGAATTATTAAGAGACTATGGATGGAATGAATTATTAGGTATGTGCGGTCATATGAGTAAGTTGCCATCTATTTGTTTCATGTGTCTAGTAGCCCACAGATCGATATGGTGCTTCTAAACGGGCAATTTTCTTACTGCAATGTAGGAATAGATGCAATACAGCAGCCGGCAACAATGCCAGTGATTACAGTCAGGCTATGCAACGTTGCAGGACGATCGAATGAAAATCTAAAATTCGGCGGGATTGCCCGGCCAGTTCTATTGTTATTTCGTTATATGGCATAGTAGGTAAATAATAATACCTACGTAACTATATCCTTTTCCAAAGTGACATGAAGGTTGCCACGAGCGAGATTTGCAGCCATATTCTGTCGTGTTTTTCGCTGCGACGCATATGATTTCGACTGCCATTGTTGCCGGATTTTGTAGCCCACTACTGCTAGATGGCGCTGTACTGTACCAACCGGTTCGTTCTATATTGTGGTAACGGGCTACTACGGAACCCTACACTGCGCGTGGCCCGATACGCACTTGTTGCCATTTTTTCATAATAAACAGAGAACGCGTAATTAGACAGCTTAAGAATGGAAAAAGCCCCTGCTGAGGATGGAGAAACGACTGAGCTGCGGAAAGCAGGTGAAGTAACGCGGGTGTAGTTAGTATATTTATATTAATAGATTGATTCTTCTTAATATCTATTATTATAATAATTAATTTTATTTAATATTTATTATTATTATTTATTATTGGGGAATTAGGATATAATAGATCGCATACGAAACGAGGTGATCCGACAGAGAACCAGAGTTGTTGATATAGCTCACAGATTAGGTACGCTAATATTATAGCCGTAGAACCGATGACCGTCGAGGTAGACGCGACGTGTTCTAGCGTGGAGACTGCGAATCGGCAAACGTAAGGTGGGGAGCGACGATCTTTGCAGGGTGGCTGGTAGCAACTGGATGAGAGTTGCTGAGAATCGAGTTGAGTGGCGTACGATTGAGGAGGCCTATGTCCAGCAGTGGACTGCTGTAGTTTGATGATGACGAGTGGTCATATTTGCCATCAAATCAAAGATGTTTCGAGCATACGTATATTTGAGTGAATGGACCGATTTCAAAAGTAAATGTCAAACGTCATGTTTTGTCCTTGTGAGAGAGAACGGTAATTGTGAGAGCGAGTTTGTGACTTATTTTAGTGAATTTCTGATTAGACTGTGATTTGCAGTCGGCAGTGGGAGGAGAGGAGCTCGTAGTTAATAATAACAGCCGTTAGGATCAATCTTCAGGTAAAGCCGCGGTTGCCTAGGTTGGTATGTGGACAGGTGACCCTGACCGCCCATTACATACAGAGTTTCATCTGTGCCTCAGATACTTAGCACGTTATACCGTTGGTCTCAGTTGTTATTTGAAGAGCTGTGACAGTCGTTACAAGTTGTCTGGGGCCCGAAACCGTACTAAGGGGTATCGTATTACCCAGTAGTAACTGGTTTGTGGAGGTCAGATAAGCTGCAGTCGCTCCATGCAATAGACTGGTATTCAGCTGCATCCGGTTACACTGGAAGCCGGTTCCAATATGGTTGGGAACAGGGTAGGCAGAAGAGTTATGGTCTATGTTAAACGGTGAGAAAAGTCGATTATTGCTGACGTGAATAAGTGGACAATTGGATAGGTGTATCAAAGCAAGCTGCAGCAAACCGTTACACCGTACTCCTTATATACATACCTAAGAAAGAGAACCTGCGGAATTAAGATTAGTTTCAGATCGCATTAACTACAAAATAACACTCACAAATATTTTTTAAATAATTTTATTGTTAGTGGAAATACTTTTCCGAATCACAATTATTATGTAACTACAATGAGTGTCATTAGCGCTGCTATCGTATGGATAACGGCTAAACACAGATACGTAGCGTAGCTTATCGTAAGCCAGGCCCATTATTCCATTTTGTTATTCAAACAAACTGTTTTAGTAGATACATGATTCATTGATCGCCAGCATGAGATTTGAATTATTTATGCGAATATTCATGTGAAAGTAAGAAAAAATGAGAATTGTTAATTAATTAATTACTTGATTCTACATTTTCGATGTTGCCACCTCTCCTCTAAAGGCTCATTCCCTGACATCGAAGTGGGCATTTTAGGACGAAAAGGTCCATCAGATCGATCAGTTTATCTATTATCAAGTATCTAAGAGGACTCGAACAACACTCGTCTGGGTTCGCGCCCCCGACAGAAGCATTGGGTGACATTCAACTACAGAAGCATCAAGTACAGCTACATTTGGGCCTGGCCTCTTCTAAATACGAACACGATCGAATAATTACGGTGTCTACTTTTTAGTTGACACAATTTTCAAAGCTCAGTCTCACAATTTCATGTTTGCATCTACTGTTTGTGAATGAACTTTGTATTTGTGTGTACGAAAAATTGGATACTACACAATTAGACACTGAAGATACAACTGCAAGCATTGACTATTTCTATTTAAGTTCGTACAATATATCAATGGAATTATATTTAGGTACTTTCACCGTTGGTGGCTTAATAGCGAACACGGCGCGTTGCATTGCAAGCAGGGCGTTGTTTAAAAATGGCGGCTAAAGTAGTTCCTACCAGACGCCACACTGCTTGCACGCGGCGCAAGAGATACAGATAAAAACAGTGTTTTCATGAAGTCTACAGTAGGTAGGTTTCTTATTCCTTACAAAGCACCTTAAGAAATAATTGTATAAATAGGTTATATATTATTATAAACAAAATATATAGATTTAGAGTAGACAAAATAAATTTAATATCTTTTAAACAGCTAATTGTACTTTTAATTACATAATTATACTGAATTCGATAGGTACGTCAGTGTAGAAATACAGGATGGAAAAAAATAAGAATTATTTGTTTATCCGCTACAAACTTGTTGATTTTATAATGATAACTATATTTGATTGGTGCTCAAAAGGTCTGAAGTCTAATAATGATGATCGCTTGTTTTATTTAAATGAGCCTCTTTTCAACTTTCTGGCTATTTTTCAAAGCTAGTCGCAGTTATTAACCTAGTGCAAATCATAAAAACTGTTTTTGCGAAAAAGACTTCAAATTGAGACTTAAAAGTCGGTTAAAATAGATGATTTTGATCTTTCCACCCTGTATGGTTGAAGCTATGATTCAAGTTATAAAACTTTAGATAAAAAATAGTGTGAGAATTTGTTTCAGTATAAAATTACTATAAATTTCCTAAAGTGTACCAATGGTGATTAAGTAATTGAAAGAAACGAAAACCTCGCATAAAATTTGATTAAGTAATTGAAAGAAACGAAAACCTCGCATAAAATTCATCATACATAAAAATATTATACGATTTTAGAAAAGTGAAAATTTAGGAACAAAATAAATGATTACATTGGAAAGAGATAGAAGCATGGGTTGCTCCAGAAGAACGATTAATTTGTTATTATTATAAATATTACAATTACATTTATTATACACGTGGAACAAAGTCATCTACAACTCATAATATACAAATATCATTGTTTGATAAAAATCATAAAACAATTTACACAGTATTGATATGTACAATATTTTCATAACTTATATAATTCATTTCCTCCATAATAAATAAATTCATAAACGTATAATCAAAAAAATGTAATACATGATAATATATAGAACATTACAGTTACACGATTCTTTCAAATATACACCAAGACTATTTATGTGAACAACATGCATTAATTAAATGTAGTCCAACCTTTGGGAACAGTAGGGGTGGGCTCCTGTCGGGCGCTCGAACCTGGGGAATAGTCTAATAAACCAAACTGGCTAAAATCTAGTCCATATTCGTGTAAGAGAGCACTGTCTGTAGATTTGAATTGTTCAACTTTCTGATTTTTATCACGACACTTGAGTGGATCGAAATCTTCTAGGTTTGTCGGCGAATCGTCCAGTTTAATGAGATCAGAATCAGAGCCACATGACTGAAAAAGAAATACGCGAGTTAAACAAGCACAAAGCGAGACACGTCCCTTACAAGGCCTTTTGTGCCTGTGTCATCAATTACAGAAATATCAGCTGTAGTCGTACAGCTACAGCTCAATGTAGGGCACATTGTTCATTGTAATGGCTCATTTACATTAGTCGCACACTGTCAATGTGTAACATATCCAAGTCGTTAACGTGGATAACTATTGAGGAACTGGTTATTAGAGACAAAGTCCCAGCAGCATGCTTGCATGCATATTATCATTACGAACACATCATAAACGAGTGCTAAATGTCTACAACAAACAATTTACAGTAATGTCCATTTCATGCAGCAAAGATGAAAAATACTTTTTTTTTATGTTTACGTTGAAATGTAAAGAGTCGCGCAATTATACATATAAGGTATGTGTCTGCTAATGTAAATCAGCCATAATGGTTGGTGTACCTACCTAAGTCTTAGTGAATTTAGTATTAAAATTAAATCCAAACCTACTATGTATTTATTGTAACTGGTTAGGTATTTAAGCCCGGTTTCGACACACCAAATTTTCGTCAAACGTAATTAAATGATATTTTCACTATACCTACCCATAATTATACTTTCAAGTCGATTTGTTCTTAGATTTTAAGACATGTAAATAGATCAATTACATGTTGAACCTGGCTTTAGAGTCGTTGAGCGAACGATATATTAATTCTCAAGCATGTTGCTATAGACATGAAAATTCGTTTTCATTCCGTTTCAACATTATAATATATGGAAGGCGATAGTGCGTACCGCTAAACGACTCTTTATTCACTTGCACAAGGCTGCAATTATAGTAAAGTAGTATCTGAGCCTCGTAAATAATATAAAAATAACCTAAATAGAGTGTATTTGACTACTTCTATTAAATAAAAATCCAATATTTATGCATACGTAAGTAGATATATTCAGTAACATGCATTCGCAAGTTCTATGTAAGCATGATCTTGCTAGAGGACGACAAACAGTGTATTATATACAAGTGCCCGTGTCATTCTATTAATATATTGATATCAATACGATAAGTACAAAATACAGAGTCGCACTACCCATTAATTTTTATTGCCTCGTGTATAAAAAGAAACTGGATCAAAACGATCCAATAACTCTATTCATTATAGGATGAGTTGCATGATACATTACCAAATGCCAGTGGCGAAACCGAAAAGTGATTTTAGATATATTAAAGTTATAAATATTGCACATATTAAAATAGCCTCAAGGATACCATAGACAGTCAGGGGGTCTAAAATGGCCGCTTTAGCAGAATCATAATTTAAACCACGTTAAAATTTTAAAATTCTTAAAATGGACCATAAGATTATGATTTTAAGTCCATATTAAGAATTTAATTTTTTGAACGTGAATCGTATTAGGATTCTGATAAATCGGCCATTTCAGACCCCCAGATCTATCTTCAAATCAATCCGATCGGAACCAAATACTTGGTGATCACTGTTTCTCCGATCAGATCGACGCGATCTAACGAACAAACAAACCGCTGCAACCAGCCAGCAATCGAATGTATGCGATTAGGCCGATCGAATTCGATATTTTTTGTTTAGTTTTAACTTTCCGCACATATGGTACCCTTTCACTTGTTCACCACGATATTTCCCTGTTGTTGTCTTTATCTGTAAGGTATATGTAGGGTAGGGTATTTATATTTTAAGTTAATATTTCATTGCCAATACTATAAAAAAAATAACTTGTTTTAAATGTTACAAATAAAATATAATAGAGATGAATCTCGAAGTGCGTAAGTACAGTTGATATGTTTATTTACGCAGCACATTTCGGATCGTCGTGTTCTCTTTAAACTTACAGGGATTTGCTTAGGAAGTGATAAAACCAATAAAATAAATATCAGTAGGTAATGATAATTCATTTGTATATACGTAATTGGTCATGTCGTGTAAAATTTCAACGACATAACTTCGTTCTATGGATGTGTTATGCAAATCATCCTATCGTAAATAGTAATAAAAATATTTTTTCAGCATTTCATAATCTACTTTTAAATACAAACGAGCTAGCATCACAATATGAGATCATTCATTTTTATACTTATTAATCATGTTATTCTGATCAGGATACCAACAAGCATATTATGCAAATTAAAAGAGTACATGCGTAGGCCACGTATCAAAATAAAATAATATAAGGCACCTTATTTGAACTTTTGTTAATAATAGTTATTTAGCAAAATAAAATCTATTTTAATGTAGCCTTAAACGCACGTTCTTCTAAAATGTAATTTTATAGTATTCCTATAACAATATATTATAGAAAAACAATTTACAATACAACAATATATTAAGTTATATATCAAAACAAAAGTAAACATTTTCAATGGAACTAGTAGGCCATTCTAAACAAATCAACAGTATCATAACAAAAAATATGTCTAAGAAATGGCGTTTTAGTCGAAGAGTTCTTAAGCATTAAATAAATTACAAAGCAATGTGAAAATATAATAGAATATCAATCTTTGATAATTAAATTATATAATTGTCAAGGATTAAACAAAATGGGAAATAAAGAATATTTGTCCTAGGCACGCAATTTGATTAAATTTTTGAGAGGATTTATTTTTATTACCTGTGTTACATTTAGTATCACTTTTAAAACCTATTTTCAGTTCTTATTTACATAACTAAAGTAAACGAATGACTATATTCGTATCTTTTCAACATTTTTGCAAGAAAGTTAAGCGTATTAGACACATTTGTTAACTTCTGCACCTTATGACTTACATAATAAAATGTGATAAAATTCCTATCTTCACGATCTATAAATCTAGCACAGCATGAAGTTTACAAAAGTGATTACTAAATGCACACCAGTGTGTTGTATGTCGTGTCATGTATTACACAACTCCTTTCCACCATGCTTATATTAAAAGCAACTAAGTTTTCGGAAAAGTATGTAATACGAGTAAGTAATAAAGGGGCTTCACGTGTTAGATAAATATTATTAATTCATAAACATGAATCTTATAATATCATAGGTATATGAATGGTTTAGTAAATATATGTATAGTCAACCTCCGTGTGTTAGTGCAAACATATTTCACTCTTGCAGTTCAAGGCATGAGTTCTAAAACTTTCTGCTTTACAATTAGGTATAAAATTGATATGATTACAAATGTGCATATCAGAATTACCTCTCGAATTTTCCCCTTGTACGAAGGTAGGTCAGTGTTGGGTCCCACGGCGAGCCTGGGCCTTACGCTCTCTTGGCTCGGTCTACCTACAGCGGGAGTCGTAAGTTTTGACGCAGTGCCGTTACATGGCGACGGCGTAGTTGGTTGTGACACCTTTCTTTGATTTGTTGACAGAGTCAAATTTAATTTTGCCTTATCATTGCCTTCTGTGAAGCGTATCGTGGTGGTGTGAAAGTCTGACGTAGTTTTCACATCGTTTTTTGTGATGTTACTGACAAAGTGTAGATTTTGGAGCGTCGAGTTGGTGGAGGCACGCGGCGGCGGCGTTGGCGCGTCAGACAAATCAATTAGTTTCCTCGTGGAAATGATTGGGTAACGGACTGGGGGTTGGGGACGTTCCGCTAACCGGGGTGGGACACATGGTGACAGTGTTTTCTGCAAAATAAAATTGAATGATGTGCCACGGTGCTCCTAGGAGCGTTCATGCTGCTATCGCATTCACATGGTACTAAACACAATAATGTGGGCAGTACAAATAACAAAGCTCAGTATGGGTGTACGTAAGCCTAATGTCATTAAATAAGCCTAATTTGTAACTTATAGCAAAACTAGATGAGATACCTTTTTTAAAGAAAAAAGTGTTTAAAGAAAAATTAAATCTTACATGTCAATATAAAACAATCAGCATTGCTGATCAATTTGTGGAAAAAAAAAATATTCAAAAAGGTACCAAAGTCTATGAAAAATATTAATTAAAAATGTAATCAAACTTCCGATACGACTCACAAATAATTTTATTATCGCTGCCCTCCCTCTCTCTAGACTGAGAATACAAAATCGACATAATATATTTTAACGTAGGTAACTTAATTTAAATCACTCAAATGAGATGCTTGTATCGGCCAGAATAATAATACTCTACTAATCTAATAACTTGCATGAAAATTTAAAACGGGAGACGAACAGCATACGAAATTAATATATGCAAAGTGGCGTATCGAAAGTCGTGATTCTATTCTATCAGGCATGATGAACAGAAAGACACAAGCGTCTAACAAGGAGCTACGAGGATGACAACTACGTTCATTGTTTTAAGGTGCAATAACGTTTGTCACTTACTGCTTTGTCGGGAAGGCTAATATCTGAGTTCAGCGAACTATTCGGGAAGCTGTCCCGGCGTAGAGCTTTCTTGCTGTCGAACAGGTACTCCATCTCGGTTAGCAGGTCCAGAGGGAGCGCGGGGGGAGGTTCGCGGGGCGGCGGCGGCGGCCTCATCGCCCCCGGCGGCCTCATCGCCCCCGGCGGCCTCGTCGCCGTCTGATTGTTCGTCGGGGAAGAATCCGACGAATCCGACGACACTGGGGTCGCCGAACCGCATGAGAACCTACACAGAAACACACACAAATAAGAGATAGTAGACTATTGTGAGTGTTGCAACACTTGTTTTTTTCAACAAAGAGATGATGCGTGTTTTATGTCATTCGGTTGCGGCTGGGGCGGTATAGCATGCACCGTGTTTTCTTAGACAGCGCAGATTTGTGATAGTAACTTGTTCTATAACAACCAGGCGTTAGTAATATCTGTGAGTGGATTGGACTTTGACAGTTTTCAATCTTTGCGCACTCATGTAACATACGAGTACACAAGTGCTTAGTTTATCACATTCGTTGTCTCGATACTCGAAGTCTATAGCCGAGATGTTTTTTTTTTTCATTTACGCCGCACTTCCCAAACGCAGTTTATCGCCAGCGCAGTCCGGAGCATTATGACATAAAGTCCTAAAAACACAGGATCAAATGGGTAATTTTAAATTAAACATCATAGGTTTATAAAAGGTTATTATTATACAGTCAACAAAGATGCCATACCATCATAATTATTTTTACTGTAGCCGATTTGGCAGAGGCTACTCCTCTCTACTATTGTGCGAAGTTCAGCTTTACAAATGGTTCACTTTAAGTGAGCAGAAACGGCTACCATAGCTCCATCAGCACGTACAGGGACGCTGCATGCTCCTCCACGCCTCCACGACGCCAATGATGAAAGGGGAAGACCGGAAGACTTCATGCATACTACTTACATGTAAAATGACCCTGCAGGGACTCAAATGGTGTTTTTAAACTTCTACACTACACTTACATCCAACACTTACAAAACAGCGCGCTAACATATAACAGAGACATCAATATTTGATAACAATTATACACATAGTGAACTACAAACATCATTACAATACAACAGTAACGTATTCAATGACACATTCACCTGCCGACGTGTAGGCGCCCGTAAACGTTCCACCACCACGCCACCATAGCCTTACTTACCTTGAACAAACTCCAGCATCCCCAGTTCCTCACACCTAGAATTGGCGACTTCGGCACACTTACCTAACTATTTACAACTAAAAGTGAGCTTAACTTTCAGCCCCACTAAGCTCGCTCGAAACGTAGAAACAAACGACAGTGGGATACCACACATTCGCGCTTACCACTTCCTTCATTTGGAATAGAGCAATCAGCGTTTCACTACACCAGCAAGCCGTTTTGCTTTCAATTGAGAACCTAACAACTAACTTGCAGCGGAAGCCCGGTCGCTACTTTTGGATACATCAGCAATTTAGCACAGACCACAGGTTTTCGGCCGATCAAACTACAGAACTAGCCTTACCTGGTTGTGATAATATTGCAGCAGCAAGCTACTACGATACACAGCACCAGTGAGTGTTACTGAAGAACACACAGCATCGACCCAACCTTTTGCACACTTACCACATTTCTGACTTACTATGGACGATTTGTCACCAGGCTTCGAATCACTGTTACATTATCGTCCTGATCCATAGTTATTCCAACCTGTTCACAAGTATCCAGCATCACCAACGGGCCACCGTCAACCAGGCAGAAACACCCGCCTGGTTGCGTTTAGAGTCGCGAGAACGTCACATTTTTTCTATACATCGAATTCAGTGGCAGTACCTTCACATTAATTATAATGATCAAACGAAAAAACGTTTTATACATTTGAATATTTAATTCGGTAGCTTGTAAAGATGACATTGCAAATTAAAACAGTCCTTAATTTTTTATGAATTGATGATGATGTAGAATAAAAAAAAAGTGTCAAAAATAACATAAAAGTGTCAAAAATATGAATATCGATTTCGATAATATGATTCCTGGTTTAACGAAAGCAAGCATAGGATTTGCCTTTTTAAGGTAACCCTAGCGTGAGTCCCAAGGTAGAAAGATCAACCGATCTTTCTACCTTGGGACTCACGCTAGGGTTGCCGATACGCGGTCTCCAATTAGGTATGTTTACTCCGGTGCCTTACGTCTCGGTCTACATCGCCATTTCCTTGGACAAGCGATCCGATATATTTGAAGCCAGAGCAGATCCGATGGACATTCTAGAAATAGGATGGAGCATACATGGATCAAAATCGACTGGTTCGGCTCAATCTCAGGTCAACCTTTCCCAGTCTTTGCGACCACACCTTTAATCTGCTCTGGACCTCTACCTCAGCGTACACCAGAGGCTTCTTCCTGGATACCCGACGTAATAACTATTAACACCAGGAAGAGGTTAGCACTGACAGCTGACGCTTGGTGCGAGCCGATAGCCTCATTAAAGCTGCCAGTACTGCCGGCCGTAGACCAGACTTACTGCATCGACTAAATATCGGTCAGATCTAGTGCACATTCTCCTTAAAGGTCCACCTCGATGGTCCCTATTAACAATGTCAGTCCTACAAAAAGACTACTTTTCAGTAGAGCAGTTCAAAGTTTGTTTTGATGATAAAAGAAAAATTTTAAGACTGTGTGGATGTTCAAATTTGCACTGATTGTTTTATGTATTGTTTACTTAGTACTGACATAGACAAAATATAGAATTAATTTATGGATAAGGAAAAAAGACTACCGATATTTAAATTTAACATGGAGTATTTCCAAGGTGAATTGTCGGAAGTGACACATCCAACAAAATGATCTACTATACGTACATGTAATAATGGGGGAAGTGGTATATCCGACCAAATTATCTAATTGAATATCATTAAAAATAGATGTATCTACCGAAACCTACTTTATCAAAGGGAATATATCTATATTATACAAAATTGAATGTTTTCATGAAAGAACCTCCTCCTTTTTGAAGTCGGTTAAAAAGTTGTAATCTTTGAATAAATTATTGAAATGGCTGTATAATCTAAAAACACACTTTTATCTACTTACAACAAAGTGAACTACTTAGCACCGCGCTCCCTCAGCCCCGCAAACGTCTTTTCCGTCACAACCATCACATTTGCGCGGACAAAGTTAAAACAACCGACAATGTTATACCAAGAAACTGACTAAATAACATGAATTCAATAAAATAAAATATTACGTTCGATAGATCTTTTTATTGTGATTCTATTTATGTAAAAAAGTTAAAATTGGTAAAAATGTACATCCGACATTGTTAATAGGGACCATCGACCTCTAGTCCTCAAGAGACACCTGTGCGTTTGCAAATTCGTTTCTGTTTCAAGGACAATAAACAGCATGTGCAAGTTTCTACGCGCACCTCTTTATTTGTCACAAAGCGTGTCTAGAGCTTAAATAGGATCCGTCGTTCCCCGAGCACGCCTAAAACCGAATTGGTTTTGTGAAATTTCACTGCCCTAGTCCACTATAGAGCTACATCGCTAGCGCCTGCGCACCTTCGAGGCCGAAGGAAAACGAAAGACAGGGAGGTGCTGTCGTGCACCGCGGCAGGTCCGTCTAGTACTACTAGTATTAGTACTAGTATTTCAGTAAAAAGTCATTCTTGACCGGTACATGAACTTGGAGGGTTGTATTGATGGTTATAATTCTGTAACTATAACACACATCTTACAGCAGCGAATCAAATTTTCATGAAGATACATACAACCTAGCACTGGCCTGCAAATTGCAAAAAACGTAAGAAAATTTGAATTTCGCAGCATCCACCTTAATCAGATTTGTTAATTTGTTTAATCTCTTTTAGATTTGCACAACCAGTGTCGTCATGTGTCATCTACCGTTTTCTTACAATTTTCAGATTGAGGCTTGTTGTTCTTTTCAATAATTTGAAACATGGTGTTCAACAGTGTTGTGGCCAGATGATTTCTGTGTCGTCAAATCTTTGTGTGTATGCCAGGACTTTTCTATTCCTTCTCCGACTGTTGCAGTTACCAAGTACTCATGTATTTCTGTGTTCCGTATGAACTATGGTGCATAGTCAAAGTCAAGGTCTGGTGTTCAAGGTCTTCAATATTTTATTCTGGAAGCGTTGGAGTATTTCTATATTTGAGAAACTTGCCGATTTCCAAAGTTGTATGCCGTATGTCCACATTGGTTTTATAGTGATTTTATATACGAGAAATTTATTTTCCAGACTTAGTGACGACTGCCTACCTAATAGTTATTACAACTCACAAAACTTTTTGTTTGCCTGATCTCTTTTGGCTTTTATGTGCTCTCGCCTGATAAGCCTTTTGTCTAGATACAGACCCAGGTATCTGACTGTTGAGTTTTCGGCAGGGCAGTAGCGTCAAGTGTGGGTGGACAGTCCCCTCTTGTATGCAAATGTTATTTGTACTCCACTTCTTCAGCCACTATCTAATTTTAACCAAATGCCCTTGTAATTTTGTGTATGCTGTAGTAGGATCTTTGTGGCTGGAGAGAACTCCAGTGTCACCTGCATAGGTTGCAGTCGTTACTTCTTCTGCAAGGGGTAAGTCAGCAGTGTACATTATGTATAATATTGGGCCTAGCACCGAACCCTGGGGTACTCCTGCTTCTATTTGGCATATGAATAAGAGGAAAAGCAAGAAGTAAGATGATCGAAATTAAATAGATCATGCAAAAAAATACAACATTATGAGAAAGCAGTCTATAATTATGTATCTTGTACAGAGCATATAATACAACGGATATTTGTTGAGTTTGCGCGTTATTTAAACCATAGGCGCGCCACTGATTTCGATACTACGACAAAAAACATCAAAGTACAAATATATATTTACATGCAATAAATAAAAAAGTGCAAATTTAGAATATATGCAAACAACTGGTCACATTTTTGTGTTATCAGTTCAGCCGCGGTTATTTACAATCATTAAACGAGAAAATAAATAACTGAATTACGAATATCATGACGACGTCTTCGTCCGCAATTTCGCCGCAAATAGAGCTCTACAAATTTGATGATGGGACACACATGTAAAGGAGTAGTTTTGCCGAGACGTTTACGAATCGAGTGTATGTGACGAATAGGGTGTTTGACAATTAATAAATTTGATTTTAAATCTTCAAATAAAATACCCTATTGGCCATGATATGTGACCAATTGTGCATGGGGCAGTGAAACTGCCAGTGTGGCCGAATTCGTGTTATGCATGCTGATTCATTAAATGGCTGCCATAATTTACATATGAAAACGAGAAAACGAACGGCGTTTGAGGAATGCAGCATGTGCTCCTGATATAGAAGCCTATTGGGGTATCCTCCGCCCCATCCTCCCGATAATACGTCATTAAACGCGTGCGTTGTTAGGGCGGCTTGTTTTATGTTTTGCCAAATTTCACCCAGAGAGTCCGTAATTCCTCTGTTATTCCTGAATTTATATATAATGTATGTTGTTAAGTCAAATGTTGATTTACAAATGAAGTACAGTTGAACCCGAAAAGGTATGTACTTTGGAAAATATTTGTGTTTCCGAACGACAGACTTGACACAATGTTTTCTGTGCGAGTACAGAGGCAAAACTTCTAAGATTTGTATCGCCGCGCAGTTTATAGTTATGCATTTATTACTGGGCGTTTATATGATGCTTTGTCCCAGTAATGTTATTTACTTTGGTCGCAACTAGTCATTACAATACTCATGTGTACTGAAGTCTTGCGTTAGTACTTCATCGTTCGTGCGTTCGTGTTTTCAAAGATAGTTGCCGAAGCACATACCTTTGCTGGGAGATATAATTATATGTCGGTAGATACGCTGTATGCGCTCGATTTACTTTACGGTTTTTTCTTCTTTTAATGTAGTCTTAATTTTGTCGGGCTAAACTCGCGTTGATATTGTGGGCTTTATTGTTTAAAGTGACACTAGTTGCGGGCTCGAACTCAATGGTGAGTGCGGCAAAAAGCAAGCTGTCTCACCAGGCATCGTGCCCGACAGAGTCAGTTCAGTGAGATGCATAATTCATAGTAAAAAGCGCGTGTAAAAAAAAACGAAAAGGTTTTTGGAAAAACCACTGCATAAATCAAATACAAATAAAATTTTATTGAATTCTTCGATAGTTGTGCTTTGTCGGTAGGTACCTACTTTGTTTTGGAAATTTGACATTTCTTTTATTACTAATTTACGCCCAAAGTTGCGTTAAAATTGGCATTAAAAACGTCTTGGTAGCTCAATAGCACTAGAATCTTTGGTAGCTCGTAACTTTTTAATAGCTTTTTATTTTACTATTCTGTTTCCGCACACACAAAATTAATAATGTGACCAAACAATATCATGTTTAACTTTGGATGTACAGTGTCAAACAGTGGAGTAATAGGCTCCCAAAATTTCTATGGAAAAAATGTCGACCAGTGTCACCTTAACGATATGCCTTCACTTCAACTTTCTACAACGGGAATTAACTTAGTAGTAAAAAAAAAACTTTTTGAAAGCTATTTTTTTTATATATTATAAATACGGCAACGCATCTACCTCATTATAATTTCATTGTTTAAATGTATAAAGTTCATAGTCACCTGCTGTCATCAGTGGTATTTATTGACGAGGGACGCGACCCAGTCTTGGGCATTTTATTCTTCAGCCCTTTCACAGCTGATTTTACATTCTTGCCTCCTTGGCGGACCTATATTGAATAAAATATAAAGCATTATAAAACTTATTAAAATAAAAAGTAAGACCGTTGTCAAAGAAGTCGTCGGGCCATAATTCAGCGTAGTTTATTGATGTTTTTTTGTTTTATTTACTAACGTGGTGGTTAGAGATTCATATAGGGAATTTAAGGTTTTTAGCCATGGATATCCAAAAGAAATCCCTGTATTCTTGCTAGATCATTATGCATGGCCGTCTCTGTCTCAATGTCTGTCTGTTTAATATAATCATAGCTATTGAGAGAAAAGCGCGGAAATATGTTGGTTTTGGTTATAAATGACCCCTAAAATTGTAAATACCGTTACATTATAATCTATCTCGCGAGATTGTAAACTCTCGAAAGTAAAAAGTAAAAGTATTCCCCTAAAAAAAATGTTTAAGATTGTGAACCTGTCCCTGATTGGTCGGCCTTACAGCCGTTCTGTTTGTTTCTTTGGTTAATCACAGATTAAGTTTACTTCCACCACAATTTCATATAACTAATTCTAAAGCTGTGAGTTATTTCCAACAGGAAATCAATTTACAATCACCAAAACACTGTTCGTTTAAATTCGACAACAAACGAATTAACAAACTAATATCTCGCGAGATAGATTATAATCTAACGATATTTACAATTTTACGGTAACATAAATAAAGAGATTTTGTCAAAACACCAAGTGGTAGTCTTGGATACTCGAAATGATGTATGTTATCTTCTAATATAAAGGGTGTAAAAACAATGTTAACGAAGCCGAAAGGCACTTGTTCTCCACACCATTGCGATCATTTTTTTATTCTAGACCATACCTTCTAGTTTCGGAGATATTGGGGGTCAAATTTCCAAGTTTTTCACAACTTTTTTTTTTTTAAATACATGTTTTTAATGTAAGAACTTTACTTTAAACACCTCTACGATTCCTGTACTAATGAATCCATCCATTAGCACAATGTTTTGAGTGCGTTACATTGAGTTCAACCGGAAAACGTGATTTTTCACCCCAAAAATTTTTTTTGCGTAGATATACTTAGTTTGATGTACAGAATGCTTGGTTGACGGCTTCGTGTAGAGTCTGTTTACACCCTGTACAAAAATCTCGTGTCACAGTGTTTGCTATTGACCTACTCCGAAACGGCTTGACCGATTTTATTGGTAGGTCTGTGAAGAGGTCGTAGACTATTTTTTCAGTCCCACACATACACATCAAAATTTCCACGCGAACGAAGTCGCGGGCAACAGCTAGTAATATATAAAAGTAAGTAAGCCACCATAAATATTTATGCCCCGACGGCTACCAGACCAAAGGCCAAAAAGTATTCTGAAAAGAAAGAAATGAATACCGATAAAATGTTCAGTCGCATGCAATATTTCTTTACTATACAAATTAATGTGGATAAAATATAAGTGATTCTATTATTCATTCATTTATTTTTTTAGTTCAACGCTCACTAATGCTACATTTTTTTATAGGAACAATATTCCCCTAAAAAAAAATGTTTTTGTTCATAAAGCTTTCTAACTGAAACATTTTATGATGATCTCTTATTGCTCCTGTAACACTCACAATCACAACACACACAACCTGTAAAACATTGCAAGGCATGCGTCGCGCGTCGGACCTTATTATATCCCTTTACTTAATGAAGTAATTGGTGTTTTGCGCAGACATCTTTGATTGCATGAATACTACTTTTGTATTCCGCCGTAGTTATTTCAGCTGATCGATTCGCCAAGAACGATACGTCAACACGAAGTACGCATGCCTTGGAATGTTTGAATATGGCACATGAAATATATTTTAGCCTGTATGATTCAAAATGTCAGCTTGTTGAAATATCTGTAAATTGACGTGCATTAGAGCGTCAAATAATATGCAGTTGCGTGCAATAAATACGGTTATGTCCTACTGTAGCCAGTAGATATCGGGACCCAGTGCAGAGTAAATAACACTACAATTTTGAACAGCATCTGATATTCGTAACTTCGTGGAGTTTATACTTTATTTATTACTACAGCAGCGGCATCTACGTTGTGCACTACGCTGTACTATATACTAAATATATATCGATTATATTTATACTTACTTACTATAATATAAATAAATATGATTAATAGATATTTTTATTTCGTGAACATTCCCGTAAACTACAATAATTTAAGTATATTAAATCCTTCTTATTAAATTTATATAACACAAATAATATCCATTAATTATGTTTATTAACATGCGAAACCAAATTAATATAGTAAAATATCTAGGGACTATGAATTTATGTATATTGTGTGACTATGAATGTGTATAAATTAATCTCCCAAGTTGATGTTAAAGTGCAGTATTACACCGAATATATTTTATATACTTAACTAAACAATAAGTATGACTATCGATAAATTATTTACATAATCGTAGATATCTTATAGTTAAACTTACTACATACCAACAATAAATATAGAGGCAGCCAAGCATAGGCTACGAGACAGATATACTTACACACCCACACACACACACACGTAATACCATCACCATAATACGATATCATAATTACTAGTTACGTAAAAGTATTCTCCACCAAGTTATGTATAACAGTGCCACAACAGAATGTAGTTGTCTTATAGACAACAGAGTTCACCAGGACTCACCGTTTTGACCGCCGATTGCACTGCTGGGTTCGCCTGCAAATATTCATAATTTAAAGCAAAAAAAGAAAATCTCCAGTACTTAAAGCATGCATGCATTGAGTTTTAAGATGTAAGTTTGCCAAATGTGGACTTGAAAAAAGCTGAAAGATTATATCGATGAATGGACGGTTTTTATTTGACTTAAATTATAAATATTTTAATTTACAGTGGGACTGTAGTCACGGAATTGATGTTGAGTTGATTCTTATTATTTAAATTCAATGACACAGCCCATTGCATCTTGCTAATAGTTTGTCTGTTCATCTATTTCTTCATCTGCCTTTCCAAACAATGTTGGGGTCGGCTTTCAGTCTAATCTATTTTACATGAAGCGAGTGACTGAGACTATCTGCCCTCCACAACCCAGTTTGTACTGGGTAATACGATACCCTTTTGTAAGCCTGGTTGTCAGTTTCATGCCGCTGACTACCTGTAGGTAAAACCAGGAGAGATGGACCAGCGGGTGAAACGGACCATCGTTATTTATACCAAACTATTAAATTTATTTATGCAGACAACACTTACGAGCACTTGTCAACCTGTTTGCTCCATGTAGAAAGCGAGACTGTTAGATTTTTGTTTTAAAATTAATAAAATGCGAATTAAAAGGTTTCGAAAGCGTGTTTTTTTTTTTGTAAAAGTATTTTAAAAACGAAGGTTTGTAAAAGATACTATATAGTTAATATCATTTTGAATGTTTATTTTTTTTGTTTAAGAAATGGTAATGATTATTTTTGTTAGGACCATCTCTCCTTACTTGGTGGTCCGACTCACCCATACCACGACGTATAGTATGGGAGAGATGGACCGAGGCTACTTTTTTAAACATTTCAATTATTTCCATAAAGAAGCTATTATCGTGCCATCTTAACATAAAAAAAATGTTGACTATTAATAGTAAGTTAGTATAACACTTAATTGTATATTAGTTATTAAGCAATAAATAAGATTTTAAGAAGTTGGAAAAAAGTGGTCCATCTCTCCTGGTCTTACCCTAACGACTGTCAAAGATCTATAAATACAGCCGGGGCCAACGGCTTAACGGGCCTTCCGAGGCAGCGAGGAAACTCGGTATGTAATGAGTGGTCACCCATCTACGGACCGACCAAGGCAAGCTTAGCTTAACCTGAAGATCGACCTGTGCGGCTTTTATTATTTAGCCACGAACTCCTCTGTCCATCTATTAAAGGTAGTAAATAAAACCTGTCTATCTATACCAACAGTAGCTAGTTAGCTTTTAAAATTATTCAGAACTTTAAATTACTCATAGATAAATAATACTCTAATAATAAGGTTTTTTTCACGAACTTTGAAAAGGTTTTTGTGCTAACAATTTATCAATATTTGGCGACCTATCTGAAGTCGACAGTAAAATCATCTCTCAATTTATTTCACTTTGAATAAAGTACGGTCAGTTCTGTATGAGAGGCCTTTGCCTAGAAATTGGGACAGTAATAGGCTGGTATTATTGTTATTTATTATATTTGATTGTGAAAATAGTTACTTTATTACTGATACTTAAATTTATATATACTACGCTTATACGAATATTGTAAGGTTCATTTAATTTCCCTTAGTCCTTTTTGGCCAAAATCCGTTATATCTCCAGCTATCGTTATATCTCCAGCAGGGCCGGCGTACATATGGCGGAGCGCAGCGCAGAGCATTTTTCACTGTCTAACTATTATCGACATTGTCCTCATTGAAATAATATCTAAAATCAATGAATCCGAGAATACGCCAATCCGCGCGGAGGCGAGCATCCGCGCGCAGTCTGTTAATTGATTTGATGTCTGCGCTACGCTCCACCATATGTGCGCCGGCCCTAAAAGCATAGTTTTTACATAGATTTGGAGGTTATCTAAGAGTTTTTAAGACCTGACATTATGTTTTCTGTAAAACTAGTTCTAGTTTAAACTAGTGTTTTTTTTTTTATGGCTGCTTTTTAGTAAGACTAACCTAATTCGCGCGGCGCCGACCAAACCACCGAATTCACTGACAGTCGAAAATTTTTCAACCTTATTACTAAGGGCACAAGAGTGAAGTGGCAGACGGTCAGTGAACTCGGTAGTACTGAGGAAACTAACAACCCTACCACGTCAATGAGGGTATCAGAACATAACACACGGTGGTGATCACAGAGCACGGAGGCGCTGCGATGATCGACAATATCAGCACTTTTAGACCAACACTTGGCTCGCTTGGTCCCGCTTACTCGCACTACGACACTAAAGACGTATAGGAACTGACGGCTTTAAAGGCGACCCATAACCGAACTTGAGCGCCTAAGGGTCAATTCACACCGAGACGCGACGCGACGTGGCGCATACATTTTAGCGACTCAAAATCTAACTTTATTAACTACACGAAAAGATACACATTTCATTGCGTTGCGCGTCGCGGCGGCGCGCGGCGCAACGCGAAGTCACTGGCCTTTTCCAATACCATTGCGCCGCGTAGCGTCGCGTCTCGGGTCTCGTCTGTCAATTGATGCTAACGCACTTTTGGCGCGGAGAATTAAATGATTAGTAATGCGGACTCTAAACCGCCGGGATGAGTCCGTGCTCTGTGGTGGTTACGGAAATGTTTTCACCAACAATTTATTATAGCAGTATGAAAAGTTATCTGGCTAGCTGTAGACGTTCCCAATACATTATAGTACAATAAGTATGGTGAGATGTGAAGGGTAAACTCCTGCCCCAAAATCAAAAACTGTTAGCAACTGAAACACCGCATGATCGTGCATTCACTTAGTTTTAGTTTAAAAGCTTTTCTATTGCGAGTTAAAGCTAAAGTACATATAGCTGCACTAAAGCATTTAACATGTGCCTACTTAGATTTCCTATTAAATGAATTCACAACACGTATGATTGTATGAATCACGAAAATTGAACAGCCAGCCAAAACACTACTCATAATGAAACTAGTGGAATCTTGCAAACAAAAGAAAAACTCATTCCAAACACAAGAAGCCCATAAAAACACAAGATGAACAATTACAAACCAAAGATTATATATTACCTTATCTTTCACAGTTTTAAAGAAGGCCCCGCCTTCTTTCTTGACATTCTTGGCCCAGTCCCTGTACTGTTGTTTCAATTTCTGCCCACTACCCGTATTTAGTTTATCCGCGTAATTATTGCATTCAACTTCAAACTCATCGTTGAAACCTCGCCCGGAGTTAAGTAAGTCCAGTCTTTCATCGATAAACTGTAATTAACAATTATTTACAATTAATGCCAGCTATGAAAAAAAAACAATGCAATAGTTTTTTTTTTTGGTAATATTGTAGAAAAATGGAAGACGCGTTTACAACTGAATACATCAACAGAAATAGTTGAAACAGAACTCATTGAGATCCAGCGAGGAATATTCCAAGGAGACTTACTCAGCCCACTACGGTTCTGTCTAGCTTTAAGCCCTCTTTCTAACAAACTAAATGCCCTGAATCGGTTACCAACTCCAATACAATGACACAATGACTGACATACTGATTAACCAACAATGATATAAGTGCGGTAAGTTGAAAATTACAGCCGAGGCGATATTGCTTGCCCGAGCCGTAGGCGAGGGCGATAAAAAAGCAGAGGCTGTAATTATCAAAGCGCACGTATGTCATACGACGTTTTATAACATATTTGCGAGGAAATAAATAAAACAAATAAAAACAATACAGCGAAAAGAAAAAGCGCGCGGAATAATTTTTACTTGTACACAAATTAGCGAGGCGCGCGCATCAGCGCTTTTTTTTAAGGCAAAGACACAAAAACCAGCCAGTATTACTACTAAAGTAAATTAATATTTTTGTGTTTTTTTTACAGATAAATGGTTGTAATTTATTGTCAAAATTAATTAAATTAAAGAATTAAATGTTTATTTATTATATTTCATCTCCCAAAGTTAATTTTATTCATAAAATGTTGACCACTTTTCTGACATAAAAACTCTTTGCTAAGATTTAAAAAAGTATGAACCGTGCATTTTACTTTACAGCACAAGTACGTAATGAGATACATTACGATATTGAAATTGGTGAAATAAGAGCCCCTTTACGAGCAAATGTGTTATAAAATAATAAAATAAACCATTTCTTTTATATGGATGATATCAAATTGTACGCAACTTCCCCTGATGATTTATACAAACTAGTTAATATAATAAAAAAGTTCACAAACGACAATTATGGTTATGGAGTTTGGGATTGACAAATGAAAAAATAATTCAATAAATGCAGGAAAAACATATAGACAAAGACAGTCATACCAAATGCAGGCAGGCGCGACAATAGATTCATAAGACGAAACCAGGACATATCTACGGTATATAGGGTGTAAAAACCTTTTAACGAAGCCGAAAGGTACTTGTTCTCCTCGTCATTGCGATCATTTTTATGTTCTACACCATACCTGGAAACCTTTTCGTTACGGAGATATTGGGGGTTAAAGTTCAAACTTTTTTTTAAATAAAAGTTTTTATGCAAGATTTTTACTTTAAACACCTCCAAGACCCCTGTACTATTTAATCCATCCATCAGCACAATGTTTTGAGTGCGTTACATTGAGTTCTACCACAAAACATGATTTTTCACCCAAAAAAAAAGTCGTTTCCCAGTAATAATTTTTGCGTAAAGTTACTTAATTTGATGTACAGAATGCTTGGTTGACGGCTTCGTGATGAGGTGGTTTACACCCTGTATACAAGCTAAACAGATTAAGGAAAAGGGACTAAATACTACACTTACTAAGCAATTTAAACATAGGTTAAAAACAATATTTAATACTTAGATAAACGCTTATAACACAATTAACACTTTTGCTATCCCTTTTCTTACCTACTTCTTTGGCATCATAAAATGGAATAAAATCGACCTCAAAAACTCACAAAAGATCGTGAACATCACCCTCACTAAACACAGGAGATATCATCCTAGGTCATGTGTTCAGAGGCTCACACTGCCCAGGAATGAAGGTGGCAGGAGAATAATAGATATATCACTAACCTACAACTAAAACAACAAAGAGACTAACCTACATAACAAGCAAATTACAGCAGTAACAATTTGCACACATTTTGAAAATATAAGGACCACTTCATTCCACACAGCAATAGCATATAGTGACAAAAAACTTACCCCTTTAAACATCACCCCTATATACAATGACAGGACAACACAGAATAATGAACAGGAGACTGACCGACAGACTAAAATCGCAGAATGGACCCAGTCACTTTTTACTGCATGGGGGACACCGATACGATCTGAAGCGTCTAACGAATGGTTTAGACGTGGAGAACCGTTCCCGGAGACCAACAGGTTCACGATAGCCATTCAGGACCAGGTGATAGAAACCCGCAATTATTAAGAACGCATAATGAGAGTAAACCAATAGATATATGTAGGCAATGCAATAGTTCTTCCGAGACCATTCAGCATATCACAGGTGCGTGTAAAGTAGTCGTCCAGGCTGATTATAAACACAGGCATGATAGATGCAGCAAATAGCATAACCCAAAATTAGCTATCAATAATAACTTAATCTCCAAACCACCTGTACCTTAATCATTATAAATATCAGCCCGAAATTGTTCTTAAAAATGGCACTTACAAATTGTATTTCGACCGAGGAATCTTCTCAGCACAACTATATCACAACTGTACACTACAATAGACCAGACATCACGTTATTTGACACAAGTAACAACACCGCGCAAATCATAGACATCGCCGTACCAAACACCTACAACACTCTACAAAATACAATAGCAGAAAAACTCTCAAAATAGATGTTAAAATTGAAATCAGCCGAATGTGGTGTCTTAGCAATGTCGCCACAGTCCCTATTGTGTTATCAACAACAGGAGTTATTCCTAAACAACTCCACCAGTCTTTAAGAACACTTGACTTACCACCGTACACATACCAAAGTCTTCAAAAAGCCGCAATCCTGGATACATGCAGGATTGTCAGAAAAAAATTGCAATATGAAAATTAATCTGTAGACACCACCACACACACAACCACCAGTACCGCATTCACATAGTTTAATAGACACATCTCATCATCAAAAAATTCAGTCATATCATCATTTCATCATAATATCACCACTTTCTCGGGGTAGTACTTGGCTTCGGTCCGTGTTACGATATAATAATATTATTATATGCCGCAATAATTATTATTGTCCCAATTCATTTGGGGTCGGCGCAGCATGTTTTCTTCCATACTTCTCTATTATTCCATGGTTTCAAAATAAACATTTGGCACTAAAACCGTTAGATTTTATTGCCAAATATAAAAAAAAAACAACTTATAAATTGCAGCAATAATTGAGTCTCACCTGTCTGAATATTTGAGATTGTAATATTTTTGTTAGGAATGGTTGCATGTTTTTTCTAGTTTTAACGAAAGCCTCTGGATTGAAAGTTATTAGCTGACCATTTTCAATTCTGGAACAAAATGTTTAATCTCTAAAATATTATACAGCCTCTGTCTAAATTATTAAAAAGATCTACTACTACTTGAATCCCTCTAAAAAAATCAGATTTCTTCAAGCGAAAACCTTTCAAATTCATGAAATCTCGATAAATACTTACTTTATAGCATCACGATATCCGCCTATCAATGCGACGAGAGAACGTAAAAACGCTCGAGACACAGCATCACCTAGAGCATTCTTATCACTTAGAGCTTTCTTTAAGCTCGCCACCTGAAAATTAATTGTAGAAATTGTTTTAAAATAATTATGAAATAGCAGATGATTAAAAATGTAACTTATGCCGATATCAGACGCTCCATTAGAGTGGCAGTTTATTTGTTTTATTATCTGAAACTTAGTTTTGGCGTTCTCTCATCACGCCCTACCTACACTCATTGATAATCCTACATCCGAAATGGATAAAAATACTTTTATATTCTGTATGCTACACGATTTTTTGGTTTCATATTTATATTGCTTCTGTTGTTTGATAGAATAAGAACTAGTGCTGTAGTTCTAGTAATTTTATATATCGCAAACTTTGCCTCTGGGTGTAAAATATGCAACCTTGTCACTCTAGCATGACAGCTACGTATCATTACGGCACACGGTGTTCTATTTCGGTTACATGATTACAAATATTAATTACTGTGATACAATGAATTTTATTTAACTATGTTAAAACACTTGATTAAATTATATTATCATAACAGTATTTAGGTGGTAAGATAGCTGAACATTAGTGGTAAACAAATAAACTAAGAAAAATATTTGGAATCATCGACACCACAAAGACGAAGAGAGATTTACAGCTATTTTAAGTATGGAAAATTGTAATAATATACAAGTACATTTTACCGGATCGTATGAAAGGGTGAAGTCTCTTATCATGAAAGGTGAAAATGCATAGTCTTACCAGATCAGAGGGCAGACCTTCCAAATCATTGAAAGGAGATTTGAGCTCATTTGCGTCGACGTCTAATATAACCACATCGCCTATTTCGGACATTCGTACATTCTGAAATGAGCAAGATAGCCATAACTTATTTATGTAATTAATACTAAGACATTTTTTTTAAATTAGTTTATTCTTTCCCACGGCTGGGCAAAGGCTGTTCTCTTCCATCCCTCCCGGTGTTTTGCCAATAATATAATCAGACTGCGTCGTCGGTCTAGTGGGCACTGCCGAGCATGAGGTTCTGGCTTCGATTCCCGGGTCGAGCAAAGTGCTATTGGGTTTTTCCATAAGGAATTTCTCAGTAGCAGCCACGGAGCCTGGATTTGTGCCCGGTTGATGGCAATATTCTCGCCCCCAATTACTTGGGACTTGAACATAACTGGCGAATTGTGGGTGTACTATTAGGTACACGTCTGCGTAACCCTTCAGGGAAGGCCTTCGCCTGTAAGGCGTGATGTTATGTTACAATGCAATTTCTTGAATATAATGATATTATATCAATTCTCACCTCCATTACACTTCTCGGAACGCCAATAAGAAACGGCATTGGCGCCAATAAGTAATCAACCAGATGTTTTGGTAGAATTGGGATGAATATGTGTTGCCAGGACATCGGGAATAGCGTTGCGTTAGCAGCTTGCACACACGCCGATAGTCTCGATGGTTTCGATGCCACTATCGCCACTCTACGTTCGTGGAGCAATGCCGCCCATAGGCCAGACATACATTTTGTGTCCATGGCACTGAAATACTCCGTTAAGTTGCACTGAAAAAATATGTGTTCATTCATTACTCATTATCATAAGTATTTGAAAACCAGTCAACGAAGATACATGTTGAATAATTTTTGAAAACCATTTAGAGTTTTCAAAGTCGTATTCACCTGTAAGAAAAATGAGCATTGGTGTTAGTTAGGAACAATACTAGTAATTAAGTCCCGTATTATAAAGCCACATAATACTATAAAAGGATTACTTACATTTTCCGGAATAGTTGGTAGTTTACTGTCTGGACACTGGCATGTGAACACGCTATGGCCGGCATTATAGGTCACTTTGAGCGTATGTCCGGGCATTGGAGGTCGTATCCGACAAGCTTCTAGGAATGATGTCAATTCCCCCCGCTCTGGGCTATTTATCAGATTGGCTATGCAATTCAGAAGCCTGAAAATTATATTTAATATTAAATAACATTAGGTTGTGTGTATGAATCAAAACAAAAACAGTCTATCTACCTTTTGTTAATTAACATACTTATGGCCGAATACTGAAACGTCACTCAAAATTTAAGTAGTACTTATATTTAACAGATACTCAAAACTGACGTTTGGCCATACGAAATGTAAAGTTTAGGAGCTGCTAAAATGTTAAGCCGCCCTTAAATTTTGAGTGAGTTTTCAGTATTCGGGGGTCATATATTGTCAAAAATCTTAAGTTATTTATTTACTTTTGCAATCAAGCACGAGTTTCATTAATAATACATCATCATGATAAAGCATTTTACAAAATGTTTTAACAGCATAAAAATAAGATCGTTCTGCAAAAACCCGCTAATGGTAACAAGCCCAAAATTCGCGTAGCATGC
Organism: Xestia rhomboidea; assembly: GCA_963853795.1. Taxonomy (NCBI): domain Eukaryota; kingdom Metazoa; phylum Arthropoda; class Insecta; order Lepidoptera; family Noctuidae; genus Xestia; species Xestia rhomboidea. The sequence continues at coordinate 20,516,576 of OY970756.1, read as the reverse complement.
GAGTGCGCAATGGCCTGCTTTTCATTTCGGCCGCACATGTCTCATATAATTTCGATGACTGTGAGTCTCGGAACAACAAAACTTTTTTGCAAAACAAAATAACAGACTTTCAAAAAAAAGTGTAAAATAAGTTTACTTTCGAAAGTCGGTATTTTTTTGGAAAAGAGTTTTTATTTTACCCTTTTTAATTGTGGTAACTAGAAGTTATTAGCACAGCATCCACATCGATGAAGAAAAAACAACACGCAGAAAAATACTTTTTATAAGAATTAAGGCGCGATTCCATTTAGCAAGTTACATTTATAAAACTTGAACAAACCTGCATACACGCTACAACTTGTATGAAATAGTTTGAACTTGAACATTTTTTATTCAAGTGACGGGCAATTTGGATGCGCAAACTTTGGTAAGTTACACGTTTAGAATTGCAAACGAGTGACATGTCCTACTCAATTGTTGAACATCTCTACTTGTATGCAAGTAAAACCTGCATGGAATTTGCACACTCTTGAAAACATGTTTCCAATACAAGCAACTTGTACGTAAACGTCATACTTGCATGCAAGACTTGCCTAATGGAATCGCGCCTTTACATTGATAAGCCAACGACATGTTTTTCTAGTCACTAAGGGCTACCGCACACCATAGACAAGACTGTCTTTAGACAGACAATTACCCTACTAGTGCGAGCGAGACAGACTATGTATTCGCTCGCACTAGTAGGGTAATTGTCTGTCTAAAGACAGTCTTGTCTATAGTGTGCAGTAGCCCTAATACACACTTAATTCTCTGTCTCAAAAACTACTGAACCGATTTTAATGAAACTTGCACTGTTACCCGAGTTGGATAATAACTAGTCCACCAAAAAAATTTTTTTTTTGCAATTCGACTTACTAGTTTTTGAGATATGCGCGGACAAACATACATACACTCATGAAATATGTTTAGAAACTGATATTAACATAATACAAAAATGTGCAGTTCTGACAATATTACATACATCCGGGTCGACTTGAAAACCTCCTTTTTTGAAGTCGGTTAAAAATGGCTATCTATGATCTATGTCGTCGCAGTAAAGGATATAGATAGATCCTATAATATCAAACCTTCTTGATAATTATCTTAATATTTATACCTTGATAATTATCTTGATAACTATATGATTTTTATTAATATCAAGATAATAATAAAAATTCTTATATCATAATACTTTATCTGGAGCCCTAAACACCGATCGCTTGGGCCCTGCTCGCGACAACGGCGGATCACTATTTCTTATATTTATTTATTTTTCTTAAGAAATATCTAAAAATGTAATGGATGTGCGGAAAGTATGAATAAAAGAAAATCATAACAATATCAATAATAAAACAATCGCTATCGTTATCAATGTACGCGACTTGCCTTAAAAAAACGGTCACAAAAAAATATATATACAGGATGTTAAAGTAGTCGCGTGCCATAGCTTAGGGGTGAGTAGAATGAAAAATGAAAAATAAATCCAAAAAAATAATAATACAAAAATTAAAATAAAAACAAAAAAAAATTGCAAGGTCAACCTAATTTAGTACCTACTAACTTAAATATCAATCGTTTAGAATTAAAATTAAGCCTAATTTAGTATATACCTACTAAATTAGGTTGAACTTGAAAAAAAAAAATATTTTTTATTGATTTATTTTTTAAGGGTTCCTTTATCGATACTGAACTCGCCCCTAAGCTATGGCACGCGACTACTTTTAACACCCTGTATATGTTAGGTAGGTACACAATGCTACTTTATAATTATCTGGTAATTATCATGATAATTCGAAAAGCCTATAATTATCTTGATAATTTCAAACCCAACAAGCATGCAACAACATCAAGAAAAAGTCTTGGCCAGCATAATATAGATATTTCTATGACAAGACGCGCAATTGGATTCATTTCTCACGTGACCTTTATTGCTTTGAAACGGAACTGAAAATTCACATTGGTGGCGCAGTAAATTGTTTCGATCGTTAATATGTATGTGAGGCGTGACGCCATACGATATCATCAATTATTAACAACAAAGCGTACGGCAAAATCCAATGCATTTGCTACTTGTAAATGCCCGAATACTGGTAAATCTTGGGTTTTAATATTAAATCTTAGAATTTACAATTTATATGAGTTGGTAGGTACATGTAAGGATTTTATATGGAAGAGAGGATGTTTCGGGCTTTTATCATTAGAGTTATATCTGGCGACTGATAATGACATTCTGGTATACTAAACTGAGCAACCTAGTAGGATAGGTTAAAACCATGACCAACCATGTGAGAGTCGAGATGGTTGCAGTAACTAAACTAGGTCACCTCTAGAAATGGGTTTGGTTAGATTAGAATTGTGACAAATGAACAATGATCACAGAATACTTCGAGCCTTTACCATCAAAAGTTGGAGAATATAAAAAGAAAAAATCACTGGACACTACACACAGCGCCATCTTGTGCCACACTAAGCAACGAGTTCTATGTCGTGGAGACCAGATAGTTGATATACTACATAGATACTTTTTTGTTTGTAAATACATACTTATGTTTTAGGTTTTACTCAAAACTCTTAGGAATTACCGTAGTTCGGGCTTTTACAGTAACACATACATAATTAGACTATAAAGTTCCCACTGCTAGAACACCGTCATCCTCTTTTGTGAGAGGATGTGGGTTAATAATTCACCAGACTGGCCCGGTGTGGGTTGGTGGTAATACAGTCAACAATATTTACTAGCACTCAGCTAATAAATAAAATAAAGATCTGATGAATTAACAAGCAAATTACTACTTCTATGACCGAAATAAACTAGGAATGTGCAGCAGCTTCATTTATGAGTTAAGCATTACACCATCAGCTTCCATTGATAAATATTATTAATTTACTTATAAGTAATCATCAACCCAAAAATACTTGTAAACCGAATAGCAATTTAATACTTACTTATAGAATATATCATGCCATGGTAAATGCGACAGCAACAGTAATGCAGTGTTCGCTTTGGGGTCATATCGGCAGAAACAAAATGTATATTTAGAGTCCTCTGATGTCAGCACAAATGAATAATGTTGTGCGAAGGAACTGAAAACGATAGACAGATTATTATTAACTTAAATTTCCCAGAAAACTATATGTTCAGGCTACTTTGCTGATTTAAGATATACACATCGAAGGTATCAATAGAATAAGATACGTTTTAGCTAATTACTGCAGGTTAGGTTTTTAAGACTATGTTTGTTTCTTTTCAATATATTTCAACACTCAAAAAGTTCATTATTTATGAAGAGACTTGAGTCTGAAAGTTGTGAATGACTATATTAGATAATGCCAGTTACTGCCAAAGTTAGGTATGATATTTCAACTTATGCTTGACAATGTACCTACATCCACACACTCCAAAACACCCTTATTGAAGCTCAAATCTATGTCCTACCATGCTCTGCTCAAGACTTCAGTTCCATTGAGTATGCATAGGATATGCTTCCAAGAGGAACTATGCATATTATACATACCTACATACTTATAAACCTTTTTGATCTGTTACAATGGATGTCAGGAATGGCAAACTTTGAACGCTGCCATTACACAAAGTGATTTGAAGTGATATGGGTTAAGGTAAGAAAACAGACTACTGATTGATTATGTTATGCAATAAAACCCTGCAATGACTTATTAATCATTATATTTTTTCATCAGGAATCTTTAAGTAGCAGCCTGGATAGCAGCCGTTTAGTCTGGATCTGTGTCCAGTTGGTGGCAATTGGCAAATCCTCTAATACATGGGACTTGAACATATTTAAAAAAATGTGGGTGTACTATTAGGTACACCACTGCCTTACCCTTTAAGGATTACAAGCGTGATGGTATGTTATGTAATAACTTTTATCTTTACAATTTATATAAGTACCTAAAGCGTGCATTTGAAAGGTGTGGTCATATTCACAGGTGTGGTTCAGACCAAAAAAAACGACCACACTATAAAATATGAACACACCGTTCTGATACTTGCTGTTTATCAGTTTCCCCTTTTATTACAATAATCAAAATGGTCGTCTTAATGAATAATGCAAAAAGCCATACTTTATTGTGGATGCTCCAACCAGCCCGCGAAATTCAAATTTTCTTACGTTTTTTTTGCAATTTGCAGGACAGTGCAAGGTTGTTTGTTGATTAAAATATTCCTCGCGACTGTAAGACGTATGTAGTTACAGAATTATAAACATCAAAATTCATCAATACCCTCTAAGCGCATAAAGGTGCAGGAATGACTTTGACCTTGAAAAAGTCATTCTTGCACCTGTTCACCTTAAGGCCAGTAAAATAATGTAATGTCACCTGAATCCCTAGATCCTATTGATGTGCTTACTTTTAACAATAACAGAACACTTACTTCTCCAGCTGGCATGGAAATGTGAATTTGGGTATATTTTTTAACTCTTCTTCATTTTTGTATGTTTCTGGAAACTTCCTTAATATATAAGGTTCCCTGTGATGATCACCAGGTGATACTTCACAAAATAATTCAAATAAGAAGCGTACAGTTTCTCTGAAAAAAAAACATACAAACGAGAGTGAATATTTAACAATTCTAATCTTTCTTTATCGTGTGGTTAGTGCTAACCTGGTGTCAGAGTTTTTAAGCCACCCATGGGCCTCTGACTTGGCTTAACATGCCGTCGAGAAATATCTCTCAGGCATGCTGGTTTACTCACGATGTTTTCCTTCACCGAAGCAAGTGATAATTATACAATACACACATGAATCCGAAAATCAGGAGGTGCCTGCCTTGGGTTCGAACTCGAGACCTATGACTTGGCAGTCTGACGGTCACACCACTAAGCTATCACTGCTTACAATCTATGTTTTAATAATATGTGGTAGGTATAATGTTATCAGGCCGATGACCAAAGAACTGATGTACCTGTCTATCTTATGGCCCAGTATTCCCCTCCTAGTTGTATTGTTTTGTTCATGGCCTACCATGCCAGTCAGAAATAATCAATGTCACAAAAAAAAACAGACAAGTGCGAGTCTGACTCGTGCACCCGAAGATCCAAGTCCATAAGAAAACACAAGTCGGATTGAAGAACAAATTTAATATTGCAGTTAAAATAATACTCTTCTATAAATTGATATACATAGTAGGTAAGTCACATGATACATGTAAGTTACATGGTAAGTGACGTGATATACATAATCTACAAATTAACGATTTTCGTTTTTTTTTCCTTACTTGTGCTGTAAGACCATGCTTCTTACCAAATTTCATGATTGTAGGTCAACGGGATGTAGATTTTGATATACTTGCGAATGAGCAAAATATGCAACATAATGGTCATATTAATAAATTGCATTGATTAATAGTCTTCGTTTTTACAGCTCCAAGGTAAAGTAGACCGTATTTGATATTAATTTCACAATGCATACTTGAGAAAAAAGATTTTGACAGGTAGACAGTAGGACAACAATGTGAGAGTTATCTAAGGGGTTCTGTTTTTCTTTTTGAGGTACAGAACCCTAAAAATATAAAACTGGTTTTGGTAAAACATATGTATTGTTATTTTTTAAATCAGAATACTGTAAACTTATTGGTTATAAATATATATATATACTAGCTGTTGCCCGCGGCTTCGCCCGCGTGAAGTTCGGTAACTGTCCCACAGGATCATACTAAAGGGATAAATAGTAAGTATCCTACATGTTAATCCAGGTTAAAAACATCATCACAGTTAAAGTCATCACAATCACCACCATTATCACAATCACTGTCACAATCACCATCACTGTCACCATCACCATCACTGTCACAATCACAATCAGCATCATTATCACCGTCACCGTCACTATCACAATCACAATCACTATCACAAGCGCCTTCTATGTCAATGAAGACAGCTAGCAAAGAGCATTTATGGTCCACTGCACATTCGATCTTGGAGATCACAATATGTAGTGCAGATTCTGTTGACTTGAAAAGTAATTTCTGACACAGTCGTTTTCTAACATTCACTTGTGACCACAATCCAAATAAAGTTATAACTCTTCCCATTAACAACAATGAATGAAATGGATGTTTTGAGAACAGCTTCTTTAGATACAATAGTACTTATTAATTAAATATAAAGGAACAGAAGCCCAAAGTGAATTAAGTGCACAATATCTAATCATTCAATGCTGTCATAATTTCATTTCTAGTACATAATTTTGTTGTAGTGCAAGTAAACAATGACACGCTTTGTTTGTTAACGTGAGTTAAGTGTAGATAGTGCTACCTCTAGCAGCGTCCAGAAGGTTCTCTTGGCTAGCTGTGTTTCAAATACAATAAACCTTTTTAGTGAAAATCTTGGATCGTTTGTCACAAGATCTGTTCATTAATCATAAACCAGTTATTGCAAAATGTTCTCAGGGCCTTTCATAACAGAAGTGTCATGAGTAGCAGGGTGTTATGAGTCCTTGGGTGATTACGGCAATTGTAAATATATATAAATATGTCCCTGTACCACCTGTACCACAGGCAGAAGCAATGACAAGTGGACACCACATGGATTTAGTCGATAAGTCGGACAGCCCCGCCCATCACATGGCATGAGAATTTCAATACATATTAGATAACAATTAAATTGGACCAGAAATTATTGTAGTCACTACTCCTAAAAAATCATTTTAAATGAAAACAATACATATACAATATGGTCCTGATAAGACCATTGAAACTTCCATATTAATTTTATCTATCTGTAAATACATAAACTGTACATGATATTGTTATCTTCTGCCATGTACTAAATGTCTTTATCCAAAACAGTGTTGGTACTAATTATAATCACTCAGATATAACCACCAGATATCCTGAGGGTATGTACAGGCAGACACATCAGGACGCTTGTCTAATAACAGACGTTAGGAAATAAGCCTTTGCCATGGGGCACATTCATACAAATTGAAAGGTAAATATTGAAAAGCAAGATGGAGAATACATTTTTAAATTAGAGGTGAAGCTAGATCGTTAACTGGAACCCCCCACCGGACCATTCCAGTAGCTAACAGGGGGGCGAAAAACTACCAATAATGAAATGAAAATAATTACTTACCTTACTCTGGAACCCATGTCTCGACGTGGACTTGAAATTTTGTTTACATCTTCCACACCACTGAAGCTGTAGTAAGTTAGCGGAAAATTAAATATTCATGAAACATCACCAGCCATAGAACACTACCTTCGAATTGCATGAACCTTTTTTTTTGTAGATTTTTACCTCTATTTCCAAACTGTTACGAAAGACACGAACGATGTTAGTCACTTTCCAGTCACTGTAATTTTTTAATAGTTCAATACTGGGTTCATGCTGTCTCTATCACGTAGTAGCAGAATGAAAGAGAAAGCGCATCTACAATGCCAAAAATCTGTCAACACAAAGTAACCGTGGACCGTGGCTACGTCGGGAAGACACTCGTCAAATTATGTTCCGTTTTTTCATGGTTTTTTCGCTTCAATAGGGATAAAAGTGAAATGGCGAAGTGCTTTTAAAATTGACATAATTTCAGGCGCATTAATAATTCTATATTTTAAGTTAAGTTTATTTTTAATAGGTAATATTAAATAATAATGTAATCATTATATTAAATAATTTATGCGTGGCAATGTTTCATTTCGTGTAATGGATCTTGGGGTCATCAGGTTATCTGCGCGACTGCGCATTGATGAATTTTAGATCTCTTTGTGGTGGACCGAGGAGGTATAAATAATTATGATGCTCTATGCGCGGATGTGAGAATAGAATAAATATATTTATTGTAAAAACGAGTATACATCAAATAATATGTGCAAGGTCTTATCGGGTAGATCTGCATGTTTTGCCATCTATGGCGTACAAAATGAGGCATCAAAAAGGCGTAGCCCGCAGAACCAGTCATTGCCCCTAAAGTGGGGCATTGATTTTAGCGGATACCTGTCAATCACGCGTTCCATACCAATAAACTATCAAGTTTTCAACATGCAGCGCCGCCGCGCCGGTTGTCAGTACTGTCAGCCAAGCCCTTTATGGGGGGGGGTCTCTAAAGGCGCTTGCATACATACGATCGGCCATCAAATGTGGCGAATGCATTCGGTTTAATCAAATTATTGGTACATAGGTATTATAGAAGGTTTAACCTTATGAAATACAGTTCAAGATAGGTGATTTATAAAAAAAGGCAAAGCCTTTCGGAAATTAAAGATCCTGCAAACATAGTGATACATGTTAAAAGACAAAACCTAATCAAATAAATCTTCTAAGTGAACAAGGAGTTCATATCATTCACCCTCCCTAAGAAGAAACGTAATCCTGGAGGTAGCCTGGAGGTCTGCGTTCGCGTGTAGAATGGCGCACTTGGAAGCCACTCGCTTCTAGGTTATCAGGCGGCTCTGTACCCGCAATTGGCTGCTCAGGCTCCACTTCATCCGACGAATCATCGTTTAAGGTCCTTGGCAGTGGTGCTAGAGACCTGTTAGAGACCGTCGCTTCACGACCATTTCGTAAACGAACAGAAGAGTACTCAGGATTGCTCTGTAGTAGCTGAACTTCTTCTAGAGCTCGGTCGTATTTAGAGGTCCTTAAGTTTTTCTTCATATAAACAGGTCCAGGCGAATGAAGCCATGATGGTATAGATTCAGATTGGCCATTTATCGAGCGGCGAGGATGGTTGAACATACGCTCATGCGGGGTCGCATTGGTTCCTGTACACAAAAGAGATCTAATGGAGTGTAGCGCCGCGCCGGTAGTAGGTATAGCTTTCTCTCAGTTTGCGATATCCTCGTTATTGGATCTGAGATTTTAATGGATTGTGCGCCACAGTGTAAGTTGTTAAGCGCTCTACCAAGCCATTTCCTCGAGAATTGTAGGGCGTTGTGCGACTACAAGATGAACCTAGTAAAGTTAAGAATTGTCTTAATTCGTCAGATAAAATCGTCTATTCTAGCAATATCGCCTCGGCTGTAATTTTCAACTTACCGTACTTATATCATAATGTACTATTACTTCTTCAAACGAGTATGGCAAATTTTTCAATCTGACCCAGTGAACCAAACGAGTGATACCTGGGTGGCAGAGAGAACGATGGAGCTCGACGAGTCTGGAGTGAGAGGTCGCAGTGTCTATGTGCATACATACTCGCGAGAGTGCGTCAGCGACCAAGTTTTGTTTACCAGGCCCCTTATTCAAAACGCTTCGATTCGATTTTCGATTCGGAAAGTCGGTATGTCTATCTTTTTTGACATTACGAAATCGAGCGAGATAGATATACGACTTTCCGAATCGAAAATCGAATCGAAGGGTTGTGAATAGCTATGCAGGTCGATAAACAATATCGTATCTAAAACATGACAATTCTAGACGCCATATTTCTATTTTTTAATTTTATTTGAATGCGTTTGGTTGAACATAAATGCAACTGACTGTTGGTCAGTAATTAGTAGAAAGTGTCTTCCGATTAGGAAATGTCTCCATTTGCGTAATGCTTCGACAATTGCACTTGCCTCCTTTTCAATTGTGGGTTGTCGCTTTTCAGAATCGTTAAGAGATCGCGAAAAGAACAGGACGTCCTTTCTGTGACAATGTTGCTGCGATTGCGAAGTCGGAAGCGTCGGTTTCAACGGAAAATGTCTCGTTATCGTCTATTCCAGCCAAGCTAGCCTCGCAAAATCAGTTTTAAGATTAGTAAATGAATTGATAGCGTCTTCAGTTAACGGTAGAGTAGTTTCAATTAGTGGTCTTATTTTAGATGAAAAGTTGTAGATCCACTTTGAGTAGTGAGCAAATAGTCCAAGTGATGTTTTTAAAGTAGCAGAATTGTTTGGGATTGGAAGATTCACTATTGGTCCCAAACGAGATTTGTCAGGTTTGATGATGTTACGATGAATGGTGTAACCAAGAACCGATTGGTCGAGTCTGTTTCAAAAGTGCATTTGCTAGTATTCAAAGTGAGTTTGTATTTATTAGCGGCTTCCATGAATTTATGAAGGTTTCTATCATGATCTTCCTTATCTTTTCCACAAACGGTCACATCATCAAGATAAGCATATGAGTCTTTTAGATTTTCAGAATCTATACATATAATAAAATCGTTGAGACCAAAAAATCTGTTCATTGAAGATTAAAAAAAAAAAACCAGCCAGGGTGACTTAAAATAAGTAACTGAACATGTTAAAACCATTTAAAAAAAATTCGTTTGTTTGTTTGTTTGACCGCGCATCACGTAAAAACTGCTGAACCGATTTTGTTGAAATGTTCACAAATCTGTTTAAATACATTCAGAATAACATATAGGCTATAGAAATTTTGGATTTTTTTGGTAAAAGGGGGTGAAAAGGGGAGGTAAAGTTTGTATGAAAAAAAAAAATTAGATTGTTCTAGAATCATGAAACTTAGAATAAATACTTATTAATAAAAATAAAGAAACACCTGTCTTAGCATTTTTTTTAAATCTCATCCAGATGCGCAAAAAAGAGGGTTTTGTGTTTAAAATTAATAAACTTCAAACACCTATACAATCAAAACCAATGAAGTGTAACCTTTTAAAGTTGCTACATATACCCCATATCTAATACAGGTAAATATAATTTCTCAGTTTTCTTGAAATTTGATTTTTGAGGTGAATACGCACAAAATAGCGGAACTCAAGAAAATCAGCTTTCCTTGGTTTAAGTAGTTGGTACGAAATGTTTGTGCGCGCATCACGTCAAAATTACTGCATAGGCTTCTTCAATATTTAAACTATATATTATCACGCTACTTCCTTAAGGGGGTAGGCAATTTTGCATTATTTCCGTATACTTCAATTGTTTGACGTTTCAGTCATGACGTAAGTACATGAGAACGGCTATTTGTGGCATATGTCAACGAAGTAAATAGCCTTGCGGTTTCATGACCGCTATGTAAACTACGGGGTTGCAGGTTCAAACCCTCCAACATTATTTTCACTTTTTGTGATTTGTTTAATTTTTTTTTTGATGCTGTGAGATTTCCTATATTTCATTTTGTATTTAAGTTGTGTGCATTTCTTATTTTTTTCGTGAAATATTTTTCCAAAAAGTAATAGAGTAGTACATATGGAAGAAGAATACAATCATGCTACCCCCAAATAAATTGGGATAAGGGCAGGAGTATGATGATGAGGATGATTTCTCCAAAAAAAAGTATAGCGAACACCAGAAGCCTGATAAATCCACGTGTTCTTGCCGTGCAAGAACTGTGCTATGCTATTCGCAATAATCAATAATCCATACGCAGTTTACGTAGATTATATTTACAGCTAAATTTTTATTGGCCTCTTAACGTGTTTTCGGTCGGGAGGAGACGCCCGGGTTCTTCCATTGTGAGGATCGACCGGAGGCCACGGTGGAGCACACTGTGGAGGTGTGCCCCACTTGGGCGGAGCACCGCCGTGTCCTCGAAGCGGCGATCGGCGGCGGCGACTTCTCTCTCCCAGCCCTGGTTCAATACATGGTCCGGAGCAAGACGGAATGGGATGCCATCACCTCCTTCTGCGAAGCAGTCATGCTAGCGAAGGAGGTGGCGGAACGTGAGAGGGAGAGATCCTTACGTCCCGGCCACGGCGGGAGACACCCCGGGCGTCGGGAGCCACGTATTGGCCCCCGGCCACCGTAGGCGCGGGCCTGTGGACGAGGAGCTATGGGCTAGCTCGCCGTCCGTCCGTCTCATGACGACAGGCCGTGTCGACGGCGCGTTCGTGTTCTACGCGCGCCTCAAAGAGAGTCAGCAAAAAAGAAGGGGTCCGCAAGGGCCGATGCCTGCCGGGGCTGCGGGACTATTCGAAAGAGATACCGTGGCCCCGGAACACAAAGGGCGATGAAGGAACATGGATGGGTTTTAGTCAGTAAAAGTCTGTCACTTCCTCCTGCTCCGGGAGGAGTCATTTGATGATTTCCCATCCGAAAAAAAAGCTATATCGTGTTTGGGCTCAATTCATGCACCTTGATGAGAACTTTCGACCTAGCTGGAGTATGGCTGTCATCGAGTGTCTAAGGATGAAAACTTAAGGCTGTCGAGGGAAGCCCCAAATTGGAAAAACATAGTACAATATTTTAACGATGATTGCATATAATTTCGAGAAATTAAATTGTTACCTACTTGAATCTATACTTATTATAAAGGAGAAAAGTTTGTTTGTTTTGGTTGGTTGAACGCGCTAATTTTAGGAACTACTGAGTTAAAAACATCTTTTAGTGTTGGATAGCCCATTTATCGAGGAAGGCTATACGTTATATAACATCACGCTACAATCTATAGGAGCGGAGCATCAATGAAAATTCTTGCAAATACAGCGAAAAATTATTGCTTTTGAGAGCTTCCTTTCCGTGCGCTGCGTAAACGGTTAAAGTTACTCAACAATCATACATGTATGACGGGATTGTTCCTCTTAAAAAGTCCGTTAAAGCATATTATCTGCATTTTTTTTAGGTTGACTCACACTCTCTCTAAGCCTCTCTCTCTCTTACGTAACGCAGACGAAGTTGCGCGGGTCAGCTAGTCAATAATATATTGCAGATTTCGCTGAAACGCCGCTACACCATTCGTGACCCCAAACGGTATTCGAGTGAATTGATAGAGGTTACCGCATGCTTCAAAGGCGGTGCATCTTTTTTCTCTCTAGAGAGAATGGGCACTTGGTGATAGGCGCTTTTCAGGTTATTTAGCTACTTGCGTTTTAATAGTCAATGCTCGGGATATGCAAATGGGGATATGCAAATAGCTCTGTGAATCTGATGATGCCCCCTTCCGGCAACGAGTACCTACTTGAGCTCGCCAAGGTGAAACACTACCCAGTGTTTCACCTTGGCGAGCAATGACTTTATCTGTAAGTAAATCTTTTATCTCGTTAGATATGAATTCTTGGTCTTCTTGAGAATGCCTTCTCGAGTGGATGGCTACAGGCCTGTTATTTGGCGCAAGGTTAGTAAAAACTGATGCTGCCGGGACAGATGCCTCCATTACATTGCAAATTTTCAGGGGTTGTTTATCTCCCCCAAACTGGAGTTCCACAGACGAGTGTGTTCTAAGTATATCATGCCAGATAATTACGTCAGCACACAGATTAGCAAGAATGAGTAGACGACGACGAGTGGTCGACGTTGATATTCGTGCTCACCAATTTGAATGTTAGCGAAACATATCCCCTCTACGTATGAAATGTGAGGGGCTATGTTTCGCTAACAATGTTTTTAATTAAATAAAAGCTTGTAATGAAACTAATATTTCAAAAAATGTTTATTATAATTACATAAATATATATTTCACATAACATACTGATTGAAAAGGACAATAATAAAAAGGCAGGCTTCCAAAAATTGGGTCCGCAGCGCCATGTCATCATGTTACAATAACACAAAACATGGTCTGCTAACATAAAGGGGGCGTGGCTTAAAATAAACTTATCGGATAACCTGTTTTGTTGGAAAGTGGGCGCTGCAGACCCGGCTTTACATAAACATTCTATAAATCGACAGCCTAAATCAAATCAGTGTAATTTGTAGGTAAATTACATCTTTTCTTAACTCTCAATACCATGACATCGACGTCCCCTGAGGGAGGCGTCCATTAATTACGTGAGGCGTTCAAAGCCGAATCTCACCTAATCTTACGAGGGACAGTGAGAACGAATGAACGAATTTAATGGATGCCCCCTAAGACCAGAGAATTATTTAATTTAAAGATATTATTAACATTATTTACAAACTACAAATCTATTAAATAAATTAAAAATCTACAAGTAGGTATCAAAAGGTTTATAGGACAAGTTCAGCTGCACGACAATCAGTTCGGATTTTGTTTCGGACAATCAACTGAGAGTGGCATTTTGTTAGCCCATCATAAGCTCCAGCGTCTCCTCCGAAAGTTTGGACGTCCTGTAATAAATAATAGATAGGTATAAAATCTGCTGGGGACCAGAAGTTTGCCCCTAGCCCCGTCCCAAACTAAAATCAGCGGCTACTTACCTAAATTGGTCACGTAGGAGATGAAATATTCATCGGGCAGACTCGACCCAGGGCTAGGACGTAGCGGTAGTTGGACCCTGCATGGGTGAGGCGGTTGGCGTGCTCGGCTGAATCCCCGTCTCCACATTCCACATATCTAGAACAAAACGTATGTATGTATGTTGGTATGTGGGGCACCAAGCAAAATTTAGCCACACTCTACAGCTGGTCGCAACTATGCGCAGATTGCTTTTAAACTTGGCCAAAAAATCAAAAGGGTCAAAACTTAGGTCAAGTTCGTGAATGGGCGGAATTCGTCCATGGGCGGCGGCGGGCCGGTTTTTCGAAAATTGGTTATAACCTTTTTTCCTATGGAAAATTTTGGTACCGTTTAATAAAACATTTTTATCATTCCGAGGAAGAATACGGACCACTTTTAAATTTAAAGTTTTTTGATGCAACCCCTAACTTGGGGACGAAGGTGAAATTACCAAATTTAAAAAAAAAATAATTATATCTCCGAAACGGTACACATTTATACCGTAGGATTTTTTTTTTTTACTCTTCAATTTTAAATTTAACAGTTGTTTTTTATCATGCTAAACTCCTTAGGGGGGATTCAAACAAGGGGTTGAAAAAAATATGGGTGGAACCTTCTCCGAAATCTACCTCCTTCTGCGGCTTGCCGAAGGGATTTTTGTGTTTGTCAACAATGTTACCTACTACATGTACCGCGGGTGCCCATGATCGTAATTTCGTGATGTAAAGGTCAATGGTGGTAGTGCGAGACCTAGGTTAGATTTTAATAGATATCTTAAGTCATACAAACAGAATAATATCTACAACTAACATTCAAACGTAGGACTACTTATACATAGTACCCCTCCGGGGGAGTGCTACCTACCCCGAATTAGATTCCTGGCTAGGTTAAGTACAAAATATACGTCTTACTAAATTCCTGGTAGCACTTAGTGTGTCATTTTATAAGTACCTGTACTAATATAAGAAACTTTCGTTACAATTCCTACTTAAGAAATAAATAGAAAAATCATAGAGCGACTTACATTGTTAAAAGATGTGGTGAAACTTCAGGCACGGGGCTCACCAATGAGTCTTCGACCTTCACCTTTATGTCGAGTTGCTCTGACGCAGAGCTGGGGGGAGCAGTCGGTTGTGGTGGTGTAGGAGCCAGGTTAGATCTATAGATGGACATTTTAAAATAAAAGTTATACAACCAGAAAAATGTCTAGATGTAATATGTACTAACATACAAATAGACCGCGCGAGTTCCGAGGAATCGGTGGCTTAATTAAATCATCGGTGGTTTTATTTCAAGTAGGTACATAATACCCTCATAGAATGATTTCGTAATTTAGTTCGCGAGGAGTACTTAATTAGGAGTACCTACTAAAATTCAAATCACATTTTGCTCGCTCATTCGACCCCGCCTTATTGACCAGCGGGTCATTAATGTGATTTGAATTTGGAACATAAAGTAGAAATCGCAATAGGAACATTTACGATAGGTAGTAGGTATAAGTACATACTAATTCCATGCATTCACCCACTAAGCATTATACTAAGCATTACAATAAGTTATAGTAACTTTGTGTATCGCATATTTGTAAGTTTCAAATATCATGTCGCAGGAAAATTACAGTTACATTGATCTGATTGTTAGGTTGAAACTTATCAAACGTTATTTAAATAAGTTACTGTGAAATTTCGCACGAAAGTTTACATTTCAACTTTGCAGGAACATCACCTCCAAAACGTATCTAAATGTAAAATTTCAACATTGCTGCAATAATGCAATTGGCATGTTACAAATTCAACTTTGCAGGAACATCACCTCCAAAACGTATCTAAATGTTAATAATCAACATTGCTGCAATATCAGTGCTTAAACTTCACTGCCTAGCATTATACGCAGCTTACAAATGAAAGTTACTGAAATGTTTTTCTGTAACATCGTAACAATGCATCTTATAAGATATATTTTTTTCAACTTCACTACAACATTACGAATTGGTCTCGCCCTTGACATAGCTAATGTTGCTTGTCAGTTATTGAAACGAACACTCCATTTTCCTCTAAATCTAACCTTAGTGATAAGCAAGTTTATGTGAAACCACAGAAGAAATGATCTATCTTTCTTTCACGTTTCTTTTCACGAGGAAGGGAACGAATTTGAGCAAATGAGCGCATGTCAGAATTGCGATCGTTGCCATCAGGCATGCAATATCAGACCTTATGCAGTGGCACAAAACCAATTTTTGCAGTTTTTTATTTTGCCATAACAACTCCTGATGACATAAATAAAATAAAACATACGATGCGAGAAGGATGCGAGTAACGAAATGCAGTCGTGTGTAACGTTTCGTTACTCGATGGCAGTCGATGGCGTACCCGTACTAGAGTCTGGCAAACGAAAGTATAGACTGAAAAACGCGCGGCAAATTTAAAAAATCAGCCTGTGTCCAATAAGAATTTCACTAAAAAATAAATTAAGTATTCAAAAATCGAACTGGTCAAATAGAAATAGAACACAAATTAAAAAGAGGCGGGAATACTGAAAATTGCTTTGCTTTGTTTTTTGAAATCGAATGACGTTAGATCGAATAACACTTGCCCGAAAACGTTAACTCGTTAGTACCTACTTAATTAAAATCGATAAATTATGAGCTCGACAGATCACTACTTAGATGCATCAAAATCTTGAATAACTATAAGCACGGATCATCGGCAGCGCGAGGGTTCATAATTCACTATTCGAGGCATCAAAACCTCGAAACATAATTTCTCGACCGACCATCTTAATCGATTTACCACACCCGTAAGAAGTAAATAAACTAAAGTATATAACTTGTAATAAAAATTATATATTAGGTACTTAGGTTACCTTCCTACATAAATACAAACCCACCTACCTATTTTTGTTACCGAATATCTTAATCGTGAGCTATACAGGGTAGTAAGGAGCAAGAACGCCGGTTTCGGTTATGCGTGAGATGATATAAGAAACCCTTTTTGTTACACTTCACTGGTGCCAATATGTTTCGAGGACATTTTAAGGACCCCTTTTCCGAGATTTATGTTTATAAATCAAGTTATTTTTAGAGAAATCACCATATTTCAATACCATTATTATTGTAAGTAAGTACCTACATACGTTAAACAAATGAATAAATGACTTACAGCCGGTTTCTGAATTGAGCATTAAAGTAGAACTCAGTTGAGTTTTGCTCAAGTAGTTGATGAGTACTTAAGATTCCTGCGTTTCATTCGTCATAATCCGATTTTCTCAAACCGCTTTTAGTTGAGTTTTCTCTAACTATACTTAGACGTTCCATTATTACAAGAAAATAAACCGGTATCTAACAGTAAAGTGATTTGGTTTCAAAATTTGCATATATAAATTGTGAAATTCATTCTAGAAGTTAGATACTATTATGTTACATCAGATTGAGAATCAATTTTATAAGTTTATGGTCGATTTACTGTTATTGTGAATAAATATTAAAATGCGTTTGTGAAGAACGAAACGTATTTTGTCATTACTCAATAAGTCAATCGTTTGTAGGTTTTAAGTTCCGTTGTATTCTACCAGATGGTAAATGTTGTTTTATTTTATAACAACAAACAAACAAATTAAGATTCCTTTGTGAATCTAAACCGATCTTTAAATTGCACATCATCGAGTTACAAAAAAATTTGGACGATTTCATGCCACTCTTCGTCTCCGTGGTTGTCGTATTTGAGGCTCCGGCTCCTCCATCGATAATAATGAGATATCGACATGTTTTTGGCCACAATAACTCAATATATTTAGCAATAAGCAGGCTGAGTAAGATTTAAGTACGCAGATTCGGCTACTCAACTGTCAAACGTTTAAGTTTGTATTGAGCGGGATTTGAGTACTGTCAATCGTGTTCAGAAACGCAAATTTCGAAATAAGCACTAGTTGATGTTCTAAACTGTCAAATTTGAGAATTCTCAAAGTCGAATTGCTCAAATTAAACTTAAACTTAATTCAAAAACAAATATATTTTTAAGTCATACTTATAATGTCGTGCCTAAGACGTTGTCAACGTTAAATTCTCGATTCAGAAACCAGCCGTTACAATTTAAACTAAGCTCAAAAAATGCACACAATATGTTTATGAAACCGGATTCACTTTATTGTTCGTAGCGCTGTGTCTTGGTTTTTTATTTGGTCTGAGCATTTCATTTAGTAATCGGGTTTGACAGGAATATTATTGGATAAATTTATAATATGGCATTTATTTTATTTAAATAAAATAAAAACGTGAAAAACAGCTAGCGCGCACCGCGCCAGTGTCCAGCCGAACTTCAAAATAAAGAAAGAAAAGGGGCACTTACAGACGCATCATATCAAATACTTCTATTTAGTTTATTTAGTTAAAGCGCAAGATCTCACTGATTCACAGCATTTTAATCGATTGATGAACTTTCCCAGAATCCTCAATTTTGGCAATCTTGATATTTATATAAAAAATTACAATAAATAAATTAAGTAAGTACTTAAAATAGTCAGCTTAGCGCGTTACCCAGTAAATAAAACACGTGCATAGAGCGACTACTTCTGATCTGATGATTGATTGAGTCGCTCTTTAAAAAGATACTGGGAGCCTAAAATGGCCGCTTTCGCAGAATCTTATTAGGAAAATGATAAATGAATTCTATTACAATTGACCATTCATAATATAAACCGTGTCTGTGACCATTAATCGTCATTATTCTTCTTCTATATGCTTGGTCCTTCAATGATGATGATGTCCCATATTGTTGATCTCTTGGTATTTGTTTATACAAGGTGTACACCGACCCTACAACATGTCGTCAACCAAGAATTCTGTACATCAAACTAAGTAACCCTATGCAAAAAGTTGCTGGAAAAGCATTGATTCGTGATTCTATTATACTAATATGATTCTGCTAAAGCGGCCATTATAGGTGCCCTGGTAGCTGAATAGCTTAATTCAAGTAGGTACCTAAGGCTGCAAGTTGCTTATTTGGGAAAAAGCTCATCAGACGATGATGGTACTTAATTGGTACGTATACAAAATTATACCTAATACTATGCTTTCGATTTAAGAAAGAATGATTACTAACCTTAGTCTCTGATCCTCAGATAAGAACAAGAAGATACACGAACTCGATCACTCACGGGATCACCAGTAAGGAAGAGGGCGGAGGTCGGAATGCGGGAACAAAGGAACTCCGTGACGGTTTGCAGTACGCGGGGTAACGATCGATAGATACGCAGATGAGTGAATAATTGCCTGACCGACAGCGACATCTGGCGGTGCTTAGGGCCAATGCGTGATAAGCCCACGAAGTTCAAAATTCACTTTAAAATTTACTGACGCTATCTTTCTTATAAGTAAAAGCATAGCGGATGGCATCAACTTACTTGGAAAAATCGTGCAAACAATCACAAATTCAGGCTTTAGAAGAAATCTGGTCCGGAGGACACGGTGGAGCACACTGTGGAGGTGTGCCCCGCTTGGGTGGAGCACCGCCGTGTCCTCGAGGTGGCGATCGGCGGCGGCGACCTCTCGCTTCCGGCCCTGGTCCAAGCCATGGTCAGGAGCGAGACGGAATGGGACGCCGTCACCTCCTTCTGCGAAGCAGTCATGCTAACGAAGGAGGTGGCGGAACGTGAGAGGGAGAGATCCTCACGTCCCGGCCGCCGCCTGAGACGCCCCGGGCGTCGGGGGCCACGTGATGGCTTCCGGCCACCGTAGGCGCGGGCCTGTGGACGGGGAGCTATGGGCTAGCTCGCCGTCCGTACGTCTCATGACGACAGGCCGTGTCGACGGCGCGTTCGTGTTCCACGCGCGCCTCAAAGAGAGTCAGCAATAGGGAAGGAGCCGCAAGGGCCGAAGCCTGCCGGGGCTGCGGGACTATTTGAAAGAGATACCGTGGCCCCGGAACACAAAGGCGATGAAGGAACATGGATGGGTTTTAGTCAGTAAAAGTCTGACACTCCCTCCTGCTCCGCCTAGAGCGGGAGAAGTCACTTAATTTTGATGATTTCTTGAACCTAAAAAAAAGTCAGTTGCCTGAAAGTATGGGGAATATAATTATAAGGTGTAAACCGTAGACAGAGAATGCTATAGACACTTGCAAAGCGTGTCACAGAAAGAGACAAAACATAAAAATGAAAATGGTTTAAATGGTATAAATACTAAGTCTAAATTGTTCACAACAAAATATAACATAAATTATTTAACTTTTATGCACATATAACTGTATTTTTCATTTATTATTCATTTATTTCATTATATTTATTCAAACTTTGTTTAGCACAGTAGTGTGCTTACTTTGAAAAACATGGCACGTGGAGTGAAACAAAAAATCTCATCGTTCTGTTTCATTTCTTTACACGATATCGGAATAAGACGCTTTTTCTTGTTTGAATGCGACCAAAGATATCAATTAGTCTATGGCATTCTCTGTCTACGGTGTAAACAGATCCTTCACAAAGTCGTCAACCAAGCATTGTGTACATCAAACGAGTACCTATAATGCACGTCATTGTAATGCACATACCAGCAATGCACGACACTGGATTGCACAACACGGGAGTGTACGCCACTGAAAAAGGAACCATCACAAAGTCGCCAATTGCTGGGCTGTACCTTGCTTGTCCGACCCAACAATGCACAGCATGATGAATGGCGACATCACGTGATTGGCCGAATGGTTGGCCAATCAGGTGACTCGGAATTTTGTGTTTTGAATTCCAATGACCTACATTATTATGTCGCGCATTCTCGGCCTGTACCAAGAGTGTCCGGCTTGATACTGTACAGCACATCAAATGGAATCAAAACAAACAGTGACGTCACATTAAAAAAAGTAAAAAGCCATGTGACACTAGGGACGGGTGATAGCAAGGAAATTATACACTAACTGGAAGGAGTACGAACAAAATGCTAAAAAATATAAAATAAAAACTATTAAAAACCTTAGAGTTTAAATTTGTACAATGGATTCAATATAAAAGAAAAAAAACAAAACGTTCCGAGCGAGAAACCGAAGGTGGATGGTGTCTCTGTCTTGCCTTGTCACCGATGTAAATAATGTGGCCGATACATTTTAGCTTTGAAGTCATTTAAGTACTTTTATTGTTTAAAAGTGAAATAATCCGCTTTATATATGGTAAAATTGTGTTGTGTGAAGGGTTAATTACGACTAGGGTTACTAAATATATAATACTAGGGGTAATAAATTAAGTAAGTAAGTTTGAAATTTCGAACATCGTTGTCGTACATAGTATTCAAAAGTGTATAATATAAATTAGAAACATCGGACATCGCACATGTTTCAGTAGTACCTACTTTGCTTTTTAAATACAAATATTGAAAAGAAAAGAGTCCACCGCACCACGTGAAAATGAATGGTTTCGGAATATAAAATAAGCTACTAAAACATTATAGGTAAACAGTCATAGAATGAATATGCGATTTTCTACGTCTGAAAAAATATATAATATTAACGGAGTCCTCGAATCCCCGAATACAAAAGTCGTCTGGATAGACAGGTTGCAAAATGGATAATTTGCAACTGGACGGTACAGACATACATTTATAATAACATAAAAAGTTAATGACATCCACTCTTGAATCTATTTCGCCTAGAATGCTATTGAGTTGCAGGACATCATCATTAAATAATAAAATAACAGCTACTCTGTAAGTGTCTCCAGAGTTAGTATGATTATTGGACACCCTATTAGAAAGAGACAACATCCACTCTTGAAGCTTTCTCGCTCGGAACGTTTTTGGCTTGGCCGTCCTCATTCCAGTTAGTATATAAGTTTCTTGGGTGATACACAATTTGATTGATTCATGATTGATTTTGTTTCATTTGTTGACGTATGGTTGACGTTCAATCAAATATAGTAATCTGTGAATTATTCGTGTACCAGTTATGTTTGGTAAAAACTTTAAAAACGCAGTTTGGGTTTTCTTGTTGAGTTCTGGTTGTACGGCGCCAGTCAGTAGGCAGCGCTAGCGCGCTGTTAAAATGGCGGGAAAACAACAGTGTGCATTCACAGATTGAGTTTATTTAAAATAAAACAGTTTATTCGGTAATTTAAAAACTTGGCTGCATGCTCTAGCGTCTTTGCCAACATTTTCACGCCACGGCAGAAAATAATCCTCGCGCCATTTTTCTCAAATTTTCTTCTTTACTTGTATTCTGAATATCTAAAAATGATAACTTTCAATAATGAAGATGAGCAATATATTACTTCTATTGAAATTTCAGCAGTATTTTAATAAAACTCGCGTTAGATTTCTGTTCACGATATAATTTATTATACGCACAAACTACATGACGTTTGCATAAAAACCATAAAGAAGACAAGAGAGCCAACCAGTGTCTATGATCAATCTTATAAGTTTATATATATCCAACACTCGAACACTTGAACTTATAAGATATACATAACAATTCACTACATATTTCTTTCACTTCTTTTACTTTTAACTAAAACAGAAAACAAACATTCTTTTATTTAAACTTAAAGGTACACATCAAACATTTCTCATCATCTTATCTGTAATTGAATTAAATTTAATTACAGGCAAAGCTTTAGTCAGGAAATCAGCCAACTGATTTGAACTCTCAACATACTTAATATCAACAATTTTGTTTGCAACATTCTCTCTGATAAAATTATATTTTATGTCTATGTGCTTACTTCTTCTATGGAACACAGGGTTGTTAATCAATTTAATTGCACTCTGATTATCAACATTTAAAGTAATTGAGCCTTGTGGCTCCCCAATGTCACACAGAAATTGCCTAAGCCATAAAATTTCTTTAGTAGCTTCACTAGCAGCCATATACTCAGACTCAGTTGTGGACAATGCCACAGTATTTTGTTTACGGCTAGACCAAGTAACAGGACCTCCATTCATTAAAAATATATAACCTGTATTAGATTTCCTAGTGTCCAAATCACCTGCAAAGTCAGAATCTGAGTAGCCAACTAATTCAACATTACCTTTATAGACAATAGACATAATTATCTTTAGATTTAATTAAATACCGTAAAACTCTTTTCACAGCTGTAACATGTGGAACACCAGGATCATTGACATACCTGCTAAGAACATTCACAGCATATGTTATGTCAGGTCTAGATACAGATGACAAGAATAACAATGCTCCCACTGCTTGTCTAAATGGGAAATTAATAGGCACATTATTTGTATTCTTAGATAAATGTACATTTACATCAACAGGAGTACTACTACTTTTAGCATCTGACAAATTAAATTTATTTATTATTGACTTAATATACTGTTTTTGACTTATCCTTATACAATCTTTTTCTCTATCTATTTCCATACCGATAAATGAATTACAGTTAATAATCTTAATTTCAAACTTTTGTTTAAGATCATTTAGGATATCAGACAAAACAACTTTACTTTTGGCCAATAGTAATCCATCATCAACATAAAGAATTAATATTACTTTGACATCTTTAAAATATCCTACAAATACACAATTATCAGATGGACATGGTTTAAAACCATACGTAGTTAGAAATGAACAAAACTTCTCATTCCAACATCTCGAAGATTGTTTAAGACCGTATATAGATTTAATTAACTTACATACTTTTGAAGACCGAGTTTCCAATCCCTCTGGTACCTCCATATATATTTCCTCGGAGAGCTCACCATACAAGAAGGCCGTCTTCACATCAAATTGCTCGATCTGTAGTTCGTCTCTCGCAGCAATGCTAAGCAGCACCCTAATGGAATCGTACCTGCTAGTGGGAGAAAAAGTCTCATTATAGTCCAAGCCCTTGACTTGTGTGAATCCTCGTGCACACAGTCGTGCTTTGTATCGTACAATTTCTCCATCTTTATTCTTCTTTATGGTAAACACCCATTTACAAGTAACAGGCTTCTTCTCAGTTCGATCAGTCAGTATCCAAGTTTGATTTTCTTCATGTGACTGAAGCTCATCAGCCACAGCTTTCTTCCATAGATGAGAATTTGGACTATTCATTGCTTCTTCATAAGTGTTGGGTATTTCAAACTCAATAAAATTTGCTTCTTCATTTATATTCCTTCTAGGTCTCAGTATAATATGTCTTTCATTATCTTCAGAAATTCTTCGTGAAGGCTGGTACGTCACATCATTGGTCGCATCATCATTTGGAACCTCTTGTGTTTCTACACTTTCAAAACTAGATTCAGAAAGATTTTGGTCGTCTTCTGGTGAAACTTGTATTTCTTCACTATGTTCTTGTTCATCGGTGATAGAAATTGAAGTAGAGTTTTTTCTCAGTACTGGTATGTTGTTCTCATTAAAGTGTACATTTCTACTTATTGTTATCTTCCCACTTTCAATATCAAACATTCTATAATTTTCATTTTCGTATCCTACTAATATTAGTTTTACACTCTTTTTATCTAGTTTTCTTCTTCTTTCATCAGGTATATGAACATAACCTTCTGAACCAAAAACTCTTATGTGTTGTAGGGCTGGCTTCTGTCCATCCCACAGCTCATATGGGGATACATCCTTTGTCTGGGTAGAAGAACTTCGATTTAATAAATAAACAGCACAGTTTACTGCTTCCGCCCAGAGATTCAATGAGATATCACGAGAGTACAACATAGATCTTGCACTCTCCATGATTGTACGCATTTCTCTCTCCACCCTACCGTTTTGTTCAGGCGTGTAAGGTGCTGTGCGTTCATGAACTATTCCTTCACTATCCAAATAAGATTTAAGTTCATTGTTAATGTACTCACCTCCGTTGTCTGTATGCAATATACGAGTGCCATGACCAAACTTATTTTTTACTATTGCATTGTATTTCTTAAAGCAATCCAGGACATCACTTTTGTGCTTAATTATAAACACATGTCTATAGCTGGTGGCACCATCTTTAAATAAGACAAAATATCTTGCTCCAGATACAGATGTATGTTCTACAGGTCCACACACATCACTGTAGGTGGTCAAGGTCAAATCTTGTAGAGGAAGAAGTGAACCTGGTGATTTACACCAGGTTCACTTCTTCCTCTACAAGATTTATGAAATGGCAAGCGGCTACGTTTGCCATATTGACAAGCCTCACAAACAAAATTAATGTCATCTGTCAACTTTACTGGAATCGCACCATTTTTACTCATATTTTGCACTTCCTTCAAGTTTAAATGTCCCAAACGTTCATGCCAGGTTTTCAAACTTGACTGTGCCAAATTACAAACTATTTGCACTGGGTTTTAATATTGACTTCGTATAGATTGTTCTGTTTCAATGTTGCAGTCATAACAACTATATTATCTTTCAATATTAAGGCCTCATTGTACTTCTTAATTATAACATAGCCTTTTCTTGTTACCATGCCTTCTGAGAACAAATTTCTGCGTAGCTCTGGTACATAAAGTACATCTTCTAGGATACTTTGCTCCCACTTGCCATTCACACATCTATTAATTAATATATTTCCACGGCCTTGTACCACTAGTTCCTTCTTATTTCCCAATTTCACAGTTGTACCATCACTATTCTGGCCATATTCTAATAACGCACAGAAATAATCGCGCCTGTGTGACATGTGTGCAGATGCACCACTGTCAAGAATCCATGTATCTATATCAGCTTCAGACTGTAAACATTGCTCGGCACTGAATGCAAGCATCTTTTGCTCTTGAGATTTCCTCTCAGTCTTTGGGGCTCGACAGTCTCTTGCAAAATGCCCTCTCTTGTTACAGTTATAACATATAAATCGAGGCTGATTATATTGGCCAGATTGAGAACTTTGAAATTTTCTTTGTTGTTTAGATTCCTTCATGGCTACTAAAGCACTCTCAGATTCCTCTTCATTTGTCAAGCTCGCTTCCTCATCTAATAATCTTGCTGTTAAGTTCTGAATTGTTTGCGAACGTGGATCTAATGACAGCCATGCCTGACGCAGAGAGCGATACTTTGAAGGTAGTGTACTTAATATTTTTGTCATAATTGCTGTATGACTTACTTCTTCGCCAGTCTCTTTTAATTGTTTGGCTAAGTTCTCAACTTTGGATATATGCATTGCAATACTATCTGTTGATGACATCTTATATTGATAGAATTTCTCATGCACCATCATTTTGTTCAGTTCCGATTTTTGTTCGTAAATTGATTCTAATTTGGTCATGACTTCTTTAGCAGTCTCGCAGTTTTCTATAAGAGATATTTGATTCAAATCCATGGACGACGTTAAAATGAACATGGCCATACCATCATCTTTATCCCACTGCACTTGCGAACTGGTTTCCACGGGTCTTGCTTTTTCTATGTTCAATCCCTTTGCTCTTAATGCACAATTGACTTGGAATTTCCATTGTCGAAAATCCTTGCCGTTAAATTTCTCCATTTTCATCGCGTTCGTGACCTCCATTACTTTTACACCGTAAGTAATCCTGCTCTTAACTCGAATATTTATTGAAATATTTACTTATCATGTGCCTGGGCCCATAACCTATTGAAATTTCAGCAGTATTTTAATAAAACTCGCGTTAGATTTCTGTTCACGATATAATTTATTATACGCACAAACTACATGACGTTTGCATAAAAACCATAAAGAAGACAAGAGAGCCAACCAGTGTCTATGATCAATCTTATAAGTTTATATATATCCAACAACTTCAACTCCACCGGATATACTAACAGAAGCGCGAACCGCATGCGACAGCTTGCTGCCGTCAATATCCAAGGACAGATACATAACCACGTATGAAAAATGTTTATTTTTTCTGTTTCCTCGCAAATGTGTTAAAAAACGTCGTACGATATACATGCGTATTGGTTATAACATGCGAGGCGGAATTTCAGCCCGAGCCGATGGCGAGGGCGTAATTGAGCCGAGCATCTTAACGCACTAATATCGTAATGTACTTAATAAAAAAAATCGTGAATGGTAGGTACTAAGGCGGTGCCTTCCTCCTTTTACGGGCTTAGGACCGTCACATTTGCATGCTATTCTCTGGGGTGCAGAAACATTTCACATAAAAAAAAGTAATACATACCTACATGGTATTTGTATAACATTTGCAGCGGAGTATGAAAATTTAAGGTTCAGTACTTGCTTGGTACCTGGTGGTCTTGCCACAGATCGTACTTACTAAATTATTACACATTATTGAGTATTTATGTTTTATCATTAATAAATTATTACCAATAAACAACTTTTTATACTCTGCCACAAATTTGTACATATTCCATTATTATTTTAATACGTGAAGTGTTTGTGCCTCAGAATATAACATATATTTACACAATAATGCGGCGTAGTAGGTAAAATAATATTATGCCTACAAACAATAAAAAGCACACTGATCATACATACGCATGCACTGGTTTCCCTACTACATAAATGATGGCATGCAATATTTATTCTTCCCTAACTCTATCTTACTATTCAACTAAAAAAGAAACAAAAACCTGTCCCGGTAATGACGCAAACAAGGTCTTAACAATTAACATGAAACGTGAACGCGCCTAATAAATTTGGAAAAAAATATTTACATGAAAATACGCAAGGTTCTAACTATTGGAGTTCAGCAAAATGATAAGTATGCTCGTTAAATTCCAGCTGTTGTGCCTACTGTAATGCATCTAAACAATCTGTACAAATTAAATGACCACACGGAATTAACGCGGTATTTGGGGCAGACTCCCAACAAATGCGACATTATGCTATAACGGCAGGTTCAGCAGCAGGCTCTACAAGCGGGGGTGGGGGAACCAAAGGCTCTACAGGCGGGGGTGGGGGAAGCAAAGGCTCTACAGGCGGGGGGTCGGGGAACCAAAGGCTCTACAGGCGGGGGTGGGGGAACCAAAGGCTCTACAGGCGGGGGTGGGGGAAACAAAGGCTCTACAGGCGGCGGTGGGGGAACCAAAAGCTCTACAGGCGGGGCTGCTGGGGCGAAAAGATGGTCTTCGCCCAGGATGACTTCAACAGCCACTTCGGGTACATCCTCTGCAGCCACAACCTCTAAGTTTACGTCTAATAGTTGGGACGTTGCCGTCAAAAATTGACGCAAAGAAATCAGACCCCTATCAAGGGATCTGTTGTTCCCATTTAAAATGTTGTTGTTGACGTAAGACCTTTCGCGGTTACGTCTTACCAGTCGACCTAAGCGCTGAGCCTCGAATCGTGCCGCAGTCACTGCCATCTTCTGCTGAATGATCTCTAAACAGACAAAACTTGGTCAATACCTATCATGAAATATAAGATAATTCACGAAAATTCACGAAAAAAAATTGAAAGTGGACACTGTTATTTAATATCAAAAATAATCAAGGTACCAGAGAGAGACTGATAGGTATGCAAAACAATACACATTTAACAGACATCTTTGTTCATCAGTCAAATTTTAATATTTTGTTCAAAGCAAAAATACAACCCACGACTTTTTGGAGCCCAAGGTGTTGAAAAATGAAGGTTGGCAACACTTATAATAGTTGATGTTAAGTTTTAAAAATTGGCAACTCTCTCTCTTGTACTAAACTTATAGCGTAATGGCTGTCTCCATAATTTTCTATAATACAAATTCATTTCTGCAAGCGTAACTCTGTTTATTATTGAAACCCAAAGTCCTAATAGGTTATGGGCCCAGCCCCTGTATCCTATTTAGGTGAAGATATTGGCTTGTGAACGTCTTGGTCGGGTTTCGACAAGTCGACAAGAAGCGTCGCGTGGTTCGTAGAGCAATATCGGGAGAGAAATATGGAGCAACATGGAGTTATTAAACTTGAGGGAGCAAAGAATTGGAGCGTCTGGCGATTCCAGATGGCGATCATTCTCCGGGACCTAAGATTGTACGACATAGTTACGGGGACGGAGGTTAAGTCCAGTGACGAAGATGGCGGCAAAGAATCGAAGACGGTAGACAAAGATATAAGGGCAATGAGCGTTATCGTGACAAAGTTGTCTGAAACAGTTTTACCGCATGTAATAACGTGTCTGACTGCTCGAGCTGTATGGGAAAGGCTGCATAGTATATACGAACAAAGTGGCGAAGTATCAATAATGATGTGTCAACAAAGATTCTTCCAGTTAAAATTTGAAGACAATATGTGTGTTGCTGATTTTATTAGCAAAATACAGGAACAGCAACAAACTTTGCATCGTTTAGGAGAAAACCTAAGTAATAAAATGGTAATCTCCAAAATACTTATGTCGTTGCCGGAAAAATTCAGCCATTTTGTAAGTGCTTGGGAGTCGTGTGCTGAAGATAAACAAACAATAGATAACTTGACAGCACGTCTCTTGTTAGAAGAAGAAAGGTTGAAGAACAAAACTAATAAGGTTGAAGAAAGTATAGCGTTGGTTTCACAAGATCAACAAGGTTTAGAAACAAAGGTAATATGAAGTGCTTTTTATGTCACAAGCGCGGACATCTGAAGAAAGACTGTAGACTGAAAAATGTATGCTTCAACTGCAATAAGCCAGGTCATTTTAAAGAGCAGTGTAAATTTAAAACAAATGGACAAAAAAGTGACAAGAGCAGCATAAAGTACAGCAGTAAACAAGGAAATGCATTCATCACTACTGCTTTGGCTGGTGTAGAAGATAGACTGTGTGAAAAGTGGTTAGTGGATAGCGGGGCCAGCCAGCATATGACATATAAAAAACATTTATATAGTGAATATGAAGAATTATCTGAACCCAAGTCTGTGATAATAGGTGACGGACGAAAATTAAATGGTATTGGTATTGGAAAAATTTGTGTACAAGCCTTTGATGGTAAACATTATGTTTGTAGTTCGTTTAATAATGTCTTATATGTTCCCGAGTTAAAGATGAACCTGTTCTCAGTAGGAAGTGCAGTAACGGCTTTGAAATTAAAATAACTAATAATGAATGTTTGTTTACAAAGGGAGACGCTGTATGTGTGATTGCTAGAAAGGATTTATGTACAACTTTTTATGTAATGGACTTGTTAAATGAGTCAAATAATGTTAAGGTTAATGTAGCCAAACTTGAGTTAACTGAATGGCATAATAGGTTAGTACATCAAAATTATAGGGAAGTAAAACGCATTCTAAAAGAAAACAAAATAGATTACAGTGAGTCGTGCATGTGTGGAAGGCAAACAGCATAGGTTACCCTTTGAAAGCAGCAAAAGCACTACAAGCAGGCCAGGTGAATTGGTGCATGCAGATTTGTGTGGGCCTATGGAAGTCTCATCACTTGGAGGTTCAAGGTACTTTCTTCTCTTAAAAAATGATTTTTCTAATTACAGAACAGTTTATTTTCTGGAATATAAGTCAGAAACTGTAGAAAAAGTAAAAGAATTTCTTATGAAGGCAAAAGTGTTGAACAATGTTGTATGTACATTTCGTTCTGATAACGGAACAGAGTTTGTAAACTCACAAATGAAAGCCTTATTAATTGATCATGGGGTGACGCATGAGACAACTGTGCCTTATTGTCCTGAGCAAAATGGTAAAGCAGAAAGGGACATGAGAACTTTAGTTGAAGGAGCAAGAACTATATGCTAAAAGAATGAATAAAGTTTTATGGGCTGAAGCAATTAACACAGTTGTATTTACTCTAAACAGAACTAGTCAAAATAAAGCAGATGGAAAGACACCTTGTGAATCATGGTTAGGTAAAAAGTTTGATATTAAAAATCTACATACATTTGGAAGTGATGTGTATGTACATATACCGAAAGAGAAGAGAAAGAAATTTGATACGAAAGGAGAAAAAGGTATCTTTGTTGGATATGGTGAATGTACAAAAGGTTACAGGATTTATTTTCATGATAGAAATGTAGTTGAAATAATGCGAGATGTGACATTTGTAAAGAAACATGACAGGCCTGAAAGTACAGAAGGAGATGAAGAAGTAATATCTCTAGATATGGATAAAACAATATATAATAAAGATCATGGAGAAGATACATCAGAAACGGACACTGAAGGAAGTATTGAGTTTCAGGACTGTCAGGAAAATGAAAATAAAATTCAAGAAGAGGAACAGGAAGAAGTAAATGAGGAAACGCCTAGAAGCCCAGAAATATCAAGGGCAACACGATCCAGAAAAGTTCCAAACTGGTTAAAAGATTATGAAATTGGTCTAATAAGTATGCATAATGAACCTAGCACTTTTAAGGAAGCTATGGAGTGTGAAGATAGAGATAAATGGATAGAGGCTATGAATAAGGAAATAAATACCTTGAAAGATAATAATACATGGACAGTTGTGACTCAGGTGCCTGAAGGAACAAAAATAATAAATAGTAAATGGGTGTACAGAGTAAAGAAAAATCCTAACCAAGAAATTCAGTACAAGGCTTGCTTAGTTGCTAGGGGATTCGAGCAGACTAATGTAGATGGTGCAGAAGTCTATGCCCCTGTTGCCAGTTTGACTACCTTCCGTACCATGATGGCTGTGGCAGTCAAAAAGAAACTCCTTGTTTATCAGATGGATGTGACAGGAGCCTTTCTATATGGTGAAATTGAAGAACCTGTATACATGAAGCTACCAGATGGGAAAACAGGTAAATTAAATAAGTCCATTTATGGGTTAAAGAAAAGTCCCAAATACTGGAATAAAAAAATTAATGATTTTACGTGTGATGATGGTTTTTTAAAATCGAAAACTGATTCTTGCCTGTATTTAAAATGCTGTGATGATTATTCTATGTATGTTCTTATTTATGTAGATGATTTGCTATATTTCAGTGATAGTGACAGTCAAATAATAAAATTCAAAGAAAAGTTGTGTAAGAATTTTGCTATGAAAGATTTAGGTATTGCATGTAACTATCTAGGTATAAGTATCAAGCAGGATTTAGTAAATGGAAAGACTGTTATAAATCAAAAAGAGTATTTGTTAAAAGTTCTAGAAAAATTTGGAATGTCTGATTGTAAAACATGTAACACACCTATTGATCAAGACTTCAAATTTGAGTTATTAGGAAGGCCAAATTCTGAAAGTAAAGAAATAGAATTTAAGTGTAGACAGATAATTGGAAATTTATTGTA
The DNA here is from genome assembly GCA_963853795.1 of Xestia rhomboidea. Taxonomy (NCBI): domain Eukaryota; kingdom Metazoa; phylum Arthropoda; class Insecta; order Lepidoptera; family Noctuidae; genus Xestia; species Xestia rhomboidea. The sequence goes on along the minus strand of OY970756.1, from coordinate 20,484,529 downwards.
TGCTTCTAATGCAACAAGACCTGATTTATGTGTAGCTGTTGGCTTCCTAAGTAGATATCAGCATTGTAGCAGTGTGTTGTTATTAAAATGTTTACAATGTGTATTAAGATATTTAAAAGGTACAGTTGATCTATCTTTGATATATTGTTACAATATGAATGATAAATTAGAAGGTTATGTTGATGCTGATTGGGGAGGGGATGCAAGAGATAGAAAATCTACTTCCGGTTATGTGTTTAAAGTATTTGATGCTGTAATATCTTGGTGTACTAAAAAACAATTGTGTGTTTCCCTTTCCTCAACTGAAGCAGAATATGTAGCACTATGTTTAGGTGTTGTGGAGTCCAGTTGGTTAAGAAAATTATTAATTGTCTTTGATTATAACTTAGAAGTGATTGTATATGAGGATAACCAAAGTGTAATTAAAATATCAGAAAATAACCATAGTAAGACAAGGCTAAAGCACATAGATGTGAAATATCATTTTATTATTGATAAGATAAACACAGAATGTGTAAAACTGTTCTATGTTAGCAGCACCAACAATCTTGGCGACCTATTTACTAAAGCATTGGGAAAACAGTTGTATGAAAGACATAGAAATAGTATTCTAAAGTAAGTTAGGATTTATTTCCATTAAAAGGTTGTTTATAACTGTTGATTGTTTAGAAGAAAAAGAAGTTATATTTTTTTTTATTGTGAGTAAAATGTTGAGTTAAGAAATAAGTATTTTTGATATTATAAAATAAGTGTTGAGGGGGTGTGTTGAGGAATGAAGGTTGGCAACACTTAAAATAGTTGATGTTTAGTTTTAAAAATTGGCAACTCTCTCTCTTGTACTAAACTTATAGCGTAATGGCTGTCTTCATAATTTTCTATAATACAAATTCATTTCTGCAAGCGTAACTCTATTTATTATTGAAACCCAAAGTCCTAATACAAGGCAACCATTTCAACCATCGAATCAGTCGCAAATACCTTTGAACACTCATGCAATTGTGATTTTTCAAAATGGGAAATATTTCTAATTGGGGAAAAAAATTGGGGTATTGGTAGAGTAAATCTAGCTACGCTACGTACATAAATATATCTGAAACATTCATTTTATCAATCGTAATATTACAACACAAATACGTACAGAAAATACTCCACTTATCATATACATGCCTAAATAAACAATAATATAACAAGATTAAGAAAGTTGATTCATTTGAACATTAAAAGTAAAAGTAAATTAAATATTTAGGAAGAAGAGAAGTTACTTTAGTTAAAAGAAGGGTTTTGTGAAGTGAAGCAAATGACATCTGTCACCGTACCCATGCTATACATTGTCATTGAACTCTTAACATTTTCAGTTCCATAACAATGTACTGCTTTGTGCTGCTGCAAATTTAGGCTGCATCTCATAAACTTACACAATAATGATAGGTATATATTAATATTTAGTTAGATACTCACCTAGCTGCCTCCTCTTCATATATAGCATTCAGTGGTGTTGCTTCTGATGAAGCTCTCCTTTTTAGGGTTTGAAACAGATTGTTCCTGTAAAACCAAATAACATCCATTACATAAATTGGTACCTAATATCATTTATTAAAATATAAAGCATAATTATCTGCTATAGGTTAATGACAGTCTGTCTGTACTCGCCGATACAGATAGGTATGTTAAAAGAAATATAGGTTGCCAGCGTTAGAGAGTCAACTTTGATCCATATCCTACCTGGTTTCTCAGTCTTCTCATAAAGCACACACAGGGCGATATGGATTGATTTGTCCCGGCAACTAGGGTTCCCAGGTCGCCAAACCTAATAGCCGGACAGACCAGCCAGTTTGGCCGGACATTTGGGTAAAAAGGCCGAACACCCTACATTATTGAGGTTTTGTGTCTCAGTATTAATAAGTATGACAAAAAAGTTGTGTATGTAAAAATCAAGCTTTTTTGATTATTATAATTCTCGGAAATAAGTTGGCAAGAGTCGCGCAGAAGTCATTTTTAGGTCTCTTTGATGGTCAAGCGGGACGCGGGGTATGAGGTAGCGCCGGAGCGCGCGATTGTTTGCGTCAGTCGACCCCTGCCTCCCGCAGTGCGGGAGGCAGGGGTCGAACGTAAAAACTTGCCAAGTTATTTGCCGAGAACTTTACCTCCTTATATCTTGTTAAATTGAAATAAAATCGAGTGCCAAACCAGTCTCCTACTAATCAAATAAAGTCATCAGTCGACTCGCCTGCGCTCGGCGCTCGCTCGTTTGCGAAATGTAAAAATCCTAACAAAAGCCGGACAAGCCGGACACCGTTTATTTTGGCTACTATGTCTGGCTTTAACCGGACGCCTGTATCTACGACAAATTTAATTGATTTTACTAACCTGTTTCCTACCCAAGGAGTAGGGTCATGGTCATGTTCTCCTTGTATGGGCCCTGGCTGACCAGCTCGCAGGACCCATGTGACGGGACATCTATTGGTGTGACACCATAAGTAGGTGCTGGGCCCTGATGGCCGAAAGGCAACGAAGAAGTGTCCCCCTCGTTGATACCAGCGCGTAGCGCCACAGAAGCCGGGTATTTCCTCGAAGTCGTCCATACCTAGGTGGGAAAGATGGCACTGAAAAAAAAACAAGACTTAATACACCAGAAGATTAGTTTTTTTCAAATTCACACAAATTATCCAGAACAGTGGCGCGGTGACGCTTTCTTTTTAAAATATTACCGTTTTGCTTTTGACATACCCAGACCATAGACTTTTTTTTTTTTTTTTTTTTGTTAAGGACTCAACGGGAGTGGTTCGAGCTGTTGTTTGAATTTTAATTTTCTGTCTCTGTGTTTCAAGTGGTTTGGTGGATAATAAAGATGTATTACGCAACAAAATACCGGCAAAGAAAGTGTATTACGCAACAAAATAACTAAATAGTGCCCAGGAAATGAAAAATTCAAGTGACAGACGCGTATTCCCTTCGTTTGTGTTTTCCCAAGATATATAGAATACCTACATCTTTATTACTCTGTGCCAAGTTTTTATTTAAAGTTATTAGTTATTTTTTAGGCAATCGGGTTTTTTTAAACTTTTTAATTAGTTTTTTTATTTTACACTTTTTACATAAATATACCATTTTCCGTTACGCAGCAGCCTGTGGATACGACCCACGGGGAACTGGAGCCCAGCACGGTTGGAACGGGACTTTGCCTTTCCCTTCACCTTGCCACCTTTACCGCGAAATCCTCATGTATCCAAATGAACAAGAAATAATTCAAACTTTTATTTATTTACTTTTATACGATTTGTCATTTCGAATTACATTTAAACATTTATGTTGCATATATTTTTGTAATCACCTTTAAAAACCGTTTGTAGCAACCCAGAGACCTACGAGTCGACCAATCAGAGCGTCCCGTGGTCGCGTGCCGCTTCGATACAACGAATGATATCGCTTCCTCTTTTTCCCGCGTGGCGGTTGCAAGCGTGTGACCGATGCGCGCGGCGCGCGGCGTCGCGAGTCCGCTGCTTACGCGCAAGGCACACGTACGTGCTTTTGTCAGCCTCCCGCGCAAGTCGTTACGTGACGCCACGCGCCGATATTGTCCGCGAAATACCTAGATTCCGAACTATTTTACTGTAAAAGTGTAAATTAACGAATAAACTATTGATCATAACTCTAATCAGAGACTTGTTTCCGTTTCCCCTGAAACCTCTTCTCATACGTTCATTTTGATACCCCACTTGATGACACACCAAATCCACGATTTTTATTTGTTTTTTTATTTATTATAATGTAGCCAGTGACACTCGCGCCATCAAGAAGAATCTAACGACATTTATTATATCCCAATCCCTCCAACCGTTGAGGAGTTACGAGGAACAAAGAAACGGACATACATACAGGTCAAACACATAACCCTTCCTCTTGGGCTTCGCCGCAGTCGGGTAAAAAAGGCAAAGCGTCTAATAATTACCTTCACAAGATAGGCTTATCGCGTGCTAGGTATGTTATTGTACTACGCCTATACCGAATTTCATTAGATTCGATCGGATAGTTTTCACAGAATAGTTTTTGTTATAAAAATCGAAATTTCAATTTTTTTGTTAAAAAACCATAACCATACCGTGGGTTTTCGCTGAAGTAGTCTTTGCCAAATGATAAGTCATGATAGTCCATAACAAAAAAAAATTTTGGACCCCTGTAAACGGGCCATCCTGTATAATATACCTACCTTGTTTTATTCGCACTTTCGAATATTGTTATACCATTGATAGGTACTAAGTTTGTAGTTTAAACCTTTCTCAGTTTTGGGGTGGGTCCTGTTCCTGTAATACAGTTTGTCCTAGCTTAGGCTCGCTCCCACAACATTAATATTAAGTGAACTAGCTATAGCTATACCTACCGCTGATTGAACTAAATGTTAGGAGGAGAAATAAATACTTTTAATTATTATTATAATATATTATTTATTATAGTATCGACAGTATTGACATATGGCGTTACTATCGATATTCTGAATAGTTTTCCAGGTAAACTATCGATAATAAAAGTATTGATGGTAGTACAACACTGCAAATTTAGCCAAATGTACAGACCTAGCCACGAAAGAAAAGCGTGGCCAAAATAGGAACTAACATTTTTGTACTGTTTTATGTGTTCGGTAGAGACGAGTGGCGTCCCCCCTTCAGCATCTTCTTTAATGGCACGGACCGTAAATATAGTCGAGTGCAATTAGACAATAAGGTGGAACGAAGTTTATAGTGGTCGGATTTTCATGGGACTTTTTTTTATTGAGTTCCTAGAGGAGTGGAGAAGAAAGCGATTTGCGACTAGAGGTACAAATTATTTCCTGAAAAACAAACAAACACATAAAATACACATACTGATACTGATACTGTTAGCCTGGGTCATCCCACTGCTGGGCAAAGGCCTCTCCCCATGACTTCCAGTTTTTTCTATCCAAGGCTAATGTGGACAACTGGTCGTTGGTTTTATCCAGCTCGTCCCGCCATCTTCTACGACGTCTGCCGCGACGCCTTCTGGCTGTGTCAGGGCTCCCAGAAAGTGGCTATTATAGCCCACAGCTCATTGGGCATACGGCAGACGTAGCCAGTCCAGTTCCACTTCAGCTTAGCGGCTTTTTGAGCAACGTCAGTAATTTGTGTTTAAAAATAAAATAAAATAAAAACAAAACAAAAAGAAAACCCATAAGCTGGCTTCGAACTTAGGACACTAGATTGTAATCCAGCGGTCTGTGCCACTCGACCAAACGGCTTGTTGGACTCAATGGCGAGTATGTAGATCTTATGCTACTTCAACAGGTCGTTCGTGATTGAAGGCATCGTGATTGGTCATTCGGGATCGGGTGCCAAGGCAAACGCAAAAGGCAAAAAAGTGTAACTAAATTTGAATTTCGCGGGCTTAGAATTTTTTATTTTTTCGATTTTACGCGGGGTTTTTTTACATCATCTCATGGTTTGCAAATAAAGCAACATTTTTTTTCCTGAAAACTTTTTCATCCAAGCTACCATTTTGGAAATATAGAGGATTTTGTTTAAACAGCTCTACTCCAACCTACTAAAACTACACTAGTAAAGCGCGCTCCTCATTCGAGCCGCGAACACCTATCAAATTCGCGCCCGTAATTTTGCCACGAAGCCGTCGCGAAAAACATGTCCCTCCACATTTGCAATCGTTCAGTTTTGCACAGAGTACTTTTATAGTTTAGTTTGCGCGCTCGTCGAGAATGGACGCCGAATTATGCCATACAGAATTGCTATACATACATATAAATATGCCTGCTCCAGACTTCTTTTTAGAATCCTTCACCTTTTCCTATAATATAGCTGGACTTAAGATTATCTTTTTTTTTTAAATCAGTTACTTCAATATTCATTATTTCTAGAAGCATCCATACGTCATGTACTTTCATTTTATTTTTATGATCTTTATGTTTAGCATCCCATAAAATGGGTTCGACGGTCATTTTGACGCACCGTCCTCCGTAAACAAATACAAATAAGCACAACCTCACGGCACTGAGTCTCGCGCGTTAGTGAATTCGCGCGCGAGTGTGGAGCGCTTGCGTTCGCGGGAGGTTCGCGGTTAAAAAAACCCTTTGAAGCGGGCGCAAAAACCGACACTGAACGGAGAACACGGAGCGAACAGGCGCGAAGCCCGTGAACGGGCGCGAACTTCCTCCACATTCACGGTTCGCGGCGTTCACGGGTGTTCGCGGCGCGAATTAGGAGCGCTCTTAAAACTAATATGAAAAACATAAATGTTTGTAAACAAAGGTAGGAAAAAAGTAAAACTTTAATACATAGTATGTAAAATAAATAACTACATAAGTAAATGGATAAATGTAAACTAAACTAATTTGATTTGTTAGTTAGTATCTAAAAACTTAAAAAACAGGACGCTCACAAAGGAGACTGTCCACCGAGTACGAGTGGCACAAAGGGCCTTGGACCGGGCCATGCTCGGCATAACTTTTTTGGATCGAGTGCGTAACCGAAATTCGCCGTCGGACGAAAGTCTACGACGTCGGTGACCGGGTGGTGCGCCTCAACTGGACCTGGGCAGGACATCTGGCTAGACGCAAAGATTGCCGATGGATCAAGGCCTTGACCGAGTGGTGGCCAAGGTAAGGCCAAAGAAACCAGGGCCGTCCTAAAGCTCGTTGGGTTGACGATATCGTCAGGGTCGCGGGAAATACCTGGATCCGGGAAGCACAGAACCGGGAAGTGTGGCGGAAGAAAGGGGAGGCCTATACCCAACAGTGGGTGATTCCGGGCTGGTGATGATGATGATGAGGTCCCGTTCCTGTGGGAGTACGGGGTTAAGATATAGCATGTGTTGCTCGCTGCTAATGTAGCTATCCATTATGAAATTTAAAAAAAGAAAGAATCTGTCTAGTAGATTTTAAGTTTATTTGTTACCTATAAAGATACAGATCTTTCCTCGTGTGCGTTACCCCAGCCAGATTTTGTCGAAAATCGTCATCTAAGTGCAATAGATGATTAGAAATACAGCTTCTGTAATTGGTAAGCTGATTTTTAAATTTGGTATGCTGATAGTTTTTTAATTATTATTTAACACCCTTGCTCGTAAAGCTGATGTAATTCCACCGGTTTTAAATATGTACGGGTCATAAAAAACGCGTGTGTTACCAAAGCAAATAGTTAAGTTATAGTCCATACAAATTCCATAACAGCATTATTTGCCATTTCAAATATGGAACTGATCGCCGCCGCACGACTCCAGCTAGTGAGCAGCGCGCTGTTGCTATTCAAATTTCGAACTAATCGCCGCGCGGCGCTAGTCAGTAGGCAGTGCTAGCGCGCTGTTAAAATGGCGGGAAAGCAACAGTGTGCATTAACAGATTGAGTTTATTTAAAAAAAAAAAAAAAAAACAGTTTATTCGGTAATATAAAAACTTGGCTGCATGCTCTAGCGTGACGCTAGAGCATGCAGCCAAGTTTTTATATTACCGAATAAACTGTTTTTTTTTTTATGACGCTAGTAGCGTCATTGCCAACATTTTCACGCAGCCACGTCAGAAAATAATGCTCGCGCCATTTTTCTCAAATTTTCTTTTCTTTGTACTTGTATTGTGAATATCTAAAAATGACAACTTTCAATAATGAAGATGAGCAATACCTATATTACTTCAACTCCACCGGATATACTAACAGAAGCGCGAACCGCATGCGACAGCTTGCTGCCGTCAATATCCAAGGACAGATACATAACCACGTATGAAAAATGTTTTTTTTTTCTGTTTCCTCGCAAATGTGTTAAAAAAACGTCGTACGATATACGTGCGTATTGGTTATAACGCACTAATATCGTAATGTACTATGATATAAACACTTCCGGCTGGAGAAACGTTACCCCAGCCAGATCTTTCGTTTTTTAATGGATATTTTGAAATAAATGTTATGTAAAAAATGAGAAATCAATTTGAAATAAATGGTATAACTTAATTTGTGTTTGTATTTGCTATGGTTGCGAAGATATTTAAAATCTTGCTGGGGTAACGTTTTACACGATGGCTGTATCTCGGAATTGACTATACGGATGATTGTAATATTTGTACATGAGATCGGGCTAATTAGTTATAATTTGGTACGCAACAAACGAATCCACTTTAATGCACCGTTTTGAAGTTATTTGAGTAAATAGAAAATATGCTTTAGTAGGTCCTAGCACTTCCAATAAGCGCTCCAAAGACTAAACTTAAACGTTATTATATAGGTAATTACTGTCTATAAATGTACCGAAGTTTCATTAGTATACTATAAGTAATTAAAAAGTTATGACGATGTTCCGGCCACGGCGCGCAGCTGAGTTATTTAACGACCGATTAACCGAGTTTACTGTAGTAGTGGTAACTGAATCTTATATCAATAATTAGCAATACAGTTCAATTATATACATGTGAAATTTCACGCTTGTACACTAATTAATTAACGAGATAATCGAAAAAAAATGATGAATGCGTGGTAACCCGACCAAATCTAGAATGTTATAAAAAAACGCGGCCGCAGTAGGTTATATTTTTCAATCAAACTAATTATCGATTATCTCGTTAAATAACTCAGCTGCGCGCCGTGGCCGGAACATCGTCATAACTTTTTTATTACTTACTAGCTGTTGCCCGCGGCTTCGCCCGCGTGAAGTTCGGTAACTATCCCACTGGATACTCTAAAGGGATAGTGTCCTACTTGTTAATCCAGGTTATAAACTATCTAGGTGCCAAATTTCATAATCATCACAATTATAATCATCACAATCACCATCATCGTTATCACAATCATCATCATCGTTATCACAATCATCATCGTAATCAAAATTATTATCATCGTAATCATCATCATCATTATCACAATCATCATCATCGTTATCACAATCATCACAATAACCATGTATAAAAGTCGAATCCGCCATCTTCTGGATCTTAGTATAAATGCCATATTCGCAATCAGCACCCAGCTGCTAATCTCGGAATCGACACCCTTATTGATTTTTAGACATTTCAATCCCATCGCACGATATTTCCCCATGTAAACTTTGGACCCCCGTTTCAATCCCATAGGGGGTAAAACTTTGAAAAATCCTTTCTTAGTGCACCCCTAAACCTCATAAGGAACCTATGTGCCAAATTTGGAATATCTAGACTCAGCGGTTTGGGCTGTGCATTGATTTTTAGAATTTGTCACCCTATTTACCCCTCTTAGGGGTTGAATTCTGAAAAAACTTCTACTTTTTGTGTACCTGTGGAGAACGCTGTTGGTTGCACATTTGTAAAACTCTTTGTATTCTATTGTTTGTATTAAATAATGTGTAATTAAACACCTGACCGTTATTTGAAGCTTAAACATATAATGAGATAGGCCTATCTGTTTTCCGCTCGTCTTACCTCTCTGCCTACCCTAGTAGCTCCCTCTCGCTCGCACACCACTCCACCACCGGCGCGGCCGCTCGGCTCGCTCTCGTCATTGGCGTCCTGTTTCCCGCTGCGCACGATCGTGCTCAGGACTCAGTAAATTAATTTTGCATGTCTTTGCAAATTCAAAAATATATCCTGTTCCACGTAAGTGTTTAAAAAGCTTCTTACCAGTTCCTTTTTAAAAAAGAAATAAGTAAATCAAACCATTTAAAATTTTTAATCAAACGGTTACCGTTCGGTACGTTAAGTACGTAGGTTTTTGGTACCCACCTACATATTTTGCTTTAATTATGTTTTGTGTGGTTTTCTATCCTAGATTTTACAGCTCGTGTTAACATGGAAAGTGACGAAAGTGTTTCAAATCCGGGCTCGAGAGCCCCATGTGCTAGTGCTAGTGCTCCCGCTATTAGTGACAATAAAAAACGATCGCGTATTCGTCGTCAGTCGCGAGCTAAGTCTAGTTCGTCGAACAGTAACTCATCTGACTCCTCTAGCAGCTCGAGTTCGTCGTCTTCGGACTCGAGTCCTCGAAAATCCACGACGCGTCACCGCAACAAAAAAAGGGGGGGGCAAACGCCGGCATTGACGACACGATTCCCGGAAATTCCGTAAATTAACACGTCAGGTAGATGACCTCCGAAATAAATAAATTTTTTGCAACAATACTTCTGTGCCCTGTTCCGCGGTACACTTTAATGAGAATTTAGTTGACGGAAATGTTAGTGGCGAACTTTACGAAGATCCGATAGTAGATTCTATCGAGGTTGCCCTTTGCACCTGTTGCTCAGTCAGATTTTACTTTTGAAATTGAGACGAAATTGAAAGAACCTAGTATTCCAAAGACTCCTCAGGAGTTTCTTCAAACATTAAAGGATTTGCAACATTTAGTGAGTGAGTGATTAGTGCGAGGTTCGTTATGCGGAAACCCAAAAACTTTATAATTCTACCCCCGGTTTTATCGACTTGGAGATGAATGAAGAAATTAAAGCGTATGATTCGTTACGCCATCTTGCTCATGCTGACAAGGCCTTCGCTGCCTTATCGTTCTGCATCCTTAAACAGCGCGAAGCTTTACAAATTTCTGTCAGAAGTTTTTTACAGTGGGCGCGAGGTTCGGATTTATCTTACGAGAGTATAAACGAAAAAGTTCACGAGCTATTTTTGCAGGGCGATTTTTTCAAAGTTTCTTCCGATCTTTTGCAATAAACTTGCGGTCACCGTGCGGAGGTTATTCAGATGAGAAGGGATGGAATTACAAACCACGTGCGCGATCCCCTTGTCAAGGCCGTGTTACGTAAGATCCCTCCGTCGTGTCAGCACGTGTTTAATGCGGAGTCACTAGCCACAGCACTAGAGAAGGCAGGTGGTGTCCGAAAAGCCTTCTTGCCTTTACAAAAGCCGGGTAGTTCTGCTTCCGTTTCGCAAACGGGTCAAAGCAAGCCCGCACGACGCCCCTCGCAGGGGCAGGCTTTACGTAACGTACCCTCGCAGGGTACTGCTCATGGATGTTGTGCGCCTACGCATATTTCCCATGCTTACAATCAACCCTCCCAGGGTTACTGTAATGTCCGACCCTCGCAGGGTCATGGCTCTAATCACGACGATAATCGCCCATCATTCTCTGGTGGTTCAAGAGGTTCCTTTCGAGGCAGAGGAGGTCGGCAAGGCTACAGGCAGCAAGACAGCAAGAATAGCCGCAAGCGAGCCGCATCGCCCTCTGAGAATTACAACCGGAACAAAAAACGTAAGTATTGACTATCGATCCCGAACATTCAGAGCGGGTCGCCTGGTTCGTTTCCACCATCGGTGGAAGGAACTGGGTGCCCCGAGTTATCTGTTAAAGATAATAAAAGGGTATCGCATACCCTTTTTACATCGACCGCCACTTGTAGTACCACCGTTGAACGAAAGTCAGTTCAGCACGGTTCCTTCGGATGCAATGACGTCCATAATCACCCAAATGCAACACCAGGGTGTATTAGATGTTGTCAAGGCCTCGCCAAGTTTTGTGTCCACAATATTTCTTGTGCCAAAGGACGACGAGTCGCACCGACCCATCTTCGACCTAGCTGCCTTGAACAATTACGTAATCACCGGCAGGTTCAGATTAATAAATGTTTATCGAGTCCCAGATTTCCTTCAACCAAAAGATTGGATGTGCAAAATAGATCTGTCACAGGCCTATTTTCACCTTCCCGTAGCTCCATCTCACAGACGGTTCCTACGTATCATCTACAGAGGAAAATTAATGGAAATGACGTGCCTCCCGTTCGGTCTGAGCACGGCCCCCAAGGTCTTTGCCTCCCTATCCAATTGGGTAGCTCAGTCACTCAGGGATTCGAATAATCGTCTACTTAGATGATTTTCTGGTAGTACATCAAAACCCACAGATATTACAGAACCATGTCCAAATCACGGTACAGAGGTTGCAGTATCTCGGTTGGTTGGTGAATTTCGACAAGTCCACACTCACTCCATGTCAATGCCTAGTTTACCTGGGTGTTCAGTGGGACACTCTGGTAAACGAAAAGTCTCTTCCAGAGAAAAAGTGCCTGAATCTAACGTCCAAGGTATCGACAGCCCTAGAAGAGAGAGCTCTCGATTTGAAGGCTTTGCAGAGCCTAGTAGGTTTATTAAACTTTGCAAGTTTTTTTTTACCAAGGGGCAGGCTTCACTTTCGAGCACTCCTCTCTTTCCTGAACACAGTCGCCAAGATGCTAGTTGCCAAACAGTTCATGATTCCGGTACATGCCCTGAAAGCGTTAACTTGGTGGTTGCAGAACCACCCTTGTCCTTCTCCGATTCACTTCGCGCCTCCAACGCATTTCCTAGCGACCGATGCCTCAGACCTAGCTTGGGGAGCGCAGCTAGACGACCGTTCGTTCACGGGACCGTGGAACGAACACGAACAACCGATACACTGCAACCAGAAGGAACTTCTAGCATTACTGAAGATATTACAGAACCAGGGCCAGTTTCTGTGTCGTTCTACGGTTCTATGGCAGTGCGACAACAGAACAGCCGTTGTTTTCATTCGCAAGGAAGGCGGCACGAAATCAATAGCTCTCTTGGACTTGACAATCGATATTTTCAAGGTTCTAGATCATTATCAAATTCATCTAAGCGCTCATCACATTCCGGGCAGATTCAACTCCCACGCAGATCATCTGTCTCGCTACCGATCCCCCCCCGAATGGCACCTTTTGCCGGCGTGTACAGACCTGATTTTCAACAGATTCGGGGTTCCGGTTATAGATTTGTTTGCGTCGAAAAATGCGCATGTGGTGGCCAATTATGTGTCTCTGGACCAGAACGACGACCAAGCCCTATTCCACGACGCCTTTTCCTAGACTTGGAATTACCATCTAGCGTGGATATTTCCTCCTCCATATTTGTTCCCCAAGGTACTCACCCATCTCAACCGGGCCAAGGGCCTCTTTCTGTTAGTTGTGCCTCGGTGGGAACGGGTCTTTTGGAGAGCCGATCTCAAATCCAGAGCGCTAGCTGCTCCTTTCACAATCAGGCATCTGAACCGCCATCTAGTAGACGTCTCGACGGGCCTTCCACCTCCCAAAGTACAGGAAATGACCCTAGAAAAATGTCTCATAACCTAAATGATTGGAACCGTTTCCAACTGGACCTACTTTCATCGTCCTGGCGTCCCTCTACACGTAGTACATACAAAGCCGCATGGCATAGATGGCTAGGATGGTGTAAAAAAGAGAAAGCTGATCCATGTCGCCCAACTGGTTCAATTCTAGCAAAATTTTTAGCCGATTTATATTTGAATGAAAACCCATCATACAATACTATACTAGTGCACAAATCAGTGGTGTCTACGCTCTGTAATACCGAAATATCGGGAGTCTTAGTGCTCATGTACTGGTTAAGCATGTTATGAAATCGATTGCATTGAGAAAGCCTGTGCCCCATAAGAAAACTATTTGGGATGTCAATGTTCTCATTTCCTTTTTGTCTTCTTATGAATTTAATGAAAATAACTGTTTTGCTACCGCCAGACACACTGCTATGTTGCTGCTTTTGGTTTCTGGTAGACGTATACATGACCTGACCCTTCTGGCAGTCAATCAAGAGCATTATATTGACAATACTGATCATATCATTCTATGGCCCAGATTTGGCTCTAAAACTGACCGTTCTGATTTCAGGCAATCGGGCTGGAAATTACTAAGAAATGAAAATATTAAAAACCTCGATCCGGTGTTTTGGGTGAAGCATTGTATCAAATTGTTTAATCAAAAACGTAATTCCTTAAATAATTATTCATTATTTGTTAATTTAAGAGGGGATCATAAGCCAGCATCGCGTACTGTGATTGCAGGCTGGGTAAAATCTCTCCTATCAGAGGCTGGTATTGTCGCAGCTCCCGGTAGCGTCCGCTCAGCAGTCGCTTCCAGAAGTTGGGCCGATAACGTCTCAGTTGACGAAATTTTGTCACAAGGAAACTGGAGGTCTGGTGACACATTCCGTCGCTTCTATAGGCGTGAGGTCGTCAAGGCCCCTGTTAGCTCAGGGATGTCAAAGTGTGTGCCCAATTTAATCGAATGTGAAGAAGTTTATTACATTTATTTATTTTTATAAATAATTACAATTTATGTGTTCATAATATAGATGAATAAATTTACTTAGTCTCGCACACTTACAATTTTATTTATATTTTTTCCTAAATAAAAAATTAACTACTGTAACTTTCATGTTACCTTTTGCGCCTTCAGCGTGTGGATGTGCATACCTTCACATTGGCGTCCTCCTCCACCAGGCGATAACAAACAGGTCTCATTATATGTTTAAGCTTCAAATAACGGTCAGGTGTTTAATAACAGCGTTTTACCCTACAATAAAACGCTTATTAAATACCTACCTTATTTGAAGCTTAACTTTTATCCTCTGCCTGGTATAATTCGACACAATGACGAGAGCGAGCCGAGCGGCCGCGCCGGTGGTGGAGTGGTGTGCGAGCGAGAAAGAGCTACTAGGGTAGACAGAGAGGTAAGACGAGCGGAAAACAGATAGCTGCCTATCTCATTATATGTTTAAGCTTCAAATAAGGTAGGTATTTAATAAGCGTTTTATTGTAGGGTAAAACGCTGTTATTGTTGGTTCTTCCGAATAAATAAAATAAAAATAAAATAAAACTTCAAAACGGTGCATTAAAGTGGATTCGTTTGTTGCGTACCAAATTATAACTAATTAGCCAGATCTCATGTACAAATATTACAATCATCCGTATAGTCAATTCCGAGATACAGCCATCGTGTAAAACGTTACCCCAGCAGGATTTTAAATATCTTCGCAACCATAGCAAATACAAACACAAATTAAGTTATACCATTTATTTCAAATTGATTTCTAATTTTTTACATAAGATTTATTTCCAAATATCCACTAAAAAACAAAAGATCTGGCTGGGGTAACGGTACTCCAGCCGGAAGTGTTTTTATCAAATAATTAAAAAACGATCAGCATACCAAATTTAAAAATCAGCTTACCAATTCCAGAAGCTGTATTTCTAATTATCTATTGCACTTAGATGACGATTTTCTACAAGATCTGGCTGGGGTAACGCCACAGAACATATATACTCTAAGGAGGGTAACGCACACTCTTTCCTCTATATAATCTTGGTATGACTGACGTCTGACAATTAGCTAGGAACTTTTATACTAACAGACAGACAGTTACAGAGTAGCTGTTACTTTATTATTAAATGATTGAATAGAATAGAATGCCTCTTTATTATAGTAACCATGACTCAAAAAAAAAAGCTGTTAGTAAAACTTATGACTATGTTAGTAAGCACTGATAGAGCACACAACACAACAAATAATGGTGGATCACTGCTGCGACAACCCATGAGTTATTGCACAACAGCGACCCACATAAACACAGTCCAGGCGACTGGCAATCATGCTTAAGATACTGTTGGTGCTGCCCCACATCCTGCACACCAGGGAAGCGCACCTTTTACGCATTGTTGCGTAAAAACAATCCACATGCGCATCTGCGAACATCCCCGACGCACTACAGAAGCGGGGCAGTCCCACCAGCATCCTAAATTCGTTATAATATTGAACGCGGAGAGCACTGTACGATCTTTGCGCTGCTGTTATTTTATTATTTAATGATGATGACTTGCAACTCAATAGCATTCTAGGCGAGATAGCTTCAAGAGTGGATGTCATTAACTTTTTATGTTAATTTATTACCTATAACTTAAATGTATATCTGAATCCATTTTGCTACCTGTCTATCCAGACGACTTTTGTGTTCGGGGATTCGAGGACTCCGTTAGTATTATATATTTTTTCAGACATGGAAAATCCCATATTCATGCTATGACTGTTTACCTATAATTTTTTAGTAACTTATTTTATATTCCGAAACCATTCATTTTCACTTGCAGCTAGCCAAATGGATTCTTTTGCTGGAGAAGCATGGAAAAATCCTTAAGATCAGCATGGCATGGCACGGCGCGGCGGACTCTTTTCTTTTTAATATTTGTATTTAAAAAGCAAATTAGGTACTACGGACACCATGTGCGATGTCCGATGTTTCTAATTTATAAAATATACTTTTGATTACTATGTACGACAACGATGTTCGAAACTTCGAACTTACTTACTTAATTTATTTGGATATTTCCCGTTTGTCAATTTAAAACATTGGTAACCCTAGTCGTATAAACTACCATAGTTAAAAAACTTCCCTGAAAAACGAAATTCCACATCCAGCATACCCTTACTACTACACCCCTTCACACAACACAATTTTACCATAAATACAATAAAAAGTACTTACATGACTGCAACGCGAAAATGTATCGGCCCAATTGTTTACATCGGTGACAAGGCAAGACAGAGACACCATCCACCAATTTCAGTTTCTCGCTCGGAACGTTTTTTTTCTATTGAATCCATTGTACAAATTGAAACTCTAAGCTCTTGAGATAGTTTTATTTATTTATTAGCATTTTGTTCTTACTCATTCCAGTTAGTATTTAAGTTGCAAAATGGATTATTTGCAACTGGACGGTACAGATATACACTTAAGTTATAGGTAATAAATTAACATAAAAGTTAATGACATCCACTCTTGAAGGTATCTTACCTAGAATGCTATTGATTTGCAGGTCATCATCATTAACATAGACTTTGTTTACATGTTAGGACATTAGCATAGACTTTGTTTACATGTTATGAGATTTTAATGCGCACCCGACTGAGCAATTTTATGACGAACTTTCCGGCTATTGTAGTGAGCTAAGATGTACATGTATTGATACAAAAATGTTAGGATTAAGTTCGAACACACACACATTCCCGAGTGAGGCCCATGGAGGTGGCTCGATCATTGTGTAGTGACTGAGGCGGCTGTGGCCTCCGTCAGGAACGTGTATGTAGTTTATGATGTACTTTGGTCTGACCACCTGTTGTTGTCTTGTTAAATGTGATTTGAATGTGATACTGCCTAAGATATGTGCCAATACTGTATGTTTCAACAAGGTAGTGTGGGGGGAGAGAAGTCAAAACCAGATTCAAGCTTATCAGCGTAAATGTCATGAAAGATTAAGACTAATTGACTTCCCACACGAACTTGGTGAATGCTGTGATAGTACGTGTAACGATCTTAGTCATCGAACTGTCATTGATAAGCTGTATGCCGACATCGTACATGCCTTAAGTGACGCCGCTGTAATGGGTCGAGGAAGCGGCAATAAGCGCTCGAAACGGGTAATAGTTGGCTGGAACAAACATGTGTCCGGGGCTCACAGAGAGGCTAGGCAGAAATATTTGTTGTGGGCGTGGTATAGTAAGCCAACCACTGAGTTACTTTATAACGAAATGTATGAGGCTAGAAGAGTTTTCAAGTCAAAGTTAAAGTGGTGCCAAGACCATGAAGACCAAGTTAAAATGGAGATTCTAGCCTCACACCACGCTAAAAATGATTTTCGTAGTTTCTAGAAGCACACAAATAAGTTAAAAACTAAACCGGGAATCCCTGTGAGCGTCGGTGGCATGAGTGAACCGGACGATATTGCCAATCTTTTTAAAGAGGCGTTCTTTGTGAAGTCGCCTTTAGGACCTTCGCGGTCGATGTCCGATGTTGCGCCCGGTATGGAATTAGGGGTTAAATTGAAATCCCAGGACATAACTAATACTATTGGAAGTATGTCAAGAGGTAAGTCCCCGGGCCAAGACGGGCTCAGTATCGAACACCTCCGATATGCTGGCCCTCACTTAGCTAGGGTACTTGCTATGATGTATAGCTTCTGCATGAGCCGAGCCATACAGGCATGCCGAGGCATACCTGCCTGGCGAGATGATGCGAACAGTGGTTGTGCCAATTGCTAAAAACAAAACTGGTGACCTCGCCGACAGTAGTAACTATCGGCCCATTTCACTAGCTACTGTGATATCGAAGGTTTTTGACAGCATGCTTAATACGCAATTAAGTAAAAGTGTAACCTCGCATGATAACCAGTTCGGATTCAGAGCTGGGTTGTCAACCGAGAGTGCAGTTTTGTGTCTTAAGCATGTTGTCACTTACTAAACAAAGCGCGAGACGCCGATTTACGCCTGCTTCCTGGACCTATCTAGAGCTTTTGATCTGGTTTCCTATGATGTGTTATGGAGTAAATTAGAGCGGGCTGATTTGACATTAGAACTTATTAACATTTTAAAGTTTTGGTATGGAAACCAGATCAACACTGTGCGATGGGCTGGAGCGTTTTCTCGTCCGTACGGGTTGGAGTGTGGGGTGAGGCAGGGGGGGGGTTGAGCTCCTCAACGCTTTTTAACCTTTATGTGAACGGACTGATTGCCGAGCTCAGCAGTACCAGGGTTGGCTGCTACGTAGACGGTATCTGTGTCAATAATATCAGTTATGCTGACGACATGGTGCTGCTGAGTGCGTCAGTCTGTGGCCTGAGAATATTGGTTGCCCAGTGTGAGGCGTACGCCAAAGTACATGGTTTGGCGTATAATTGTAAAAAGCCTGTGGTCATGGTCTTTAAGGCTGGGGGTAAAAGCCCTGACAAAGTGCCTCCTGTACCTAGTGTGTATGGCACACCTTTGCAGAGAGCACGGAATTTTAAATACCTTGGTCATATCTTGACCCCTGACCTTAAAGACGACGATGACGTTGAACGTGAGTGGAGAGCATTGTCGGTTAGAGCGAACATGTTGGCTCGCAGGTTTGCACGATACTCACTTCCAGTCAAGATCACGCTCTTTCGAGCGTACTGTACTTCATTTTACATGTGCAGCCTGTGGGCTAGGTGTACGCAAAGATCGTACAGTGCTCTCCGCGTTCAATATAATAACGCATTTAGGATGCTGGTGGGGCTGCCCCGCTTCTGTAGTGCGTCGGGGATGTTCGCAGATGCGCATGTGGATTGTTTTTACGCAACAATGCGTAAAAGGTGCGCTTCCCTGGTGCGCAGGATGTGGGGCAGCACCAACAGTATCTTAAGCATGATTGCCAGTCGCCTGGACTGTGTTTATGTGGGTCGCTGTTGTGCAATAACTCAAGGGTTGTCGCAGCAGTGATCCACCATTGTGTGCTCTATCAGTGCTTACTAACATAGTCATAAGTTTTACTAAAAGCTTTTGAGTCATGGTTACTATAATAAAGAGGCATTCTATTCTATTCAATCATTAAATAATAAAATAACAGTAGTCTGTAACTGTCTCAAGAGTTAGTATGATTATTGGACACCTTATTAGAAAGAGACAACATTCACTCTCGAAGCTTTCTCGCTCGGAACGTTTTTGGGTTGCCCGTCCTCATTCCAGTTAGTATATAATTTCCTTGGTCAGTAGCTCTCGAGGATGCTGGCAAAAGTCACTGAGTAAAGCTAACAATATTTCCTAATTGTCTATTTTTTTGCAAAATATTTTCTTTAAATGTACAAGCTTTAGTTAAATATGTTGTCAAGTTTTATTTATGTTTGTAATGTATAGAAATGTGTTATTTGGTTTGTATTTTTTTTCTCTTCATTCTTAACATTTTTAAGAATGTCATGATTTTATTTCTATGATTGGTGTGTGTGGCAAGGAAATTATATAATAACTGGAATGAGTACGAAGAAATAGCTAATAAAATTTAAAAAAAACTCTATCTCAAAAGCTTAGAGTCTAAATTTGTACAATGGATTCAATAGAAAAGGAAAGAAAAAAAAACGTTCCGAGCGAGAAACCGACAAAGGTGGATGGTGTCTCTGTCTTGCCTTGTCACCGATGTAAACAATATGGCCGATACATTTTCGCGTTTAAGTGAAATAATCAGCTTTAATTATGGTAAAATTGTGTTGTGTGAAGGGGTGTAGTAGTAAGGGTATGCTGGATGTGGAACTTCGTTTTTCAGGGAAGTTTTTTAACTTTGCTTGTTTATTACGACTAGGGTTACCATGTTTTAAATTGACAAACGGGAAATATCCAAATAAATTAAGTAAGTTAGTTCGAAGTTTCGAACATCGTTGTCGTACATAGTAATTGGAAGGAAAATGAACTTATGGGAGGATGTAAATGATGCGTCCCTTCGATAGCAGCCTCCAGCGCGCCGGTTCACGCGATATTTCCACCAAGTTTCACGAGAGGAAAGAGTTTGAGGATTCACCACACAGCACCAATAGTTTTTCACTTTTAGAATTTTTGGCGGGAGCGCGGGCGCACAGAAATATGTGTCGCCGGTAAGCGAGCGGATTTACGAATGTGAGAGGGCGGGGGGTTGTTCTATTGAACGGAACAGGAAATAGTGGGAGTAGTAAAGGAATCGATTTGGAATGGATGATCCTTCTCGAATGAGTTAATGAGTGATGTGTAGTGTTGCAAGTAAAATATATTAATTATAATAAGTATAGATAAAACAATACGAATGGCGCAGACAACTCTCCCGGCCTAGAGGTTTTCCTCTAAACTAAAACTTTATGAGAACTTAAATTAAATAAATGAATTTAATTAAAAATAGAGTTAAGAAAAATTTTAAGTAATTATTGTGTAGGTAGAGGACAAAGCCGCACTACCGGGCGTATGTAGGAGCCGGAAGCAGTTCTAACCTTCACAGTCCTAACTATATTATCCTTGCCAGGATAAGTCGCATCTATGACACCTAAAGGCTATTAGAGTTCGATCAGTGGATACTGGATACGTATTTGAGGAGTTGATATAGCCAGAAAGTAAATGAAAAATACACCGGGTCCAGTGAAACAGTTTTTACTTATTAAAAACTAATACTCAATGGTCGTCAACAAAGTTAGATGATTATAAAACTATTATTAGATTTAATTACTACAAAAAGATACATGTCGTTCAGCGAGCGAAACAGAGAGAGAGAGCAATACATTATCTGTCATACAGACAGTGACATAACTTATGAGTGCGTTCACAGATCCTAAATATCAACACTTCCCCTTAGGATTTTGAGCGACTCAAACAAAAGAAAAACATTTCACAAGAAATCTTAATTTGAGACTCTACCATATCAATACAATTCATGCTCTACAAGTAACATGCAACTGACTCTACATTTTGTTCAAATTACAAAAGGTTAATGCATGTCTTTGACATAGTAGTAGGTGGATACAGATAATAAAAAACAATTATTACATGAATATAAAAGTAATACCTACGTCTACTTAGGAACCACATTCATTTCATGTGTAAACAATTTGTGTTTACATCCACCTAAGGCTTTTGTTAGTACATCAGCTGTCATTTGATCAGAAGGCAGATATTTAACAATTAAGAAATTCTTCCTAACCAGATCTTTAACATAGTGATAACGAAGATCTATGTGCTTCGTTCTTTTGTGACAATACTCTTTACATTCAAGAAGCTTGTGTGCACTTTGATTGTCATTAAACAATGTAATTGGAATATCTGTAGTGACAATTTCTGATAAAAAGTTTCTAATAAAACAGAGATCTTTACATACATCAGAAATAGACAGATACTCAGCCTCTGTACTGGATAATGCTACACAGCGTTGTTTACGAGATTCCCAACTGATAGTATTGCAACCCAGTTTAACTACAAACCCCGTATAAGACTTACGATCCACAATATCGTTGGCCCAATCCGCATCGGAGAAGGCTGTTATACTTAAATTACTAGACCTATTAAAACATAGACAATAATTTATTGTGCCTCCTAAATATCTCAGGATGCGCTTCAAAGCTAACCAATGAGTCCTGTTAAAATTGTTGCTAAACTGGCTTAGTTGACTACATGCAAAAGCAATATCAGGCCTAGTGCACACAGATAGATACATTAGGCTACCAAGAAGTTCTCTATAGCTATACATATAATCACCAGGGTGTTCACTCTCATTAACTTCTAATTTACAATTAAGTACCATGGGAGTTGACACCGGCTTACATTTATCCATGCCAAATTTAATTAACAACTTACTAATATATTCTGACTGGTCAAGTTTTATAATATGCTTAACCCTATCTCTATATACATTCATACCTAAACAGTTAGTAACTGAACCTAAGTTTTTAATACTAAAATTATTTTCTAGCAAAGGCAATAACTCGTTTTTATCACAGCTATAAAATATGTAGAAATCGTCGACATACAAGGCTATAATTATGAGATCATTACCTTCTTTCTTAATATAAACACAAGGCTCGCATTTACTCTGTTTATAACCATTTTCAGATAGTAGTGTATGAACTTTTGCATTCCATATTCTGCTTGCCTGTTTTAGGCCATAAATTCCTTTTGATAAGAGGCAAACTTTACGGTTATCATTGTTAGAAAAACCTGGAGGTTGTTCCATGTAAATGGTTTCATCCAATTTTCCATTAAGAAATGCAGTTGTCACATCCACATGATCTATGTTTAAATCTAGCTTATTAGCCAAACTAAATAGGATTCTCATAGTGCTGTGTCTAACTACAGGAGAGAAGGTTTCATTGTAATCTATGCCTCTAACTTGTGTGAAACCTCTGGCAACCAAACGAGCCTTAAACCTATCGAACTTGCCTGAGGCATCATGTTTACGTTTATAGACCCACTTACATTTGATGATGTTTGTATTTGGTGGCCTGTTGACTATTTTCCACACATTATTTGCAATGAGCGAATTATATTCGCACTGCATGGCAGATTTCCAATGTTGACTGTCAGCACAGGACATGGCTTCCTCATACGTGTGAGGATCGCCTGGAAGTGCATGGTGTGCCACGAGGGAGAAATCTGTTTCATAATCCTCATACCTCAATGGCAACTTGGAACGAGTAGACCGAACAGGACGAGCAGAAGAGCGCGAAGGCGAAGGCTCTGGGGCGGCAGGTTCTTCCCCTTGAGGTGCCACTAGATGCGGCGTCGTCACCGGCTCAGAGGGTGCGACAGCGATCGGTGAACACGAAGAGCCATCCTTGTTCTCGCTGCCAGTGCAGTAGTACTCATCTGCATCTGAAATCACAGATATATTTGTTTCAGTATCTGATACAATATTTGGATTCACTTCTCTATTGTTACTAGAATTCGGCTGACTACTATTAGTGCTAGAATTCAGTTCAACATTGGTACTAGAATCTAAACTACTTATATTAGAACTTAGTTCATTTTGATGACTAGACTCAGTAATATTATTATTCAATTCATAAAACATAAAATTATTAGAATTATTAACATTGTCAGTCTCATAAAATTTATTTTCTATAAATGCTACATTCCTAGATATAATAACCTTAGCAGGGTTAGCGGGGTCTGCAAGTCTATAGCCCTTAGAGGTCTCGCTATAGCCCACAAATAAATACATTTTGCTTTTAACACCCAGCTTGTTCCTTCTTTGCTCAGGGATCAGTGAATAGGCAATGCAGCCGAATATACGGAGATGGCTAAGATCTGGCCTTGATCTAGTCCATTTCTCCTGTGGAGTAAGGTCAGATAAAGATGAAGTTGGGGACCTATTTTTCAAATAGATGGCAGTCATTACTGCTTCACCCCAAAAACGCTCCCCTAGGCCTGCTCCTCGTAGCATGCATCTCGCTTTTTCTAAGAGAGTCCTATTTAGGCGCTCGGAAACACCATTTCCCTGAGGACAATATGGAATAGTGGTCTGATGGACAATCCCTTCCTTTTTGAAGTAATCAGAAAACTTGCTATTACAATATTCGCCCCCATTATCGGAACGTAGTATTTTAATTGGAAAACCCAATTGTTTTTCTACTTGTGACTTAAAATCAATAAAAGTAGAAAATACCTCATTTTTCCTCTGAAGCACGTAGCCAAAGCTTTTCCTAGTGAAGTCGTCCGTGAAGGTTACCAGATATCTAGCGCCACCCCAACTTGCAACAGGCATGGGGCCGCAGACATCCGAGTGTATGAGTTCCAAAGGTTGGCTTGCTCGGTGAACACTTTTGGTTGGAAACGGCTTAGCTGCCATTTTCCCTTCCATGCATGGTATGCAGTTTTGCAACTCTTGTTTGTGATTGAACTGAAACAACACACCATCAGCCACACCATTCCTTAACGCTAGCATACCTTGAACTCCAAGATGGCCTAGCCTCCTGTGCCAGACATCAATCGGCACCTCAGCTATGTTAGCACTCTGTGCCTCCTGCTTAGGCAGGAGCGCCGAAGAATGCGCCACCAAACCACACGTAGACGCTGTACTTGGAACATGGGCCTTACCAGGTAATTTGTAGATGCCATTCCTATTATAAGCTTTACAAATTGAATTGCCAGAGATAACACAATTTTCATAGATATGACAACCCTTTTTGTTGAATGTTACAGTATAACCTTTCTCACATAATCTACTGACACTCAGCAAGTTAATTGATAATTCAGGGACAAAAGATACATTATGTATACTTCTTACCAGATCATCAGTCTCCCATAATATTTCACCAGATCCTAATGATAATATTTGTTCATTGTTTGCAATTTTAATTTCACTCTTACAGTCCTTAAAATTTGAAAGCCAACTTCTGTTGTTACACATGTGCGTCGAGCAGCCCGAATCTACCACCCATTCCTGACTCTTGACAAAGAAAGCAGAAGCCACAAAGCTCTTCTCACCATCATCTTCTTTGTTCTTCTTATCACGTCTTAGTTTGAAGCATTTCGCTTTCAGGTGACCTTTCTTCTTACAGTAAGTGCAGGTTTTGTTTTGTTGTCTCGACACGAAGGCTGTCGTTGAAGCATCTGGCTCGGACTTACGAAACTCTTCTTGCAGTAGCCTGGTGCGCACTAATTCACTCGATAGACTTCCTGTGAGGCAGACAGTCTCGAGGCTGGTAACTAGATGATCATAATTTTCAGGTAATCCACTGAGTAATAGTTCCGCGATCTCACCATCCTCGGTTTCTTTACCAATATCTGCTAGCTGTTGAACGAGTGTCATCACTGCATCCACATACTGAGTGACAGATGAGTATTTTGTCAACTCGACTCGATGCAGTTGTCGTAGAAGTAAAACTCGACGATACAGGCCCTTGTCTTCAAATACTTTGGCTAAGTTCGTCCATGCTTCTTGACTCGTTTTAGCGTTATGAACATACTGGTAACAGTGTGGTTTCACTGCTAGGCAGATTCTGGCGAGGGCTCGCTGATCTTTCCACTCTTCAACATCTGTGCCTTGAGTACAAGACCAAACATTTTCTAGGGTTAATGCCATTTTCATACAAAATTTCCAAGTGTTATAGTTGCTCATTCCCTCGAGCTTATCGACATTGTAGTAATGAGTATTTGCTGAATTGTTATTAGAGCCGCTAGTGGACACAGTGGCAGTAGCGTTGTTCTCGCTTGCGGTCGGCGGTGTAGACGTATTCGCCATGACGAGCAGCACGCGAGTCACGCGCACGCAACACAAAATGCACGCGGTCTTTGACCCTGCGATACTTTCGGCTACCAGATTCTCCTGAATATCCCCTTTAAGTAAAGATTTATTGTGCTTGTGCCGTCTGGGCTTGAATCACGTAATAAAACGTATTAGGCTGTGCTCATAACCTATTAGAGTTCGATCAGTGGATACTGGATACGTATTTGAGGAGTTGATATAGCCAGAAAGTAAATGAAAAATACACCGGGTCCAGTGAAACAGTTTTTACTTATTAAAAACTAATACTCAATGGTCGTCAACAAAGTTAGATGATTATAAAACTATTATTAGATTTAATTACTACAAAAAGATACATGTCGTTCAGCGAGCGAAACAGAGAGAGAGAGCAATACATTATCTGTCATACAGACAGTGACATAACTTATGAGTGCGTTCACAGATCCTAAATATCAACAAAGGCCAACAAAGCGGGTGAGCGTTGTTGTCCTTGATAACAACAATCGTACCTACTTCAATAGGCTTTGATGGTGTGTTCCACTTCTCCCGCTGTTGCAAGGAAGTGAGGTACTCCTGACTCCAACGATGCCAGAAGGAATGAGTTATTTTATTAAGAAGTTGATAACGCGATAAGCGATTGTCTGAAATGTCCGTGACATCTTCAGCAGGTAAAAATTTAAGCGGAGTTACGTTTAAAAAATGATTAGGCGTCAAAGCACTAATATCAGACGGGTCAGAGCTTAAAATACTTAGAGGTCGGTTATTTAAAAGACATTCAATTTGAACAAGTACGGTACCAAACTCCTCGTATGTTAATATTTGAGAACCAATGACTTTAAAAAGATGAGTTTTGACACAACGAACATTAACTTCGCTGAGTCCATTAAAATGAGGACCGTAAGGCGGACTATGTTTAAATCGTACACGATGTTCAGCTAGTTGTTCACCTATGTAATTTTTTTTTTTAAATTTTGAGGTTTAAGTTTAAAACATTTGTTACAACTATGCACTCGTTGTCTTACAATGTTACGAGCAGATAAAATCCAGAATTTTTGTCTAATTATAGCTAATAAAAGAGCGGGACCCGTATGTAAATTAGATACATGATAAAAGTCAATTAAGAGTTGAGTAAAACGTGATTTAGTTGGAATTAAAATGGGGTGCTTTTGACCATAATCAAGTTGAGAATGAGTTAACCTTCCACCTACTCTGAGAATATTATTCGAATCCAGAAAGGGGTTGAGTTTAGCGAGTCTTTTATTTAAATTTTTACTAGATTTTAATGCGTTAATTTCTTCAGAGAAATATCGACTTTGTACGTAAAGAATAAGGTATATTTCCGCGGCATCTAAATCCGAAACGATGATACAACCACGCGAGTTTAGTAACTTGCAGAAACGTAGTATCAAAACCAAGCTACGTAGTAAAATAGAATATTTAGAAATGCGGTCAATTAAAGATTGAATAGGTTGAGGAACTTCTTGCGTTACTTTAACTGAGAGAGCGATATTTTTAGTTTCAATTACTTCCGAATTATTATTATTTAAATTGACCTTAAATGGCTTGATTGGCCACTGATTTAAGGGGAATGAAAACCAATGCGGAGCGTTAAACCAAAGAGTTAAATCTAATAATTGTTTAGGCGTTACGGGACGAGAAACTACATCAGCGGGATTTTCAGTTCCATCGATGTGAAACCAATGTTTAGCAGGTAATTTTGAGTTAATTTCAACAATGCGATTTGCGACAAATGTATGAAATCTATGTGAGGGCGAGTGGATCCAGGTGAGCGTGACTGTTGAATCAGAAAAGGCAAAAATATTATTAATTTTACAGCGTTTACTTAAAACTTCTACAACTGAGTTGATTAAGTTTGCTAAGAGAAGAGCAGCACATAGCTCGAGACGAGCTAAGGGCGTATTTTTAAGCGGAGCGACGCGAGATTTAGAAGTTAGTAAGAGGGTTGATACGTTATCTTCATCGTTAGAACTAACCCTTATGTAAACAGCGGCACCATAACAGCGCTCACTGGCGTCTGCGAACCCGAGGAGAGTGACATGAGAACTAGAGGTGATACCTACATGTCGCGGGAATTTTATTTGTTCGAGATAGGAAAGTTCTTTGTGAAATCGATTAAATTTATTTTCAATGTGAGCGGGTACAGGATCATCCCAATCAAGGTCATGCTTCCAGCATTCCTGAACTAAAACTTTCATGAATGCGGTAACTGGACTTATAAGACCTAAGGGGTCAAACAGCCGTGCGGTTGCGGACAAAACGGTACGTTTCGTACATATAAGAGAATTACCATTTATTTTAAATTGAAAAGAGTCTTCTACAGGATTCCACTGCATACCTACAATTTTAGTATTATTATTAGCGTCAACGTCAAATTCAATATTTTGCGGATTTAAATGAGTTGAAGGAATTTTATTTAAAAGTTCGGAACTATTAGAGATCCACTTTACAAGGTTGAAACCGCCTGACCTGAACATGGCGACCATTTCTTGATATGTCTGCTCAGCTATTTCAACGCCATCTAGCGAACATACGTAGTCATCCATATACATATGGTTTTCAGCCTCGTAAGCCGCGAGCGGGTATTTATCCCGACTATCAGATGCGAGTTGGCGAACTACTCTCATAGGTAAATAAGGCGAGCTTGAGACACCGAAAGAAACGCGGTTAAATTCAAAAGTTGAAATCACAGAATCTTTATTGAATCTGTATAAAATTCGTTGAAATGCGTGATGATCAGCGGAAAGATTAAGTTGAAAATACATCTTTTCGATGTCTGCAACTACAGCAACGGAAAACATGCGAAGATTAATTAATAAATCGAAAATGTTACTTTGTAGATTCGGACCTACATAAAGGAGATCATTTAGCGATTTACCTGAGCTAGTTTTACAGCTAGCGTCAAGCACGATGCGAGTTTTACTGGACTGTTTATCCGGGCGGTAAACAGCACGATGCGGAATATAATAATGCGGGATATTGAAAGAGGGATCTTTGACCTGGGCCAAATAACCTTTGTCAAGATAATCTTGAAGCGTAGCGTTGTAATTAGTTCTGATCTCGGGATCAGAATCTAACTTTTTTTCTAAATTAACGAGGCGGCGCATCGCCGTTGAGTGCGAATTTCCTAAGTCTGTACACGGAGCCTTGAATGGTAGCTGCACTGTGTATCTACCTGTTTCGTCGCGAGAGTAAGTTGAATTAAATATTTGTTCACACGCGTGATCATCAGGACCCATGTGAATCTTATTAGGGACGCTTTCCAGCTCCCAAAAGCGTTGCGTGAGCGTATCTAAGCTAAGCGTGCTAGTAGCGCACAGAAAAGTTTGCTCGCTTTTATTTTTGTTTATTTGAGCGGGGCGAGCGCGCGAAGTTATGCGAGGTTGACAATCAGCTCGACCCATGGCTATGTAGCCAAGGGTGGTTTCTACAGCCACGACCGAGGAGCCAGGTAAAGTTACCTTTCCACTTCCCAACAAAAGCGGGAAAAGTTCATTGCCGAGGAGGCAATCTATTTCACCGGGAACGTGGAACGCGTCATCAGCCATAGGTAAATTACGTAATGGAGTGAGATTCGTGATATCTATGGATATGTTGGGTAAGTCGTCAGTAATACGATCTAAAACCCGAGCGTGAATTGTATAACAACAGCGTTGATCAAAGCGGGAAAATATTTTAAATGTTGTAGTACCAAACGAGGGTATTTTAGCGTGACCTATACCGAAAATAGAAGATTTGTCAGGAGTAATTTCTAAGTTTAAGCGTTTACAGCAAGCCTTTGTAATAAAATGACTCATTGAGCCTGTATCAAGAAAAACGCGGAGAGTATAAGGTTTATTATTATTATAAGCGTATACGGAAGCGGTAGGCAACAAAACAGTTGTATTATTTTTAACGCACGAGGTAGCCGAAGTCATTGATAAATAAGGAGCGTTTGAATTTTCGCGCGCAACGTTATCACCTGCCGGTACGGGCGACGAGTCGAGTGTCGCGGGAGCGGCAGACAGCGGGGGCGCGGGAGCGGTCGCGCGGGGCGCGCTGTTCGCAGCCGGCGGCGGTGCGCGTGCGGACTGCGCGGATCCATGTTCAACTACCCGATTGTTTGAATTGTTAAAGTTATCTAGATGTATTAGCGAATGATGTTTACGGTGGCAAACCGAACATGTATTTGTTGACTTGCACATTTTAATATCATGAAATCCTAAACAATTACGACAAAACTTATGTTTGTTTACAAGATCTAATCTATCTTTAGCGTTTTGATTCATAAAATGAGAACATCTATAAAGTGGATGTGAATCAGGGGATCCACATACCTTGCAGGAACGCACTGGGGTGTCCTGGATAGTACTCGCGAAGGCTTGGCTATTTTTAGATTTAGATGAGAATTTATTATTTTCATTATTATTATTACGAACTTTAGAGGGATTAGAGTGATTACGGAGCGTTATTATTTTACTTTGTTCTTTTAAAAATTGCGAAAGATGATCGAAAGTAGGTATTGCAATATGACTATGCGATTGTTCGAAAAGGTTAACGACCTCTTTATCGAGCTTACTGAGTGCAATATCAGTTATTATAAAATCTGACAAATCTTTTAAGTTTAAGCGACGTAACGCGGCTTGAGCCGAATGAAACTGCTCAAGAAATGTATCAACAGATTGATAAGGTTTAAATTGAACCATTTGATGTAAGTACATGGAAGCTTGTACGCGCGTATCTTGATATTTTTCTATTAAAGCATTCCAAATGAGTAGGTAATTATTAGCGGTAGGTATGATACCTGAGCAAACAGTTAATGCTTTGCCCGAGAGACAACCTATTAAATACTGAACCTTTTCGGCGTCAGTTAGATGCGAATTATCATGAATAAGACTTTTGAAGTTTTCATGAAAAGTTGTCCATTTGCTGGGCATGCCATCAAATGAAACAAGTTTTAAAGGCGGCAGTTTACGATTTAAAAACTCGAATTTATTATTTGTGTTATCATTACTCGTATTTTGAGACCTAAGAATGTTAGATTCTATTGCTTTAATTTGACAATAGATTTCATCAAATGCGGTAAGTGGGCCGTAGTTCGGCTTTGCCGTCGAACCACTTTCTAATAAAGCTAAATTATAAGCATCAAGAGTTTCCATAAAGTTTGTTCTAATTTGCTCAAGGGAGCTAATTCGAGCTAGAAATTGAGATTTTAATGAATTATTTACGGAAACTTGTAGGCCGAGATCGTAAATGGATTGCAAAATTTGGAATAAATTTTCTTTTTTCGACTCTAATAAAATAACTTTAGGATCTTCCTCGGTAGAACCATAGGATTCTTTATCAGATTCCTTATCCTTACTACGCGTGGAAGGCATTTTTATGCGTTGAGAAATACCTATTCGAGTTTTAAATCGTGTAATAAATTAGTTAGATGAGTGAATGTATGCGAGCTTGCGTGAACAAAATGGACTTGTCTGTGTGCGTTATGTTTTGAGAAATATGCGAAAATATGCGTGCGATGAATAAAATATTGTTATAATATTTTAGCTATAGTGTATAAATAGAAATAAGATGCGTTTTTATAAAAACAACTTAGCGTTGATGAGATTGAGCGGGAAATGTGCCCTCGTGGGCGCGTCTCGTGTATCACGTGGACGCGTAATGGCGGGTGCGTATTTGAGCGTTTTTTGCGTTTTTATGCGAAAAATAGATAAATGCGATAAATATGATGTGTGTGATGAGTGTAGCGTAGATGCGTAGTAGAAATGCGTTTTTTATCCGGCTCGAAGGACCAGAAAACTTGGAAGGAAAATGAACTTACGGGAGGATGTAAATGATGCGTCCCTTCGATAGCAGCCTCCAGCGCGCCGGTTCACGCGATATTTCCACCAAGTTTCACGAGAGGAAAGAGTTTGAGGATTCACCACACAGCACCAATAGTTTTTCACTTTTAGAATTTTTGGCGGGAGCGCGGGCGCACAGAAATATGTGTCGCCGGTAAGCGAGCGGATTTACGAATGTGAGAGGGCGGGGGGTTGTTCTATTGAACGGAACAGGAAATAGTGGGAGTAGTAAAGGAATCGATTTGGAATGGATGATCCTTCTCGAATGAGTTAATGAGTGATGTGTAGTGTTGCAAGTAAAATATATTAATTATAATAAGTATAGATAAAACAATACGAATGGCGCAGACAGTAATCAAAAGTATATTTTATAAATTAGAAACATCGGACATCGCACATGGTGTCGGTAGTACCTAGTTTGCTTTTTAAATACAAATATTGAAAAGAAAAGAGTACACCGCACCGTGCCGTGCCTTGCCGGTCCTAAGGATTTTTCCATGCTTCTCCAGCAAAAGAATCCATTTGGCGAGCTGCGAGTGAAAATGAAAGGTTTCGGAATATAAAATAAATATTGGCGAATGTTACTAAAACATTATAGGTAAACAGTCATAGCTATTAGCCAGACATAGAAAATAGCATATTCATATATGCGATTTTCTGTCTGAAAAAATATATTTTATTGACGGAGTACCCGAATACAAAAGTGGTCTGGATAGACAGGTTGCAAAATGGATAATTTGCAACTGGACGGTACAGACATACATATAAGTTAACATAAAAAGTTAATGACATCCACTCTTGAAGTTATTTCGCCTAGAATGCTATTGAGTTGCAGGTCATCATCATAAAATAATAGCTACTCTTAAACTGTCTCAAGACTTAGTATGATTATTGAACACCCTATTAGAAAGAGACAACATGCACTCTTGAAGCTTTCTCTCTCGGAACGTTTTTGGCTTGCCCGTCCTCATTCCAGTTAGTATATAAGTTTGTTGGTGTTAGGCTACACTGTGTCGGATGGCCGAATGTCATGATTTTCAAATATGTATTAATTAATAAGATCTGCTGTGATCTATACTAATATTATGTAGAGTTTTAAAGATTTTAATAATTCGTTTTATTTTTGAGAAATGGCAACACTGCCTAGCCGTCAATGTTGTAGCGGGAAGGGGTAGTTTATAAAGCATGGCACTCGGCCGAAAGATGTCTGTTCGTTGAAAGAAATTGTGGAGTTAAGACTAATAGTCGAATCTATGTTCGATCAGTCCGATTTCCGATGTAGTAGTGTCCGAAGTGTAATTATTGTATTTTGTATAAACTGTGGAGGAATGGTAAGGAATATGCTCAAAGTTGATATGAGTTACAGTGGTTTTATTACATTCCAAAATTTTATTTTTAGCACTTTGTCGGCGTTATTGATATACACACCTCTACAAAATTACAGCTTTCTAGTACTAAAGCTCTCTTAGCAAAACTTCGGACAGACATGACATGACGAAACTATAAGAAATCACAAAGATGGACTATCATTTTGAATTAGGGGCGATATCAACCATGATATCGAGCGCAAAAGTTAAAATAACTCCTTGAACAGTGTTACGACATAACAAATGTAGTTTATTCAGTGTTTTCGTTAATTTATGAAAGTACCAAATCAGTTACTAAAGAAATTACGGGCACGTCATGAATATTTTTTAGCTCTTATAAGAGGACGACTTTGAAATGATTTGTTTCCTTCTTGTAGACATTATAGAATATTGGTATACACATACCTAAATCAACTTCAATATGGCGTGACAGAAACAGAATCTTAGATCTCGTCAAAACATAAACACACATGTGGTTTTCAAAGTTTTAATGTTTTTTTTTTATATAATTACACAAATTTATAAATAAAGCTGCCAAATCCTAAGAGGAATGTATATAAATATTGCCTATGTTAGTTCTGCTTTGAAAGTCAGTTTAATTATAAGAGGTTATGGGGCCATCTATCAATTACGTGAGGTTTTTTATGCTTCTTTTATGCTCTTCCCTCCCCTTTGGTGACAGGTCGTGAGGTTTTACCTCCCCTACCAACACCACGTGTATTTTTATTCATTGAAAAAATCTGACTTTTACCTTGTTTAGTAAAAAAAAAAATTTTTTTAGGATTCATTTGTCACAAATACGGTTGATCGTGTTTTTTTGTGGTCACACAATTAAAATCAATCTATATTGGTAAAAATATTATATACGTCACACATGTTTTGTTGTCAGTCACACGGAAAAATACACGTGATTGTCACTATCCCCTCTCCCCATCGTGATGACCTTCCCCCTGTTTGAACCTCACGTGATTAAAGGACGACCCCTTATATATTATGATTAAGTACAAAAGTTACACATTTTAAGATCAACTAGCTTTGGCAGTAGCAATTGCTGTCGATCATCTTTCAGAAATATGTATTGTAAATATATACACATTATAGTAATGCCGTCATTATCTGACCCGTCTGTTGTCTTAAGACTTAGTCTATAACTAGTAGCGAGTGGATATTGAATTGAAACGAATTGTAACGATGCCATTTTTATACCTGTGCCTACAGAAAGCCATTATCAATATAACAGATTTTCATTAATAAAAAATGAATTTAATTAAATCAAAGTAATTGAAACTAATATTTGTATCCCTATTAGCTACTTTCGAATGGTGTAATAATACAGTTTGTGATTTTATTTTCCTAAATCAATTGGTTCGATTCCTGGCTAGGAATATTGATTTTTCATAATCCAATGATGCAGTTTTAGTTTTCATCAAAATGGGGCGGGCTCGAGACTCCTTTAAATATTTTTCGCTATTCCTCATACTTTAGGATTAGGCCATCCACGCCCACTTGAAAAATTAACCCTGTGTACTTTCAGTAAAAAACTGTTATTTTGAAATTACAGACACTTCAATTTTCGTTTTTTGTATAGATAACATTTACGACCAGACGAATCAGATAGTAATGGTTGTGCTATAGGCATATTCAGTAATATTTGTAAAAACTAAAAACCTTACATCTACTTCTTACTTACTTTATTATTTATTATATTCCCAGCTAGTTGAGTTCATAATTATGGAATTGTATCAGAGTCCAGTTCAAATGAATATTCATACTTTTTATTCCAAGTACACTTAAGAGTAAGTAATCTGTTGTTTTATAGTAAATTAACATACAATATCTATGTTAACTTCTAATAGGTACATATATTATAGTAAAGTAACAACAAAATGAAATTACTTCTAAAAGAGGATGTTTTAGTCTTTTTTGCAGTAATTAGGTTTTATTTTGTTATGCTGGAGCTTCTGTCATTTTAATAGGGACGGAATGACTATAGTTGGTGCCAGTTAACATCGCAATAGCGGTCATTGCCCTTTCCCTAATATCTCTTCCTAAGAAACAAAACAAATGAACCATGTATCGTTTATCATTAGAAAAAATGTTGAAGATGTCGATTCAAGAGTTAAACAGACATTTTTGGATTTCAAAGTTAAGATTTTTAATAAATGTAGGTGGGTGGGTCAATGACCGCTTTTGCGATCTTAACTGGCACCAACTATAACTGACGAGGGCTCTGGGCAGTTATTAAATAATTACTCATTTCAGGATCAGTCTACACTAAAACGCGACGCGATGCCAACTTTTTAAGACATCTGATGTGGCAGCGGACTGGCTATGGTGGCTATGTTTGTCGAAAGACCCTTAGCAGTTGGAGAAGACGACTGTCGGAGTGAAGCTATCGGATTTAGAGAGACCCCTACGCGTGACAATCTATCTAGTCACATCTCAACGTTGTTCGTTTGACCTTCGTTTTCGGCGTGGAATCACTTTGTATAGCTCGCTTAGCTTTCATAGTTCGGCAAAATGAATAACAATAAACAAAGTTAGGCCTATTTTAGAGCGGCAGTCACGCATTTTGATATCTTTAGATTTTAACGACAACGTTCATTGTACGGCAGTCGACACGTCGGGACACGCTCGACCGGCGGAAAGTTTAACCAGCTCAGCTTAGGTGCTGTGGCACCTGAGCTATCAGGTTCAATGAAGTAGAACACAAAAGCAATTCATAGAAAAAATACCACTAAATGTAACAATGTAATGTACCCCTACCTGCTTAAAGGTGGACGCACTTATCCGTGCCGAACGAATCGAATTTTAGAAATACTTGTATGAAATGATAATTTAGGAAAAAAGTGCTTTCGCCGCGGTCGATTCGTTCGGCGCGGATAAGTGTGCGTCCACGTTAAGGCTATGCATTCTGAAAGTTGGCAACGTCGCAAGTTGCTGTCAAATATACTTAATAAACCTTCATAAGTTGTGTTTTCATAATAATATAATACCAGACAATATAATTATGTCCCACTGCAGGCAATTTAATATCCTTTATAGCAAAATTTTAGTAAAAATGAAATGATGAACGACAATGACACTAATGACAATAGACTTAAATATACACGAAATAACTACCAGTGATGATTTGTTAGGCCGGTATTACAGAACTTCTCTCAATGCTCAAGCATTACTTAAAACTAGATTCAAGCCGTTTGATTGGTTGAAACAAGTTTCAAGTAATGCTTGAAGTCTTAGTTTCAACGTTAAAGTCGAGGGCCGCAGATTAAGCGCTTCTAGGATTGATCGATCTCTAGATTAAAATAACGTCTATATTGCAATAGAACCTCTCCCGTATTTCTGTTGAGGACAAGCCCAGTGTTGTAGTTAAAAGACTATACGCCGCTCTTCTACCGTGCCATAATATTGTAAAAAGCCAGCTATTAAAATAAGGACTAATACATAACTTAAATGATTTAAATACAACTCAGTTTTTGGCGTCAACGTTACACATAATACATACCTACTTGACTAACGCGACTTTACGAGCATACATAAATAAAAGGAAGAAACCTGTAAACTTATCCATAAAAAACCCCAAATAACAATTAAGTACTAAAACATGACATAAATAAAATTTAAAATAGCTGTTATGTTTGCATATTCATAGATATACATAGTAAAATTTTCTAAAATAATATGTGGTAAAAAGAATACTAATTTATAAAATACAGTAAAATTTTAGGCAAACTGTTTCACAGTATTAATTTGTGCTGTATGCAAAGAAATCGTTTAAAGTAGCACTATCAAATCTATAGATAATCACAGAACTCACTTAGTAACTAAAAATTGTCAGGAATTATTAAT
Source organism: Xestia rhomboidea (assembly GCA_963853795.1). Lineage (NCBI taxonomy): Eukaryota > Metazoa > Arthropoda > Insecta > Lepidoptera > Noctuidae > Xestia > Xestia rhomboidea. The sequence continues at coordinate 20,448,218 of OY970756.1, read as the reverse complement.
ACAGCTCCTGGAGCTCGACTCCATATTTTACATTTATAAGTACACATTGTTCCGAACTTACGGCTATCACAATCTTCCTTCAGACATATCCTCCAGCATATAGACCATATCGTTAGGTTGTTCATAGCGTATAACCGACGAGTAACCTGCAAGTAAAATAATATGCCATCGTCAATATTCGGTAGTTTAAAAAATGAAGTCTTATACTGTATATGATGTTAACACGAACAAAACATATAATTATGAAGTGTTAGAACTGCAGTCCAAATTAAGGCCATTAATTAATTAACCATTTTAGTAATGTTAAACTGAAAAACGTAGCACATAACAAAAACATGAACAATCTTAAGACTATGCAATACTAATAGCCATTGATTTATTATAGAAAAAAAAATGGAATGTACTTCCTTCTATCATTATTGAGAAAATGCTGAATACAGCTCTGAAGAAGCTCCAAAATCGATGACCACCACTCGCGTCTATATTCATCTAAAGAAGATTTATACATCTGAACACAGACTAACGAACGAATATAACGACCTTTAAGGATAGACAACCGAAAACGAACGCAGGTAAAATTCAAAATAAACAAATAATGTCAAGTTTTCAATAATATATTTATATTTAAACCATCACAAGGACACAGTGTAAAAAGATACAAAAATTCAAGTCTACATAGGTATAATATTCTACTCAAAATAAAAATAATACTATTACATATATAACGGCAAGTCTTTAAATGACATCTTGGGTAGTGTCCTATTCTAATATGTCCATTTTGACAGATGTATTCTGGTTACATACGAGTAAATTTTAGGAATGTCTTAATTCTTGTAATAAACAAGTAAAATGTGTTGATGGTATGGCTATTTTGACAAATAGAAGAAGAGTAATAACATATAACCCAATCGACAGCACACAACAAAAGAGAAATTCAGTCAACAGATAACAGACCATTCACCCTTTTTAAACTACACCTACATCTAGTAAAAGATAAATGGAATAATGAAAAAGAAACAAAGAAAAATAAAACGTAAAAGATAACCTTTTAAAGGTAAAGAGAAACAATTTGGTTTCACAGCACAAATATGGCACACAGGCTACAACAAATTCAACTTAATTTAATCAATGTTCATTTTTATTTAAATTATAATCTCATAGTTTCTTAGATAAGTATATTGCCAATAGTGGATTTTGTTCAATAAAACCTTAAAAATTCGATAAAAGAGTATTAAAGTTTGACTTTGGGTACATAGCATAGTTTTCCAAATTCATAAATGGCTTATAAATACAATACTGCAGAACGTACGGTACGACCATAACTTTTGAGGTGTTTTCGTGAAGAACAGAAACAGTCTCAGAGTACTAACTAATAAAGAATCTATTGTTCGCACAATGCTAATCATAGACACATTACCAGGTGCAACTACAAAAGCTTCAGTGCGACGACGTAAAATTTTGAAGTTTTGATATTGATTGGCACAAAATTCTATCTTTAAAAGTAGCTGCCTTGCAAAACACTATTATCATATACACGGTTGAACATGTGGTCAGCCCTCCACTATGTAATAGAACTTTAACAGGAGGGAGGCCAAGGATTTTACTATACCATAGACTATGACGGCGAAAAACGTGTTGTGAACAAGTGGCCGTCTCAAAATCTCAAAAACACTCTCTCGTCTCCGTCGTAACCAAAGTAACTATTAAAAAGAAAATGATGGAATATTAATAATATGTTAAATATTCCTCAGAGACCACAGCCATAAAATGATAGTCCAAATACAATGGCAGAAGGTAGCGGCGCTTAAGTTTTGATTTTAAACGCGACACCACACACACATTCGTTTCGACCGCAGCGTTTCCATAGGAGTACATAGAAACTATTAATGCCATTGCGGTTGGGCAGCACTGCCGCTAACGTCTGCCATGGTTTGCCGTCGCCTTAAAAATACAGTTGAGCCGCATTAATCCGAACTCGGACTTATTTGAAAATTGCGGTAGTTTATACTGCCTAAAATTATATGTAACCAGTATAACTGTATCTAGGATATGAGTAGTAGACACCCAATATAAATAGTAGGTGCGTTTAAGCATGGTTATAGAGGTCATTTCTTTAGATAGTATCCTCTTTAGTGAATAATGTTGACAACAACAATATATTCGATACGAATAGTAAACTATGTCTGTTTTATCTTACTTTGCATTCTCCATTACTTTACCCCGATCTACGCGAACACCGTGATATTTTACAGAGTTTGGTGCAACGAGGCTCAACTGCATAATAACTCAATGCGCGCGACTACTTACGTAAGACCATGAGTTTTTGTTCTGTTTTAAATATTACCGTATAAAGAAGGTTTGTTAACATTCTTTATACGGTAATTTTTAAAACAGAACAAAAACTCATGGTCTCTGTGATCTGTTGATCACCGACAGTTATCGTGCGGAATGTATACTAAACTGCGATAATATCATATTAAATATCAAAATATTCGTAACTTATATCTAAATCTACCCTTCACCAAAACAATAATTGCATGTTCATTCTTAATGATTACATCACTTGTATTTTTACAAAATGCATTGATTGCTATTAAGTACTTTACAAGGTGAATTTAAAATAGAAACCTTCTCTAATATCTAATATATAGGATAAATCAGAGAGACAATAAAAACGAGTGATGTTACTGTCTGCTTACTAAATCTCCGTGTCAGCAAAGCACAGCATTGGAATCACCTCACCACAGTTTAAAGGTGTGAAATCACATTTACACGCACAGATCAGCATTTTCACTGTCACTTAAAATATCAACTCACTAAAGTGAGAGGTCCAATCGCACGTTAAAGTGCTTGCCAACGGACTTCTCACACCAACAAATTACGCGTTTACGTGATAGAATGAGATAGAGATACTCAAAAACGCTGATCCGTGCATGCAAATATGATTTCACAACTTTAATATGTAGTTGTTCCCAGATCGAGGCGACGTCGTTACGGTGGTTAAAGTGAGCGTTGTAGTATGGACAATATAAATAATGGTGAATGGCTCAATGGCTGTGCAGTGCTTAGACGTTTGTTCTTCTTAGCGTCTCGATGGCAAATGTTCATTAAATATATTTGGCCCAAATTCAGCCAGCAGCAGATGCAGATAAGATCGTCAAGTGGACGTCAGGTGTCAGGCTTTCGAACTTTTAGAGGCACAATTACAGTTAGTGGATACAACATTCGGACCAGGGGCCCTACTCTGTAACTTTTCGTCCGTATATTCGGATCTATCTGTCTCTCTCGCGCACGTCTGCAGATGAGTGCGAGTGAGAGAGACGGATAGATCCGAATATACGGACGAAACTAACTACTACTTAATTCTAGGCCAAATAAGTCTTTCATTTTTACTGATCTACAGTTTTATTACCTGAAGGCACTCTAGCGTGACCAATTTTATCCTTTAGAATAAAGAAAACTAGCCAATTCAATCCACAGCATATTAGGGCGCCGATCCCGAATGCACGGAATGTTGCCCAGCCTCCATACGACGCGTACAGTTGCCCTCCTATAAAGCTGCCCAGCGAGGTACCAACGCCTTCAAAAACTGCTCCTACAAGGCCCTGGAAAAGTGAAAAAAAAAACAATGAGACACTAAACAATTATTCGATTCGATTGATGTGAGTTATGATAGAACTTATCATGCGGGTTTTCTTAACAATATTTTGAAATACATAGTATGTGTTAGCTAAGAATATTATACAGAATCTTGAGTAAATAATTATAATAAAATAAATTAACATCGCTGGACATTACACACAGCGCCATCAAGTGCCACACTAAGCAACGAGGCTTGTGTCGTAGACACCAGATAGTTGATATACTACATAGATACTTTTTTTTTGTTTGTAAATATATACTTATTATACATGTAAACATCCATGACTCGGAAACAAATGTCCATGCTCATCACACAAACATTTGCTCCTGACGGGATTCTAACCCGGGACCCTAAGAACGTAAGGCAGCCTCAGTACCGCTGCGCCATTTGGGTCGTCTCATCGGATCGAATCATCAGAACTTGATTCAGATGAAGATGATGAACAAGCAAATTCTACGACAAAGAATCTAAAAGATATAATCTAATAGATATTTGAGTGATATAACAAATGCTATTTTTTTCAGGTCCTTATGAATTTAATATGGGAACATAGGTTCAATAAACCGCCTGAGCATATAATGGTGATAATTTGTCGCGGCAGTAAGAGGCGTTTGTTCAAGTGTTACTACTGAATTGCGTTAGAGTTCACTGTACTGAAACTCTACTGAACATCCATTCCTTACTAATATTCTAAATGCGAAACTAAATTTGTTTGTCACATTTTCATGCCTAAACCACTGAACCAATTATCCCGAAATTTTGCAAAACTATACGTTATTAGAAGAACAGCCACGGACCTATGTCCGTGTCTGTTCTTCTAAAAAAAAGGCCAAAGGCCCTACGTCCCTAGACCCTATGGTCTAGGGACGTAGGGCCTTTCATCCCGAAAAAAAGTACTGTTCCCGAGGAAAACGACAATAATGTAAGTATGATAATAGAAGGCGCCACGTATCAGAATCAGATCTTTATTTGCTTTGAATAAATAAATATCGCTGGACATTACACACAGCGCCATCTAGTGCCACACTAAGCAACGAGGCTTGTGTTGTGTACACCAGATAGTTGATATACTACATAGATATATATATATAGATATTTGTTTATAAGTACATACTTATTATACATATAAACATCCATGAATCGGAAACAAATGTTCATGCTCATCACACAAACTTTTGCTCCTACCGGGATTCGAACCCGGGACCCTAAGAACGTAAGGCAGCCTCACTACCGCTGCGACATTCGGGTCGTCGAATGTAGGTAGGTACAGGTATAAGATGTTGTTGTTGTGTGTTGTGTTGATGTTGTGTGTATTGTTTAGTTGTTGTTGTGGTGTTGTGTTGTTTTTTGTTGGTGTTGTGTTTCGAATCATTATTGAATTATATTATTACAAGCAGAGTACAACTCAAATTGATTGTCAAATTGTAAATGAACGCTGGCGGAGCCGCGGGAAAAAGCTAGTACTTATATACTGTATTTCCTCAGGTAAACCATCATCATTGTTGTCCTGTCCTTATCCCAATTTGTTTGGGGTCAGCTTAACATGTCTTCGTCATCCATGCTTCTCTATTAGTCATCACCTCAATACACAACCACCCCCTTTCCCATAACCTATCATCTTTCTCCGTCCCTTTATCGTTTCTTTGGTCTCCTATCCATCAAAACATTCGTATTCAAAACTTTTCTCACGAAGAAAGTTTTGAATAAATTCATCGAAACCATGTTAAAGCAAAGATTACTCATACAAAAAAAATAAAGAAAGAAATAAATTAAAACAGTTCTTGTGTGCTTCACGGCTGCGCAAAGTAGCCTCAGTTCAGCATAAATGCCAGGCAATTAGTGCCTGCCACTAGTTTTAAACTGGACGTGAATATTTCCTCATTCTTCCGCATCACATGTCCATACCACAAACAACAACAACTGACAATTTCATTAAAAACGTACCTGGACAGTGGTTTCTGTACCCGGTGGCGATACAATATTCGCATACGATGTCATCGTCGGGTAGAACATGCCGAAAGTGACCCCTTGTAACATTTCTATAGGCAGTATCCACCATGGATTGTATACAAATGAGTACAATATAAATCTTACACCAAACGCCAGCAGAACCAAACTCATCATATTGATATGGCCAACTTTTTTAAGTATATAACCTGAAATATCAGACCATTGTATAAATATCATTATATCACTATATCAGATACTTGAAATACTTAAAAAGATATGCAAACGTACCAGACACAAACAGGAATGGTATTTCTCCACCAAATGTCTGTATTGCACTGACCAATCCTTGCAGGGTTTTAACATAACCTGACCCATCACAATCCAGCTTGGATATGTCTTCGATCAACCAAAACAGGAACTGCCACAATAGCCCAGTGCACATTCCGACTGCTATCGTCCATACCAAGAATGCGAATGTCGGTAATGATGACAACAAAGAGCCAACATCAGCCAAAATGTTCATCGACATCTTGGTTGAATCAGTCTGAAATATAATTGAGTTTTGATTAAAAATCTGTGGCTGCCTTCTCTCTTTGAAATATTTAACAAAACATATTGGGAGTACATATTTCTTTTAATTACTAGCCTTTTTACAATAGTAACAAGCATGCAGTGTTAATATTGTGACTGACCTCGACAAAACACGAAACGCCAACGTCACCGACCATAAATACGAACATAAGAATAAATGCAATGGTGTAGTCTTTGTAGGCTCCGTCACTCAACGTGTCTATGAGGACGCCAGTCAGCAGAGAGAAGATTCCCCAACCGACGGAACCCCACAGCCTTTGTTTTCCATAGTGGGATACTTTCGTTCCTGTAAAACATTTAGTTATATTTGCTATACAAGTGCTAGTCAAAATCACTTAAATAAGTATGCCGGCGGTTCGATAAGGAGATCGAAAAGACAGATACTTGGAAAAATATTATTCAAAGCTCTCCTTTTTTCTTTACCTATCGCCATTAAAGATGCACGTGTCAGAGCTCAACTTGAGGTTTATAGTCTAACTTTCTGGATTCCCACTTCACCCGCATTAATGCTTTATCAAATATTGTTCGATCCCTATTTAGTTTAAGGTAGTTGCCTTCTAACCTCACTTCTAGTGAAGTGACGGCGAATAGCAGCCATCTTGGCGCTGCATTGAGTCGACGTTCGACTACTGAAAGGGGAGCAGGATCGCGTTGCCGTTCACGCCGATGTGTCGATTACCACATTTTACAACCTGACTTATCGTTTACTATTGTGATATATTGCCTACTAATCGTATTAGAACATCCCTAGAGATTAATTTCTGTGTGTCAACTATTCGGATCCCGAAAGACTTTCTAAAAGCCCATAGTGACCTCACATCCTACCACGCGGGGCAAGCTGCATCAGCAAGCCTCATCTAAGCCAGGACAAGGGTGAAGCTAAAGGTTAGTGAAGTCAAATTGCCAATTGCCAAATTGTCAAGGGGCATATAGGTATACCAATGACATTACCAAATAAAATAGAAAACATAAAATGTTCATGAAAATAAACATATGAATGAATTTTAAAATCCAGATTTTTGTGCCGAAATTACCACTACTTCCTTAAATTCTACTCCCCTAAGAACGTGACAACACCATCTTCGGCATTAGTATGCCCTAAAATTGACCGGAGTGTCGCCGACCGCGCTCTTTTGTTGACATGTACCTAAGTTTCCTCATTTTAGTACATTTTATTTTTATTTATTTATTAAAACTTTATGCACAAGTAAAAACTGTACACAGACGGACTAAATGCCTTGGGCATTTTCTACCAGTCTACCTTATTTTATATATAGGGTACGTTTTTACTTGTTATCCAAAAACAACTACATAATTTGAATCTAATCTCGATACCTAACCTACAGTCTAACCGGATGCAGCTGAAAACCAGTTTTTTACACGGAGCGACTGCCTATTTGACCTCCAGAACCCACTTACTGGATTAAACGTTTATTAGTCAAAATTGCATCCTTACCAAGCAGATTGAAGCATATAGCATCCGCGAAAGTAACTACTACAGCCTGTCCGACCCAGCTGAGAATCATCAACAAGAAAAACAACCAAAACTGTGATGTATATCCTTTACTGCTGTCACTCCTGCTATCCGACGCCCCTTCTATCAACTCATTTACCTGAAAATCGAAAAATCGGATTGTTAATAAAGCAAGTCATGGCCATCGATCGGGGTAATTGCGTTATAAACTGTTAATGGTCTATTTACATTGCCTTTTTAAAAAATGGCAATGTACTATCGAGGACACTCCCGCCTGATCACCACTAAGCTAATTTTTGCTTGCACTTACAACATAGAAACGCTCTCTAGCCCCGTCCCGTTGACTTTGTATAGAAATAATGAATGAAAAAATAACGATCGGCCGAGCGCACTGATGACGCACGCCAAACGAGAGTTATTATTATTTTGCGAGCCAAAGTTGACGCTTTCCTAATTGGCTTAAACTATAAGGGGGCGTGGCTCGCCGCCTCCGCATGATTTAAGCGAAAAAACTTTTAACTGATCAGGCGGAAAAGACCACGACTGTACATAGACCCTCAACGAAACCGAAAGGTTCTCCCCGTCATAGCGATCATTGTTTTGTTTTGGACTATACCTGAGAACCTACTACTAATCGGAGATATTGGAAGTCAAAGTTCCAACATTTTGACAAGTTTTTTTTTTTTAAATACTAGTTTTTAAGGTCATAACTGTTGAACCAATTTGGTTTAAATTCAATAAAGAATCATCCTGGCTGTATAGTGTTCCAAATACAAATCTATTCTACTGTATTGACTCTACTTAACTTAGTCACATATCAATAAAAAAATGCTCCGTGGGAAAAACTCTCACATTAAAACTTGTGATTTACTCCTCAAATATTAGAAATAACTTTACTTTGAATACCTCCATGACCTGTTTACTATTAAATGCGCACAATGTTTTGAGTGCGATACATTGAGATTTACCGTAAAACGTGATTTTTCACCCCAAAAAGTTGTTTCCCAGCATTTACTTAGTTTGATGTACAGAACGCAAGCGGTCAGACCCTTCTCGAAGCCAAGGCTTCGAGAAGGGTCTGTTTACACCCTGTATATAATCTCATTGCCATTTAAAATTTATTTTGACAATTCAACAATATTGTGAAGTACAGTGGTACATTAGTGGACTTACTTTTTATTACAACAAGCCCGAGCTCGATGGAATTTACCAATACCTTAAATTACTAACTTCCATAAGTGGCCAACCAAAGTGTAATGTACGATTATGTTTCATGCTTTGCAGCATAATATATAAAGTTGTATTAAATAATGATAATAATGATTAATGATAATAATGATTTATTTAGTGTCTAAAATTGAATTTTATACTGATTATATTTCCACGAATTAGTTGTAATTTTTGATATTGTAAATGCTTAGCATGTCCATACGGACACACATTTTTTTTGTACTTTGAATACATGCACATATGTATTTCTAAATAAACATACATGCATATTTCTAAAATATACATACATGAGTAGAATTCCTCTACGCTCGGGCCTCTACTCAAGAATCCTTCGCTGCTCTCGGGATCCAACTTAGTCCCTCGAATTAAATTCCCTATTTTTTCACTTGCTGTATAATCTACTACTATTAGTTCACTCATCCTCTCCACATGACCAAACTATCTAAGCAAACTCTTTTCAATTTTTGTCACTACATGTTCTTTTAAACTGCAACGTTCTCGTATAACCTCATTTTTCAATTTATAGTTCAGGGTTACACCACATATTATGCTTCAGAAGAAACGCATTTCCACAGCATTAATTCTACTTTCATGCCTAGTTTGCCGCACCCAACATTCACTTCCACACATAAGTGTAGGCACCAGCACACTATTGTGAACAGCCAAAATGGTTCTAGTCCCAGCGGTTAAATATCCGTGTGTTGTCTGTCAGTGAATAAATAAATTCAAGTATTAAATTAAGTAGATTCACTTATGCAACGAAAAAAAAACACTTACCATAGCATTATCACAGCGTATTTCGCAAGAAGAACGAAACAATTGGGACTCTTGTTGATACACAACTTTGGATTCACAGTTGGTGTGATGAGTTTGCACTGAAACAAATAAAAAGTGAGCTGTTATTGCTGTTTAAATCAACGTGGATTTAGTTTTAACTTACTCAGACATATTGCGTTATAGTATGGCAATAGCGGTCATTGCCCTTTCCTTAACCTCTCTTCGGACGAACCAAAACAATTTCGTGAATCAAGCTACACGTCGCATCGTTAAAAGTTCAAAATGAAGAAAGTCGATATAAGCACGTGGGGACGTGGGTTTATAACCGTTAGTGCCAATCCAAAACGCAAAAGCTACCTATAGAACATACAATTTCTATTACTTACTAAAACTCATTAATTACATTTAACATAATTATAGCTGGTGTAGATCAGGCGCGGACAGATACACGGTTATCTGCGTGCATGCTCTAAATCGAGATAAATTTAAGCGACTTTCAAAGTAATCTAATATTCTAAAAGTTTGGCGTCCAAGTGACTACTTAGTTTTTCGGGACATCGCCTAGCGTCTAGTCGCCTCCTCACGTGATCAGAGCGCTGGCCTATTTTTTGACCAGACAATCAGCATTACCAGCCAGCAGTAGGTACATGTGGCATTGCTGCCAGCCTTCTGGGAGCATTTTCCGTTGACAGCGATGCGGATGAAATGAAATACGAATTTGAAAGTATATTTGGCGAAATGCAGCTTTACTATAATGCCTACCTGCTAACTCTTCAGAGATTACAGGCGTAGGCAACAATGTTTTATTTGTTAATTTTATTTTTTAATGTGTATTGTAAATTGCGTATATATTTTTCTCTGCATATAATGTAATAGTTTCTTACCAACACCATTTTCATCAGGCAATTCGATATGATTAAGGGTCATAAATACACATTCGTGTTCTTGGAGCGTTTTCGACAGTAGTACTACTCCGGTGAAGGACAGGTTTTTAGGGAATTCGTCACCCTGCCTCGTCTTCGGTTGACAGTAGCTGGCCGAATCCGCTTTCCACCATTCACATATTTCCATAAGCCGCCAAGGCGTTTTCTCGTCGAGATCGCACGAAGCCTGCAAAATGTAAAATTTAATGAATTACTATAATGTACGGAGGTTAACGTTCTCTCTTAAATCGCAATTTAATAAATGTTGCATTGGAAGTATACATACATATAGTTGCAAATGGCTACTTTTTCAACGTGCAATAAGGAAATAAGCCCGGCCACCCGCCATAGCAAATTCGCATATAGAATAGGTCATTTGCTAATTATTGGACCCTACCTCAGACTTTTAAGTTAAGTTATTTTTTTTTTCTAAAGCCTACTATCTTATTTTTTAACCCTAGCTGTAGTAGTAAATGTAAGGTTACAATAGAGCCATAGAATACAGCCTACTTCAAAATTTTAATTTTAGTGATAAAATGCAAATAATTTTAAACAAATATTGCGAGTTATAAATAATGTAATAATAATGTTTTTTCGTCTTAATTATGGACACATTTATATTTATTCCAAAAATGTAAATGGATTTTCAGTGGCATAAAACCTCTTTGTTGTTACAAAAAAAAAAATGTATTACCCGGTTAAATTGAAAATGCTCTGTTTACTCGCATATAATTTGCAGTCAGGTGCTTACTTAACTTTGTAGGAATAATTATATTAGTGAGTAGTGAGTTTTATAGTGTGTAGTGTTGTGTTATAGTTCGGTTTATGACCCTAAGAACGATGTAATAAGGCTCACTATACGAGCAAGTGTGTTGAAAAAGATATTTTATAATAGTTACAAGATATAAGAATTTCAACGTATATACCTCACAATCACTATTGAGTGGTTCTTTAGTCAGTTCTGTAAGCTGTGCAGTGTTCTTACTACATAGTTTGTAGTTTATATTTTTATCCATGCACGTCATGTTAACTTTTTCAGTGCCTATAGCAGCAGCGAGCTTGCTGTTGTTACACTTAAAAGAACAGGGTTCATTGACATCTACGTATCCAGCACCGAGGCGGCAATGAGGACTGAATATATGGCCTGAAACAATTAAAAACGGATTTAAACTATCTTTTGAAGTAGGGATGATTACCTGACTAAAAAATATATGATTATGTTTAGTCCGTCAGTTAGTTTTTCGAAAAATTTTGGATAATTACGTGTTTTTTGTTATAGCAAATTAATAAAAATTAATGAAGATAAAACACGTCAAAGATCGTGAGTGGGGGCTTGTGACGTCACTTTCCGGTAAAAAATGTGGGAAAATGTGACGTCACACGAGTTTTCGACGCACTGTACCGTCTTCATTTTTTGTTAACGTGAAAAAGAAAAAAAATGTCTGACGGACTAATTAGATTTTTTTTTGTCATCTACCCTATTAAAATTGTGTCTGACAAAAGACATATAAATTGGAACCGGAATACCGACGGCACTGTTGAATAAAAAAATAAGTAAAAAGAAATTCGCAAACTGCAATATTGTATTCTGTTTTCCATATGCATAAGGTATAAATTCGCATTGCACATCACATAACAATTTTTCCCTTAAGCTGGTAAATCCATGGTTGCTTTGAGCGGAAAAACATCGCCATGGAACAACGTAATAAATAGGGCATAACTAGAATGAAATATGTTCACAAGCAAAAAAAAAGAAGTTGTATCTCACCATCCATGGTCACATTGTTAGCAGCGATGTAAGCACAATTATCTGTGCGCAACGTAACGTTACTGACTGATGAAGAGTATCGTATGTTGTCCGTGTTGCTGTAGCAGTACTGCGGTATATGCCAGTGCTCGCAAACCGTCTGCCACATTCTAGGCGACGTCATGTCACAGTTCATCTGGAAATCATTTTTTTATTTTTATTAGCTATTAAAAATATTATCTTGAAACAAAGGTGCGTTTTTTTTTTTTTGTTAGCCTGTACTGTCCCACAGCTGGGCAAAGGTCTCCCCCAATTCCTTCCATTAGCTCTTTTCCCGTGCCTCCTCGGACCAACCCTCGCGGTACGCGTCCAAATCGTCTCTCAACCTTTTTCTGGGTCGGCCTCGGCGGCGCCATCCGTCTTCCGGCAACCATCGTGTGACGTGACCCGCTCAATCCCATTTTAGCCTAGCAGCTTTCATGCCAACGTCCACTATGCCCGTTTTGGAACGCAGCGTGGTGTTTCGAACCCTGTCTTGTCTTTTGACACCCAGAAAGCTGCGTTCCATTGCCCTTTGGCAAACTCTAAGGCGGAGCTTCTGAGACTCGGTGAGCGACCAGGTCTGAGCACCGTAGGTTAGGACGGGCAGGATACACATGTCAATGAGTTTGCGCTTCAGGGAGATCGGAAGATCACCCTTCATTAGCGTCTTCATGGACCAGTAGCTTTTCCAGGCATTTTCGATTCGGCGATCGATTTCTCTTTCCTGCCTGTTTTCGAAATATACTAACTGGCCCAAGTAGATATACTCATCAACATACTGTATTTCCTGCTCATCTACCTCGACCCTACGCTTAGTACTGTTGGTCATGAGCTCGGTTTTAGAGCGATTCATTACGCGTCCCACCCTGAAGCTGGCTGTGCTCAGTTCTTGGAGCATGGTCTGTAGTTCCAAGGCTGTGGGGGCAAAAAGGACTATGTCGTCAGCAAATCCGAGGTTAGTTAACCTCTTAATACCGACTGTAATGCCTTTGGTTTTCCATGAGGCTGCTAGCGATCTAAATATCGCCTTAAGAGTGCTTTGTTTGATTGATTTAAGAATTAATAAAGAAACCTTGATGTTTGTGTTTCGAAATTAATTGATCAAAACTGACTAATAGTAGATATACTTACCTAAAGTATCTTTTTCATAATAAATCAACAACAATTTAAAGCCCATTTCAATCGGCCGTGTGTCCATTTCAGATTAAAATGCGAAATAAATAAAATTGTTATCAGTGCAACTTAATAATGGTATGTGGGGTCCTTGAAAAAAGTCTTGAATCATTAGCATCGCAATAGTTAAATGTACTTACTTGACAAATTGCAGTTGCGTTGGGGCTTAGGCTATTCAGCGAATTTACTTTGCAAGTGTCGACTGACTCCGCACTTTTATAACAACTCTGCAGCATAGTAAATCCACCATTGCAGTCCAATTCAACCGTTAAACTTCTATTTTCTGGTAAGAAATATATTGCTCCAAAACTAAGTATTGTAAGTATTTGAAATAGTATAAATATCAGTTTTTGCTTCTTAAATCTGAAAGAACAAAATTTTAAAATTTATCAATCCTTGTATTTTTTTGGTCTACATCGTCATGATACTTATGAATGATGCAGTAAACAATACCAATGTTTTAACCAAGTTTGTTTGAGAAAAGCATTATGAAATTATTAAAAATATTACTAAACGAAAAATAAGTGTTACTGACCCCCTTTTTTTTTTTTTTTTTAGGATGGGAAATCATCAAATGACTTCTCCCGCTCTGGGCGGAGCAGGAGGGAGTGTCAGACTTTTACTGACTAAAACCCATCCATGTTCCTTCCTCGCCCTTTATGTTCCGGGGCCACGGTATCTCTTTCGAATAGTCCCGCAGCCCCGGCAGGCTTCGGCCCTTGCGGACCCCTTCACAGTTGCTGACTCTCTTTGAGGCGCGCGTGGAACACGAACGCGCCGTCGACACGGCCTGTCGTCATGAGACGTACGGACGGCGAGCTAGCTCATAGCTCCCCGTCCACAGGCCCGCGTCTACGGTGGCCGGAAGCCACCACGTGGCCCCCGACGCCCGGGGCGTCTCCCGCAGCGGCCGGGACGAAATGAGGATATCTCCCTCTCACGTTCCGCCACCTCCTTCGCTAGCATGACTGCTTCGCAGAAGGAGGTGACGGCGTCCCATTCCGTCTCGCTCCGGACCATGGATTGAACCAAGGCCGGGAGCGAGAGGTCGCCGCCGCCAATGTTACTGACCCCTAAGTCTAAAAAGCTACGGGCAGTGATGAATGGAAAATAACTAATTAATACCACCACTTGTGTAACTTGACACAAAAAAGCTTCGCGTCTTGCTCTTAAGGCTAACGCAGACTAGGACGGGATGGCAAAAGATTTATTTTTTTACCAATGGACATTCAAACGTATCGATATAGATATACGACATAAATTGCTATGCTTTAAAATGATCCCGTGGCATCGAAAGGGATTTGTATTGAAAGACGCGCCACGCACGGTCGTATTTTTTATCAATACGTTTGAATGTCCATTGGCAAAAAATTTAATCCCTTCCCATGCCGTCCCGGTCTGCGTTGGCCCTTAATATTTATGATCAAGCGTGGTCTTTCAATAGGCATGACGACAGTATCAAAAAATTGCAAATCTATTTAGTCCGTCAGTTAGAGTATTGGAAATTAATGGACACGTATTTTTTGTTTTTGTAAATCAATGAATATTGACAAAGATAAAACGCATCATAACTCGGGAGTGACGTTAGAACTAGCTAAAAATTATACCATGGCGTGATGTATTGAGAATTTTAAAAGCGTCGTATCTTCGTCAAATTTGGTTTACGTAACAAAATAAAAAAACACGGGTCTAATATTTTTTGATAATCTAACTGACGGACTAATTAGATTTTTTTTTGTCGTCTCGCCTATTGTTTGATAGAATTCGAGCTACGCTGATGTCTGGCTCGTAACTCATAATAGGTAAGTAATATCAATAAGCATGTAACGATAACATAATTAATATAACTGAGGCAATATCACTGCGGAATAATGTGTTCAAATTTTATTTAGGTAGGTAGGTACACAAAGCAGTCATGTGGCTGCACTGTTGATGTAAATGCACTGATATTAGAAAATACGTAACCGCCACCCTATACATACACAAGACACAAGTTGATATTGCCCCACTCTAGATAATGTGGTGGCTATAACGAAATGTATCGATTGGAGTGGTATCTGTGTGTTAATGCTTTCTGATACTAAACTATAACGAATGTATGTACTATAAATGATACGGGTCACCATATCTATGGAAGAGCATGCGAAAAGCGTAGGTACCATGTACTTTACATAATATGCCAGCCTAGAAACAATCCAACTAGTCAATTATGGTTTAAGATGCCATATAAATTGATTAAGATAAGTAGATAATGTGGTGATTATACACAATATAACGATTTAATATGTTAATAAAACCATATTTTACCTGTCGGCAATTACACCAAATAGAGGTTTAGCGATAAGACCACATATTGGCAGTACTGTGTAAATTAATCCTACTGTTGTAGATGAGAATCCCAGTTGACGTGCATAAGTCGATAAATATGGAACCAGTGGTGCTGTACCTGGAAGCAAATGAAACACAATTCTTGAAAATCGTTTGTAGAATCAGGGGCTTGTCACTTCAGTGTGCGATAGAGATGGACCATGGATGGCTGTTAAGCGTTTGAATGTCCATACATGACGTCTAGCTGCATATCTTTACGACGTCATGGACTCATGTTAGGCCACGAGTTCACCCAGCAAAGTAACTTTGCAAGTCAGTGAATGCACGAAGGAGTAAGTTCTTACAATCCAATTCTATTATGATATGATGCAACCAGTATCAACAACTAGTATCTAATTATGCAAAGCTCGTGCAGTTGTGTGAAGTTGGGTGTGTAGGTACTATACTTAGATTATAATACACTAGATTCTGCCAGCGGCTTCGCCCGCATGAAGTTTGATAATTGTCCCATGGGATCTTATCATCTTACTACCGGGATAAAAAGTATCCTATGTTTTATCCAGGTTATAAACTATTTGTGTGCAAAATTTCATCCAAATCCGTTCAGTAGTTTTTGCGTGAAAGAGTAACAAACATGCATACATACATCCATACTCGCATTTATAATATTAGTAGGATACATTAATATTAGATCTTGTTGGTCTGGTCTGCGTCTTGCAGACCAGACCAACAAGATCACCTGCTGAATTTAGGTGCGATTATGATCCTCGAGTGGGGTTAAAGTTTTGTTCAACTTTTTTTGTAATAACAAATTAAATTCTTAATAGTATTTGGTTCGCGTCTAGATTTGTGTTCAAATAATAGCAATGGGCGCACTACCTAATAATGATTGAGAATTACTCTCATAACTAAATAAATAACATATAAAAACTTTTTTGCAAAAAATAAAATCCACTTCAAAAACACAACAAAGTGAAAAATAACTTTAGTTTCAGAAGTCGGGATATCTGTGTGTTTGATTCAGTTTCTTTGCCACTGACTTCTGAAGCTAAAGTATTTTTTTACTTTGTTGTGTTTTTGAAGTGTATTATTTCTAGTATTTTTCCATTTTTACTTGTAATATCCTATACAAATATTAGCTATACATTTATTTTAACATAACATAACATCACGCCTGTAACCAATCCAATTACTAATTTGTTTTGCAGATAAGTAAATTAAGTATTATTTATTTCCTTTATTTATTTCTTAACAAATTAATTACATTTTTAAATATTCCATACAAAAAAATAGTATTTTTATTATTTAATAAGGTTAATAGTTTACTAATTGCTTCTGCTCACCCCATATAAGAAGTCTGTATGGGTGGGTATAGGTTTGTATTTTGTTCCCGATTGTTTTTTTTTTTAATAAATTAATAAAATTAAGCTCAGTTAATCCATCTATTATCATACCTTAAATAACACACAACAGAATGTATCAACAAGTACAGAATGTATGAACGCAACATACTCCATTATTTGCTGTTACATACAATATGAGTACTTTGATAACACAGTAACCCAACTCTCAATAAGAGAACAGATGGTGTAAACATAATGTCATTAAATAACCCCTAATACCTATTGCACGATTGCTGGTTCAGACAACAAAAATGCTATTGATGGTCTTGTTTTATCATTTTGGTCTAAAACACTGATTTCTTTCTTTAAAAAAAATAAAGGCTGTGATTCTGTAAGCCAATAAAAATTAACATTAAGTTTGGTAACTGTATTGAATGTTATTTGATATCAGTTAGCAAGATTTAAAGGAAGTCTATTTTATTTATCTACACTAATATTATTTAGAGGTTAAAGTTTGGCTATAGGAGGTAATCTCGTAAACGACATAAACAATTAAAAAAAAAACAGTTCTTTGATGGTATGCTACAATTTCGCTGAATGCCAAATAATGTGTTTCACGGGGGTGAAGACATGGCAGCTGGTACTTAATATAATTATAACAGCTGATGTGGTATTAGTGTAGACGTTTTAAAGGGATCAAAGGATTGAAAAAGTTCTAGATTGGTATCCCATGGTGAGAAAAGTAGAGGCAGGTATAATGCAGAAGCAAGATATGCCAGATGGAATTCACAAATCCTGTCCCCACAAAGTCTACTTCGGGGAGGCCTATATGCTACTGTAGCAAAAACGGGTACAGTAAGACGGGGCTATTTGAGTTTTTGGGGGCTAATTTGGTACCATAAACACCACACAAATGTTATTGGGTTTTCTCATCAGGAATTTCTCAGTAGCAGCCAATCAAAGTGTTGCTAGAGTTTGTAAAACAACTTCTACCATACACCAATCAACAGTTATTGATATTTTTGCTCAAAATTCTGGGTCGTCCCAAATAGCCCTGGTACTTTGAAAAACTTTGTTCTATCAGGTGTCCCCAGATAAATCTTAATGTACATGGATGAATGACTAAGAAAGAGTCTTTGTCAAAATGGGCGTAATTACAAAAGAATTGTAATATTTAACTCAAAATCATGGCTTATAATAGCATAGGCAACTCACACTATTGCGATAGGCCAATTGATCAAGGTGCAATTTCCTGAATTTTGTCCAAGATTTGACTACAACATTCAGTTGTAGTTTTAGAATGAAGTGAAGTCCTAATTTAGTTAAATAATATAGAATTATTTCAATTCTGTAGGTCTTATGCCCAGATCAAGGTGAGTGCACAGTTGGTGCTGGACTCGCCTTGATCTTTGGTTTCTGG
Source organism: Xestia rhomboidea (assembly GCA_963853795.1). Lineage (NCBI taxonomy): Eukaryota > Metazoa > Arthropoda > Insecta > Lepidoptera > Noctuidae > Xestia > Xestia rhomboidea. Next base: position 20,429,577 of record OY970756.1, on the reverse strand, counting down.
TTGGTCACATCTGCCACATTTCAGAGGAGCATTGGGCCAAAACCACCACTCAGTGGATCCCAACTAGCAGGTTTTATTAGTTTCATAATTAAAAATGTTCTATAGAATAAATTTCAACTTACCAGCATTGAAGAAAAAGAAATGCCCCTTGATTGGTAGCAACTTCTTATTGACTTGCATTTTCGAAGGCAACATTTAGGAGCTGTAACAAGAAATTAAGTTATTCAATATTTTACAGTGGGACTGTTCGAAGGAACAAACATATGTAGGTATAACTCGTTCCATGAAAGACGAGACTTGTCACACCACTTGTATACAAGATAATTGTGTAACTAAATACTTCTTTTGACATACAGGTGTACACGTCGTAAACTATCTTCCTACTTTGTCTTCTTAATGTTTTACCTCGAGGCATAATCAAGATCACAAAGCTTCACTTGTTTCAAGTGGAGAGACAGGTCTCATCTTTCGTGGCACGGACAGTAGACTTTTTTCCTTATATTTTTTGTTGGTCACACACATACAAGTAGCTGTATTATGTGTTGAAACTGTCAAGGACATAAGCATTGGGAATTATGTACTTAGAAACCAACTTAGTTTTAAAGATTTGATAGTGAGGACTGACTGTGATTTTTGTAACTTGATCTTTAGCACTTACATACAAGTTCTCCTCGATTGACCCTCAGACGCGTTCGTTATTCTGACGTTCGAAAAAGGAATAGGAGACAAGTTTCTGGGAAAAGCTCATTCAAGCACATGTTTCTCTGGCATAATAAGATTACCTTTAAAGTTCATTATAAAAGTACAGATAAACTACAACGCTAACCAAATAAACTAACCAACCAATTAAACTCCACAAACTTACGTAAATATTCCAATATGATCGTCTCTAATTCAAGCAGAGTCGATTGGATAACTTGTAAACACTGAACCGTAGCATGGACGCGGCTTATAAAATTGATAAAGTTATCTGTGATAATGATAACCACGGAGTGAAATCTATCGACCTCATTAATAATATTGATGTTCACAATAAGCGTCCGTACAGCGCGACTATGAACTTCGTTTGATATGAAGATTACATGATTTTGTAATAAAAAAAACACGTGCAGCCAATGAAATGACGAGAATTGAATTGACAATTGACATTGACGTATCAGAAACTGTAAACATTGAAATTCCAGCTGTCATATATGACGTGCTTACATTGCCACAGTAAAAATATACACATGTCATGCATTATATATTTTGCCCAAGAAACTTATATACTAACTGGAATGAGGACGGGCAAGCCAAAAACGTTCCGAGCGAGAAAGCTTCAAGAGTGGATGTTGTCTCTTTCTAATAGGGTGTCCAATAATCATACTAACTCTTGAGACAGTTACAGAGTAGCTGTTATTTTATTATTTAATGATGATGACCTGCAACTCAATAACATTCTAGGCGAAATAGATTCAAGAGTGGATATCATTAACTTTTTATGTTAACTTAAATGTATGTCTGTACCGTCCAGGTGCAAATTATCCATTTTGCAACCTGTCTATCCAGACGACTTTTGTATTCGGGGATTCGAGGACTCCGTTAATATTTTTTCAGACAGAAAATCGCATATTCATGCTATGACTGTTTACCTATAATGTTTTAGTAACATTCGCCAATATTTATTTTATATTCCGAAACCATTCATTTTCACTCGCAGCTCGCCAAATGGATTCTTTTGCTGGAGAAGCATGGAAAAATTCTTAGAACCGGCATGGCACGGCACGGTGCGGCGGACTCTTTTCTTTTCAGTATTTTTATTTAAAAAGCAAACTAGGTACTACCGAAACCATGTGCGATGTCCGATGTTTCTAATTTATAAAATATGCTTTTGATTATTAAGTACGACAACGATGTTCGAAGCTTCGAACTTACTTACTTAATTTATTTGGATATTTCCCGTTTGTCAATCTAAAACATTGGTAACCCTAGTCGTAATAAACAGCAAAACTTAAAAAACTTCCCTAAAAAAACGAAATTCCACATCCAGCAAACCCTTACTACTACACCCCTTCATACAACAATTTTACCATATTTAGAGCGGATTATTTCACTTATATATCGCACCCACGGTGCAATACTGTCACTTATGACAAATTTCCAAAAATGAGCTGAGTATGTAATAAGTTGCTTAGAGTACCTCTGCACTTGGTGCGATAATGTCACTGGCTTGGTGCGTATAGTTTCCGTATGAGGACGTAAGTGACGTTGTGGTTTTGGCGCGAATCAAAGGGGTACTAGGAGAAACAACGTTCGATTGGTCAGTTGCGCGCGGCCCCCCGCATAAGTAGGAATGAATTGTAGCTACAACGTTCAGGTAATTGTGACATTTTATTCATATTGATACTGGAGCAACAATGGCCTAAAGGCCCAGTTGTGACATTGTTTCTCTAATATTAAATTGATTTAATCGATTATAATATACATTTATGACTTTGTTCCTCCAATAAATCTTTAAACACCTTTAATCTTAATTTTTTGTTGTAACATTTTGTAAGTGGGTACAAAAATACTACTATGCACAGCACAACATATAAACGTTAAATCTTGATCGCAATACGGTACTTTATTGAAAAATATTATTTTTACTTGTTTTATATTTTCACGGAATAAAAGCAAAATCCTTCCAGTTGGTAAAAACTGGTATTATTGGCTTATTCCAAAGATGAAAATGTTGAATTAGAAGTGCCAGAGGTCAAGGAAGTAGAAACTGCTGCAATCGACGATAATTATTTTGTGGACCAAACACCAGCTAGCAGTACTAAACCCGTCGGAACTTCAACAGTTCCTTTTAATTTAGAGCAAGATAGAAATGACCGTAATGTACCGCCTCCTAACTCACCATCCATTTTAACTGACAATGATGCTGTGAATGAACCGGTGGAACAAGATAATGACTTCTCCGGTGATGATTCAGGCGACGAGTTTAAACCCTCATCTGGTTCGTCTTCCTCGAGCAGTTCAAGTAGTAGTTCCAGTTCAGTAGTAGTTCGTCTGACAAATAATAGCTCTGATGATGATACTGTTGGTAATGCAAACCAACAACCCGAAATAACACTTAAAAAAGAGGAAGACAACGAACCCAAATGACTGGAAGAAGGATATTTCGAAAAAAAAAAAAAATCTGGCCAAGAATATTGAAAACTGGCAGAACAGTAGAAGCTAAACAATTGGGACCCTCATGTACAAATAAGTGTCGGCTGTCTTGTTCAACGAAGTTCACTACACAAAAGAGATTTGAAATATTTAACTTTTATTGGAAATTAGGAAGCTTGGAGAGGCACCGAGACTGTTTTGAAAATTGAGTTTTAAAATAAAACTTTAATTTAATAATTTCTTGTTTTCTTTTTTAACCAGTCACTTTGTCATGATTACACAAATTATTTTAGTTTAGTGCCTTAACGTCACTATTGAGGGGGTTCCAAATTATAAATCGCTATAACATTTTTGTTTTAATTATTTGGGGTCATTTATTTTCTTTAATATAAAGTCAAAAGAACACATCCGCATATACGCTATCTATCTTTCCTTAATCAGGAAGTATCATCAAGTAATACGATACGAAAGTTTAAAATGCTTCTCCTGAAAAAATGACTTTTTGCATAAGTGACAGTATTGCACCGGTGGTGTGATATGTCGCCGCAAGAGTCTCTATCTGCTAAGATTTCATCTAGTTAAAACACTCATGGTTCTATTCCATGATGGTATTGATGAACCTGCCATCTCTGCTTGGCAGTACGATTATTAAAAACATCGTTATCGAGTAACTGAATAGTTAAGCGCCATCTATTGGTTTTTGTATTAACTAGTACTTAAATCTTCAAGTGACAATTTAGAGAGTAATTGATTAAACTAAAGTATTTATCTAGAACTACAGTTAAAATTAAGATAAGCAAATACTTTATGGCAATTGGGATTTTACCAATAGGTTATTGCTCTTTTGGCACTATGATTTGTTTGTATGGCAACATTCCACAGTGTTGTGGAATGTGGCGCCAAGTACGATTTTAATGGTCAATAACTCAATTTATAATTTGAAACTACAACTAAATACGTTTTCCTTTCCTAAAACTAACTACAAACCAAAAAGTAACAAGATTATTTACAAAGCAATTTGTTAGTGAAAGACCTGTTCTTAGTATTAATTAGACCTGCCCTCGATCTGCCGGAAATGGTTATAAAGTGGAAAAAGTAATGAAGCAAGTAATTTAGCGTAAACTTAATAACACCTTGGCATTTGTGAATATTAGTATTGTTTAATTATTACAATAATTAATTGTGAAGTATTCTGGTGTTGTTTGTAAGTTATAATGAACTTACGATGTAATGAATCACTGAACTGAGTGGGCGTGTCACTTCCGCGGACTCAATATGGACGCGCGTGCCAACGCAATGTCTCTTTAGCTTAGGATTAGAAAAGCAATTGAAATACTAAGAATTTATAAGTGTTTATTGCTGTGAACGATATTAAGTTGTGAAAATGAGAACTGTAATACGATTTAAAATAGTGTGAGGAGTTTCTTTATCCATTCTTCTCCTCAACAGTATTACTTTGCGTATGGACGACTGAACTCTAGATAGTTTTTAAGTTTCTGTACCTAAATGGTTTTTAATGGAAATAAACGTTTGGAGTTTGAGTCAAGTGCTGTGTGTGATTTCAAATACCCTATCTACCAACAATGAAGAATCGTATCGCACGGCGATGTGATGGCTAGAGAATGAAAGATAATATGGCGGCGGATGGCGCCAATATTTGTGGACAGTGTTCCTATAGGGAGTCTAAGCTTTCCCTGCCGTGATATATACAATAAAAGTATTTTAAATGACTTGAACGCGAAAATGTATCGGCCATATTGTTTACATCGGTGACAAGGCAAGACAGAGACACCATCCACCTTTGTCGGTTTCTCGCTCGGAACTTTTTCTTTTTTTTCTTTTCTATTGAATCCATTGTACAAATTTAAACTCTAAGCTTTTGGAGATAGAGTTTTATTTTATTTATTTAGCATTTTGTTCGTACTCATTCCAGTTAGTATATAATTTCCTTGGAAGTGTGTTTGGGTGCCACAAGGGTTGTCAAGTGTGAAGTGACTAGTGAGCAAGGAACTTATGAAGCGAGTTTGGGTGCCACAAAGGTGCCACAAGGGTGCCAGATGGCCGTTATATAATAAATATGTGATCCTGGAATTCCTGGAAATATAATAATCTTTCTCTAGTAGTAATGCCCTCAATATTATCATGAGGTTATGGGCTATATTTGTGATAATTTATAATATGGAAATATGGCAAATTATATGAAAATAGAAAAATACGAAGAAATTTTTGAACTGTCAAAGAAAACAAAAGAAAAGAAAAATGGATACGAGAAAATACGAGGCTATGCCATTTTTGAAAGAGTGAGCGGCTGAATTTATTATCAGAGGAAAAAGGTGTTGTAGAGGCGATAAAATCTTCGGACGTACAAATAACAACACTGACAAATTGATTAATTATGGCTTAATTCTACTTGAAGAAATTAGCTTAAATATTTTAGAAATTAGATTAAGACACATATACAATATTCATGCATTACCACAGATACAAATCTACGACTCAAATCCAGTAAAAATAAAAGTTGCAAATGGCGAATATTTAGAAGCCAAGGAGAGAGGAATGATAGAAACGGAAGGAAAAGCCAGAAGCTCAAGTATTGAAGCCTTAATTGTGTCAAATCTCTCACAGAACTTGCCGTGTCCAGCAGCAGGTACTGCTTTCTGAATAAAGCCCTTGATCTAGCTGCCAAGCGAGAGCCTCCTTAGATATTGGTCAAGGCTTTTGGTTATTAAGCCATTGGCCGACACGACTATCGGCACAATGATCTTGGAGGCTGATGATTATTGCCCCCATTTCTGGTATTTGATCACACGCTTGTTCAACCTTCCGGGTCCAATCGCCCTAAGTGACTGACAGGCACCGACCAGATGCTGCGCCAGAATGAACACATGGCGTCATCATCCGGTAGACGCGTGTCAGTTACACCGGTCGCTCCCAAGCCCTATATCCACCTATAGCCTTATAGCCCTATATCCCACCTTTCATCACTTTCGAATGTGCGATTCGGAGTGTATCGCTCCACTCGCCGCTTGTACCGCGATACGGCTTGCCCATGCACAGATCTTCTGCTTCAGGAAGTCGATTATATATTATTATTATAAGACCATTTAAGTTATTTAAAACTAGTTCATTCACCGACAGACGCCATTGTAGATCGTCATCAGCAAACAAGTCATCACCTTCCTGCCCTTGTCCCATTCTATTCGGGATCGTCACAACACGTTTTCTTCTTCCATTCTCCTCCCTCAGACGTCACAGCATAATTTACTAATCTCTCTTTCTTATCATTCCTCACACATTCCATCCATGTTTATTGTTTGGCCTTCCTCTCCCTTTCCAACCATCAACATTCATGTATAATCTAGGAATCCTCTGAAGCGTTAGTAGTGACGACGCGGTGTTTCGCTGGTTATGGCCACATCATGTTAACTTGAAGGGAAGCGGAAACGGGCCTTGTAATTGAGAGGAGGGAAACGTAAATAAAGAATCAAGAAAAATAAAAAATTACAGAAAACCCTTAATATAACAAATTTTAGCGTATTAGTCATGCTAAACCATGCAGCTACCTGGAGAGGACAAATGCTTAAATTCAGGTTAATATTATCAAAAATGTAAGTAAAAACACGACCATTACAGTTTTATTCTTTTACATACCGCTTTCTGGGGACTTTTTATTGTTTCTTTGTATGATTTGGGTTCATCTACTAATGTTATTGATTTTAATAACATTAGTAGACATAACAAAATCTTCAAATCGTTGTGGTGGCAATGTGTCGATCTATCTTTTAGATTCTTTGTCGTAGAATTTTCTTGTTCATCATCTTCATCTGAATCAAGTTCTGATGATTCGATCCGAATGGCGCAGCGGTAGTGAGGCTGCCTTACGTTCGTTGGGTCCCGGGTGCGAATCCCGGTTGGAGCAAAAGTTTGTGTGATGCGCATGGACATTTGTTTCGGAGTCATGGATGTGTATATGTATAATAAGTATGTATATACAAAAAAAAAAAGTATATGTAGTATATCAACTATCTGGTGTCCACGACACAAGCCTCGTTGCTTAGTGTGGCACTAGATGGCGCTGTGTGTAATGTCCAGCAATATTTATTTATTTATTCAGGCGTAATATAGGACTCAGTAGAATTATGGTATTGCTGGGGCCGTCGGTGGGTGCGATCAGAAAATTAGTGGCTATATGTGAGGCATATGCGGCGGAGCATGGACTGAGATATAACTCCTCTAAGTGCGAAGTTCTGATGTTTAAGTGTACTAAAAACGTACCGGTCCGTGTTCCGCCTATTATGGTAAACGGAGTGGCTCTGAGGGTGGTGACTAGCTTCAAGTGCTTGGGACACATGACTGATGACGCAGATTTGGAAAGGGAGGGAAGGGCATTGGCGGTGCGAGGGAATATGCTTGCTCGTAGATTTGTGCGTTGTTCGGTAGAAGTAAAAATCATTCTGTTTAAGGCATATTGCCAATCCTTCTACTCGAGCAGCCTATGGGTGAGTCATACCCGGCGGGCCGCCAATGTCTTTAGAGTACAGTACAACAACATATTCAGGATGCTGTTGCGGCTGCCTCGTTACTGCAGTGCATCTGCAATGTTTGCGGAGGCGCGCACAGGCGGCTTTCATGCGATTATCCGCAAGAAAGTTGCGTCTATTTTTAAGCGCGTGAGAGACAGCAGTAACAGTATCTTGAAGATGATTGCTTCACGTGCTGATTGCCCAATCCAACAGTGATGGATGAACATCATGTTGGGATGTTAGATGTCGGCAAACTAGCGCAGGAGTTTGTGGTGTCTGATGGCGGTGGCCTTATATAGGGATGTAGGTGACGTGTCTGGCTCGCCGATTGATCGTTGTTTTTATTTTATTTATAAGATTTTTCATTTTATCTATATATTTTATTTTTTTAATTGATTGTTTTGTTATTTAATTTGTTATTAATTTTATGTTAATTTTGAATAATATAATTTAATTGTGTAATTTTTGATGATTTATATGTAAAATTGTGTTACGATTATATTAAGTGAAATATAAAATGCTATGGACGATAAGTCTGAAATAAACAATTAATGATAATAATTATTAGAATCATCTTAATTTCTACTAGGTTTATCCGACATTGTAGGCAAATTGTTTTTTCAAAACTCGCACCATCGTTCAATGTTTGAGGCACATCTGAAATAGTTGCGTCTTGTAAAATATCCTCCCTTGCATCTAACATTGGATGATTTTCTCTAGTTTTATGAAAATGAACCTCCATATCAACAATTGGACTTTGTTTTTCTGTTTCAGAGATATCTGACTCTAATCCAATCGATCTGATGACTGACTCGTTGAATATTATGTCTCTTGACCGTATCAGTGTTGGATTCGATATATTGCTTATGCTTAGTAACCGATAACCGTCATCACCATAACCAATGCGAGTACATTTTTCTTAGTGGCTGTGCATCATAGTACGAGCAGCTTCTACCAAAGTTCTGTTGTCTCTCTCACTACACCCGTTCTATTCCGGCGTATACGGCATTGTCAAACGGTGCTGGATGCCATGATTATTTAAGATCTTCTTCACAGATTCATTTTGGAATTCCCCTCCATTATCGCTGAGAATTGTCTTTATAATATGACCAGTAGTCTTTGTTTCGTTTATCATTTCTACAAGTTTATCCTCCACATCAGACTTGTGCTTGATGTAGTAAACATGACGATACTTACGGAAATCGTCTTTAATTAAATAAAACAAAATAATGAAACTTTTTGAACGAATTGGGGAAGGGACCATATACATCTGTGTGAATGATCTCTTCTGGTGCTTTAGCTCGACCTCTTGTTCCAAATTTATATCTATGTTTACCATAAACACATCCTGTACATAATTCAGAATTTAGTTTGACTTTAATACCAAGTTCCTTTTCAATCAATTGCTCCACATGTATCTTATTCTGGTAAGCAAATCTTACATGAAAGTTTTTTGTGGACGTGAGTTCAATTCAGGAGAATAATTTATCATTGTCTTTACATTTAGATTAAAGAGTCCTCTTTTCTTGACTCTTGTGCCAATTAAATATTTTTTCATTACTCATACTCTGAAAGTAGGTTTAAAGTTGCCTGAGGAGCGGGTTGAAAGTAATACTTTTCAGCCCTAGGGAGAATGGTTTTCAACTGACAACTGTCAAATTATAATATAAAAAATAGTTCATTTTTCTATTGAACCATGTTCCAACTTTCTATACAGCCACGATGTAAAATTAAAATGACGTGAAGTTAATTAAGTTATTAAGTAAAGAATATATATTTTTTAAATAACTTTATTATAATTAAGTTTCAACTATTCCTTTAAAATAACATAGATTTGGGCAAAAAATTTACCATTTTTTCGATGGTGAAAATGAAAAATAGGTAATGGCTGAATAGCTGGCCGGCCACAGAAAAAAAAACAAAGTAGGCGGGAAAGCGGCAATCCGATCTTCATCTGTTTTTTTGAGTTGATTCATGTTTTTACTTTTTCACTTCTCATGCTCTAAAAGTACGCCAATATAGCCCTACGAAGCGGGAGTAAAGTGACCACTATAGTCCCTAGGGAGTAAAAAGTAATTCGTTTTTTAATTTCCTTCATGTGACATAGACAAACTCAAACAGCCAGTTAATATACTACTATTATCTGTGGAGTGTGGACCATCTTCATTGCGAAAATGTTGAGAGTTTTAGTTCCATGGTTTTTCCGCGTTGTTGTTCGTTGTTGCCTTCCCCGAATCCAACAGGCTATCCAACAGTAATAGATACTTTCAACTCGAACCAGTAGTTCCTGAAATTAGCGCGTTCAACCAACCAAACTAACTCTTTAGCTTTATAATATGTATTATAGTATAGATTCAAGTAGGTAACAATTGAATATCTGTGAAATATTTGCATAGATCGCCAAAATATTCTGTTTTTACAAATAAGGGCTTCCCTCGACAGCCTTACGTTATCATCCTTAGACACTCGATGATAGTCATACTCCAGCTAGGTCGAAAGTTCTCATCAAGGTGCATAAAATTAGTTCAAACACGATATAGATGCTGTAAACTCTTGATGACCTCTTGCAATTACCTTCCGTCTCCATCGTCGACCTTCGATGAAAGTCATACTCTAGCTAAGTTTAAAGTTTTCATCAAGGTCCATGAAATAAGCCCAAACACGATATAGCTGCTGCAAACTGTTGCGGAACTCTTGGAACTGACTTTTGTCTCCATCGTCAGACCTTCGATGGCAGTCCAGGCAGGTCTTAAATTCTCACCAAGATGCATGGAATGAGGCCAATAACAATATAGCTGTAAATATAATCTACGTAAACTGCGTATGGATTATTGATTATTGCGAATAGCACAGCACAGTTCTTGCTCGGCAAGAACACGTGAATTTATCAGGCTTCTGTTCGCTATACAACTTTTTGGAGAAATCGTCATCATACTCCTGCCCTTATCCCAATTTATTTGGGGTCGGCGCAGCATGATTGTATTCTTCTTCCATACTTCTCTATTACTTTTTGGAAAAATATTTCATGAAAAATTAAGAAATATGGAAATGCAAACAATTTAAATACAAAAAGAAATATAGGCAATCTAACAGCATCCAAAAAAATTTAAACAAATCACAAAAAGTTAAAATAATGTTGGGGGTTTTGAACGATGGGGGGTGATGAAACCGCTAGGCTATTTACTTCGTTGACTTAAGCTACAAATAGCCGTTCTCATGTACTTACGTCAGGACTGAAACGTCAAACAATTGAAGTATACGGACATAATGTTTAATTGCCTACCCCCTTATGGAAGTAGCGTGATAATATTAGCCTAAATGTTGAAGAAGCCTTTAAAGAAATCTATGCAGTAGTTTTGACGTGATGCGCACACAAACATTTCGTACCAACTACTCATACCGAGGAAAGCTGATTTTCTTGAGTTCCGCTATTTTGTGCGTATTTACCTCAAAAATTAAATTTCAAGAAAACTGAGAAATTATATTTACCTGTATTAGATATGAAGTATATGTAGCAACTTTAAAGGTTACACTTCATTGGTTTTGATTGTATAGGTGTTTGAAGTTTATTAATTTTAAACACATAACCCTCTTTTTTGCGTCTCTGGATGAGATTAAAAAAAAATGCAAAAACAGGTATTTCTTTATTTTTATTAATAAGTATTTATTCTGAGTTTCATGATTCTAGAACAATCAATTTTTTTTTTTCATACAAACTTTACACCCCCTTTTTCCAGAAAAAAACAAAATTTCTATACCCTAAATGTTATTCTGAATTTATTTAAATAGATTTGTGAACATTTCAACAATATCGGTTCAGTAGTTTTTACGTGATGCGCGGTCAAACAAACAAATAAACAAATTTTTTTAAAATGGTTTTAATATCTTCAGTTATTTATTTAAAGTCGCCCTGGCTGGTTTTTTTTTTAAATCTTCAATGTACAGATTTTTTGGTCTCAACGATTTTATTTTATGTATAGATTCAATGCATTGGCATGTCATGTGAGGGATTTTTTTTATAGCTAAAGAAACTGTAGCATAGTTAATAGCTTATGTCTTCAGATGTTCCATTGAACAAAGCGTGCAATTCATGCCGAATCTGTTTGGCTGTTGAGAATCTCATGACCTTTTGTAAAGTGGCATCTGACTTATTAACCATCAAAATAAGCATCGCCGTACTATCTATCTTATGATATGCTTCTAGAGTCTTTTCATAATTTGCTTTAACGTCTGCAGTTGCTGTTGTAGCTGGTTTTATAGGTTCTATAAGTTTTCCATTTATAGCATCCAACCCGCCAGGAGTACCCCTTAAAAGCAACAGTATCTTACAGCGCCATGTTGACCAATTTTCTTTACCTTCTAAACGACCGATATCAATTTTGCAACTCGTAGACGAAGTCGATATTTTGACAGGCCTTAGAAAGAATTTTTTTTGAAAAAAATAAATTGGTATTGTTGTGATAAAACATATTGCATGTTGGAAACATTCATATTGATATTGAAGGAATGACAGGGTAAAACAAAATATTATAAAAAAGCAAAGATTGAGAGAAAACCTCCTTCAACACCAATTGATTCCAGACACAACACACATCAATAGCCACATGATCTTCATGAAAACTTATCCTTTCGGGCATCAACACACACAGGAATGATCTATCAGACAAACCTCGGGTTATAGAGATCCTACTAAATAAAGATTTACTGGAACTGTCTCAGTTCATTAAAATCCAGAACATCAAACTTTTCGACTTATAACACCTGGCCTGTAGATGAGAAGAATCATAAGCTTAATCAAGACCCAGATTCCACAAAAGGCAGTAGGTAATCGGAGAATCAGGTTGAATTACGCTGGATGTGTTTTTCTTCTAGAAATACTATATTGTAACTAGAGGATAGGAATATTAATTAAGTTTAACGTAAATATAAGATAGTTTTAGTTAACCATTAATCAGACTTTCAATACTTTCAATCATGTACCACTCCAATTGCATCCAACAGAAAGGATGGCGACTTTCGTCCCATTGCCGTGGGAACTATATATTTTTAATAAACAGAAGCAAAGATGTTTTAAAAAAGACAACGAGGTTTCTAAATTAATGATTACAACCGTTTGTTCTAACTTTTTTTTTTTTCCGGATGGGAAATCATCAAATGACTCCTCCCGCTCTGGGCGGAGCAGGCGGGAGTGTCAGACTTTTACTGACTAAAAACCATTCATGTTGCTTCATCGTCCTTTGTGTTCCGGGGCCACGGTATCTCTTTCGAATAGTCCCGCAGCCCCGGCAGGCTTCGGCCCTTGCGGACCCCTTCCCTATTGTTGACTCTCTTTGAGGCGCGCGTGGAACACAAACGCGCCGTCGACACGGCCTGTCGTCATGAGACGGACGGACGGCGAGCTAGCCCATAGCTCCCCGTCCACAGGCCCGCGCCTACGGTGGCCGGAAGCCACCACGTGGCCCCCGACGCCCGGGGCGTCTCCCGCGGCGGCCGGGACGTGAGGATCTCTCCCTCTCACGTTCCGCCACCTCCTTCGCTAGCATGACTGCTTCGCAGAAGGAAGAGACGGCGTCCCATTCCCACGACCACGACCATGGCTTGGACCAGGGCCGGAAGCGAGAGGTCGCCGCCGCCGATCGCCACCTCGAGGACACGGCGGTGCTCCACCCAAGCGGGGCACACCTCCACAGTGTGCTCCACCGTGTCCTCCGGTCGATCCCCGCAAAGGAAACACCCGGGCGTCTCCTCCCGCCCGATACGGTGCAGGAACTTACCGAAACAACCGTGTCCGGTAAGAACCTGTGTCAGGCGGAAGGTGAGGACGCCGTGGCGTCTCTCCAACCACTCCTCAAAGAGAGGACTTATCGCCACTATTGTGGCGTGCCCTGCACGGGGTTGCGACAGTCGCTGTCTCCATGTCGCCATGAGATCGCGCCGGAAGTCTGTCCGCTGAGCGACAATTTGCCGCGGCAGCGGAGTTTCCCCCCGGCGTAGCACCTCCGCGCGCCACTCGTATAGGCGCGCGAGGACTATCGCCTCCAGATCCCATGGCGGCAATCCGGCAAGGAGGCTCGCCGCCTCGCGGGAGATCGTGCGGTACCCCCGGATTAGCCTTACGGCCACCACCTTTTGGGGCGCGTTCAAATAGTTGGCGGCTCGCTGCCTCAATGAACGCGCCCACACCGGGGCCCCGTAAAAATGATGAAGATGAGATGAGACCGCCAAGACAACCCCACCCCGGGACACCGCATCCCCCGTCGTGAGGGGCGCTCTACGGTGGACGCCATCATGCGCGTGAGGGCTCACGCGCATGATGGCGTCCACCGTAGAGCGCCCCTTGCGGAAACCAAATTGGTGTTCCGCAAGGTCCGGGCCCCGTTCCCGCAAGGTGCTCGGCGAGGCCGTGTTAGGAATAAATGAGGTTTTACACAGCTCATGTTACTTCTATGGAAATAAGTGACAGACAACTGCCAATTTATTGTCACTTGTCGCGAGAGACTCTTGTTGGGAATATCGCTCAAAGGACTGTTAGATTTATATTTTCCTATTTTGTGTACTTACCTCGCTATTTTTCTAAACAATTACGTGTTAATTGAATTTGTTATGATTTGTGGCGGTATAGGTTAGTTTCAGTGGTTGATATTTTGTTCCAAGTTAGAACAAACCGTTTGTTCTATGACAATTGGCAGTTGTCTGTCACTTCTTTCCATAGAAGTAACATGAGCTGCGTAAAACCTGATTTATTCCTAACACGGCCTCTCCTGACAGAAGGCCGTCCCGGGCTCCTTCATGATGTCCTCAGCTCTGGTGGTCGGTCTCCAACATAGGCAAGGAGAGCGCTATGTCTGCTGAAGGCCCTTCAGGCTCGATGTGAAACTGCTATGGCTCAGGCCCGACCTGAAGCAGAAGTGGTTCAGGCTCGACCTGAAGCTGTAGTGGCTCAGGCTCGATGAGATGCCGCGGCGCTTCAGCCTGGGTCCCGGAGGTAATAGGTTGTGGCTGGGAGACAGACTAGACGGTTGACTGGCGAGACTGACTTAGCCGTAGCAAGTGTAGACTCCTCATCTTCATGGTCTGCGTCTGCATAAGATAGGAAACCATGTGCTTTATGGCATTGTGCATGCGGACATCATTGATTGTGGTCTGGCACACATTAAGCCATCGAGATAGAGGCACGACGTGAAGCTTGTCTCGAAAAATTTGCGGGTAAGTTAAATATCAAGACGTATCTTGATATTCAGCTAAGAAATAGCCCCACTGGGTGGCAAAACTTAGCGAAGTCAGAGGCTAGCTGTAAACCGTACTTGTAACTCAATAACACACAAGGTCTAGATTATAAACAAGACTAGACATAACATTCAAACAGCACACCACCACCAGCGCGTCCTGCGCCAGCAGCGCGTCCTGTTCCAGCAGTGGCAGGCGTACGTGCTCCAGCAGCGCGCCCAGATGTGGCCCGATGGCGTATCGCTTACTCGCGCGATGATCGCTTATTCGCGTTCTGTTAGGACGGTGCGTAACATATCCAGGAACCGGGGAGCCCCTTAATGCCGCTATTTTACGTGAGCTCGGCCACACCTGACCAAAGCCTTCTATAGTACCTAAATATTTGACTTCAGCAGTGAAATTTATTGAAAAGCCGAATTGGTTACGCGTTACGTTCGTTAGCCAAACTTACAAAGCTACTCGCGAAAAGCACTCTGGAGTCGCACCAACCGTTCGCGACTACCGCACGGTCCAACTCGTCACACCACACGTCAATGTCGTGTTACGTTTGGATCAAAATTAGAGATAGGTTGCAACTAAGCGACTTCGCAGGCTGTAAATATCTTAAAGCTTCCACGAGCATGATAACAAAGGACAGGGCTTTGGAACTGTAAGCGATTAGATCGTTTGTACGAATGGTTGTTAAAAGACGCACGAACTCGTTGCGGAACATCGTTCAAATTTACGGGGCTAAGCTAACGCGAAGTGACCTCACAAACCGGGTTCTTATGGTTAGTTCTTCACTACTGATGATATCTGCCTCGCGAGCCACCTCTAAGTCAATCTTGTGAACGACGGTGGTCACGCCTTCTGCTGTTTATCACAAAGTTTAATATTCAATCACATGAACGTGAAATAACAGCAATGACAAGAATAAAAACGAAAAAGTCATAAATCGCCTTTTTGACTATCGGTTGTTCCTTGAATGTTTTATACTTTAGTGGGCAATCTAAGTTCATCATCCCACTTCTGATTTTAGCAAACAGAAGCGAAGATATTCAGTAAGAAGCAGTGGCAGTAGGAAGGGACGTGGCGCTAGTCAAGTATGTGGCTGCTGCACTACCCCGAGGTGCTGGCTGTGCTGCGGTTGCGCGCGCGTCGCCCCGCACTGTTAGACGTGCCAGCGGCTAGGACTAACCTACTCAAGTTTGCCTCTATATCGCGAGCTGCACGTATTATTAACATTATAGCGGTCATCATCTGCCTAGCCTTTTCCCAACTTTAGAGGAGTCGGCTTCTAGTCTAACCGGATGCAGCTGAATACCAGTATTTAAAGAAAGTTATGGCACAGACTGGTGAACAGTTTGGTTACGTGGGGTGTAGTTGTAATTATTATTTTCTTCGTAATTATAATACTTCACATATATATATTGTTTATTCGTCTACAATTTATTTTTATTTATTTACCTTATCCGTAGCTGACCGTGGCATCACTCTCACTTTAGGCCCTATCAGAATACCAGCGCTGTGACGTTTTTTTAATGTTACAGCACTATGCTGAGATAGGGGCCTTTGGCCTTGTACAGGACCAATTTAGTTTTCTTTTTATTTTCTTTTTTATGTTTAATTTTTATTAGTTGATAATTTCACCATTTTATTTATGTGTTTTGTCCTGTGCGGGCTAATAAATGCTTTTTCTTTCTTTCTATTTTACATGAAGCGACTGCCTATCTGACCTCCACAACCCAGTTAGTACTGGGTAATACGATACCCCTTGGTAAAACTGGACTGTCAAAGATCTACAAATGACAGCCGGGACCAACAGCTTAACGTGCTTTCCGAGGCACGGAGGAAACTCATCCACAGACCAACCTAGGCAAGCACGGTTTAACCTAAAGATCGACCCGAGCGGCTGTTATTATTTAGCCACGAGCTCCTTTTACGAGCTGCTTTTAAGGTAATTAAAGTAAAGTTATAACCTTAAAAATGAGTGCTTTAAAAAAAATACTTGTGAAAAAGTTGTTACATTGACCTCCAATATAGATCCGTAACTAGAAGGTTCTCAGGTATGACCCAGAACAAAATAGTACATTTTGATACAAGTGGAGAAAGTTTGTTATTGTATTCGAGGCGGAATTAACTCCGGAGCCGTAGGCGAGGGTGTTTTTGAGCCGAGAATTGCAATAACAAATGTCCACGTGTATCAAACGACGTTTTTTAAAATGCACTTTTGAAGAAATAAAATAAAAGAACGAAAAATATTTTTGTCATGATTTATTAGGAAACTATGATTTTAATTTTCTTTTTTCCGCGCTTTGCTATCGCCAGGTTGAAGGAGAAGCAAAGGTATGAAGCCGCTAAACAGCCTAATATAAAAAATATTTTTTTTAAATATTTTTTTGTATTTAGAACACAAATAAATGTTAATTTGTATATAAAATAAATATTAGTTTTAAATAATCATGATTATCTATGATATTCTATTTATAAACACAATTTGAATATTCAACAAATTTTTATGCCGTAAAGACGCATTATTGCTTTGCCGAAATAAAAACTAAACATTGACCTCCGGCTATAGGCTTTGAACCAATTTGGACTAAGTATAGGTATAGTTATCTGTGGCAATTTTCATTCGCGCACACGTGTTGGAAAGTGGAAAAAATCGCACGCGTGTGATATACGTTGCATGTTGAACCTAATCGTAGTGCGATAAGAACCAGTTTTCGAGGAAGTGTATTGAAAAAGATATATCGCAATGACGGTGAGAACAAGTGCCTTTCGGTTTCGTTATGGCTCTTTTACACCCTTAGATAATAAGGTTGCATTTTCTCAGGGAAAATATTGTTAAAGACAAAGTTAATTTTTTATTTGTAAATGGCTCTAACATGGTAGCAACTTTATAGACGCGTTCAATGTTGATAGACAATTCTCAAACAAGCAGGTTTTGCTGTTTACAGACAGTGAGCAAAACTCGATTTTGCTGCGAGCGTGAGACAAAGTAACTATTTAATTATTTTTTTTAATACCGAGAACTGTGCAGGTCTACTCACAAAATTCGAAAGATTTCAATTTCACTTTGTTCTGTCACTTTTATTTCGATATGAAAAAAGCGAGAGATAGAAACAAGTCGATTCGAAATTCGATTTTCAAATTCCATATCTAGTAGGCCCAAAAAAGAAACAAACAATAAAACGTTCGGATGCCGATATTGTAAATCGATAACCGTAATATTGCGTGTTTAGGTTGTAAATGAAAAAATGTTATATTTCGAATAATCGAATTATATTTTTTATATCAAGATCAAGAATGTTGAAGAAAAAAATACGAAGTTTATCATGTATCTACTTATTTATTTTTAGTTATAACAATCTTTAATATTGAAACAGAATACCGCGAGTGTAGTTTCAGAACGCATTTTTAAAAAATAGCGGGATTTAATTTTTTATTGTTTTGTACGCTAGCAATGATTAAGTCAATGTACGCTAGCTACAAAGTACAATAAAAATTGGATAATAAAGTAATTAAATAACAAATAAATATCAGTGAGTCCAGTGACGAAGTCTGCTATTTAACTCCCGAAGAATTGGCTATAATCCACCACGCAGGCCCAGTGCGGATTGGTAGATGTCACATGTCTTCGAATTTTTGGTTCAAGGACATGCCGGTTTTCTCACGATGTTTTCCTTTACCGTTTTGAGAGCAGTAGTGATGAAATAAATTACACAAAGTCATGCGCCTGCCTAGGTTCGAACCCACTACTTACTATTCGTAAGTCGGGGCCGCCACCACTGGGCCACCGCTGCTCTCATGTGTCTAGTCTCTTAAAATCCTACAGGACAAAATAAATAAAGTTACATACCTGATAGACATCGCAGTCCCCAACACGCACAATATACAGAAAACAATCACTGAAAAAATAAGTAAATACGCAGAACTCAAAGAAGAAGCTACTAGAATCTGGCGACAAGAAAAAGTATATGTAGTCCCAATAGTCCTTTCCACAACAGGGGTAATCCCAAATCACCTCAGCCATAGCTTAAAATTACTAGACCTCAAAGAAACCCTCTACATTACACTGCAAAAAGCTGCTATTTTAAATACATGTAGAATCGTTAGAAGGTTCATGCAGATAGAAGAGAACGAGATAGGACCTCATCACACCACATAATTTTTATAAAAAAAAAAAAAAAACTAACACCACACGCTGCATTTGCTTTGGCTTCGGCCCGTAAATGTAGTAAAAATCCAGTCTAAGGGCTGAGAAGAAAAAACAATTTCGATAATAATAATAATAAATCATTTAATAGGACCAAACATTTTGTACATTTCTATACACCCACCAAACTGCGTAACAGTTTGTCGGCGGGATTAGCGCTCGTCTTATTACATTTTTGGTGCTGTGCTGTGCAGTAATAGCTCATAAAGTAACAGTTTAGTAAATACAGTATAAGTACCTAACAGTAGGCAAAACAATCAGGTAGGTAGTAGCAAGTAGCAGATATTGTGGCGTGCCCTGCACGGGGATGCGACAGTCGCTCTCTCCATGTCGCAAGAGATGATGTCTAAGGATGGCCCTTAGGTAAACTAAGTAAACTTGGTTCTCAGACCCGAAACCCAAGGACAAAGCAACTGCGTTAGACTGTCTTTTGGAATAGATAACTTCTCGAACGTAATAGTACATTGTGGTACAAGTGTGTAATGTTGGAGATTACCGCTGAGGCGCCTTTGAGACTCGAGCCGTTAGGTGAGTGTCTTAAGAGAGCCGAGGACGGTAATCATCAATACACACGTGTATCATATCATACGAAGTTTTTCAACACACTTGTGAAGAAAATAATACAAAAAAAACATTTTCAACTGTGAAAACGAGTTGTGAACTTTTTTCGCAATGGCGGAAAAAAATTATCAGTTTTCCTTTACGCGCCCATCTAACAATGGCGATCGGCCATAGACTAAAATAATGAGGTTTCTTTTTTTTGGCTTTTCACGGATATCGTTTTAGCCACGTACAAAATGGGGAATTCAAAGTTTTCTCTATTACAGAGAAAACAAAAGTTATATTTGAGTGAAAGTTTTATTTATTAAAAACGTACAAGTTGAAATTATCTATTTAAATACGAAGTTGCATGAAATGAGTAAGCAATAGGTACATTAATTTATTTGTACTATTGAACACGATCTTTTTTGTATCGAAACTTTTTAAGAACAAAGCAACTCAACCAATAAAAAAAACCCTATAACTCACTTGTGAATAATAGCAATGAAAAAGTCACAGTATGATTACAGGTGTCATTATGTGCCTAATTACGGTGAAATTAGAGCCATTTTATGAGCAAGTGTGTTGGAAAAGTTATATTTGAGTGAAAGTTTTAATTATTAAAAACGTACAAGTTGAAATTATCTATTTTCTCAAACAAGCATGGAAATACTGTCATTAATTTCGAAAAAAGAAAACAGCAATGATGTATGAAACGGCGTGCTGTTGTTATTAAATACTTTTTGGATTGGTTCTCTTTTATCATTCTTGGCATACCAAAGTAAATCTCTTTGCTTAGTACAAATTGCGTTTACGTGGCTGTATAGGCATAAATGCGTTTGCCTTTCGGCACAGATGATAAATAGAAAATTGGCGGCAAAGTTGAAAATTCGTCTTGATTTATTATTTACATACTTAATAAATATAAATTTAATAAGTAAAATGAGTTCCAACGGCTCAGAGAATGAAATGGAGATTAATTGTACTCCACCAGATTTAAGATCAGAAGCCAAATTGGCAATAGAATACCTGCTTTCAGCGAAATCAAAAGAAAAATACATGAAAGTTATGAAATTTTATGATTTGCGATTTAACGAGAAAAAAGTGAACATTTTCTCCGAAACAGTATTTTAGGCGTATTTTAATGAGATTGTTATGACGAAAAAAGGTAAAGTTTTCTTTTTGCCTAGTTATGCCCCAATATGACAAATGTAACTTTTAATATTAATTAAATTAAATGTATAATATAAAAAGTACGTTTTATTTCCCTGCATTCTTTTGAGAATAGCACTATTTATGCCTCGGTGGAAATGGCAATTGCCTGTCTCGTATTAGTGAAGTCCTCGCCTATGGCTCGGCCTTCAAACTCATACTCGACCTGCAATTGCCTATTTCACGGCCTTTGCAATAATGTACTATTAAATACGAAGTTGCATGAAATGAGCAAGCAATAGGTACATTAATTTATTTAAACACGATCTTTTTTGTATCGAAACTTTTTTAAGAACAAACCAACTCAACCAATAAAAAAACCCTATAACTCACTTGTGAATAACAGCAATGAAAAAGTCACAGTTTGATTACTGGTGTCATTATGTGCCTAATTGCGGTGAAATTAGAGCCATTTTATGAGCAAGTGTGTTGAAAAAATAATTTAAATTGCAAGATATTTCTATTCTTACGTAAAACAAATGAACTTGGCTTCTCAGACCCGATACCTAAGAACAATGAAACTGCTTCAAAGTGTCTTTTGGAATAGACACACATATCCACCACGGCAAAGTTCATATTATTTTTAAAGAGAATTCAGAGAGAAATTATATTAAAAATTAAAAAGAAGGGACCTCATTTAACTTTATTTTATGTAGCGACATAGTAATAACACACTAGTGAAATTTTCAAGTACCTATCTATTCCGGTTAATAAGAGAAACATTGTATTCTTTCGGCCTTAATAAAATGTTGTGTTAAATGGTGTACTGGTGGTACGAAAACCGCTTTTGTGAGTCCGACTTGTGCTGGCCGGAGTTTTGCTAAAGAGTTCACCCATAGGAAAGGTACCAACACGACTGAAGTCTATTGTTATAAGGGATACTTTCATTCTCACGGCAATTGATGTTTGGCCAGACCATAAAAAGATAACCTTCTTTTACAGTAATGTAACGTAATGTGGTCGAAGCTAAAAGTGCGACAAAATACTGGATTTTTTCCTAAACTATCGACGAGATATTTTTATTATCATTTTGAGCCTTGAAAACTTTAAGACCCAGACAGACATCCAAATTTACAGTAGTACGATTGAGCTTAAATTAAAACTTTTATAATTTGAAATCGTTTAACATCCCCTGGGTAAATGTACTGGGTAGTGGGTGTATGGTATTTTTACATTTTTCTTGTGAAAAATGAAAATTTGTCTTTTGGATACAGTTCAAATTAATGGAAACATGCCCAAAAATTCCAAGATCAGACAATTTTGGCTAAAGCATGAAATATCTCTAAAAATTGCCATTTCCGATCTCAAATTATTACTATCTACTTGAATGATTAAAAATGTTATGGATGGAGGATGGTCCACAGAACACAACGTCGCGTCGATAGTTACGTAAGTCTAAAACGAGAAATTGTGGAAATAAATTACCATTTCTTAAAAGTGAACTATTTTTATTTGAAATAAAAAGTTGGTCAGCCCTAAGTTGTTTCATTTGAACATTTTGAACTCATAAAAAACACGAACAGATAAGCAGCTCTCTTTTTATAAATAAGCTTTTATTCAACTTGCCTTGTTGGTTAGTATGTATGGGTCAAATCTTGCAACTGAATTTTTCTTTCACTCATTTCCTGTTTCCCTTCACATGACACTGATATTATTATTTAATATGTGATTACGATTTATTACAACACGACTCCTTTAAGATAGATTATAATTGTTGTTTAATAATAATTCTACAACTATCAAGAAAAACAGAAATAAATGAGTAGGTATTTTAATATAGCTAGAGCGTATTGTAACGTACAAGGAATAATGCAGCTATCGTTTACTTGCTTGTAACGTAATACTAACGCATACGCAAACCATATGGAGGCCACGTTGCTAACGGCCCCAAAGAGCTTGAGTTACCTACGTGTTAAATAGAAGCCTATTTTTGTAAAACATAACGCTAAAAAGAAGGAAATTAAGGAGGTTAGAGACGTGTCTCGCCAAACTTCCAAGTGATTGCTATGCGGCTCCTCCTTCCCGTGCTATTGGCGTTGAGCGGCACAGTTCCACCAATGAGACCGCGTTTAGCCCCACTCGCTGCCATTTTATAATACTAAGATTACGTTTTCCTTTATTAAGAAAAATGCCCATTTTTCAACAATTGTACCACATATGTGAGATACCAATTGCATTACGGTAAAACACAGTGTGCAACTATTGATACCGTGGAGAGTAAACTAGCGAGGATTTTTGGGTTTTATCAAAAGATTGTGTTTTCGGATTTAGAGTTTGGACAATTAACCACATATTCAGGTAAGTGGTTGCGTGAGGACGCCTACACGGCGGCGGGCGTCGAGCTTTGCGTTGATGTGTTCGAAGCGTGAGAGATTAGTTCGTGGAGTATTTGAGTCAGTCCGCAGCTCGGCCCCGGCGCGCGTCACTCGCATCGCACTCCGCTTGCGACAAGCGTCCGACTACCGAAAGCGAACCTGCGCCCGCCCGCCCAGAGTGCGCCCATACTGCCATTTTAAAAATAAATCCAAATAATATTCGTTAATTATTGTTTATAAATAGTTATTGGCCAAGTTGAATAACTGCATGAGTTTAGCAACAAGCGAAAAAGTTACCAAAAGTGATTTTACGAACTATTAAAAACTTTCTGTTGTGTTCAAACAAGGATGTTAATACTATAAGAAGGCTTTTGGACTTCAAGAATCTCGAGAAAAATAAACTTCGCTCTGAAATAGAAAAAGTGGGTGAGTACATAATTCAATTAGAATTAAATTCTTCAAAAATCATAATAAACTACCGTCATTTGAATGATACAGGCAGAAATATAATTAGTTTTTTAAGCATAAAAGTGTAATGATGGTTTCATTAATTTAAAAATATTTTAATTTTGTTATTATTAAACAATCAGTTTAGGTTTTGTCAGGGTTTTGAAAGAGTTTGTCAGAATTTTTCATACGAAACAAGCCGCTGAAAAGTGCACAACATGTAAATATAACTCTCCTAAAACAACGGAACGTTGGTATTGTTTTTCTTGTGATAATTAACCAAAAAAGATAATTAAATCATTAAAAAACCACTATGAAATTATAGCTCTCAGTTTGGCCTCTACAATGATGATCAAACTTTCCAAATTCAAAATTAGGTTTTCTGTTTATTGTCCGATTTCATGAACGTCATAATAAACTTACGCGCATTTGAGTGGATAAAACCAATTAGATAGCACATCATTTACTAGAAAATGATACGTCCACATCAAAATTATTAAATAAATGTCATGTTGTTTTGTATTGTGTTCGTTGTGAAACTAACTCAAGTGAAGCTTATTTAATTGAAATAATTCAATCAGGTTAATTAAACATGATTGCAAATACGTTGTCTAGTCAGCACTATAAAATATCAAATATTCCAATTAATTTGGCAATCAGATAATGTCTCTGTAATAAAACTGAACACTTGCAGAAATATTTGACGTGTTGATTTTGTTCGGTTTCGCCATAATTATGAAAATACTAATTTGCACAGAAATGCGTCCCTGAATCAAACGAATTTGAACGGTATGAAATAGAAGCAATGAAGTTTTTTTTTGTATTTGTTTCCGACAGATAACGACATAGTTTTAAGAGTTTCAAGGTAAATCTTTGCAGTGTCGACGTATTGCATAGTTTTTTTTAATTATGACTTGGTAATGAACCAAGTCATAATTTAAAAAAACTATGCTGTATTATCGAGCTAATTATTAGTTCAATAAATAGTGAGATCTAGTTAGATCAGAACATTATTTTTTTATGACCAAGTCTCACTTTTGGGGCAGGTCTATATTCTGGTGGCCAATGTCCAGTAGTAGAATTGTTTCGACTAAAGTTATGACGATGATTAAGATAACCTTAGAAAATTCGTTCCAGAGAGTTTTAACTTCTTAGGTACCTACCCTGAGTAAAGTTATCAGTGTTTTAAATATTAAATTCACAAGAATTTCGACAAACAACTTGTTTGGATAGATTCTCTTGCCCGCTTATTTGCTAAAATCTTTCATAAATTGCATATATGAAATATTTTTAAACAGGAAAACACCTAAGCCCATTTCAGTGCTTACGGTGGATGCTCCAACCAACCCGCAAAATTCAAATTTTCTTACGTTTTTTCGATTTGTAGGTCAGTGCTAGGTTGTATGTTGATTAAAATATTCCTCGCGACTGTAAGACGTATGTAGTTACAGAATTATCATCATCAAAATCATCAATACAACCCTCCCAAGCTCATACAGGTGCAAGAATTACTTTTACAAAGTCAAAATCAAAAATTTCGCGGGCTACCCTGTACTGACGCTTTTACCTTAATGTGTGAAATCCAAAGTCAATCAGCAATTTATATAAATAAAAAATGTTTATGACTCAGCTATCAAATTGATTTTATATGATTGTAAACACAAGAAATCGATGTCGAGACTGTAACGCATACGTCACTGATTTATTAATTCCTTATTGTGCAGCCGTTTGTACTTACTTACTGTTTATCAAAGTAGGTAATGATTGTTCTCTATATAACTTGTTTCATAAAGTTTAGGTACTTAAGTTTGTTATAATTTCTAAATAAAAAAAATCTTACTGTTAGCTGTATTGTTCTGCATGAACTCTTTGTAGGCTGTAGGTATTTATCCCAACTTGCCTGTATGACTGAATATAAATAATACAAGGAATTTGGCCTGTCTAAATGTAAATTGTCTACAGTGGCCCGGAGTACCGATGGGTCGGGCCTCGATGGAGGCTGCGAAGACGACGTCTCGCGGCTGACCCCAGGCCTGCATCCAGAAGCAACCTTCGACATGAACGATCTGCCGTCGAACGCCTACACGTTGGACACTCGCAGAATGCAATTATACTCGCACCCACACGTACATCCCACGGTGAGTCAACGTCTTTGTTTCAGGTACCTATCTCCGGTTGACACAAATCTGACACAAAAGGAACGTCAAGTCTAGAATTTTCTTGCACTAACTTCTAACGTGATGAGAAAAGCAGTAATATCTTACTATGTACTTGAAATATAAAAAGACGTTGTTGTTTACCCTTGCTCAAGACGATAGAACTAGTCGTATGGAGCAACACTTGTGACGTCTTTGATGAGATGATTTGACGTATCGCGTGAACTGAAAACATTAAAAGGTCAAAGACTCGTCGCTAATCTTTTTCTTTCATGGAAACTATATACGCTTAGCGCCAGGAAACCAAACACGTTCAACGTGTCAAATAAAAAGACGGAAAAGGCGGTTAAAACTTATAAGAATCGTATAAACGGACGCAAAACAAATCCGTCTTTTAAATCATAAAAACGTCGACAGCAAAAACAAAATAATAACGTTGAAAGATGAAATATGTTGCAAGGCGCGAAAATAAGAATAATTTGAGGGTACAGTACCGGCCGGGGCGTAAGGTTTCCATTCTGAAGTGGCCATTCGACTCGCCTTCGTTCCTCTAACAGTTCACACGAGCAAATTCATTTATTTTTTCTGAGTCATGCTCAATGACCCTACCATTTTTATAACTATGATGTTTAACGGTAGGCCATGGCATTACAAAAAAAACCATTTAAAGTAATATCGAGATAAACTCCCTACTAATTAACGATATCCGTACCAACAGTTGCAGAAATAGATATTATGGTTTTCATGGAGTAACTCGTTGTAATTTGATAAATATACCATGAGGCGCCATTAATTTGTAAATAAATCATGTTTCCTCTCGTCATTAATTTATTTTATTAATATAATTACTTTCATAACAGCCAGTGGTGGTGATGACGTTTACCCGCCAGGCACCGCACTATCGCAACACTGAACTCGTGTTATCAAAGACGTCTCCGTCACCATCCGTTACATCACCGACCTTGTTTGTTTGACTTTTTCTTGCCATTTTATCACTGTTTTAAAAGTTACAGATTTTTCTAGTATTATTATAAACACAAACGATAGGTGCTGCTCCAACTAGGCCTGGGTTACTACTATTGGATAGGAAATTTGTTTTCTCATAAGTAAGTAATTTGAATTTTATCTAAGTACCTTCATTTCTTTCAGACGTCTGATCTTTTCTGAGTATATATGTACATAGTTGGCTTCAGGCTTACATGGGTTTGTAAGAAACAACTAAGTGATGAGTATAATTTGATCGGACAAAGATAAAAGTTGGAAACATTCGTAATAGAGGCACAGTTTTATGAAAATTAAAGCAATTACGACCGAAGCAGAGTTTTATCAAATGTCCCTGACATAGGTTCATCGCGAACCGAACAACAGATTGTCAATAAGATTCAGTAGGTATCATAACTGGAGGTTAGTACTTATAAAAATATATAAGAAAATTCTAGCTCGATCATGAGAAGTCAGATAATGGTAGTTAGAAATGTTATTGTTTAAATTACCTATTGTTGTAAGTAGCATTGTAAAATATTCATTTCAATTTATTTATTGCCACTTTGAACATTACTGAATCGCAGTGTTCTTTAACGCATACATAAAACGCATGAATACTATTCACTACTTCTTGGCTATAAATTTATATCTTTTCGAGATTTAAAAAAAATAAAAAAATAAAAAAAAAATAATTTATATAAATTTATTTTTACTGTTATCATATGTATGGTTTAAGGCTAGGCTATGCGTTGTCTGACAGTGAATTCAAGATTTCTACCTATTGTATACCCTACCACCTAGCTAAACTTCGCAATCCTGAATTTCCGGCGGTTTGTCTTCTATTTTGTGGTTGGTGACTGTAATATCAGGCCCCAAAGAAAAAACGAATACAATTTTAAATATAAAATTCACAGAAAAAAATGTGAGTCGTCCGGATTGTAATTTAAACCGATGCGGCACCTAATGGGTGTAAAAACACCCTTAACGAAGTCGAAACGTACTTGTTCTTCCCGTCACTGCGACCATTGTTTGTTCTAGACTCTAGACCATATCTGGGAATCTTATAGTTACAGACATTTTCTAGCTAATTGGAGATCAAAGTTACAACGTTTTTTTAATTTTTAAATACAAGTATTTAATGTAATAACTTTGCTGAAAATACCTCCACGACGTGACACGTATTTTGAGTGCGTTAAATTGAGTCATAAAGTAAAACATAAATTTTCACTACAAAAAAAAATTGTTCCCAGCAATATTATTTGCGTGGTTTATTAGTTTGATGTACTTACAAAATTTATATTTGGTTGGCGGCTCGGTGAAGGAACCGTTAACAGCCTGTTTAAGTGTTCCTAAAACGAATCTTAGCGTGTATATGTCACTGAAATCCTCCTCTAAACGGCTAGACCGAATTTGATGTTTGGTTTTGTGTGTTTGAGAACCTGGATGGTTTAGATTCACAATTGGATCCGGTAGGTGGCAGAGTTGTCGACATCCAGATAGGACAGGACAACGTCTGTTGGGAGAGCTAATTAAAATATAACTTAGTTACGTTTAGCAAGCGTTTTGATGCAAGTGTGCAAAGTTAGTCGTTGCATTCGAGGTAACCAGAGAGAAAGGTCGGGACTGCAAAGATAAAATATGTTCATGTGTATAAAACGACGTATACAACGATACAATTTTCACATAAATTTAAACTGAATTAATCAGTAGTGATAATAATTCATTTTCAGTACGAACGTAAATTTAAACAGATTTAATTAATAGTAAAACCGAAATCGGAAAACTCTGTACCCTCTGCCCAGATGAATCTCACACGAGACTGCAAAATTATTGACGCATTTGACAGACTATTGACTGTAGTCAGGTATACGAATCGTTGAAACATTTCATGAGTTGTGAAGTGAACATAAAGGCTGCGTTAGCGCAAGTGGCGAGCGATGACGTCGACTCAGCTGCTACGGCACGCGGCGACTCGAATGACTCCGCTGTAATTCGACCGGACCCTGTGACAAATGTGAAAAGTATTACGTTTTTAAAGTGCGCCCGTGCGCTCTTGCTGCCGTCCAAAGTTCTCTCAATAAGGTTCATTCGTTAGGTACATGCTCGCATATATTTATTCCTCAATTGAATTTAGTGTTTCATGTTTGTAGATCTGGTAGCCAATATTGTTATTGTAATATAATATAATACAAATTAAGGGTAAACGCAAATCTTTTCATACATAAGTTACTGATTTGTTCAATTATTTAATACCGTAGGATGCCGCAGGATAATAGGGTAGATAATACCATAAAACAATAATTCCAAGACATCAATCCCTAAAAACCGGCCAAGAGCGTGTTTAACTCGCGCACCGAGTTTTCTGTACAAACTTTTTAAAGGACAAACCTAACTTTGCTGTTCGATCCCTAGAAACGGCTATTGCTCCAACCGCAAATAAAAATATTGTAATAATAAAATCGCTTTTTTTTGTTATGATACTACATATTTACGGTTTTCAGACTTTTCCCTTTACATGTGCTTTAAGACCTTGGTTTTTGCCAAACTTCGTGATTCTAGGTCAACGGGATCTACCATACTTATAGGTTTTCTACCCAAAACCTATAGGGTACTTCCGGTTGACCTAGAACTGTCAATTTTGGTTAAAAGCAAGGTCTTACAGCACAAGTAAAGGAAAAAGTCCGAAAAATAAAATAAAAGTTGAAAATTACAAGATTTCGCGAAAATCTAAATTTGCCCATATCTTTTTATCATGTTGACTCAGGACATTGATTCTTATAAAAGTAATAGGGACCTCAGTATATGGTATAAATTTCAACTTGCTAGGTCCACCCGTTCCTGAGAAAATCGGTGGTGACAGACGGACATACGGACAAGAAAGTGATCTTATAAGGGTTCCGTTTTTTCCTTTTGAGGTATGGAATCCTGAAATAACACTTTATTTTGGGCCTGAAAACCTGATTTATTTTCAATTAATTGCCAAATTCGATTTTTAGTTACTTTGAAATCTATAAATAGTTGAGTCATTGAGTTGACTAAACAGTGACGTCACAGTTTGCTATTGCCGTACAAAATCTATGAGAGAACCGCGTTTTGACAGCTCTTACAAAGTATCTCAATTGATTGGTGTGTCACCTACCCCATTCTACGTGTCAACTTTTGGGTGATGCAGAGCTAGACAGTGAGAGAAATAAATATTTATTAAAGAAAACAAAAGAATGTATTTAAATTCAAAATTAGAATTATTTTATGTGAGCTACAAAGTATCTCAATTGATTGGTGTGTCACCTACCCCATTCTACGTGTCAACTTTTGGGCGATGCAGAGCTAGACAGTGAGAGAAATCAATATTTATTAAAGAAAACAAAAGAATGTATTTAAATTCAAAATTAGAATTATTTTATGTGAGCTATCATTCAGTTGGTTGATTAGATATTTTAATAGATACTGCTATGTTTTTAAAATTGTAAAAGTTTGGCACTCTATTAGACCACGTTCGACAAACTACACGATAAGAAATAATAATATTGTTTAAATACAATAATTATTATAGAGGATCTACCTAAATAAATCAGTATAGAGTTTTGAAGATATTTGAAAAAGATGTCAAATATTAGTGTCGCAACACAACTGACCCCAAAATAAAGCGTAATAGTAAATAAATGATGCCAATGTTATAATGGTGACGAAATTGAAGATCGACAGTCAAGGCGTCGACCGCTTAGCCGGCATTAATATGAATTGTGCTAACACAACGGAAACTACTGTTCCTTGGGAATGTGTGTTCGACGTCTACATGCTGTAATCACTTGATGAAATTTAATAGTTTGCTAGCTGCAAAATGTTACGTTTTATATAAGCGTTTACTAGTTAGAAACCAATATAATTTACAGTCACAATTTTGTTACCAGTCAGCTATGATAGCAATATTCGTTTTAATTGCAATTGAAATTAATTATTTCAGACTAAGCACACATTAATTGATACAAGTCCATATTATGTCAGCATTATTCATTTTAGGGTATATTTTTTTTAGCGGCCATCTATAATATAATCTATAATAATTACACATTTCTAAAGCACACGTGTGACGCATTATTTTTTACTAGGTCTTCAAAGTCGAAAACTATTTGGGTTCGGAGATATACAGGGTAAATTTTTCAAGTGGGCGTGAATGGCCAAATCCGTAACTATGAGGAATAGCGAAAAATGCTAAAAGGAGAACTGAAGAAACTGAGAAACTGCATCATTAGATTTTAGAAAAAACAATATTCCTACCCAGGAATCGAATCCATTAATTTTGAAAAAAAACACACTGTATTATTACACCATTCGCTAATAAGGATCAAATTCTGGGAAGTAATGACATACGGGAAATTAAAGGAAAGAGTTGACTTTTGATAAAACACATAACGGGAAAAAATTTGTATTAGGGGTTTTAAGAATTATACCGTTGTATATCTTTGTTCCTGAATTCATTACACCATTGCCGCCATACAAAAAAGTGTTTCTACTCCTGCCATCATTTAAATAAAATATAATTCATTCGTGGCCGCCGACTTCTTATCCCAAATCATCGAACAAAGTGAATGATCTCCTTTAAACGACCCGAATGGCGCAGCGGTAGTGAGGCTGCCTTACGTTCTTAGGGTCCCGGGTTCGAATCCCGGTAGGAGCAAATGGTTGTGTGATGAGCATTGCCATTTGTTTCCGAGTCATGGATGTTCATATGTATAATAAGTATGTATTTACAAACTAAAAGTATCTATGTAGTACATCAACCATCTGGTGTCCACGACACAAGCCTCGTTGCTTAGTGTGGCACTAAATGGCACTGTGTGTAATGTCCAGCGATATTTATTTATTTATTTAAAATAATTATTATTTTGGACATGCATGAGCGACCAATGCTTCAGTATTTGGCTGACCACTCTGTCCAACACCACGCTCAGTAGCATAATGGTGCTACCCTTTACCCGAGACCGCTGGAAGGCCGTTTTATTAAACATCATTCCTACATTTTTAACATTACTTTACCTGGTGTTTGTTATACAGGGTTATTTGTAAAACACCGACAACCTCTCAGGACTGTGTAACTAACATCATAATCAACAACTTTTGTTCTATGACTTTTAAGAATTCATCATATTTTAGTTAATAAATTTTTCGCACAAAAATAAAAATGTTTAAATTGAACGCTCATGTTAAGAAATCTATGCGAAGCAAAAGAAAGCGATAGTACAATAGTGAGGGGAGCGGGGACAGGGCGGCGAGGGCCTGTGAAAGCGTTAATTTTTATATTTTTTTTTTTATGAAAATTTGATGAACTAACATTTGATGAATTTTTAAAAGTCATAGAAAAAAAGTTGTTTTTTAGGATGTTAGTAACACAGTCCTGAAAGGTTGTCGGTGTTTTACAAATAACCCTGTATAACTCAAGCGCTCCAGAACTCCATTAACTAATTTGTTTTTTTTTTTATGACTACTTTGTGGGTTAGTTTTACTTAAATACAACAAGCGATCATGGCGCTTGAAACAGCGTCGAATTATCGAGAGCTCAAAACAATAAATAATCACGGAAGATATCCCTTAAGTGACATTTTAATTATAGTTTTACTTAGTATCAACCTAGAGTTAGACAGTAGCATGCAAGCTAAGCCATGGGTAAAAGTAAAGATTTTTATTTATTAAAATGTGAAGCGAAACTGCCCTTATAGCGTCCCATTCCCTAATAAAGCTATGGATATAACAAATGTATTGGGCAAGATCATACTAGGCACGCAGTACAAGCGTACCCAGATCGGCATCGGATTTTTTTTATCATGAATGGTTTCTGATTGACTAAACAATGAAAAATGATAGCTCAACAATATAGTCCATTGTGAAGATATGATTACAAGTTTAAAGCTGTAGGTACTTGTTAGAATGTTCAGATGAATTCTTTCAAGTTAGTTATAGATAACTTCCTCTTGTACCTACTATCCAGTTGATAGTCTGTATTAGGGACTACTCACACTTATTCAGCTCTATTCAGCTTAATATGCCCATAGAAAACAACGATTTTGTATGAGACGCGTACGCATACGTTCAGCGCACGCGACGCGTACGCGTCTCATACAAAATCGTTGTTTTCTATGGGCATAAGCTGAATAGAGCTGAATAAGTGTGAGTAGTCCTTTATATGGACATTGGGAGGATGACTGATATTGCAGCCAGGGTCAACTGCCATTGAGTTCGTCTTGAAAATGAGTATGGAATTCTTATTTCTTTATGGTGAGGTTAGTGCCTAACCTGGTGTCAGAGTTTTAAAGCCGCCCATGGGCCTCTTACTTGGCTTAACATGCCGTCGAGAAATATCTCTTAGGCATGCTGGTTTCCTCACGATGTTTTCCTTCACCGAAGCAAGTGATAATTATACAATACGCACATGAATCCGAAAAATCAGAGATGCGTGTCTTGGGTTCGAACTCGACACCTATGACTTGGCAGTATGGAATATAATTCCATTCAATAATCCAATTTAACAGTTTAAGAATAGAACTAAGTGCAGACTTTATTCTTCAGTAAATACATTGCATAAAGAATCAATATCACATGGTCATAGTTATAGTGCGGTATTCTACATAAGAATAAGAAGATGAACAGGGCTGTAACAATTATCTAGCCTCCTGTTAAATTGTTTGTTCTCTTATTTTAGTAAGCTATATGTTTAAAGCTTACCTTGTCATACACAAGGAGCGTAATAATATTTACATGAGATTGTTGGGTCTAAAAAATGTTATTTAGATATAAATAAGTCCGTTGAGGCGTGAAATAATCCAAAGACGGCGTGCACAGGTCACATTGTGTTGAGAAAACGCAGAGCTAGTCAGAGTAACCTGCACGTGCAACAGAATGTTCAGTGTTTGTACATTTGTTCAGTGATCGTGGGTGGCCCTGTACTACTTTTTTACATATGTATATTTTACTCGAGCGTCAACTTTCATTCGAGATTTACCTCCAACCGAGATTCAATCTTAAATAAGGGATGTAAAGAACTAAATGAGATGATAAAGCTTAAAAGTAGCTTATCGGAAATATTGCTAAGCCGTACAGCTAATTCGGTCGTGTACAACATACAATGGGCCTATTTCACGAGCCAATTAACTTTGTGGCATTTTTATTGTTTTTATTATTTCACTGGCATCGAATGTCTTTTTCAGATAGATTGGAGAACAAACTTAATACGGCCAGAAAAAAATATTTTCTATCCTGAAATATTCATCATATTTAATTTCAATGAAAAAACTGTATTACCAACCGATTTATGTCAAAATTTAATTAAGTAGAACTCTTAATTATCTCATACTAGCGGACGTCACGCGGTTTCACCCGCGTAGTTCCCGTTCCCGTGGGAGTACGGGGATAAAATATAGCCTATGTTACTCAGTAAAGACGTGGCATTCTAATGATTCGAAAGAATTTTTGAAATCGGCGCAGTAGTTTTTGAGTTTATTCACTACAAACATACACACACACAAAAATACAAATCTTTCCTCTTTATAATATTAGTGTAGATAGACCACCTCTTGTTTGTATGAAGGTGAGGTGAGGTAAAGAGAGAAGAGGGAGAGTTGCAAAAATAACTATTTGTTTAATTATAATTAAACAAATACAGCAAAGTAACTTTTTGCAACTTTGATTCACGTTAGTAGTACCTAGTAATTGGTAAGTAGGATATAACTTGAGTTCGTGTTCGCGTTCGAGCACTACATTACTTGATAGTAAGT
Source organism: Xestia rhomboidea (assembly GCA_963853795.1). Lineage (NCBI taxonomy): Eukaryota > Metazoa > Arthropoda > Insecta > Lepidoptera > Noctuidae > Xestia > Xestia rhomboidea. The sequence continues at coordinate 20,395,071 of OY970756.1, read as the reverse complement.
GACGATGTGGCTATAGTTGGTGCCGGTTAAGATCGCAAAAGCGGTTGACGACAATGGCGCAGCGGTAGTGAGGCTGCCTTACGTTCTTAGGGTCCCGGGTTCGAATCCCGGTTGGAGCAAATGTTTGTGTGATGAGCATGGACATTTGTTTCCGAGTCATGGGTGTTTATATGTATAATAAGTATGTATTTACAAACAAAAAGTATCTATGTTAGTATATCAACTATCTGGTGTACACGACACAAGCCTCGTTGCTTAGTGTGGCACTAGATGGCGCTGTGTGTAATGTCCAGCGATATTTACTATTATTATTGAGCCACCTACATTTATTAAAGTTCTGAACTTTGAAATACAAAAATAAGCCTGTTGTAAGTCTTGAATCGTCATCTATCGTAATCTTCAACATTTTTTCTGATGTAAAACGATACAAGGTTCATTTGTTTTGTTTCGTAGGCCTAGCCAAGTTACAAACGATTCGTATCTATTCTCTTTCTACAATCGTAAACGTTAAGTCACGTGGTCAAAACAAACGAATATAAACTTTCGTAGACAAGTTTACATCGATCAAGATGATAGAATGAAATGTATTCGTTTCTACAATCGTGATCCCTACATCCCATATAAATCGTAGCCAACTTACAGTTTTGACTAAACTTTAAAATTTCCATTCGTTTGTTTTGACCACGTGACTTAACGATGATAGATGTCATTCCCATACATTTGGTTAGTTTTCTATAGCGTTAACGATTGTAGATTGTCAACTTGGCTAAGCCTACAGATATATTAGGGAAAGGGCAATGACCGCTATTGCGATCTTAACTGCCACCAACTATATAACAGTGCACGCTTGTCTTACCTAATCACTCGAGGCCTCCAGGTTTCATAGCTATGGCAAGTAGTTTCACTATCTAGTTAAATATACGATGAACATTTTCAAAAATGGTCTCATGATCTACCTAACATCTTCTTAGCTGTATGCTATGAAGTATTTATACGCTCCTCAAGTGGTAGACGTTTTGGGACGGTGACTGCAAAAAAACAAGAGCCATTGTTAAATATTAAAAAACCTAGATGCACAGTCACACTATGCACAGTTCCTTGCAAATGTCACATTAGAAATTCATAAATCAAACTAAAAATAACAAGTTCTTTCTGATTGACTTACAGATTCGATCTTACACCGACCACATAAAGATGTTTTTTAAACGCGAGCAATGCACATTACTTCCATTTTTTCCGATTCATGTGCTAACTGTATCTCTTGCATCGGTAAAGGAAAACATCGCGAGGAAATCAAACCTCAAAAAACGATGTATTTATTCCCTTTGACCCCATCGAATGTCTAAAATAATTTAAAATTGTTATACTGTAAAAATTGTTATATTGTTATATGGATCGGAATGTCTTTTAATTCCCACTGACATCATTAGGGTCTATTTCATTCCATCATTCATTTAATTCCATTCATCCTTCATTTTTCTCAAGAATCTTGATCTCAAGGTAGCGGGCCAGGGTAGTTGGGCCAGGGTCTTGGGGCCAAGGAAACGACGGTTTTGATTTTTCCCTTTGACTCCACCGGTGCAGTGGGTCGAAGCAGTGGGATCAGCGGGAATTCACCAATCATACCAGCATGCCTGCCATGAGAGATGATTATTTCTCGACTGCGTGTAAAGCCAAGTCAGTGGCTCACGAGCGCTATAAAAACTCAGGTTAAGCACTAACAACTCAAAAAAAAAAGTTTTTTTCGAGAATTGAATTAGAAACGTGACTAAACCAGAAATTTTCGGTTAAAACTTCAGATGAACAAACTTAATTTTACGGCAGATAGACTCAATACTGTGCATTCGTATTAACGCATATAAGCTTTACTCTGAGCCCGTCAAGCACTTAGCAGCTTTTTAAAAATTATTCATGTTTTTTGATTGTGCCACTGGGTCTTTGTGCAAAATCATGGACGGACATGGTGAAATTATAATCGCCATTAAGCTGCAGAACTGTATAAAATGATGGAACGGTGAAAAACTGACCACATCGTTATTATATTGTAAAAAGTTTGACCAAACAAACTCCGAAGTGAAAATAATATTGAAAACGCAAAATATGAATCGGCCTGTCCATTACTAGCGTACAGGTCAATTTAAAACAAAACAACATTTTTGAAATACGCATTCATAAAGCGTAGTGTGCTTTTATGCAGTGTGAAAATACAAGTATTTGTCGATGTTTTGTTAAAATTCAATTACTTAATACGGATTTTGGTGGTGATATCAGTATCTAGATGTGTATGGATTTCATATTTTATATATGTATCCAAGACATAATATAGTCGTTAATGTTATTCGTTCGTTACGATCCACCATTTATAACACAGTGGTAGTTTTGTGAAAATGCCGTTTTCACTCAGTGAGTTTTTATTTTTTTCTTGAACTGTTTTTGAATTAATAGGTACTTTGTACTTGTTTTTATGTGGGCGCAGCAGGTAAATATCGTGACCTTTCGAGTTCTCTTCCATGTTTGACAGAATGAGGTGATAACTTGATGCTAATACAGCTCTGAAATTTTTTCTCTTTAGACTATCTTGGACTGCACACAGAGACATTTTCTGACTACCTAAACGCATTATTAGACCTTCCACAGAATTTGCAATGAAGTTCTCAAGAACGCCTTCAAGTAATAACGAACCTTATAGCACCAGGGATGACATCATGAAATTGATGATGAAAACTGTACTTATTTGATTTAATTTAAAGGTTTCTGATCGAAAGTAAATGGTAGCGGAAAGCGTTATTTTGTTCCGTCTGTGGCAATTGATGTGAAGATTACAATAAAAGCTGTTGCTTTGTGTGTAGCGCAGGAAGTCGTTTCTGCGTATTTACTAATGTAAACCTAAAATTATAATAATCAAGAGATTTCAAACCTGTGAAATTGAACTTTCGGCGTTGTCTAGAACTGGAATGGAACTGGAACTGGTCGATTTTTATGTCCATATTATAGCGGCAAAACTCGATGAGTGTATGAAGTCGATATGTACCTCTTGCTTCTGACCGTATCATTTAATATTTCGCACCACAGAATATCAATTTTGTAAATATTGATAATACTGATGAATAAGAGCGGAAGCAGCATTTTCTGATGTGAACTTTTGGTGTGCTTAATTATTCAGAATAAGACAATCACACAGACTAGTTACAGACCCTCGAGTACTCACCTGTAGTAACTTTGTTTAGTGGCCTAACTCAGTTGCTATTTTTTTATTATTTTTTATATTTTATAGGAGGTTATTTTATTCTTTTTAAGACAGTTCATTTGACATATGTATTGACTAAACACAATAACATTGAACTTCTCTAGGATTTTTTCACGGTGCCTGCGAGTCACTTGTTTAAAACGCAGTAGTATCATAACACTTTTTTCAGCCCGTTGTACAACGTCTTATAAGATATGTCCTTAATATAATCGTAATTACGGGAAAACTGCGATTCATTGAAAACACTAAACGACCGGCAGCTTGCGTCGCACTTTGTCGTCTTACCTATCAGGTACCATAGATTGTCGATTTTTTGGACAATAAAAAAAATTAAAAAACCTGACTGCGTAAAAAATAAGTAAAAACTTTAAGTAAAAACTGAAAAGCATAAAAACAAGTTCAGGAGACAGGACATATTGACTGCAACAGTCGGGACCCATATTGGATGTAATGATTTTAGTCTAGATTATTTAATGGGTCGCGACTGTTGCAGTCAATATGTCCTGTTTCTTGAACTTGTTTTTTTCTTTTCAGTTTTTATTTACAGTTATTTTTTACGCAGTCGTGTTTTTAACTTTTAATATTTTTTTTTTTTACACTTTTGAATTAATTAGATATACCATTTTAAAATGCTAATGTTGAGCCCTTTATCGAACCGCTCAGGCTGCAGAGCGTGCCAAACATTTGAATTTGGCGCCAAAAATCCGCCATTTTGTATTTTTTTTTTATTTTGATATGCCCAGAGTCTCTCTCACAATAAATACGAATCTAACGACACCTCTCAAACTTAAATCCATCGAGCCGTTCAGGCTGCATAGCGTTCCAAACATTTGAATTTGGCGCCAAAAATCCGCCTTTTTGTTTTTTTTTTATTTTGATATACCCAGTGTCACTCTCACAGTAAATACGAATCTAACGACACCTCTCAAGCTAAAATCCATCGAACCGTTCAGGCCACAGAGCCTGCCAAACAATTATACATACATACATACGACATCAACAACATACTCTCGAAAAACATAACCCTCCTGGTGCAGTCGGGTAAAAGCCAATGTAGGTACATTCCACGTTGGTATCGCATAATCTTAACTTAAAGTTAACTTATTCTCTCAACTTCGTTTGTTGGCTTTTTATCCGTTGCTAAGTTTTATCCGATTTGGTCTAATATTTATTAAGTATTGAAGTTTCAAGGAACATATTGTGGTACCCCCGCCCCTACCTCTCGCTTCCGGCCCTGGTTCGTGCCATGGTCCGGAGCGAGACGGAATGGGACGCCGTCACCTCATTCTGCGAAGCAGTCATGCTAGCGAAGGAGGTGGCGGAACGTGAGAGGGAGAGATCCTCACGTCCCGGCCGCCGCGGCAGACGCCCCGGGCGTCGGGGACCACGTGGTGGCTTCCGGCCACCGTAGGCGCGGGCCTGTGGACGGGGAGCTAGGGGTAGCTCGCCGTCCGTACGTCTCATGACGACCGGCCGTGTCGACGGCACGTTCGTGTTCCACGCGCGCCTCAAAGAGAGTCAGCAATAGGGAAGGGGCCCGCAAGGGCCGAAGCCTGCCGGGGCTGCGGTACTATTCGAAAGAGATACCGTGGCCCCGGAACACAAAAGGCGAGGAAGGAACATGGATGGGTTTTAGTCAGTAAAAGTCTGACACTCCCTCCTGCTCCGCCCAGAGCGGGAAGAGTTATTTGATGATTTCCCATCCTAAAAAAAAATAAAAAAAGTACCCCCGCCCCTAGAACTGTAAGCTATCATCAGGTGTCTGAAAAATTCAGCGTTCGAGTTCAAGGACCGAAAAAGCCCAGCGGCAATTCTTCTAGCGGCAATTCATGACAAAGATAAACTTCGCATTAGCCGATCCATTGAGAGAGGTGTTACCAAACCCAGATAAACACAGTTCCATGACTTTTGTGATAATAGGTAGATTTGTGGACATCTGCTTGATGAATGTCGTTTCATCAAAGAGATTTGATCGCGCATTTATATAGGGATAGACTTTCATTCTTTGAAAAAGGTGTTGAACAAGTGCAAAATGCAGCATTGTTGGCTGAAACGACAGTCGGTAAGCCAGTGGCTTGTAAACTATCTTACTAGCTGAGAAATTAAGCTAGTTTTGTCTACACCAAGCCAGGTATTAGCTTGCTAGCTTACTGAAACTAGCTTGCTATCCTAGGTTGAAAAATTAGCCTCGTGTAACCCGGGCATTACGAATTCAGTGATATGCACAAACAGGCAGCATGCAGTAGACCCCTTATGTATACCAAAATAAAACTACACCACAGTCGGTTAGGCGTATAGGAGGAGAAGAATTATGCACACAAATAAAAGGATAAGGTTTTTTCTATTTTAAAGTTAAGTACAAATAGTAGATTATTAACCAAGCGGATAAAGCAGTGTATTCTGTCGTGGGTGACGATTTAAATCGCGAGCGTTACGAAGGAGTCGAGGTTAACTCCCGAGCGTAGCGAGGGTGTTAAAAACTTAAATCACGAGCGAAGCGAGGGATTTAAGACGAGTCCTGAGTGCAGCGAGGGATTTAAGTTCACCCAAGACTAAGACAGCTTTATCAAAGAGGAAAATACTCTACTTTTCGTACCATTTGCGAAAAAATTAACACACTAATAATATGAGATAAGCATTTTAGAACATTAACTTATTTATAAAAATAAATTAAAATAAACTTAACGTTTATTATGTAAGTATTAGAAGAAAACAAAAACGCGGCCAATTCCTAGACTAATATGATGATGTAGTTCAGTATAAATTTCGGTAAGTATTCCAAATTTAAATCACATTCTGGGGAGAATGTGATTTAAATTTGGAATACTAGAGGATGAATGAAATTCAGTACAATTTTCTTTCCCTGGTTTTAACAGATTAAAAATGACTATTGTTATGTTCGCTTTTTGTGGCATAGAATGTCACTTTTTTGAGCAAGAGGTACGAAAAAAGGGATTTCTAATGCTGATTTGAGATAACTACTTTGCTATGACATCGGCTCCTCAATCTGCTTTAATTCTGTAGACCAAAAAAAGATCCTCTGTGAGTGATTAAATCCAAACGTTACATAAGGACAGGTGAGAACAAATCTAGCAGTACCTAAATCAGACTGACGTTTACTAAAAAAGTCATGGTGAAAACGGTTTAATGATAATTGGCGGTTTCTACTGTAACTTAGTTAGTTTTTAAATTTATGCCTAGGTGATACAATCTTTTAATAAAAAATAAAATTAAATACGTTTAATTCAGACTAATAAAATGTCGATAATTTGTTAGTAACAATATCTTAAAACTATGTTAGTCAGAAAAATAGCTTAGGCAACATGCAGCCTGATAAGCCTTCCTACCACTGCAGATTCAGGTCTCTCTGCAATCATCCTTAGGATTCCGTTGCCACTTCCTCGAATTCGGCGAATTTGTGAGGCTGACTTTTTGCGCATTATAGCGTAAAAGTCATCCACCCTCGCGTCGGCAAACATGCCCGAGGCGCTACAAAACCGAGGCAGCCGCACCAGAATCCTAAAGGCGTTGTTGTACTGCACTCTTAACAGCATTGTAGAGTGCAGTACAACAACACCTTTAGGATTCTGGTGTGGCTGCCTCGGGGTTAGCATTAATATAATACAGTGTTTGTTATCGAACTCCTCCGAAACGCCTTGACCGTTTTTTTTTTTGCGATATTTGGTTGGTCTGAGATTAGGTCGTAATAGTACATTTTGATACAAGTGGAGAAAGTTTGTTATTGCATTCGAGGCGGAATTAACTCCCGAGCCGTAGGCGAGGGTGTTTTTGAGCTAAGAACTGCAATAACAAATGTCCACGTGTATCAAACGACGTTTGTCAATACACTTCTGAAGACTTAAAATAAAATAACGAAAAATATTTTTGTCTTAGATTAATAAGAAACTATGATTTTAATTTTCTTTTTTTCCGCGCTTTGCTTTCGCCAGGTTGAAGGAGAAGCAAAGGTATGAAGCCGCTAAAACAGCCTAATATAAAAAATAGTTTTTTTTATATTTTTGAATTTAGAACACAAATAAATGTTAATTTGTTTGTAAAAGTAAATATTTGTTTTAAATAATCATGTTTATCTATGATATTCTATTTATAAACACAATTTGAATATTTAAAAAATATTTACGCGGTAAAGACGCATTATTGCTTTGCCAAAATTTAAAAAAAACATTCACCTCCGATTTAATGCACTGAACCAATTTGAACTAAGTATAGGCAGTATAGGTATAGTTATCTGTGGCAATTTTCATGCCCGCACACGTGTTGGAAAATGCAAAAAATCGCACGCGTGTGAAATACATTGCATGTTGAACCTAATCATAGTGCGTTATGAACCAGTTTTCGAGGAAGTGTATTGAAAAGTATATTTCACAACGCTAGGTGATTAGGGCGTGAGCGAAGCCGCGGACAACAGCTAGTAATACTTTACTACACGAAACAAAACTTATTTGATTCATTATGAGGGTTATAGCATAAACCATAATCACACATCTAAACTGAGATTTTTTATGTGTGATTATGGTTTAGATATGGCCAAAAAATCAAAAAAAAAAAATGGCCGCGAAAGTTTGATTATTTCTTTATGGAGCGCTTTAAATATATTTTTTTCTTGTATTTGCGTGCTAGACTCTTAAAAAACTTAAAAACAAGAAAAACTGTAATAGCCCTAATGACTTTGCCCTGGAGTGTAGATGTGGTGCTGTTCCACAAACGATGGGGCACTTAATATCGTGTCCTGCGTGTCCTGTTGTTTGTTCACTACAGGAACTGATGTACGCTACCGTAAGCGCCAAACTATGTAGTAGCTCAGTTCTGGGCCGACACAATTTAGATTGCCGTCGACACGCTAAGAAAAAGAAAACAAAACGGTGTCTGTCCTGAGTCGTATTAACTGGTCGTTTCTAGCGTTTAAGAAATTATCATTATTTTTTAAATATTTGTTCAATTGGTTAATCTTAAATATAAATATTATATTGGATGACTTTGTTATGTTATGAAAAATTTCAGAAGAATTCTCGTAATGCGTCTCATTTTGAGATTGTGGGCTTGGAAACGCCCATTAATTACCACGCTATTTTCGTTTAATCCCACCCTGCGATCCACTGTGTCGTCTCGTCACTATCGTCGATGTAAGCGGACATTTTTTATCGAAGTTAGTAATTGAAAGTAGAGTAATTCCCAACTCATAAAAAAATCCTTTTGATATAATTATATTATGCTACTAGGTACTGAATGAGTTGCTCCAATCTGGGGGCCTAAAATGGCCGCTTTAGAGCAGAATCTTAATATGAATCACATTCATATAAGATTCTGCTAAATCGGCCATTTTAGGCCCCCTGATTAGTGGTTCGCATGATTAAATCTTAATGACAATTCATCATCATGCTTCTGCTATTATCCCAATTTCTTTGGGGTTGGCGCAGCATGTCTTCCTCTTCCATAGGTACTTCTCTATTACTTTCATATTATAATATGTAACTACGATACCTACCAACGTCACGAATATTTCAAGCAATCTCAAGTCTATCTAAATTAGGTTCTCAACTTCTAAAAAAAATTAAGTAGAATCAAATCCGTTAATTGTACCTACTGTAGCGAAATAAAAAGAATCCATCGCCTACCTTTACCTATATTTTAATGTTATCATTTGCTGGATGACATTATTGACGATGTTCAATGAAATAGCCATCCCTTCTTGAAATGTTGATAAACTAACGTTGATTAACTAACGGAGAATTGACTAAATATTTTTGGTTGATATCCAGCCAAGAACATATTTTTTTCTTAAAACAGTGAACACGTAATAAATGTCTTTGTGATATTGTTTGTGTTGCTACCAGTGGGATCGATACATTTTCTTATGTAATAAAACTTCTTTCACTTTACTTTTTAAAATGTTCTTGTTTACTCTAACCCCTCAAAACATACATTCTTCAGTAGTTTTATGTTTTACTAATTATTGAATAGGATAAAAAGCCGTTGGCCTGACAAAAACTTTCATTCCTTGACCAATATTTCTTTATATAGTAACAAGAAAAATGGCCTGCCAGTGGAAATCTCGCATTTATATTCCAATTCTAATTTTTTGGTACAGGAATTTTTCTCAAGTGTCACGATGCAGCAAATAAATATTGGTCGTGAATTGGAGAAATGAATCGATCTCGCTCTTATATAGATGATTCCGAAATTTTATCTCTTTCACCCTAATAGCCGGCTGACAAACATGTATCAGCGGTTAATAGGTGCGCTCACGCAGCTGTTGCGAACAAATCAGCTCGGATATAGCTGACACTGTCAAAAAGCTAACGCTTGGGCGCACTTTATAGGCGGCGAGCGGTGATAAATAAGTATTCTTACTTGTATATTAGCATCACAAATTGAGTTATCACATCAAATACAAAAATTAAAAGCAGTTTTGTAGAAGTTGAATACTAAAAAAGTAAAATAATAATGTTTAAATAAATTTAGTAAACTACATCATGATTATGTATTTAATGCCCAGGTAACTTCACATGTTGCAGTTACATAAAAGTTGTAAATGTATTTAAAAAATAATATTATGTGTTTGCTGGCTTAGTAAGTCTTTTTTTCTTTTCTAAGCGAGCTCTATATAAATACCTAAACTAGCAGTCGGTTTATGAATTAAGTATTTGAAGTTGTAACCTGAAAAACTCTACTTTAGTAGTAAAACTTCGCAGTGATTCAAAAATTAATGTTAAAGTAGAGTATAACAAAGTTTCACCAAGAAACAAAAATAGTAGCTACCTACAGGACTCATGGTTATTAAAAAAGTGTCGATAAAACACACAACATGAGTTTTATTAGTACGATCAGTTAATAGTCACGCTATTCGCTTGTGTTTTGTACCCCGACATAACAAGCAGAGACATTACGAGGAGGGTCGACTCGTTCATTCAAGATCGGAGAAAGCATCCTACGTATTTAAAAATAGATATTGTAGAATATTTATTGGCCATCTCTTCGAGATTCGATTTAATATTAAGATTAGAAAAATATAGTACGCACGTGTTTGTGCGATGGATGCTAATTTGTTCGTGGATATTAGTGGACCGTATGTTCTAATGTCATCGAAGGATATTTTTGTATGGGCAGTATTTTTTACAGTATTATTATAGTATGTATTGCTTAATGTTTTTAAAATAAACGCTGAGGTCGAAGTCGAACGTGAAAACGTAGTAACAATCAGTGATTTCTAATTATAAAGAGAGATGAAAATTATTCAGACCAAAATCACAACCATTAATTGTAATTGTAATTATTAATTATTATAATTGTACAAACAAAATTTTTTATTAAGCGTTTAACTTACCACACACCTACCACATAAATGAAACAATTGACATGAGTGTACTGTGCTTGTAAAAAAACTTTTGCGTTATCTTTACCCGACCTCAGAGAAGCTCAAACGGAAGGTTATTCATTCAGTGGTATATCATATAATTATGTAAAATTCTTTTGACTACTCATTATAAAAACACAATTTTCCTTCTTCGCTTCGCTTCTTCGTAAATCAGTTATAGATAACACTTTTACACGTAATTTTTTGTAACTAGACGATTTCGATGTTTCTCAGCCAACTAGTCTGAAAAGAAACACTGAAACAAACCAATAAACCAATGGTCCATGGTTTAGAATAATGATATTGTGGTTTGATATAAGGCTGTACGTTAAATTGTCTGTAGTGTAATTATTTGTTATGTTTAACATCGAATGACAACATTTTTTTTTTATATTAGGAGCTGTCAATACATGCGGTGTCTACCCACGAGCTGCTGAAGCCCAAAGATGAACCTTCATATTCATTGGCTGCGTCTACGAACCTTTGCTCGGTTAGCTTACATCACACAGGTTAGTAAAAATGTCTTCATGGACTAGACATAAGTAATAGATGCTGGAACAGTCGCTCAATTGCCTAATTTAATATTCGGTTTTCTGACAACTATCCCCACGGCAGTTTAGTTCCTTAACGCCCTTTTTCACGACTGCAACGACCAAAAGAACCCTGTTTTGGTCTTCGCAGTCGTGAAACACAGGTGTACACCGGTTGGTAAAATTAAGTATTTGATGCATTTATACAATTTTAAAACGATATACAAATAAATACTACATACTGATTTTGTACCAATATTAATATTAGTATCATAGTACGTTATGTTATGTTTGTCAATGACAAACATTTGTAAAATTGTCTGTGGATATTCTATTGCAAAAATTAAATGGCGGCGTTAGTTCCGAGTTCCGACTATGGCCAAGCGATGAAATAAAAGTTACGCTCTATTGAATAAAATATGTAAATAAATGAACGTCGAACACTCCAAGGCATTTAAAATTTATAAGCTTTTTTAATCTGTACATCGGTGGTACAGATTAATAAAGCACAGAGTAAACATGAAAAAAGCCCCGACCAAAGTATATACAAAAAAAAACCACCACTAAAAACAAAGGACAAAAAATACCATACTGTAAACTGAAGAGGATTTATATTGTGAATTGAGGAGTTTTGCAATGAATAGAATACGAGTAGGTACAGCATAGAAAAAACCGTACAGCTGGTGAATTTCTTTGAGAACCCGATAAAGTCTTAAGAAAAACCTGTAAAATACTAATTTCACAACTTGATTGATAAGGCGTGTTGATCGAACACTATATTTGTAGTTTGTTAGATAAGTGAAATATTTTGAATAATGTTTTTTGTTTTAATCCTCGAAGCGAGAATTTTAATCACGTAAACAATTTTATAAATCCGTGTGCATACTCGTCAGTTACCAGTGCAACATTAAAATGTGAAACTGTTAGCTGTGCCCTTATTTACATACTTAGCTAAATTGATTTTCTAGTAGGTACTTACGTCAGATATCCGATATACCAAGAGGAAGTTCTAAACTCAGACGACTATTAAGACGTGTTAAGGATGCGTGTTTTTAAGCCGCCGTTTATCCCCGTCAAAACATAATACGCTAAAAGGGCACTTGCATACATTATTTTCTTTATTCTCACACATATGACACGTCTCCAAGCCATGCGGTCTCTTGCAGTGTGAAACGCTGCGTACAGGCTGCCACCAACAGCCTCATGATCGCGTCTAACCGTCTGGCCGGTGCTTGCATACATGAAAACTCTCATTTACAATTACTTCCGGCAAACAGGTTTTGGTCAAAATCGCATAAGACCAAAAGATTTGAAATAATCTCAAATCGACGAGTATCAAAATTGCCAGAGAACAGAGTCAGAGAACAGAGTCAGAGAACAGAGTCAGAGAACAGAGTCAGAGAACAGAGTCAGGGCCGATTGAAAATAAAGTAAATTCCTTGTAAGTCATTTGTTTTTAAAGTTGATTATGTTGAAAACATTATGGTACAGCTAAGCACACAATGCTGCTGTGTAACGGAGAACCCTTATTCAACTAGGTAATTATCTCCTTTAATTATCTAATAATAATAAATAATATTCATATAAAAATTTGCATATTTTGAATTACATATTTTTATTTTACGTAATAAGTTTAATTTTACTTGAATATAATATAAAAGAACATATTTTAAAGTTACATGATTGTATTCAAGGTAGGAGGGACCCAGAACAGGTTTTTTTTCGGTGGCAGGTAGTTGCCAAATTAGACATGATCAGCCCTTATCAAGGACGTCGAAGCACTGGAAATGACGGGCCGTAGGAAAATGCTTCTTGTTGCAGAGGTGAGCAATAAGGAAGGAATTTTTGTTGCTACTGTTCGTCGGTACAGAATTCTAGACATTTCTACAAATAAAATCAAATGCAAATGTTTGAAAAACAAATGTTTCTAATTAAAAATATATCAAATTAACGTTTACTTCACGCATCTGTTCTAGGCCCACAGTTTTCTTACCAGTTAAGTAATCGATTAAATTAAACGAAGGGATTGTAATTGGACACCTTCCCTTAAGGCTACGCACCCGATATCCCTGCGACGACAAACGAATCGCATATTATAATTTGTCGGATAAATAGGGTAAGTGAGGTAGTGGCACCTTCACCTAACTAGCAGACTATAAAATATAATCTATATATAAACTAATATTTTAAATAAAATTTGTTTGCATGTATTGTATGTAGTTGTAGGGGGTAATCTCCGGAACTAATGATGCAATTCTAAAAAATCTTTCAATGGCAGATAGCTATACGTTATTCGTAGGTGTTATAAATTATTACATTTATATTTTTGCGAAGTACGAGTTATTAATAAGAAGGTTAGCAAGTTCAATAATTAATTATTAATAGTTAAAAACAAATAATAAGTAATTTACCATTCAGTTTATGCCACATGTAAACGTCAAATAATACTAATAAGTTAGGTATTGTGTTCTGTATTTTTACATAATGCCCTTATTATTAGTACAGTGACTTGTTGCGTTTTGACTTACTGACCGTGGCTCAACGTCGTGCCACTTCAAACGTGTGTTGTGTTGGTACGAACTTAGGAATATTTAATTTACGACCCAGCCAGTATTGTTCATTCAGAACGGTCTCGGGTTGATTGGCGATATTAAAAGTGTCAAGCGCCCGCTGCCGGAAATTCATTGATAGATTTAATCGCCTTGCGCTGAAATAACGCACCACGCAGTAGGATTTGATTTGAGGAGTAAATTGCTAAGTCATTAATGCCGTCCGGTCTCGGCGCGGCTCTCCGCACTAAAAACTCATGCTATTTTCAGGAAGCTAACAGGGATCCTTGAAGTTTGAAATTAAAGTCGACTTGCGTCAGTATGGTTTCGCTTGTTACAGAAGGTTTAAATTTTGTTTAAAAACTAGCTAAGGTCGTTCGACAATATTTCCCAAGTGACAAACATACACGGTGTAATTGTGTAGGGGACATCGACGCGCAAACTGATACCATGAATTGTAGTACATGATTCTAGACCCGCCAACGCGCAGCGTTGAAATGCTTTGTCGGTTAAAAGAACACGCAAAAACTAATGTATGAAACAGCTGTTTTTTTACAGAAAAAATATGTAAAGTAGCCGTTTTACTTGTTCTTGAGTCTCGAGAACAAGTCCGAATAAATCTATAGCTTGGGCTCTAAATAGATTCATACTTAGTTATATAATGACACGTCATACGTAAGTGTTCATGTTTATAATAAATGTGAGTAGGTACAAAATATGTTTACATTATAATCACAGCCTTCTGTTCCTTGCTATACTCTATGTATGAGATCATTGTGTTACAACTAGTAAGTATAAGCTAGTGTTTACATAGTTATACGTATATCTTATGGACGACTGTCTTCATCGTACCTATTATACGACGGAATGTCTCACTATTTAGTTAAGGAATAATTTTATAAAGCAATCAGATCAGAATGTTTTTCAGTTTAGATGTTTCCGTAAGAACAGATCACCGAACAACTTTCGTGAAATGAATCATGAAGATGTGAAAGGTGTCGGCCTCCATTTATTTATTTTAATTGATAACAGACTCCAGTGTTGTCGGTAAATATTCAGAGAGACACTTCATATTTGAATTCGTCAATTTTATGATTAAACCAACCGTATGGCATGCCCAAAGGGATGCAATTTTTCTCGTTTTGATTGATTTAATCGACGGTCCGATTACTTTACTTTTTATACGTTCGTAACAAATGGTGATGCGAAACGTAATAATTCTGTTTATATACGTTCGTACGTAAGTTGAAATGGTTTTATGCGGAGTTTTAGCCAGAAAATAAAGCAATAAAGTTAAGTTTGGATAGAGATACACATTTTAAAATTATTATAGTCTTTATGTAATTCCATCCAATTCATACAACTGCATGAAAACAATGGAACTGTTCTGATATTTTTTCAGGTTCTTTTTACTATCAAATTTCTGTCAGATGAGTTTAGCTGATTTTGACATTATGCATTATGGTCAAATCCGAATCAGAATTAATTGCGTTGTTTGGTAGAAAGAAGCGGTCACATAGACAGGAATAAAACATTTAATTTTTTTATTTACAAAACATAGGTAATTTGCAATACGCAGCTCGGCATTAGAAGTGGTAGATCAACCAAAGTCGCAGCCAGACTTTTAACAAACACTGTGTCGTCAACTGTCGAAAAAGCAAAGCATGCTGAGGGGGTTTTCCTAGATTTGGCTAAAGCCTTTGACACTAATTTGATAGATCTTTTTCTGAAGAAGTTGAATGCAAAAGGTGGAACTTCTATGGACTGGCTCAAAAGCTACCTATCCAATAAAAGACAATTTGTCAAGCTCGGTGATGTACCACTGTACTTGTTCTGTACCCCCACACCTGGTGTTTTAAGTCTGGCTAATGTGGGTGACAGTTGGTCTTAGCCAGATGATTGCACGATTTTAATGTAGTTTCAAATAATTACCATACCTGGTAGGGATGGCCGGCTACCCTGTACTTTACTGTAGATAAAAATCTCAACTCATGTTTGTTTTGTGGAAGCATCGTTGTTTATGCTAGCAACCATAAAAGTGTATTTACTTAAATATTGTTTATAAATACAAATCATTTATTTGCATAACACGGGTTCACAGTATACCATAAGAACTATTTTAAACTTTCTCTAGTTTAAAATAGTTCTTATGGTATACTGTATATTATAACTATACGGGGAGTGCAAATATATTAGGATCGTTTTGACAGAATTATTCATATTATTCAGTAGTAATTAAATTACAACTTCATTCAGGACATACATGATCAATTTCACTACACATAATTAAATTTTAATTAATACGTTATGTAATGATAATGTCATTCAAATTAATAACTTCATAGTAATTATTCAACATATTGAATTATTGTACAAATTTTGCTAAAATAATAAACATAAAATAATAAACATATTAATATGTTTAGTTAGTTTAGTCTTCTAGTTACGGAAAAGGGGTTACGGGTCAAAGTTCCAACTTTATGACAAGTGTTTTTTTATGTATACAAGTTTTATTAATAAACTTTAATTTAAACACCTCCCCGATCCCCGTAATATTCAATCCATCCACCAACATAATGTTTTAAGTGCGTCACATTGAGTTCTACCACAAAACGTAATTTTTCACCCCAAAAAAAAGTAGTTTACTAGCAATATTTTTTGCGTAAAGTTACTTAGATTGATGTAATGCTTGGTTGGCTTTGTGATGAGTTTGTTTACACCCTGTATATAAAAAACCGGCTAATTGTGACGGACACTAATAAGTTGAAGTAGTGATGACACTCTATGCGAAAAAAAAAAGGGGAATATTCAAATTCTTGCAAAAGACCAATCTTTAGCCATTTCCCTCCGCAATGAGCGATCCAGCTAGCTCGCACCACTCACTGTCGAGTAGACTTTACTCAACCTGAGGTAATATCACTATAACCCCGAGTACTAGCCAAGTTGGCGCTTCGCTCTAAGAAGTCGAGGAGAATGTTCCATTGTGTCTCAGATACTCTAGCTGCTCGCCTTTCTAGTCTTACACAATATTACGTAGGTACATTTGAATACTTTTCACATCGAAAAATTAAATACTTATTGAGTAAGCACACGAAATACTTAAGTTTAAAATTACGCACGCACGTCTAGTTGATGTTTAAATAAGTCAAAGAATCAACTAAAAACTCCTTTGAACGCATTGCCAGCTTAAAACATTATTAATTTATTATTTCTAAAATATAATTTAAAAAGAAAAAAATAATCTAAAAAAAAAAAAACTAAAGAAAATTTTTCATGTTTCGCGCCCTGGACCTTATTTGCTGTTGGCTACTTAAAGGTTTTGATGAAAAGTGTGCAGTTATGTGGTTTATACAAGCACTGCCATTTCTTCAAACTTCTGTGTATGCTCCTTTGAAGTGAAATTAGTTCTTATGTGTTCCGCCGCATTGAAGGTTTATTTGAGTTCTTCTACTGAAGGTGCCAGGCCGAAGTGGCGTTTACAAGACCAAGACTTTTATTCATATGACATACGCGGGCCTGTGGACGGTGAGCTATGGGCTAGCTGGCCGTCCGTCCGTCTCATGACGACAGGCCGTGTCGACGGCGCGTTCGTGTTCCACGCGCGCCTCACAAAGAGTCAGCAAAAAGGAAGGGGTCCGCAAGGGCCGACGCCTGCCGGGGCTGCGAGACTGTTCGAGATATCGTGGCCCCAGAACACAAAGGGCGAAGGAACATGGATGGGTTTTAGTCAGTAAAAGTCTGACACTCCCTCCTCCAGAGTGGGAGGAGTCTTTTAATGATTTCCCATTCGAAAAAAAACAAAAAAGACCTAGCAAGCAAAGGAGAAGGACCTCCTCTGTCGATCCAACGATTTTAAACTTTTAACTCGATAGATAGTTAGCTGTAAGGTTCTTGATATCATTTTTAAAAACCGCGACCATCGGCCGAGTAGCGACTTGTGACAACGGCATAATTACCTGGGTGCCTAACTTTGTGTCTGATTGTTGCTAGAAAGTTCGAAGGGATGGCATAAAATAATTAATTTGATTATCCCAATATATTTGCAAATGTTACCTTTGCTAGCATTATTGACTGTTATACAAGTTTGTGTCAGTAATAATTATTTACTTTTATCGAAACTATCAAATTAAATGTTACAAACCTTTCGATGTATCCAAATTGTTTGACTACTCACTGGATTTAAGCGTGCATCGTGATGTTGAGGTCTATCTAGAGATGGTGGTCCAGCGCTTAATCTCCCAAGATAGTTCTGTCCAATATAACCTCCTCCTTTTTGAAGTCGTTTAAAAGTAAGTTTTAGCTAAGCAACAACCGTTTCTAGAGGTGGTTCTAATTGCATTTCTTGTTAGTGTTGAACTCTTATTTAAGATGGTACTATGATCTTCCTTATTTTCGTTGTTCAACGAGTGCGATAAGTGAATACTTAAATCAAACACTTCATTTTGCACCTGAGATTACTTCCCATGCTCTTTTCAAAACATTAATCTTCAGGTGTTCGTGGTGTGTCTCAATGTCATATTTGTAGCGGTGTAATCATCAGCGTGAGATAGTGAGTCTTCATTTACCTGACTTACAGGAGTTGCTGTTTAATAATCACTAACACGGATTACTTTTACGTTACCTAATTATCTAAAAAATCAGACGAGAGTGATTCGGCCTTAGACAGTTAAGTTATTCGCAAATCAAGGTGGACTTTATCCGTATTTCATTCTTTTCGGTAGAATTTCAATATTAACTTGAATGAAGTGGTGTATTGCCATGTTCAACTGCTAGGTATTTTATTTTCTGTAAAATATGGATACAATATCGTATAAACAAAACATTAAAGGATATATGTATAATTAAGAATCATTACAGGAAGCTCTTTTAAACGATAAGATATTTCAAGCCTTTGATTTTTACTGGCCACATCTAGCTAGCTAGCTAGCTAGTAGAATGCTGACTTCGCGGCATAAGCACAATCAGCTCGTAAAGCCGGCCCACTGATGGGACACAGGTCTCCTCTCTATGAGGGAATGGACTTGCGCTGAGTCATCACTTTTCATTACGTTTTTCATCGATCAGTTCAGATCAGATCAGATCATCGATAGTGTAGATTGTCAACTTGGCTAAGCCTACAGAGCTCGGTGTGGAAAATAACCTACGCGTTTTTACTACGAATAAACGTTATTATACACTCGAGAGCAATGAATCCGGGTCACTTAAAGAATGTTAAAAATCTCGGAAACTAAAAATGATAGGTTAATGCAATAAATTGTATTTAATAGACAATGTAATACTCCTTAAATGAAAGTAAAAAAAATATGAGTCACCATACATTTTATTAACACAAAATTACATAAAGAAAAAAACTGCTGATCTCTCCTTAAAACAAAAATAGGAAACATGAATTTTTTTAACTTTACTACGATTTTCTTGAATTTTAATACTTCGTATTGCCTCCTCGTGCTTCCATTACTGCGTTTACGCGGTTTGGCATGCTGTACACCAAGTTCCTTATACGATTTTGGGGAATATTCTCCCATTCCTCTGTGAGAGCAATTTTGAGCTCACGAAGCGTGATTGGGGGAGGGTTTCGTTGTTTTACGCATCTGCCTAGCTCGTCCCAAGCATGCTCGATCGGGTTGATATCCGGGCTGCGCGCTGGCCACTCCATACGAGTAATGTTCATCTCTTGAAGGTAGTCATTCACAATCCTACCTGTATGAGGTCGGGCATTGTCATGCATAAATATAGCATCCTCACCTAAATTGACCATAAATGGACCAACGTGATCATTGAGGATTTCTTCCACATATCTTACGCTAGTTAAAGAGCCGTTTTCTATGATCACCAGCTCTGTGCGACTTTCAGAAGAAATTCCGGCCCACACAAGTACAGACCCACCACCGTAGGCTACTTTTTCTTCGATGCATGCTTGCTTGAATCTTTCCCCTGGTCTTCGATACACTCTGTGTCTTCCATCGTGCTTGTAGAGCATAAATTTTGATTCGTCGGAGAACATAACTTTTGACCAATCTTCAATACTCCAATTTACGTGGCTCTGGGCATATCTTAGTCTTGAAATACGATGCCCACGCTCCAGTTTAGGGCCGTTTGCAGGTCTAAGGGGTTTTAAGTTAGATTCAGCAAGCCGACGTCTTACTGTCCATGCACTTGGGTTACTTCCTCCGAGGCGTCGAAACTGATTTGTGAGTTCAGTTCCTGTGAGAAAGCGATTTCGAAGCATGGTGTTCACCAAGTATCGGTCTTCTCGTGCTGTGGTACACCTGGTTCTGCCCGTTCCTGGTCTGCGTAGGTTAGAACCAGTTTCTTCGTAACGTCGGAGAACTCTTTGTACTGGCGACACACCGACAGTCCTGGCTGTATCGCGCTGACTCCG
This sequence comes from Xestia rhomboidea, assembly GCA_963853795.1. Taxonomy (NCBI): domain Eukaryota; kingdom Metazoa; phylum Arthropoda; class Insecta; order Lepidoptera; family Noctuidae; genus Xestia; species Xestia rhomboidea. The sequence goes on along the minus strand of OY970756.1, from coordinate 20,374,988 downwards.
GCCGGTTTCCAGCATTGTAAGTATTCTGGTGCATTCTTCAGGCGTAAGCGACATAATTTCAGCTTGAATAATGAATATAGAGCACTATCAACATGGTTTATGTACCCACATAAATGACAGATTACAAACAAAAGCAAAACCAAATGCTGTAATTTCGTAGTTCCATCTTCGAAAGTGGCCCTTTTTCAAATTTGATTTTTTTATGATATAACTATACAATAACTAAGAAGTTTTAATACCTTCATTTAAGGAGTATTACATTGTCTATTAAATATAATTTATTGCATTAACCTAGCATTTTTAGTTTCCGAGATTTTTAGGATTCTTTAAGTGACCCGGATTCATTGCTCTCGAGTGTATTATAATTTAGGAAAATAAAAAAGGTATTTTAAAGGTGCCCTGAATAGTGGGTAAGTATGTGCCGATCGCCGATATTTATGAACTACTAGCTTTTGCTCCCGTTATGTACGGAAATTATCCCATGGGAACGTTTTAAATGTAACCTATGACACTACTACACCACAAGGATAATGTAGCTTCCCGTTGGTTAAAGAATTTTCGGAATCGGATCAGTAGTTTTGAAATTACCCTACATAAAAACTAACAAATAAATTTTACCTCTTTGTAATATTATTTTCCTTTGCGTGAGTTTCGTACAGTCCCCTGCGACCTTTAACATACTTCCACCTTAAAGGGTGGTTTACAAAGTATTTATGATCTTAGCTACGTTCTTATCTTAGCTAAGTTCCAAAGTTCTAAATCGAAGGAAAAATCCAAATATACAAACCGTTGTCCCGATTTTCCAAAAATCAGCCAGTACCAGAACTAGGCGCCGTTGCTCCATGTTAAATACTGGTATTCAGTGCTAGATTCGGTTAGACTGGTAGGTGGCTAACTCCAATTGGGAAAAAGCTAGGCAATTGAAGTTGGGATGAAATTAATGGCACATTGAAAGACGTGACTGTAGCCAAGAAAATAGACTCATATAATTTGGTTTATTACATAAATTCACACTAATTACATAATATTATTCAGAAACCTCAAATGTAAATCGGCATGGCCAGCCATTAAAAATCTGGAATTATTTTTGCTAAAACCAAAATTAAGAAAACTTGCACTGATGACAAAAAAACGTATTGAAAAACCAAGAAATATATAAAACTTAACTACAACGAAAACGAGATAATTTAAATAGATGCACTAACAAAAAATAATAATATAATACTTAACATGAAAAATACTAACAGCACGGGATATGATCAGATCATATTTTAAACTTTCTTTTAAATTAAGTCATTTTATCTCATATTATAAAAGAGTGATTCTGGTCAATTGGAACTTGCAGTAACAAAACTCCTTTTTAAAAAAAGACAATAAACTATCGATGTCTTGTTACCGTCTATCATTTATCAACCCAACTACATAAATTCCTTACGTATCTACATGCACTCGTGGGTGATGTTACGGGACCTAGGTCCCGTAACATCACATACCTGCTGACCTATATGCCGTAGCCCGACGCTCTTTCACTACTTGCGAGATCTCTGGTGTTACTGGGAATACACGGACTCGCGACCGCGTGACGGTTCAAAAATAAATAATTATACTGACGCAAATGCGTTAGGTGGGGGACCTAACTCCCTCGCGAGTGGTGTTAAGGGTTAATAAGAGAAACAAAAGAATACACGAGCGCTTTACGCCTCTAAGCATTTATCTGAAAACGAAAAATGAAATGCATGCTCGGTAAAACCAGACAAAAGCTATAAGAGATAGTGACAGACTATATACGCACTTTTCAGGAACAAACGTTACAGGTCTGATACTGCTGAAAAAAATAGAAACGAATATGTCTGTGACGGTTTCAATGAAGTAATTCTCGGAAAGTTCGACAAACCTTTGTCGAAGTTTCCGAGAATTACTACTACTACATGCCATGCCATGCCATGCCATGTCGCTGAAAAGAATTGTAATGATTTCGTAACTAACGACATTTGTGCAAAATAAATCTACCAAATCGAATCCCATCGCTTTCCATCAGCCATGATCAAGGTCAAGAGCAGACCAATTTTATAATTTAAAAGAAACCTGGCTTTTCACTTGTCACTAAAGACTATAAGATACTTAGCTGACATACGTATAACATTTACAGAATTAGCAAGAGGGTCTAGTATGCAAGAAAAGCGAAGCGAGCTCAAAAATTTCATGCTGTAGGTATAACTATAACGTGTTTTCTAATTATTCTTATATAGACAAATACATACATATAAGTCAGACTTAATAGGACACAAAGAACATACTCACCCACAGCATGTTCATGATCCTTAGATACTTTTCGGAAGTATTTTTTACACGAATTAATGAGAGCATGTCTTTCCTTACAAAACAGTGCCCCCTGGTGTATCCGGCTTGTCCGGGTCAAGCTTGCTCCTGGCTGGGTGTGGTGCTCAATCATCAATCATCAATTAATTAAAATAACCTGTAACATTCCGGGTTTTAATAGGTGCTTTTAGTTATAGATTTATTTCTTGAATAATAATACCAATTAAGTTTTAACCAAGGCTTAATAAGTTGAACCGTAGGCAACCCTATCCAGAAGCATTGATTGTGGTCGTAAAGTAGCCCGCATCGAATCCAGTACAAATATGAGTGTGTACTTCTTGCTTTTATGTGTCGCGTTGAGCCACCTTTAACACAGTTTACACCTAAATCGATTAGACATCGAGAGAAATCGATTAGACTTGTGCTGATAATTCATTTACGATGGAGGCTTTATCATTACAATTCTTGCGTTTCAACGTATTAAAAATTTACAACATGTATAACAGATTTTTGTGAAACTTATAGGCATAACATGTTTTCATAATTGTTTTTAATATACTATTTGTTATCGACATGCATTTGGGAAAAACATAAGTTTGGTTGAATGAATTCGACATTTTTTATCGACATGCATTTGGGAAATACATAAGTTTGGTTGAATGAATTCGACATTTGTTATCGACATGCATTTGGGAAAAACATAAGTTTGGTTGAATGAATTCGACTTGCCTTTGGCATTCTCTTTTCGCATTTTACTGACAATAATTTGAATAATCAACACCAGCTTGTAAATTATAATAGTTAAATGACATGTGATTAACTGAAGCATTGAGCTTATCTAAAAGAACGACTCCGTTCGTATCTAGCGGGCGCGAGCGCGCAACGATCTCTTCGAGCCCCTGACGTCAGCTGGGGTCGCGTCCCCTTAACCTCAGTGCTCTTGTTGCAAACTGTTCATAATTCAATCCGATTACAAAAAAAGTGCGACTTTAAGATATTTTTGTATATGATAATATTTCTTAATATTTAATATTTCTTCTTTCTTTTCTTTCTCAAAAATAGAGCAGTTGCTCTATGATAAAATATAATAGCTGCTAAAGATATAAGGGTGAATACTGCATTTCCTTTCATAATGGGAAGGTATGCGTAAAACGTAAATTGGTGTGTTATTGAATGTCAGTAGAAAAACATGAAATAAATAAGAAAATTCGAACTTGACGTTAATTTATATGTGTCAATAACATAAGTTACACGGACGACATAGTGTTGCTCAGTCCATCGATGGGCGGACCGAGGAAGTTACTCACAATATGCAATACGTATGCGGCGGCCTTAAATACAACTCAAAACCGGCCAAGTGCGTGTCGGGCCACGCGCAGTGGTGGGCTCCCTAGTTGCTCGTTATTAATAATAATAATAAAAAAAAAAATAGATCAAATTTTACATCTGTCAGTTTAGCAACTACAGCAAATACTTCATCTTAGTCACTTTAGAGGATTTATTCTAAGGATTTTGTATTTGGTACAAAATTATCCAATAATCAAGTTCAACGACTATTACTGCTAAACTAATAAAGTTATCTTAACCGCTATGATTTTTCTTTAAAGTTGATGAAATGTACTATCATCATGAATTTTTCCAGATTTTCCAAGTCAGCAATTTAGCTTTTAGAGGGCGGGGGACGCCCCACGGGAATAAATATTTGAACTTTGAAATTTTATATTTCGTAAATGGAGCATTAAATCGAAAAATATGATTGGCAACCCCTAATTCATTTTAAAAGTCCTCTTCAACGATACCCCACACGATGGGATAGACGACGAGCTACCATAAAAAAAAAAAAAACATTTTGTCGGCGTAATTGATATACACGCCTCTACAAAATAACAGCTTTTTAGTACTAACAATCTCTGAGCAAAACCTCGGACGGACAGATGGACATGACGAAACTATAAGGGTTCCAGGTTGTCAGGGCTACGGATCCCTAAAAAAGAGTGAGGTGCGGCACCTAAACACGGCCCCATCGTAAACCTCCAGTATATCTCAAGGTGCTAAATAGTTTTAAATACCTGGCTCAGGTTGTCACCAGTGACCTACGTCATGATGGCGACACAGAACGCGAGCGCAAGCGTTGGCGGTGAGGAGCAATATGCCAGCCCGTAGGTTTTCTCGCTGCACGGCAGACGTCAAAGTTAGTTTATTTAAGGCGTTCTGTCAGTCCTTCTACACGAGCGGCCTGTGGGTGTCATATACGAGCCGAGTCTACAACGTCCTGCGTCCCGCGTACAACACAACAACGCTTTCAGGATGCTGTTACGGCTGCTGCGACGTTGCAGTGCATCGGGAATGTTTGCTGCAGCTCATACGGATGGTTTTCACGTCATCATGTGTAAGAAAGCGGTTTTCATCCTGCAACGTTTGCGTAGCACTCTGAAAGCATCCTGAAAATTATTGATGGCAGAGTGGACTGCTCCATCCAAAGACACTGGGTAAAAATAAGTATAGGTTAAAGCATATAAGCACAACTAACAACGTATAGATTGTTATAGGTCTGAAATAAAGATGTTTTATTTTATTTTATTAATGTTGTTCTACGTATGCAAACCTAACGAAATGCCATCAGATTAACGCGAAGTTATTACTTATATAATGCTGTGAGTCGATCGCTAGTCATCGGGGTGTTACTGCGGCCCACAATGCGTATGCACACCTTACCTAGAACCTTACGTTATTAAACTTTATTGTTTGAGAGAACAATTACCTTTTGTACGAGTTGGGTATCGACGCCATTATCAGTAGACGCGTTAAATAACGCCGGAGGCTCGAGTTCTACCATTTAGCGTAAGTCGCAAAGGCTACCATTACCAGCTTTTAATATGTCTTTGTTTGCTTTTCATTGGAAACATAAGCAGAGCTGGAAATAGATTACATACTCGTACAAAAACATTATAGTAAACAATTATCAGATTAATTCCATTGAACACAAACGACCTAGAGGTTTTGATTGACCTAATTCGATTGGACTGCCAAAAGGATAAAAAAATAATGTCAAAATATTCGCAAAGATAACTCAATCGTACAAATTACCTAAATGTGTTGGTTTACAAATGTAGCGTTATTTACAAACAATGTCGTAACTCTTTTTCAGTAATTCCAAACATCTTACTAGAGATTAATGGCTGTTTACGTTTTATATTCAAATCAACCTGACTTCTTTTTCCTTCGTAACCAGGTGTTTGATAATAATCGCCTCAAGGATTTTCACCCTATAAATGAAAAAGAACGCTAATTGAGCAAAAAGATCACGTTACTTGCCCCGAGCTACAGGAGTCAACGTAATTGCTACCTTAAATTAAAATAGGGGCCTACAGTTTTTCGATACCTACAGTGGGTGATGCCGATACCGTCATGCTATCATTGTTTTCGTCAGTTAGGTACGTAAAAGGTGATTTTTTGTTGTTTATATCTTTCATAAATATCGGCAAGACAGAGATTTGTAAGTTAAATCTTAACTAGTTGTTGGCCACCGATTCATCTACGTAGACATCGATGTACTATCGGGATAGTAGTATTCTACCGCCTAACCCAGGTCAGGTCTACCTGTGTGCCAACCGAAATCTATTCAGACGTAAATATTATAATACTTAATATATGTGACCAAATTCTTAAATGAAATAGAGGTAGGATACATTCTGTACATGCGCTACATTACGGTTGCCAATATTTCTTTAAAAAAATATAGATAGGAAAAAATAAAAGTATCGATTTTAAGTATTTTTAACAGGTGCCTATTTACTAGTTAGCACCTTGTTAGATTAGGAAGCTCACGAAAGACTCATCAAATAAACCAGATTTTTATAATTAAATGTATTCTTCTTTATCGTGTGATCAGTGCTTAACCTAATGTCAGAGTTTTTAGGCCGCCCATATGTATTGAAGTGCTACTTCTGCCGTCCCGTTGCTTAGATTCATGACCCTTTTTTTTGAGATAACATACTGTTATTATAGTTGGTTTTGCCACTTCAGCATTCACAAAAAGAGTTCTATTATCTATTTACTACGTTCAGGAAAATTCGAAACTTACGCGCGCTATTGTTTGTAAACCATTTCAGAGAAATTAGGGCAGGCTTAACCATGATCTGCGATGAGATGAAACCTTTCATTCATAGTTACTTAGTTCTAGATAACAGTGATTTGAAAATAGTATATCAAAATCAAAGCATTTATTTCAAGTAGGCCAGTTACAGGCACTTTTGAATTGTCGAAACAAAGATGAAAATTAAATGTAGCTACAGTCCCAGTCACAAGGCATAAAAACTGTAAAAGTACTGTAGTTGCCCATTGCCTAGCGTAGATCTCTATGGAGAAGAACGGGCAAGAAACTCCATGGACACTAGAATTTTTTTACAAAACCTTGGTTACATCACTTATGTTGAGGTGGTACACTATGTGAGAACAATGTAGTAAGATGTGCACGTTAAAAGTGTCCATAGTAAAAACAAATCAACAACAATAATTCAAAAATAAAATAATTAATTTAAATAAGCCGTGGCAACCAAGAGCTGACCAGTCCCAACTGACAGCACCCGTTCACGAACATGACGCATGGATCAGCACCATTGAACTGAACGATTTTGAAGGTAACTAAATGATCTGACACGCGCCACCATCAGTGAGACATTTGAGTGAGCATGACATACTCTTAACCGCCAGAGCACATTCAAGTCAAGAAAAGACGTAGGTTTCCAGCAACTGATAGCATTCTAGTACACAGCACTCACACAATATGGGATATGCGTTTTTATAATACCAAAAATACTGAATTTATACAATACAAAGATAGTTGTACAATCTTCAGCAGCTCCAACAAAACAATTAGTGCTATCCATTTATGCGCCCCTGTCCTTGTGGAGCAGGATCGGCATTGAGCAAGCATTTTTATCAGCGATATAATCGTCCAATTTGTAATATGCTTGCTTACATAGAGTGCGTTTAATACATGTTTTAAATTTTGTTTCATTCAGTCCAAGAATGTTTTGTGGAATTTTATTATAGCATCTCAAACAGTACCCCATGAAAGATGAGTCTACTTTAGCGAGTCTGAAGCCTGGCTGAACTAATTGGTCCCTATTTCTAGTACTGTAATTGAGTCTGTCACCTCTTTTACTAAAAAGCTGTAGATTTTTTCTTACGTACATTATGTTTTCGTAGATGTATTGACAATAAACAGTCATGATGTTAATTTCCTTAAACAGTTCCCTCAGAGAATCGCGCCTACGAAGATTGTATATGGCTCTGATGGCTCTTTTTTGAAGAATAAATATAGACTCAATGTCTGCAGTCCGTCCCCATAGCAAAATGCCATAAGACATTATACTATGAAAGTAACTAAAATAGACCAATCTAGCAGTATCTACATCAGTAAATTGACGATTTTTTCTAATAGCATATGCTGCTGAACTTAGTCGCCCCGCCGGAGATGTTAAATGAGAACTCCACTGTAGCCTTGAATCAAGCGTAATCCCCAGGAAAACCAGTTTATCTACGAATTCAATTCATTCAACGTTTCCCTTTATTCAATACTATATCACAATCGCTACTTTTAACATTCGGTAAAGCAAATCTTATGCATTTCGTTTTTTTTTCATTGAGTACTAAATTGTTTGCTGTGAACCAATTCCCTTGATCTGTCCACGAAGTAGACACAATAGTTAAATAATGGTGTCTCGAACAAATCGGTCCTTTGACAGATCATGATCTAAAGACTTGAAGTAGAGCATTATTCACGTCATCTAGATTTTGGGCTCGTCTATTTATCTTAAATATTAGGGAAGTGTCATCGGCAAATAACACCATATTTTAAGGTTAGTTTTTCAGTAAATACGGTAGATCATTTATAAATACTAAAAAGAAGAAAAGACCCAATATTGAGCCTTGCGAAACCCCCATTTTAACTTTTAAACCCTGTGAATTAACACCATTTATTTCAACATATTGTTGTCTATCACTCAAAAACGATTTTACCAAACTAAGTGCAAGTTTACCTAGTCCGTAATCCTCAAGTTTCAAAAGTGATGAGTCGTGATTTACACAAGCAAATGTTTTGGAGAGATCACAAAATATTCCTACAGCGTCTTGGGACTCTTCCCACGCCGCAAATATGTGCTTTAATAAGGTTACACCGGCGTCAGTTGCCTATGTTGTGATGTTTGTATACTGCCCCGCTGTTTTAGTGTCGCAAGCGCGATTGCTGACGTCATGACGTCCTGGGCTGGTACTGGGTCAGGCAAAGTGTTATTGGGTTTTTCCATCAGGAATTTCTCAGAAGCAGCAACGGAGCCGGGAGTTTTGGCCGGTTGATGGCAATAGGCTCGCCCCTTATTACATGGGACTTAAACATGACTGACGAGATGTGGGTGTACAATTAGGTACATCTCTGCCTAACCTTTCGGGGGTTACAGGCATGATGTTATGTTAAATTGTAAATACTTTAATTTTGAACAGTAAACAGTAATTTAGCGTGAAAAACAGCAGGTACCTATAATACAGCTTAAACTGTACGGTTGGCAAACCATAACGCTTTCACCAGCAGCCTTTTTTTTTTAAACGGTGAAAAATGCCTAACTCATACCGCACCGTCCGGGGAAACAGTTTGGTTATGTGGGGCTTGCACCTACTAAAAAACACCGCCGTGAGCCTACTGACGCCTTTGTGGATGGGCCGCGAGAATTGCTACGCATGACGTTCTCGACCCATCCAGCGCAGCCTGCTTCCGGACACTAAACTCCTATGGCGATGTCCGGACTCACCTGAGACATCGCCACAACTCATATGTAATGCGACGACGATAGACTCCCCGATCTAAGTCCGCCGGTACCTCCTAGGGCGGCATCAGGTCGATATGGCGCATCCTACGTCGCCCTGTCCGCCTGTGACGAATCGCGTCAGCGAGGGAGTCCTCCTCCCTGACGCGGTCCACCGCCTCCTTCTGCGAGATGACGTCCTCGCAGAAAGAAGATACTGCCTCCCTGCTGTCGACCATGGCCTTGGTCACGGCCGGCAAGGAGAGCTCTGCCCCAATTACTGCTGCAAGAGCATGGCGCTGCACCACGCAGGCTAGACAATGCTCGAGAGTCTGAAGGGCCGTGTCTTCGCTGCAGCTGCACTGGTGACACACGGGTAGAGTCACCTCCCGTCGAGCCACTTTGTGCAGGTATTTTCCAAAGCAGCCATGCCCTGACAGCACCTGCACCAGATGGAAGGACAACGTCCCGTGTCGCCTCCCTACCCACTCTTCAAGGATCGGCTGGATAGCCCCCACGGTCCAGTGACCAGCAGTGGGCGAATCCAGCCTCACCCTCCATAGCCTCAGGGCCACTTGTACGAGTAACTACGTTCCTACGTTACTTGTACAAGTGTTAAAGAGAAAAACACGGGCAAAGCAAACCAAAAGAGAAAATCATCTATCAGTGTTATGCAATAAGCAATACAACTTGACAGGTGTGGCGATAAGCCATCTGTGCATTTTGGGTTCGTAACCACCACAACAGTGAAATTACCATTGTATTCGTCTTATTTGTGTCAATAAGGGCAGGCGAATAATGATGATGATGTTGAATGAGAGTGTTGTGGATACTACTTGTGTATTGACTTTTTAGTAGCATCTTTATGTAAAACCTGGATAAGTTCTAATATGTCAATGTATGTGTATGAGTGTGTGTGTGTATATTTGTATACAGCGAATACCGGATAAAACAAAGTGAACTTTCACGTAAAACGTGATTTATTTGTTGGCTCTATTTTATCTTAATAAATTTAAATTTTACTGTTTTGATACTTCATACACTCAATGTAAAAAACCGTTGTTTACAAAGTTTTGTCTCGATTTACCCTTGCGCAACCCTATTCACCCCGTTTCACCTATTGGTAATAGTTATAGCTAAGCCTAATAGAAAAAAATGGTCCTGTTTAAACAGCAGGTTTTGTCTGCCAAATCACATGTTAGGCTTTTTGATTGTGGTTCAAGAAAATTAATACACTACCTGCTAATCATTTGTTCTCAAATATTATGTATATATATGAGTACGTGAGTTGATGGTTTAGCTACATAAAAAAAAAATAGGTTACTGAAATTGTTAACAGCTTTGGCGTGCTTATATAAACAGCAGTTAGCTTTGTTCAACTTTTATTTCATAACATATAACGAGTGTTCTATGGTCCAGTATGTGTGATAGTTAGCACAGACTCATTTCATAGCTGTGTAGACGAGATGAGTCCCACAATTCGTTGAACATTCAGAAGCCAGTTATTCAACGGCATGGGTAATTCGCACTGCTCCCGAACTAACGTTTCACAATTGTTATTTGTTATTAATTTCACGAACGATACGCCGGCTTTTAATGTTTTATAAATACGACGCATTGTTCTATAAGCGACACAATACCTTGCGGTGTTCGCGCCTCGGCTCGAATCCGATATGCAACTACATCGGCGTGCGGCGTCTGTCTGACGCATTCTTCTGCACGCGTAAAATGTGGAAATCATACGTATTTTATTTTGCTTCTTTAAAGAAGGACGTTTTATCCTGAATTCTATTTTTTTTGTCGACTTTGCATCTAAAACCATGACGACTGTAAAAAGTTTTGGATACAAAATTATGTTACCAGATTTCCCGTTTCTTAAGCTCCTATCAATTCCTAATTTATTTTGTTTAGACTTATGATCCAAAAAATATAATTGGCTTACAGCTGAGTTACCAATGTTACCATGGCCACGTGTAGGGTAGGCTATAAAAGTATGTAGTTGTGCATGTTTAGCTACCTACAACGTTAAGCGACGAATTCCAAGAAACCCGTATCGGGAGGCACGTACGCGTAAGATTGGCTAAATCTCAAGTGTTAAATGTAACAACATAATAACAATAATGTATATTGTATGCACTTTAAACAGAACTTTTGTTGCACACTAGCACTCAACATTTGTAAGCAATTAGGGAATGTGCACATTGCCTGGCTTCAACGATTTCGGATAATTGTCGATTAAATCGTAAATACTTATTAATTCCATTTTAATTTCAACGTATATTTTGCAAGGAATTACTTATTTTATAAATTCAATTTGAGTGTAAATAGAATTTTAATGAACAGTGTCGCCGGGGCAAGTTTGGTTATTACCAAAAGGCACTTTTTTTAAGGGTAAAACTTCCTACAATTTTGTCATACTTGTATATTACACAAATAAACGGCAGAACCCTCAATCCGTCAGGTGACACAACACGTCTCCTGACAGGCGACTGCCTGAACAGGATTCAACAGCCAAGGAATTCACATAACAACAAATAAGGGACCATTACATCATTTAGGTCTTTAATATGTGCCTTACAGGGCTAGACAAAACATAAACTACCAAGGATACCTTAGGTAAAAGGTACCCAGGTTGCTTCGCTGGAAGTTCTCTATAAAAGTAGTTTTGTATAATTTACCATCTATTCAGATCTATTTAATAATTTTCTGGACTTTTTAATTATGACTCTGATTATGCTTTTAACATACTTAGGTAAATATTTTTAATATCATTTTAGTAATTTAATTCAGTAGATATGGTGTCAAAATGTAATAAAACTTAAATTTGCTATTGATAAATTACACCTGTGATAGTAGCCCCCTGTAATATTATTACCGAATAAGATTGTTTTATTTACGAATAAATTTCATTTCATTTGCATTACAATTTAATGAATGTTCTCTTTTATTATTGTGTAGGTTCACCGTACGACAGTCGAATATGCCTCCAAGAAAGCAGCGCGGATGCAGCAAATTCCCAAAGCGTCAAAGGAGAAGAAGAGCTATCGAGAGTGTACCAAACCCTCTCATTACCGTCAATTCCACGAGACGATAATAATTCTAACAACAGGTTGGTTTGATATTCTATTTATTACTGAATTACTTGTCTTTCTGGTATTTTTTCCATCGACATAGTTGTTACATTTTAGCTTGTCGATAGCGGTCATTGCCTTTTCCCTAATGTCGTTTTCGTACGAACCAAAACAATGAACCATAAATCGTTTTTCATTACATCAAAAATGTTGAAAATGACGATAGATGTAGATTCAAGACTTGAACAGGCTTATTTTTGGCTTTTAAAGTTAAGAATTTTAATAAATGTAAGTGAGTCAATGACCGCTATTGTCAAGCTAAACCGCAACAAATATTGTAAAATATACTCACAACTCTCTAAAAGATTTAAACTTGTAGTCAGGTAAATTTTCTTTATTTTGGGCTTGCATTCTAAACACGTAACTGCAGTTTGATCTAAACTCAATGAAATCAACCTCCTTATAAATTGGATTGAATAAGATAATCATACCAACTGTCTGTTTATCTAGCAACACTGAAACAAAGAGTAAATCTAAGTCAACGACCCCAGCAAGCCCAGGCAACTCTGAAATGAAGCCGCAGTCCACCACGCCGACGTCGCAAGCGCTAACGAAACCTCCATACTCGTACGTGGCCCTCATCACGATGGCAATACAAAACAGCCAAACGAAACGCGCTACACTAAGTGAAATTTACGCTTACATCACCAAGGAATTTCCATTTTTCGAGAAAAATAAGAAAGGGTGGCAAAATTCAATTCGGCATAATTTAAGTCTAAACGAATGTTTTATAAAAGTACCAAGAGAAGGTGGTGGTGAGCGTAAGGGAAATTATTGGACCCTTGGTAAGTTACTTTGAATGTGTGATTTTATTACCTGTGTCAATTTTCATGTACAATTGTACAATTTACATTGAAAATTGAAATACCACCAAGATTGTTTCTAAACCAAATGGCCTCCATCTCTTTAGACTTTTGCGTGTTTGCATTAACGCAATGCGAATAACTGCTGACAGCTACGCGATCATTCATCATCATCTCATATTTCACACCTTAAAAAGCGAATTGCTTGCGAAGTATTCCTGCTCCCATGTTTATAGACTCTTGGGTGGTGAGCGTAGTATTGTTGTAGATCCTCAATGCGGAGAGATGTTCGAAAATGGGAACTTCAGGCGACGGCGAAGGATGAAGAGGCCATTTCGAGCTACCAATTACTCCAAAACGCTGTTTGGAGACGGGTATCACGTGGCACACGTCGGGCAACACGTACCACCTCACATGCAACCCTTGCCCCTGGGGGCCAGGAATTATTTCGGATCTGGTTCACCTTACCATCCTCCTTCATACCCTCGATATGACACGTGAGTTTGAACGTTCTTTTTCTATCTCATTAGTTAGAATATAGTGATGACTTTTAGTTCTACCAAAACTTTTCGTGGGTTTTAGTTACGAAAAAAATGTATTCAATTTAGAGTCGCCTAACGAACAATAAAAATAGGTTGAATATTTATAAACTAAAAAGTGTCGTAAAAAGTAATTAACGTCGAAAGTCTACATGTTTACGAGGTCATGCCCAAATAATCTATAGAGCAGGAATTGCCGTAATAGTGATTTTATTTTTACATTACCTAGGTTCTTACTTATTTATTTAACAATACCTATTGTTAAATTTCACCAAAATTTATATAGTAAATTTTTCAAACTTCCAGGATAAAAACCAAGTTGAATATGAAAAGATTAAAATCGTTACGAAAATTTCGAATACGTAGGTACCTTATATGAATACGTTGAAAACAATCGACACAATTTATAAAAAAGCAATAGAGAATAATTATAATTAACAGAATTGCATTGTTTTATAACAAGGTGGAAACTTTCAGCGGGGCACTACAGGGAACTACCTAACCGTTGTAAGCTACACGAACATTGTTTTAAGAAACTAAGTATTTTTAATTTTTCGTGAAATTTTGATCCCCATTGACACTTAAAAAACAATCCCTGTTAGCAACAAAATGACCATTTTACACATTTTTTTTATGCCAATCGGTCCTTTTTCTAATACTGATCAAAAACTTTCGTGTAGCTGCAACGTTTACGGTAGTTCCCCTTACTGCTCCGCTGAAAGAATCCACCCTGTGTACTTGTTAAGTAAGTTGTTACCTCAAAATTGGAAATATCGTGACAATACTTATTTACGTACATTATTTAACAACATATGAGTACGTGACTACTGCATACTGAAAGTTTCTAGATCTGGCCACTTACAATAAAATAATGAAAAAACAATTATAGCATTCGAAAATGGAATTCATCGGGAACATGTTATTTTTTCATTTGCGAGACCGTCATTTGTTTTTTCACTGTGGCGTCCTTTCGAAAAAACTCGTGAACATTTTATTTCAATGATTTTTCATGATTTCCGCTGTGGCTTAAGTCAACAGGAGAGTTGCCAGAGACTTCAATTGGCATTTGGCGATGAAGCACCATGTCGCGGCTCTGTGTATTCGTGGTTTGGAGAATTTAGACGTGGACGTGACCATCTCCATGACGAGGAACGTGAAGGTCGGCCGGCGACTGCGGTTACAGAATCTAATATGAAACCGTACGACAACTGATTGAAACTAACAAAAAAATGACTTGTCAGCAAATTCGTAATTTGTTAGGCATTGGAATGAGCCAAGTGCAATTTTACATGTACATCTGAAGGTTCGGAAGCTTTGCACTCGATCGATACTAAGTGACTTGACGGAGGACCAGAAACGACTGCGTGGCCAGTGGTGCCGTTAATGATAAAAAAGTTAAACGGAGGGCAGTCATTAGCTGTCTAAATAATGCAAAAGATACTGAGGAAAACCTTTGAACTCTTAAAGGATCTTCTACCTTGCCCCTGCACATTCACCTACCAGCCATTACATCCAGTAACCTTTGACACAGGACACTTATACATCAACATGACAGGCATATCCCCACTGGGTGAAGTTCTCAGTTTTGAGGCATTGGGAGCAACCCGAGACGAATACGATTCAGTCAATGACTATTTAACATGTCAAAATATAATTCAGGAGGGTCCCCAATGTAACACTCAATGTGATACCTTCTCTCCCAAGTTGAAGGAGTTGCTCGGACAACTCAAGAATTTTTGGAAGCAATTGGAAGATCCACTAGACGAACGTATAATAGAAAACATGAAAGAGATAAGTGCCTTAACCAATGACAACAGGAATGATTTTGTTCACAAGTATAGAAGTCTTGTCAGAATTACTGGTGAAGATATCACTCAACTCTTGGATGAACTGATACTAAACTGCCTGGATGGACCAAAAACCCTAATCCCAATCTTCAAAATTTCTATTATGGCTTACTCTTTAGCATTATCTAAGAATGCAAAGAAATCTCTAAATGAAATAGCTGACTCCACCACTGAGCTCTCTCTCGTTGTCAAAATGATAAAGGAGCAGCAGGATGACTTTAAGACAGCAGCAGAGCATCTGTCCATAGCTTGGAATGACACTGCTTCCAGTATCACAACCTTTATGGCAGAAGCAGACAAACGACTCTTGGCACTCTCAACCCCCACATGTCCCCCAAGATACAATCAGGGCACACCTTCCACTTCATCCCACCACACACCAGATCCCATTGTGGGAACCTCATTGATTTGCACACCGGGAACATCCCATAAGTCTGTATATGGGATTCTAACATGTTCCATCACAGGAGACTTGGGGTTTGTAGCCCAAGGGTCTCGGGGAACACTCTTGGCCAAATTGGTCTCCACCCTGAAAAAACCTAAACCTATAGAGAGAACTCTGAATGTAAATCTAGATATTTTAATCTTACGACTGGAAAAAAGTCAAGACTTCCTACAGACGTATGCAGAATCTGCCCCAGAGATCAAATTTAACAAGTTAAGGGAACTCCTATCAGGTGTCCCAACACTGACAAATCAGTGGATATTGATAGAAAACTACCCCTAATGTAACACCAGCTATACACACTCTGTGCCTATGGATCAGGATGAGGTCCACAAACTCAATCATCATCACTACTGTTAGTTATTATCAATATCGTGACAGGTGAAAAACCTGGGTGTACTGCTTTGAACCCGAAAGAAAAAGCCAGTCAGCAGAGTGGGTCTTTCCTTTTGAAGATTCGCGACGAAAAGTCGAAGCATTGGTAGAAAAACGGTTGCTTCTTTTTTCGGCAAATCAGGACATTACCCGACAGTATCACTTAAAGATCAAAGGCCAGTGACTGCAGATTGGTACGTCAACACATGCGTACGTGAATGCGTTCCATGAAGCTATTGAAGAGGTCCTTGGAAGACTGGTCCAACTGCTTTGTACAATGGTTTCAGCAAATGCAAAAATGCATTCATTGCGAGGGAACATACTTTGAAAAACAATAAATGTATCATAAGTCTTATATCTAGTCTTATTTATCAGAATCCAGAAACTTTCAGTATGCCCTAAGTACATATTGAAATAAATTATTCACATCGCTTATGTTTTATAATTCAAACGGGCAAGTTAATACTATGACATTATTATTACATATTAATTATAATAAATATTTACGTTTCGCATACTAGTGTTTACAAAACAAATGCTAATAATTTACTGATATGTTGTTAAAGAAATTTATTTCCGATTCCTTGACTGTTTCAATTAGACAGTTATCAATGAATGTCGTAATAACATAGAAGGTAACTAACTTTGACCTTAAAAACAATATTGCTGATAAGATACTAGGTAAAGCTGACTATAATAAACAATGTACGAAGTGTAGAATACATTTGATAAGTGCGAAATACTTATTTAATTGGTTGAAAATTCGAACTTTTGCAAGTTTATCAAACGTGTCCGTCCTTTTGATAAGTAGTGTATCATATATAACATTTGAGATAAATCGCAAGTATAGCCCGATTTGATATCATTTGCTTTGTACCGAAGCAAGTACAATTAAATACACACATTATACCTTTACTTAATACAATAGGTATACAGGGTGTAAACAGACTCTTCACGAAACCGTCAACCAAGCATTCTGTACATCAAACTAAGTAACTCTAAGCAAAAACAATTGCTGGGAAACGACTGTTTTTTTGGGGTGAAAAATCACGTTTTACGATAGAACTCATTGCAATGTAACGCACTCAAAACATTGTGCTAATGGATGAATTGAATAAGTACGGGGGTCGTGGAGGTGTTTAGAGCGAAAACCTTACATTAAAAACATGCATTAAAAAAAAAGTTGGAACTTTGACCCCCAATATCTCCGTAACTAGAAGGTTTTCCCAGGTATAGTCTAGAACAAAAAAATATGACGGGGGAACAAGTGCCTTTCGTCTTCGTTGAGGGTCTATTTACGCCCTTTATGATAGTGGTGAAAGCTAAGTTTATGTAATACCTAGAATATCGTATAAGAACCGATTGAGTACAATGAAATACGCTTAAAAGGAGGAAGCGCCAGGGTACCCAGCGAAATTATTTAATGACTATTTCATGAAAAATTATTCAATAGCATTAAATTAATTTAGACGGTTGTATTGATGTGTTCAATGATTATAATTCTGTAAACACATCGCGAATTATATTTTGTTCAACACAGGCTGACACTGACATGCTAATTGCAAAAAATGTAAGTTTAAATATCGCGGGTTACCCTGGCGCTTCCAGCTTAAGTACCCAAACTAATTTGTCAGTGCAGATCACACACCTTCAAATGCAAAGGCTCTTGCGGTTGCTGCGCTTACTCCGCGGCATAACTTTTCCCGGGTATACCGGGTATATATCTATTGTAAAAATAGGGACTATAGAGCTCAGTATCTGGTATAAATTTTTGCTTGCTAGGTCCACCCGTTCCTGAGAAAATTGGTGGTGGGTGACAGACGGACAGACAGACGGACAAGAAAGTGATCGTATAAGGTTTCCTTTTTTACCTTTTGACGGAACCCTAAAAATCAGAAGGCACTTATCCAACCGTCAACGAGGAAGCGCAACCGAGCCATGCTTCGGTCAAAATAGAGAAAACTATATTTTCCCAGATATGAGACCTAGCATGATCGATTTTTCGCCCCCGTATAAACTCCTATATTCCAATTTGGAGCCGTTGCTGAAACGTGATTGTGCACTCGTATTTACATATATATACAGATATTGCTTTTTTTATAGCATAGAATTAATAATAAATTGATCGCTGTTAACACCGCCGGAGAATGCGTTTTTTGCAGCGACAAGAGCTATCAAAGAGAGTACTCACTTGAAGACGCTCGCTCGAAAATCGCTTGGTTGCTGGAACATACGATTATAAGCGAGTAATCGCCGATTGTCAACTCGTTGTTATAGTTACTAGGTCTAGAGTCCAGTCGGCAGATACATTTTACGTGGTCATTATTCCGAAGTTAATCAAATTTTGGGATGGTTTGGGATGTGGGATCTACACTGTCACGGTTTTTCACTTATATCTTCTAAACTGTGCATTTTCCAGGAAAGCGTTCAAATACAAAGTTGCAGGGCATTAAATTCTCATATTAAAATATGCACATTATCGAACACCGGAGTTTTTATTCTTGTAGCTGCAAGCCCCCGTACTGCACCCTGTTGTGCACTTGCATCGTATTACTTTGTGTAGATGTTCCGGAGCAGCATCCATTGTGGTTGTTGTGGGAAATAAACTTGTAACAAATAAATACACTAACTTTCACATAGCACAATAATTTTGAGTAACAGTTAAATAATAGTCTGTAACGGCTCGTGCACATAAACACGATACGACGTCGCATCGTGCTACGACGCGTCATCGTTGCATGATGCGACGTAGTATCGTGGGAATCGTTAACTTCGGAATTGTGTCCAGCTAAGACCCCTAATTTTTACCTGCTGACTACTAATTCTTACTTGCTTCTCGCGGGCGCAGCGCAGCGGTGCGACAAGTGAAACTGAGTGCCTTTTTTAAATGAATACATAGATGATGAGGTTCACTTATTAAATCGGTAGTTGTTGTGTCGCATTGTAGAATGCAATCTGCACAATGATTGCAGACCACATTCCACACGACAACCTCGTGTTCCAAGAATTTAAATCTTATTGTAACTACATGTTTAAGTAGTGACATAATCCTACATGTATTGTGTGGTTAGTTAATGGTAGGTGCCTAACTATAAAATTAGAAGTTATGAAGTTGATGGGCAAGACCAACAAGAAATAATAATGGATTCTAATTATGGGAAACAATTGTTAAAAGACACTGATGTCATTGGTCGAAGGCAGGTAAGATGGGCGGAGTTTGTTCGCTTTATCTTTGCACATACTACCACGACTTGTAGGTTTTAAGAGGCGTTGATAAACGCCAATGTAAGTCAATGTACTGCATCTGTCCGTCAACGTTATGGCAACGCTATTTAAGGTTTTAATTCGACTAGAATCCTGCCATGGATTATGCAAGTAATGACCACAACAACCTGTTCACGAAAAAAAAAACGTTTTATTACACAGGTTATCGTCACTTAACAGTACATCATAAAGAAAAGTACACAATATTTTCAACGCGCTAATTTCAATATGCGTCGGATTGGCAGGCTTGCTGACGTTTGCGAAGTTTCTTCAAACAAGTCAATTTTGATGCCTTCCTAGACTTCTTCTGCAGCAATATTTGGCTTCATGCTAATGACGTTAAATCTTTATAAAAATGTGATTAGAGATCCAGCTCCTTCTCGGGCAATATAAAACTATACTATTACTTGTCAGGATAAGTTTCAGCCAATCTCCCAAACAACTTCGTTTAAAAAATGAGTGTAAAACATCACATGGTTATCTTTCCAGAAAAGTAACAACTATTTAGATTCAAAGAAAGGCCGTACGTTCTTAAAAGCTTTGTTTAAAATTACTCGTTGCTTCCAAGCATTCGTTGTTCAGAGTAACATGTGTTAAGTGGTGTTTAAACGTTTCCAGTACATGGCTAACGCAGTCGCCGAGCGGGCTGGGGTACGCGGGCGCGTGCGGAAGTATGGGCCGCAGTC
The DNA here is from genome assembly GCA_963853795.1 of Xestia rhomboidea. NCBI lineage: Eukaryota > Metazoa > Arthropoda > Insecta > Lepidoptera > Noctuidae > Xestia > Xestia rhomboidea. The sequence goes on along the minus strand of OY970756.1, from coordinate 20,354,776 downwards.
CACCCGGGTGTTCGCCACACAGTGCGCTTCCCCACCAGTCGTCGCCTGTCGCCGTCAACCCGTTTGCCACTCATCAAATTCAAGGACAGGTAATTAACTAGTAACAAAATAATTGACACTTACGTTTCCTTTTTTTCGTACCACTTTTGGTGGTCGCAGACACGATGACAGCCTAGGTCGGTCATTCACATAGAAATATAATTATGTATTTCTTTCTTATTTATATGGTCTTAAATAACAGTTTTGCAGTTATGCGATAACTAATTACTTAATTTACTCCACTGTGCTCCTAGGGCATCTTAGGCAGCTCGACGTAATAATATAGTTTTGTATGTGTGGGCAAAAGGGGGCTTCCTAAAAACCAGAAAAACTAGGTAGGTATTTTAAAATTATTAAGGCACAGTTAGTGCACAAGGATACTGTTAAAATGAAATTAATCTTGTCACGTTAATTAAAAAAAACCGGCCAAGACCGAGTCGGACTCGCGCACCGAGGGTTCCGTACAAACTTTTTAAAGGGTTTATCCTTTTTAACTTTACTGTTCGATCCCATGAAACGGCTATTGCACCAACCGTAAATAATAAGTTTGTAATAGTGAAATCGCTTTTTTTTATTAAACTACATATTTACGGTTTTCAGGTTTTTCCCTGCAGCTTTAAGACATTGCTTCTCGCCAAATTTCGTGATTTTATGTCACTACCATATAGGTTTTCGACCCAAAACTTATAGGGTACTTCCGGTTGACCTAGAATTGTCAATTTTGGTTAAAAGCAAAATAAAAAAAAGTTGAAAATTAAGGTAAATTTTGGTACTTACAAGTTTTCGCGAAAATCTAAATTTGTCCATTTTTTATTGTAATAAACCTAACAGGGTCTGTAGACCTCAGTATCTGGTATAAATTTAAACTAGCTAGGTCCACCCGTTCCTGAGAAAATCGATGGTGACAGACGGACAGACGGACAAGAGAGTGATCTTATTGGAGTTCCTTTTTACCTTTTGAGGTATGGAACCCGAAAAACAATTTTGAGAATCGCTCCACAAACCGGGGAGAAATCGGTGAACATACCTGAAACGAGTTAGTTTAAGACCACACGACTGAAGTAAAATGTTCATAAAATGAAAACTTGAGCCAAACTATGTTATTTTTTATGGGATCAAATGGCAACTATTCCGCATCAAACTAAAGAAGAATCACGTAAATCGGATCATAAATCTCAGCGTAATCGGTGCAAATACATAAAAAATACCAATGGAATTGAGAAACTCCTCCTCTTTGAAGTCGGTTAAAAAGGTAAGAGCACACTCATTAATACGAGCTAGGCCAGCGAGGTCTTAGAATCGACATCCCCTCTTGTTAATTTAGGTTTATTATTAATTCGAATTATAGGTCAAATCTTTGGCGAAATACAAAAAAGGGCAACATATTTCAAGTGGTTCTATTTCAGTTTGCCAGCGACTTAGGAGTAGGCACCTAGGTCGCCGTTGTTTCAGAATGAAATGAACTCTTTTTATAAGCTACTATTATATACATTACCTACCTATATACATTATATTTCAATCCAGTTGGTCTTACGCCCAGAAATCAACGAAAAATGTTCATGGCCCTTTTGCTGGGTCAAGACTATCACATTTATTTTAGTAATTGTATTTTGAAGTCTCTACGGCAAAAAAATATTAGAATAATAAAGAATGATTTAATTTTAGTAAACATAAGTATCGTATCGTAATGCCCCTGTGAATTCCGATGGCGTGTTAAGAGGCTAATTTCATTTCAGTAATTAAATCGTGATTAAAATTTGAGTAGCGTATCAAAAAGCAGTAAAACTGTATGTTCGCAAATTGGCGCTCTGACTGTTCAATGAACGACTTTATCGATCGAATAACTAAGAATACGAATGCAGTTAGGACGCTAGATGTGTCGTAAGCGTTTTGATCCCAAGAGATAAATTCTTTACTAATTCTAATTTATATAATATTTTGAATTGGTATTATGATTTTATAATTATTATGTATTTATTTATAACATTATACCTATACCTACAAATTAAACAAATTATCTATACTAATATTTATAGAGGAAAGATTTGTATTCCTCCGCGTCGATTCGTAACGTGCCACTATGTGACTTAGTATTTCGTATGCCTAATTATATGTTTGACCCTAATAAAAGCCAAAATTAGACATAAATAATATTATATAGAAAGAATAAAGAATAGTGGCAAAGCAATGCGACCGAATACAAATTGTTGCTTTAATCTCTTTATACTACCTATAGGTAGAAATATCTTGCAATAAAAACGTCTAATGACTACAGCTATGTACGTTTTTCTTCATTATTTTGTACCGAAATACTGCAGTAAGTAAGACGAAGTTTATGTAAGAATATGTCTATGACCCCCTCTTCTTGGTCGGGGGGTAAAAATAATCTGAAACTACAACTACTATTGGAAAACAGAATACCCTGAATTGCTATTAAGAAAAGTTTCATTTAAAACAAATAAGTTTAGTTATTTAAATAAGAAAAAATCAATTAGTGAAAATAACTGACACTATAAAGTTGCGCTTGCAATGAGGTCAAGTGTCGTCACTTAACCTTGATTTCCTAGTTTTATCTTTTAATTCCATTTCGTTCTTGGAAACCTTCCTTTCTTGTTATGTAAACAATTGAATGTAACTGTAGTGCCTTTACGTAGAAAAAACATTGGTCGTAAAAGATGGGATATTTCTTAAAGAGAGTCAGATTTCATTTCTTTAGATACCATGAAAAAATAAATCAGACTCTCTTTACTCTATGTACGTAAAATAAATATGAAGAACTCAACCGATTAATATCTACGTCTTTAGAGTAAACAGTTACTTTAGAGTATACAGTTACTTTGGAGCCGTTGTCTAAAATGTGGGACTGAAGCTTCATATTTTTTTTGACGTTCAAAAGTGCCTGTAATGATTTAATTGCAATAAATGTTTAAGTTTGAAATCTGACATCAGGTCCATAATCCGCAACATAATATTATCTGTGTCTGACATAAGTAGTTTCTATTACAAATACTTTAATTTTTCGGGAATATTCACTTTTTCGGATTCATGTGCGCGTTGTACAATTATTACTTGCTTCGGTGAAGGAAAACATCGTGAGGAAACCAGCATGCTTGAGAGATGTTTCTCGATGGCATGCAAAGTCAAGTTAGAGACCCATGGGCGGCACAAAACTTCCGACACCAGGTTAGGCACTAATCTCACGAAAGAGAAAGAAGACCCAATCAAAATGTTGCAAAATCAATGAAGGGGAATACATTTTTGTTCGTCGTTACAGGTTTCAGTGACCCGAAAAATAAAGGGAGAAGTAACAATAACCTCTCCAAAAAAATACAACTAACCAATAATTTTCGGGACAACGTTAAAAAAGTTTCACGATTACAGTCAACTACAAGAAAAAGACAGAAGGAGTACACAGATAATACAGTGAGAAAGGTAAAAGAGTACAAAAGCGTCAATCGTACAAACTTGTTAGCGGACCAAGCGACACAGCGGTCTCTTGCAATGGTCGAGTAACTAATAACAAACTTGGTGAGTTTGTTCGTCCGCATGTAAAGAGAGACAGAGAGCTAAAGCATTCAAATGAAAATGTATTTTTAGAACCTGTTATCAAGTTCCAAATGAAAAATGAGATCTAGGCCCATTTTTTAAGTTTTCGCTATAGTAATTTCGAACTCTGTAAGTTGAATTTCATCTAGCTTACGTATTACATTATAGGTAGTAGTGACTAGGGATCACTAGTATGTCGTCAGACACGCAAGTGGTCATCGCTTCCGCTGCTTGCCTTTCTTTGGGTCCACAATAAAACAATTGGAGGCTCTCGCTTGGCAGCTGGATCAAGGGCTTGATTCATAAAGCAGTACTTTTGGACACGGCAAGTATTGTGGAGGTTCCTCTTTCAAAAGCCCTGACCGTCGTCAGCTCGGACCCTGTTGCCTGGACCCTGTTCGGACGCTGGTGGGCTACTATTTTTTACATTTTTAAATATATTTATTTATATTGTTTATATATATTTATAGGAATGTATAAAATGTAAACGATATGTTATAAAATTAATAAACGAAATAATAGTATAGTTAATCAGCAAACAGATTTTTAAAAACATTTTGAGGACTGACGAGTCCCTATTTGAAAGGAGAAGGATTTAGATAAGATAGTTATCACACAAGCAACAATCGACTACGCAGACCTTGCATTAATGCAAGGCAAGTGAAATTATATTTGGACACAAATTACCCCGAAAGATAGATTGGACCAATACAATACTGGACATTTTCTTTAATCTAATAGCTTCTTTTTTATATGGAGTCAGTTACTACAAGATGACACAGTAAGTGTAAGGGAGTGCACCACTCTATTATAGGAATTTCAAGTGATTTTTAAAATTAATAAAGAATTTGGTGACCAATAGTAATAACATTTTTACCACTTTTCACACAGAGAGCTTTTCAATGAAAACTTTTGCTACTAACATAACTTGCGTTAATTCGCAGTCTGTTCAGAGTTATTGACCTAAATAGCTGACTATTTGGACACTAGACAAGACTTTATTTGCAACCAATTAATATTTTGCATGGCATCATTAGATAGAGCTTTTTAAGGACAACCCTTGCCTCTTACACGACTTTCGCTTATTCGTATTCCGTACGGAGTTATTGATCTAAATAGGTGACTATTAGATCATCGAAGTTAAGATTTTCTGGATAACCAATAGCAATAAGACATACATCATTAGATAGAGCTTTTTAAGGACAACCTTTGCCAATAAACGACTTGCGCCGATTTGTTTTCCGTTCGGAGTTATTTACCTAAATATGTGACTAGTTGGACACCGAAATTAAAATTTTATTTACTACCAATTAAGAGTTTACGGGCAACTAATAGCCATAAGATATACACTATTGGATAGAGATTTGCAAAGAGAACTTTTGCTACTAGCACCACTTTTGCTAATTCGTAGTAAGTTTGGAACTATCGACCTAAATGTGTGTATTATTGGGCACTGAAGTTAACTTATTCTGAGTAACCAATAGCAATAAGAATTATACACCATTGAAGAGAGCTTTATTATGAGAACTTTTGCTACTAACATAACTTTTGCTAATTCGTAGTCTGTTCGGAGCTATGGATCTAAATAAGTCACTAGTCGGACACCGAAGTTAAGAGTTTATTTACAACCAATTAACAGTTTACGGACAACTAATAGTCGAAATATATACACTATTGGATAAGAAAACTTTTGCTATTAGCACCACTTTTGTTAATAATGGTAGTCTGTTCGGAATAGGGAATATGCAAGAAATAAAAAAAAATCCTTAAAAATGCCTTGTATTGGCCCATATAAACATTGTGGTACACTTGTTTAACTTTCTAATACAACACTTATTTCACTATTTAATATTATATGCAGCGTGTTTTTAGTGAAACGGAACGCGAATTCAAAACGCATCGTCGCCGGTAGTGATGTCAAACGCTATGTGTCAAAAAATCACTTTTATTTGAAAACTACTGAGTTTCATAAAGGTGTTATTATAATATTGTTATGGCAATGTTTGCGTGAATAAAGCACATACGTTTAGTAACATTATTATATTAAGGGGACTACAGGAGCTAAACGCGAGTTTTATAATGCAAAGCATATGATTCACTGCAATAAACAAAACCAGAAAAATATATGATATTCTTCATGATTCATACTAGTATGATAGTGTTTTAAAAACATAATACAACTAATTTTACTCGATAAAAAAAATCACGAACTTATCTCTAAAAAAATCTTTTAACGAGTAAAAACCATACTAAAATACATGCGATCATTCTGATTTTTTGGCAAATAATTCTACAAGCAACATATTAGCATGATAGTGTTTTATTTTTTTAATGCAATCAATAGATTTTTTAAATCGCAAAAAACCACTCATTTCGCACTATTCGGCCCGCAGTGACTGACGTGACAACGACTTTGAAGTGCAAGCTGATTAGAACTTTATTCTAACAGTATTTTAAACGAAGTTTAAACCACCACAAATAGAGTTGCTAATTTAGCTCCTGTAGTCGCCTTAAGAGTAAAAATTAGATGTAAACAAGGCAGATAGAGGGAAATGACGTCAACCGCTATGACAGGAATGGCCGTGACAGTCACGGACGTTTAAACTGTCATAGAAAAGTTGTAAAGGTTAAATTATTTTTTGAGCGACAAGAAGTCGTTGAACTTAACTTTTAAATATTTTTTTGGGTTGATTATTATTGACCTACATGTGTTTTTGGGCACCGAAGTTATGATTTTCTAGGTAATCAATGGCAATATAGATATACACCATTCGAAAGAGCTTTCAATGAGAACATTTGCTAGAATTAACGATCTGTCCAACATACTGTTACTGTAAGGATAAGGATTTGTTCCTGTAATGGCATTTAAGATGTCAATGTTTTGAAAAGGAAGTGTAAGGGGAAGGGCTTGTCCGACTTATAAATTGACGAAATAACAGTATTTTATTTAACTTAAATTCTCATACTTGGAGCTCTGTAGTTCCTCTCTGACTCGGAATCGAGAGAAGTCGCCTTCATAAAAAATGTTTTTCTTAAAGAGATCTATCCATTGCATTGGTATAATTATATCTTAACGCTATTGGACGCAAGGGCTATTTTGCTCAATCTCATAAACCGAATTTGCGTGGGGTTCCAGCCCATGTTGGAATCTAGGGTAATGAAGTGGCTCAAGCACTCGCCGGTGATATGGTAGTGTGGGGTTCCAAGACCAAGATTTTGACAGTTAGCAGAAGGGACATTATTAGGGTTCCGTACCTCAAAAGGAAAAAACGCTTATATGATCACTTTGTTGTCCGTCTATCTGTCAAGACCCACACCTTCCCAGTTCTCGGGAACGCGTGGAAGTATCGAGTTGAAATTACTTAAACCAAATACTCAGGTCTACACTACAGTCCCTTGAAGCTGTGAAAAAATCAAACTTCTAAGTTAAGGTAAAAAAAAAAATGCGGCCATTTATGCCGCAAAAAAACATACGTATATTTCGACACTCTCAAGGGAATCAAAATTTATAGGGTACTTCCCGTGAGTCATGATATTTGGCAAGAAGCAATGTCATACAGCACATGTAAAGGAAGAAATCTGAAACTTATATTATGTAGTATAATAACAAAATACCTACAAGTTTATACGGAACCCGCGGTGTGGGATCCAACTCCCTCTTCATAATCAGCCTATTAATGTTCCCACTGCTGGGAGTGGGACACCGGCCTCCCCTCTATGAGAGGGAATTGGCAATTCAGTATTACCGTTTTTTTTAAAATTCAGACCAACGTTTTGGAAAAACCGGTTTAGCAGGGTAGTTTGGCAAGTTGAAAATCATCGTAGATAGTTGATACGGTTGAGACTCGGTTATAATTTTGCTCTCCTCTCTTTTCAAATTTCATATTATCATCATTGCGACTACCCCTGTTGCTTGCATTGCTTTTTTTCTCATCTGAAGCTAAAAAAACCTGTATCACGCCGAAACATAATTTCCTTCGTGTTGATAGTTACATTTCTAAAGAAGTACGGCAGTCCACATGACAACATCCGTACCCCAGAATGATTCTTATTTATAATTTTTAAACTGCACAGCGGAAAAAACACCATGTTTGCCGATGTTGGTACCTTGGTATTCAATCCCAACACTTGGGAAGAAGTTCTAAATTACGATTTGTTCTCTTTGAATATAAGCTTTAATGTATTTTAAGTTGAAATGGCATAGTTGTTGTTGTTGTTGTTAATAAAATAGATTTACTCATTGTTGACATTGTCTGTTTCAGCTTCAGAGTCCATTACAGCCGATGCAATCGATGTCGATGAATACCTACAATGCTATTGGAGTCAGTGCTATAGGTATGTTTTTATTCATGTTAATTTTAGATATATGTACATAATGAAGCCTACAAAACAAAGCCGCCGTGCATGTCGGCAACTTTCATACGCATTCAGTTGACATGGCGCCGACAGGCTTTGGTGTATACGCTCCATAATGATGTGCGAGGAGCTTGTGGCTATAGAAAAAAGCCGCTTTGGTCGACCGAAGTCTAGGCAAGCCAACCCTTGTCGAGCTTTGTCGTCCGTGGATGGTTGACCGCTCAGTTGGGTATCGAAACCCCACCGTGCCTCAGAAAGCACGTTAAGATGTGGGTATCGGTTTGTCTTTTGTAGATATTGCACAATTGTAACGAGTAGTCAGAAGATCAAAAGTCTGGCCACTTGTCTTACCAGAGGTATCGTAATACCTAGTAAACTTGGCAGTGAGAGTTAAATAGGCATTTGCTTCATGTGTATTTACATTCAGGTGTATCCGGTTGGTCTGAGAGCCGACCTCAACACATGTAGGAAAAGGCTATGCAGGTAAAGATAATTATGTTTTCCGGAACTTACCACCAAAAATACCTATAAAAAGTTGCACTGTTGACGATTTCCATTTTGAGAACTCGACAATTAATAGTTCAACCATTGCGTTGTACCTCATATAAGTACTGTTATCTACAACGCTGATAAATACTCGTGTAAATGACATTTTAGAAAATTGTTTGTACTTACTCTTATTTTCAGACGGTTCTCCTAGCCCCGGTCCTGGTTATGCCCCTTCGACCGGCGGTTTTTCGCCGAACAGACATCACGACATAGTCACGTCGTCAGACGCGGCTGTACCTCGATTTCCATTCTGGCCTGAAGGTAAACATTTTTCTTTGACTAATTTATACTGTAGGTGATGTGTCTAAAGTACCACCAGACGTACTTACCGTTTGGACCAAATAAGTAGGTCTCAATATACATATTGGGTACCTTAAGGTTTTGTCAGATTAAAATAAAAAAAAGTAAAAAATGTTTGACGTCACAAGGCAATTAGGTTAACAATTAATTTCCCTGACAGAACTTCTGTCTGTGTTTAAATAAATTAGGAAACGTTTTCTAAAAGGACATCCTCCATGTTTCATAATTTTTTGGTCCAAATGTAAAATAAAAACGATAATTAAGTTCACAACAAAACAAGCCAAAAATGAACGCTAAATAAAACAAACGCTCTCTATTGACAACACGGGGTAGTATTAGTAACGCCCTCTATCTTAGTAGTATTAGTAACGCCCTCTCCCCTAACAACTGGGACATCAACAAGGTGGCACATTTTCACATAAATTCCGGACCGGGACGGTAGATGTCACTAACGGTGCGGTTGAGTAAAAGTTCTTGAATAACAGTGTTCTAGTAACTAATAGTCTTGGCTATCAATACACCACTTTTTAGAATAGCGTGCGGGAACGTCAAATCATGATGTTTGTGGAGAGCCCCCAGAGATAGTTAACTTCGTATTTTCCTAACGATAGCGTCGTAGTAGGTACCTATTAACAACCTTGCAAGTCGACCTATTGTTTTGTAAATTATCCTTTTATATACAACAATAACCGCACAACCCCGAGTGAAAAAAAGGACTTTCGATGGGGAAGGAAAAAGGTGTAAACTCGCGAGATCATCAAGTAGTACAAAAGTCTTCCTGTATACGTAGAATATTACTGCTTGTTGTTACGAGCCTTATGAACCAATACGTTTGCTTTATTTTGAGTTAAATTTAAAATTACTTCCTTGGATCATTCAAGCAACTGGTCAGCTCTTGGTTGCCACGGCTTTTTTGAATTAATCATTTTATTATTGAATTGTATTTACTATGGACACTTTTAACGTGACAACGACACACACGACGACATCGTTCTCACATAATGTACCATCTTAACATGAATGATGTAACCACGGTTTTGTAAAAATATTCTGATTTAAAGAGTGTCCATGGAGTTTCTTGCCCGTTCTTCTCCATAGAGATCTACGCTAGGGAATGGGCAACTACAGTACTTTCACAGGTTTTATGTCTTGTGACTGGGACTGTAGCTATCTTTGTTTCGACAGTTCAAAAGTGCCTGTAACTAGCCTACTTGAAATAAATGCTTTGCCTTTGATTTTGGCAACACATCATTGAAACACTTATCAGACAAAATGCCCACCGAAGTATGTATTATTAGTATATTTGGGACTGTGAATGTCCGGCGCATGCATGATGACGTTTTTCCACCTCATTTACTGCAAAAAAATGCAACTAATTTGTCCCTAAGTGGTCCTGCTGACCCCGCAATGAAACAATAATGTACTTTTGTTAAGATTTGTAACTTTCAGTCCCACCAAATTTTCTTTTCAGGTTTTCGGCAATTTCTTAGCCCAATCATCCATTTTTAGCTGAAGCAATAATTTTCAGCCTGTTTCATTATTTCACAATAGGCGAGAGGACAAAAAAAAACTAATTAGTCCGTCAGTTAGATTATCAAAAAATACATAACCCATGTTTTTTCTTTTGTTACGTAAACCAAAAGTGACGAAGATATGACGCTTTTAAAATTCTCAATACGTCACGCCTAGGTATAATTTTAATCTAGTTCTGACGTCACGAACCTCCACTCTCGAGTGTTGATGCGTTTTAACTTTTGTCAATATTCATTGATTGACAAAAACAACAAATACATGTCCATTAATTTCCAATACTCTAACTGACGGACTAAATAGCTTTGCAATTTTATGATACTGTCGTCATGCCTATTCGTGAGGTCACTTGACTAGCTCTTGCAATCTTGGTTCTCTTAATTTCTCTTATGTTAGAAATTGACTAGAACAGGGGCTCCCAAACTGTTTCGGTTTGCGGCACACTTATAGATTCAGTATGTTGTCTCGGCGCCCTTGCTAGTCGAAATAGGGTACAAACCTTACAAGGTACTAAGTTGATAGGCACAAAAACTAAAACATCCACCATGAAGCTGAGTTTTTCTAATTATGTTGACACTCAAGAATAATCAAATCAAATCGGAACGTGAATTATGTTTTAAGGCTGCTGTTGCAAGAGAGTTGGCTTGTTGCCTTATTTGCAACGCAAACACCTAACTTTAGTTTCCGGAGAATGGCAAACAGGAGCGCCTCACGAAGCCCCTGATTACTCTCTGCGGCGCATCAGGGCGCCGCGGTCCACACTTTGGGAACCCCTGGACCAGAACATTCAAAATAAAATATAGAGGGATTGATAGCAGGACCGACACAAAGTGGCGGTACCAGTATGCGTAGTCATATAGGGTGGTCCATATAGTGACGTCATGAAAAATAAATAGTTTCCTCATGCCCGATGCGATTCTTGATAGTTATCCCCTAGGTATACTTTTTATGTTATGACTTTACTAGATGCGGCATTGTTTTTTAGATTCTCCAAACAAAATGTTATGAATGTACCTTTGTTCCTTTTACTTTTCAAGTTTAACCGATCGGCTTGGACAAGTTGGCCGTGGGCGTTCTGTTAAAATTGTCTTATTGTTATGCTTTACAGGTGGATCACCCAGTCCAAATCCAAGTTACGTGCCGTCTAGCAGTTTCTCGCCAACTCGCCGCCACGAGGCCGTCACGTCATCAGATGCAACGAGTGCTCGCTTCTCGTTCTGGCCAGATGGTGAATAATGCTTTGAATGGATCAGTTTTTATCGTAGTGCGAATTTTTATCAAGTTGTTTATTATCAATGATCTTTTCAAGCGGTTTGGTAATGATTAGATTATTTAAACCTAGCCTTCTGTTATACTAACGTGAAGATCACACCAACATCAATACAAACTCGATTGATGTTATTTCAAACGCATTATGTTTGTTACCTACCCTGGCGACGTGGCAGACGCGACGCGACGTCACTGCGCAACGCCTTCACGGCTTGGCCACAGTCCTTGAGAATTAAACCACACAGCCAAGAGCGGCCCGGATTGCGGCGCAGTAAGCGGTGAGCGGCGAAAACAAATGGTAGGTAAGACAACATAAGAAGTATGCCACAGGTACCGGCGACGCGCACTGCGGCATACTTCTTATGTTGTCTACCATTTGTTTTCGTCGCTCACCGCTTGCCGCACCGCAATCCGCGCCGCAAACCGCGCCGCTCTTGGCTATGGCCAAGTCGTGAAGGCGCCCTACACGTACGAGCCACATAGTAGAGTAGGACAATTTTGTCAACAAGAAACAAGCATGGCTTTGTGCGCCATGCAAGTAGGCACTTACAACCCCATCGTGGCGCGATTGTATGAAACTTGGACTAAGTATCATGTTATGTAGGTACCTGTTTCATTACACAAGCAAAACAATTAAATATTTTTGAGATGGTCCATTCTGGGGTAAAGTCAAGCTTTGTCGTAAATATGGTGGACTACTACTATTCATAAGTACGCAGTTTGTTACTAAGCTTGTTTAGCCACAGAAATTAAAAAAATACATCGACTTCTTCAGTTACTACGACATAATTATTCTTAAACTAGCTGACCCGCGCAACTTCGTCTGCGTTATATAAGAGAGACAGAGAGATGGTTAGAGAGAGTGTGAGACACCCTTAAAAGATAGACATAATAATGCTATCGCGGATTTTATAGAATTTTTCCCGTCATACACGATTGTTGCGTAACTTTAACCGTTTACGCAGCGCACGCAACGAAAGATATCAAAAAGAATATTTTTTTCCTTTTTTTGCAACATTTTTCATTGATGCTCTGCTCCTATTGATTGTAGCGTGATTTTATATAAACGTTGTAACGTTGTTGTTCGTTGTTGCCTTCCCCGATTAATGGGCTATCCAACAGTAATAGATACTTTCAACTCGAACCAGTAGTTCCCGAAATTAGCGTGTTCAACCAACCAAACAAACACAGCTTTATAATATTAGGTATAGTATAGAATCAAGTAGGTAACAATTTAATTTCTCTGAAATATTTGCATTTATCGCTAAAATATTCAGTTTTTCTAAATAAGGGCTTCCCTCGCCGGCCTCCTCAGCCTTACGTTATCATCCTTAGACACTTGATGACAGTCATACTCCATCTACGTCGAAAGTTCTCATCAAGGTGCATAAAATGAGCCCAAACACGATATAGATGCTGTAAACTCTTGATGACCTCTTGCAACTGCCTTCCGTGTCCATCGTCGACCTTCGATGAAAGTAAGCCTCTAGCTAAGTTTAAAGTTTTCATCAAGGTCCATGAAATGAGCCCAAACACGATTTAGCTGCTGCAAACTGTTGCGAACCTCTTGCAACTGACTTTTGTCTCCACCGTCAGACCTTCGATGACAGTCCAGGCAGGTCTTAAATTCTCACCAAGATGCATGGAATGAGGCCAATAACAATATAGCTGTAAATATAATCTACGTAAACTGCGTATGCACAGCACAGTTCTTGCACGTCAAGAACACGTGAATTTATCAGGCTTCCGTTCGCTATACTACTTTTTGGAGAAATCATCATCATACTCCTGCTCCTTATCCCAATTTATTTGGGGTCGGCGCAGCATGATTGTATTCTTCTTCCTTACTTCTCTATTACTTTTTGGAAAAAAAAACACGAAAAAGTAAGAAATATAGAAATGCAACCAATTTAAATACAAAAAGAAATATAGGCAATCTAACTAATATTACTATAATCTAATCTAAAATTAACAAATCACAAAAAGTGAAAATAATGTTGCGGGGTTAGAACCTGCAACCCCGTAATTTGCAGAGCGGTCATGAAACCGCTAGGCTATTTACTTCGTCGACTTAAGCTACAAATAGCCGTTCTCATGTACTTACGTCATGACTGAAACGTCATACAATTGAAGAATACGGACATAATGTTAAATTGCCTACCCCCTTAAGGAAGTAGCGTGATAATATATACCCTAAATATTTAAGAAGCCTATGCAGTAGTTTTGACGTGATGCGCGCACAAACATTTCGTAGCAACTACTTTTATCGAAGAAAGTTGATTTTCTTGAGTTCCACTATTTTGTGCGTATTCACCTCAAAAATCAAATTTCAAGAAAACTGAGAAATTATATTTACCTGTATTAGATATGAAGTATATGTAGCAACTTTAAAAGGTTGTTCATTGGTTTTGATTGTATAGGTGTTTGAAGTTTATTAATTTTAAACACAAAACCCTCTTTTTTGCGTCTCTGGATGAGATTTAAAAAAAAATGCTAAAACAGGTATTTCTTTATTTTTATTAATAAGTATTTACTCTGAGTTTCATGATTCTAGAACAATCTAAATTTTTTATTTCATACAAAACGTACCCCCCCTTTTCACCCCCTTTTTTCAAAAAAAAAAACAAAATTACTATAGCCTATATGTTATTCTGAATTTATTTAAATAGATTTGTGAAGATTTCAACAATATCGGTTCAGTAGTTTTTACGTGATGCGCGGTCAAACAAACAAACAAAAATTTTTAAAATGGATTTAATATGTTCTGTTACTTATTTTAAGTCACCCTGGCTGGTTTTTTTTTAAATCTTCAATGAACAGATTTTTTGGTCTCAACGATTTTATTATATGTATAGATTAATATTAGCAATGACTCTTAAATGGTCAACAAGAATATCCTCATCTGTATTAATGATAACAAATGGCCAATACCTCCTCCGGGTAATCAATTAATTATGAAAATGGAACCAAGTTCCCAACTTTTGTTTAATTTAAAATGTGCTTCTTTTTTTGCTTTTCAGTTTTTTCATTCAAGTTTTTTAGTTTTTAAGGAGACTTTAGTACGATATTTAATCGATTATTTTTTATTATACAAGGTGGGTACGGATCATGGAATGGTACGGATCAAAATTTCACGAAAAACTATGGATAGTAAAACCATTTTCGTGTAGCTGCAACGATTCAGGTAGTTTCCCTTACTGCCCCGCTGACATTTTCCAGCCCGTATACGATTTGTACCTTCGTATTACTTTTAAACATATAAGTTGGATATATTTCTATATTCACCTTCTAACATCCTCCATTTTGATACCCTACTCGATACCCCCCACTCGACGGTATTGAAAACTAACTCCACAATAGGGAATATGCATGAAATACAAAACTCTTTTTATTTATAAAAAATGCCTTGTATTGGCGCATACAAACATAGTGGTACACTTGTTTAAGTTTCTAATACATCAATTATTTTACAATTTACTGTTTTATGTAGCATGGTGAAACGGAACGCACTGTCAAAACACACCGTCCTCGATAACGCCGGTATTGACGTCGAAGTTCATTGTGTCAAAACAACACTTTTATTTGAAAAGTGCTAAAAGTTTCACTAAAATTTTATTATAATATTGTTATTGCAAATTTTACTTGAATAAAGCACATACAATTGGTAAAATTATTTAATTAATGCCAAAAAAATTAGATGTAAACAAGACAGATTGTGGATAATGACGTCACATCATGGCCGCGACAGCTACGGACGTTTAAACTGTCGTAGAAAATTGCAGGTGTTTAATATTATTTTTGTGCGACAAGCAGTAGTTGAACTTAACTTTTAATACTTTTCTCGGGTTGATAAAATTACGTGCATATTCCCTATTATTAGTGCACCCCAAATCCACCATTTTTCTTTGTTTTCTAATGTTAATAGAGTTTAATATTATTTTTGTGCGACAAGTAGTAGTTGAACTTAACTTTTAATACTTTTCTTGGGTTGATAAAATGACGTGCATATTCCCTATTATTAGTGCACCCCAATTCTATCATTTTTCTTTGTTTTCTAATGTTAATGGAGTTTAATATTATTTTTGTGCGACAAGCAGTAGTTGAACTTAACTTTTAATACTTTTCTTGGGATGATAAAATTACGTGCATATTCCCTATTATTAGTGCACCCCAAATCCACCATTTTTCTTTGTTTTCTAATGTTAATGTAGCCAGTGACATTGGTCGCGCCACCAAAACGAATCTAACGACGTATAATTTATCCAAATGAGTTCATCCGATTCCGTTACGAGAGAACAAAGAAACACATGACATATTTAGGTACGTACAGGTCAAACACATAACCCTCCCGTAGCGTTTCGCCGCCGTGGGGTAAAAACACTTTTGGGCTTCGCTGCAGTCACAAAGGTAACTGACGCTAATGCCCTTTAGAGTTACTTTATTTGTCATCTCTGTATGAATGAACAGAACGAACCTGATACACAGGGCAGGAGGCGGGCTGCTTCAATTTTGAATTTAGAAGATCTCTTCTATCGCTCTTGCATTATATTAGTACCAAGAGCTGATCCAGGGGTGGGGGGGGGGTCTTCACCGGGCGTCACAAACCACCCCACCCTAGGTTATGTTAAAAAACCCTGTCCGATCCGATACTCAGTAACCACACAGAAATTTTTCATCGGTTATTTTTTTTTTAAAATAAACTTTTTCCTATAAAAGTGCTATTGCACTTTTGCTGTTTCATAGAATTTGACCGTGTAGGTATATTCTACGCGGTCAAAAAGTATGAAACAGCCAATCTTTATAAATTACCGATGAAAAATTTGGATGTGAGTCAGAATTACGTACAGATGAGTATTCCTCTTTCGGATCGGACAGGGTTTTTTTTTTAAAATATAAATAAATAAATATCGCTGGACATTACACACAGCGCCATCTAGTGCCACTCTAAGCAACGAGGCTTGTGTCGTGGTCACCAGATAGTTGATATACTACATAGATACTTTTTGTTTGTAAATACATACTGACTATACATATAAACATCCATGACTCGGAAACAAATGTCCATGCTCATCGCACAAACATTTGCTCCTACCGGGATTCAAACCCAGGACCCTAAGATCGTAAGGCAGCCTCAGTACCGCTGCGCCATTCGGGTCGTCATATTATTCGGGTCGTAATATTGTAAAGTCGACAAAATTATTCCATGCATGAATCGACACCGACAAACGAAAACCTAACATATTCGTGGTCGTACATGCTCTTTTCGGGAAGCTGAAGATGCGACCTGTGGGCGGCTCCCATGATCGTTTCTAATAGCTACATCCAGAGATGGTAGGTATAATTTCGTTTTTCAAAAGTTGTTCCTAATAGTTTAACCCATTACTTTAACACCACCCAGGCAGCCCGTCCCTAATAAATTCCTGGCTGCGGCCCTGTGTGACCCCCACCACCGAAAGTATAAAGCTAGGACCGCGCCTGGACATGTCGGATAACTAATTGTTGTTAAGCCGCGTCCTCTCAAGTACACTGTTGATGGCTGGATTTAAGGCTGCACATATTTTTGCCTGCACAAAACAGCCTTAAATCCAGCCTTCTTCTTTTAATTTATTTTTCCCATTTTTAATTATTTTAAATTTGTTTCGACCAGAACTCAGCCACGACGACGGCGTTGGTGGTGGCTTCAGACAGGTCCCTTAAAGCGTTTTAGCTAAAAACGGGTTTTTTCTGTAACATATACACTTTCCTAAATTTAAAAGCTATTTTCGCGAGAAATAACGATTGTAACTTGGAGTATCTTTCTCTTTTATATGAGTTCCACAATGTTCGTAACAAAATGAAATTTTAATCAGAACATTCACAGGAAAAATCACTTCCAGAAATTGTGAAGTGTTTACTGGTGCTCGTGACTGTACATACCTACACATACGAACTCGTAAACCCCCGTATTGATAACGCAAAAAAGAAAAGAAAAATTATATTATTATCCAACGATAATAATATAAAATTTTCTTGTTTTTTAGGCGTTGGCTTAAAAACGTAAAACAGAAGGTAGGTTTAATTAAATTAAATCTGATTAACAATGAAATACCATGCTAACACGTTTTTAGAGATTTTTAACTTTTAGGCTTAGGGGAGGGCTGTTTACTACAACTGTGTCGTTTATTCAAAGCGCAACAACATCATAACCAAGATAATTCAATACAGCCCTTGCTGCATACTCGTGCACGATCTTTGCGC
Organism: Xestia rhomboidea; assembly: GCA_963853795.1. Lineage (NCBI taxonomy): Eukaryota > Metazoa > Arthropoda > Insecta > Lepidoptera > Noctuidae > Xestia > Xestia rhomboidea. Next base: position 20,336,950 of record OY970756.1, on the reverse strand, counting down.
TTGACTGGGTTTCATTTAATTTACGGCCTGCTATGTATGTTTGTAGTGTTAGTGCACCGCTACGTTAAAATCGATCATTTATTGGCGTGCCATTACTAATTGGGTTATAAGCGGGTGGCCTGGCCTGGGGGTTCGAGCCTCGGAACTGACATGAAAATGATTTTGCCGTATGAATTTTAGCTTTTTGATCAATGCTTTTACTGATAAATCAGATAGAACTACATAGATAGCTTCAATAGTTTAGAAAATGCAGCAAAAATTTTAAAATGGCCATTTTGTTGGTACTGTAAATTTTTTTTAAATCTGTGAATGGTGGTCAAATTTCACGAAAAATTATGGATAGTCTTCGAAGACCATTTTCGTGTAGCTGCAACGGTTAAGGTAGTTCCCCTTACTCTCGATCGCACCTAAGGTAGACTTAATGTGTCTGACAAGACGAGAACCATCGAAACGGTCTGACAATGACAACTGAGAAAACATGTTTAAATATTTCCTCAAGTAACATAAATAAAATTCTATGATGAAATTATAACTATAATTCATCATACTTTAATGGGTGTCCGACACCGGTTGGAACCACCTGTAGTGTCTAACAATCGACGATGTGGTTTATAATATTGTTCCAAATAAAATATATCAAAACTGAGCTTTATACTATGACGGAAGTGAGGACGAATTTTACACACCTTTGCTAACTTTCAAAGGAACCGTGATCCAAACTTCATACTCGGGGAGCGTTCAGACCTGTATTAGGGACATACGCAGATAAACTTTTAGGTTTCATAAAATAACGAAGGTCTGAACGTCGCGGGCTCTTGGTCTAATATTTCAGATGAAGATTATCAGATTTTGAAAGATGAATTCATTAAACACATGCAACTTTATCACTAACAAATAGCGGCAATTCAGAAACGTAATAAAAATCAAAGTTCCAGTCAAGAATGGGTTGAAAATAGAAAGAAATAAAAATATATAAATATTATTTAAAAGATACAACCAAGTCGAGATCAGAAAGCAAACTGTTTTATTTCCTTTTTACCCTCATTACAAAAATGTTACAATTGACAACTAAAGAAACGATCCACAAGGTTCAAACATAACATACCTTTCTCTCATAATGATTGGTAAAGACAATAATAAATTTCACAGTGGATAACAAAATAATTTTTACAAAAATGTTAACAAAGCAATCAATCAATCAATAAAGTCATTCATTAGGAATTCCTATAATATCTGGCCATAATTCAGGTGGCGGAATCACAATCGGCGGATCCTGTGATAATTCAGAATCCGTATCATTTGCTGGCTGACTGTCAATTACAGGTGACCCATTAGCAGATGTGTCCGGCGGTCTGACCAGTATTTGGTCTGCGTGTCGCCGATGCAGCTCTCCATCTTCCGTCTTCACCACATAAGTGGCTGGCCCCTCCACCGTCTCCACGGTGGCCCGACGCCACTTGTTCCCGGGCCCGTACATGCGTATGAGCACGGGCTGCAGCAGCGTAAAAGTCCGCGCGGGCGACCGCTGCGCCGCCGCCTCCAGTTGCTGCTCGGCGCGGCTCGGCGTCGAGTCGGGGTGTAAGCTCGACACTGCAGTCCTGTATCTTCGCCCATTCAGTAACTCAGCAGGTGTCTTGTTAGTAGAGCTATTGGGCACAGTCCGTAAATAGTATAGAACTTTGCAAAGTTTCTCCTGCCATTGCATGCCCAGGTTTTCTAGTTTCTTCATTTTATTTTTAAATGTTTGAATCGTGCGTTCAATCTGCCCGTTAGTCTCTGGGTGGTATGGCGGTGCATACAAATGTTTAATTCCATTATTTTTAAGAAAATGATTAAATTCATCCGATGTAAACGCACGTCCATTATCGGACACCAACACGTCGGGCAGCCCTTGTGAAGTGAAAATTTTTCTCATACAAGCTATCACCGTACCACTGTTCATCGCTGGTATGATTTCAGCCTCAAACCACTTGCTGTAGCTGTCTACTAGGACTAGAAAAGTTTTTCCCTGAAAGGGCCCCGCAAAATCCACATGCAAACGGCTCCACGCCTTCTCTGGAACAATCCAAGTTTGCGGGTCCTTTGGTGGGTTATTTCTCACTAGCTGACATTGCTGACACGCGGCCACCTCACTCTCAATCTGCCGATCCATGCTGACCCACCACACGTAGCCTCTTGCATACGCTTTTGTCTGGACAATGCCCGCATGAGGAGCATGTAACAACTTTAACACTTTGTCCTGTAAGGACGAAGGTACTATGACTCTGTTGCTCCACAATAAACAACCTTTATTATGTGAAAGAGCCTCTCTCCGTGTCCAATAAGCTTGTAGGCTCGGGTCTATGTTCCTTCGTGGCCATCCGTGTAAAACGTGAAACATTACTTTTTGCAATACCACATCTTTCTTGGTCTCCGCGGCTATCTTAGCAGCGTCCAGCTCCCAGCCGCTCGGCGTCTCTTCCAGCAGCAGCACGTCGCGCAGCACCTCCTCCTGCACGCTCGACGTGTCCGGAGCGGTCCACCTGCTCAAAGCATCCGCGTTGCCGATTAATTTACCAGGCCTGTACTGTATACTGTAATTATAACTAGCTAGTTTCAATGACCAGCGCAACATCCTCGGTGATATCTGGTCTGGAATTGGTTTTGCGGGATTGAATAAACCGACTAATGGCTTATGATCTGTCACAATACAAAATTTACGACCCGCTAAGAATTCGTGAAACTTTGTCAATCCAAATATAATAGCCAGGGCCTCCTTATCAATCTGCCCATATCGTCTCTCGTGCGCCTGTAGTGTCCGTGAGGCCATCATCACTGGCCGCTCTGACCTGTCATCCATGACGTGTGCAATAATCGCTCCCAGACCGTATTCCGATGAATCACAAATGAGAAGTAGTTCTTTCTGCAAGTCATAGCCCACCAACGTTCGGTCTGATGATAGTAATCGCTTCGCCTCCACAAACGCTTCCTGTTCCTTCTCACCCCAGCTCCAAGGTCTTTTTGATTCCAAAAGTCGATACAGTGGTTCCAACACAGTGCTCTTGTCAGGCAAGAATTTTTCGTAGAAATTATATAAGCCCAGGAAGGCACGCAAGGTCTCTCTGTTGGTTGGCGCCGACTTTTCTTGAATCTCTTTGACTTTTGCAGGTGCTGGATGAAGTCCCTCTGAATTAATCATGTGCCCAAGGAATGTGATGCTGTTCGCAGCGAACACGCATTTCTTTACGTTGAGGCGGAGTCCCATCTGTTGCAGTTTGCTCAGTACTTCTGTAAGTCTCCGGTTGTGTTCTTCCATTGTGGCTCCAGTGACAGCGATATCATCTAATAGACACGCCACTCCGTCCATACCCGCTAACGCCGTCGACATAAGACGCTGGAAAATCGCTGGCGCCGCGCTGACACCAAATGGCAGGCGATTGACTTTCATTAGACCGATAGGAGTGTTCAGCGTGAGCAGCATAGCTGTCGCGTCGTCTACCTTCAGTTGTGTGTACGCGTTTTTCAAGTCCAGCTTACTAAATATTCTGCCGCCACTAAGCCTCACAAACGCTTCCACCGACGTCGGCAGCGGATAGATGTCTGTGTCTATAGCGGTGTTCACCGTGACACGATAATCACCACACATTCGTACTGTTCCGTCTTCTTTCATCACCGGCGTCACCGGTGTCCCCCACTCAGAATATCGGACAGGTGTCAGTACACCCGCCTCCACCATCTCGTTCAACTGTCTAATGACTTTTTCCTTAAGAGGGTAAGGCACCGCGCGCGCCTTTAAGAAGCGGGGCGTAGCATCCGGCCGCACGTGAAGTGACACCTCAGGACCTTTATACTCGCCGAGTCCTACTTTAAATAGTTCCGGAAATTCTTTTTTATATTTTTCTATCTCCTCTTCAGCCCAGCACAATCCTGATACCTGAAGGCCTAGTGTATGGAACCAGTTCCTGCCCAGCAGATTTGGTCCGTTCCCCGACACCACGACTAGTTCACATTGCGCTTCCTTATTACCTAGCACAACCCGAACTTCTGCTAGTCCTAATACTTTCAAAGGGTCTTGAGTCCATGTCACGAGCTTTAGATTGGTAGCTCGTAGGGGTGGGGGCGTCAACCACAGCCTCTTGTATGTCTCTTCCGACATTATGGTACGCGATGCACCCGAGTCCACTTCCATAGATACATGAACGCCGTCTATCCTAACGTCTGTGGTAATAGGTGGTGAGTAATTATCCACGCAGACGTATACGCCCATCATCTTCTCAGTTGAAGTATCCACACTCGTGTTGGCTTCCCCCGTGTCGTTCACCTGGTGTACACGACCTGGCTTCTTGGCGCAGGCCGCCGCAATGTGCCCGAACTTTTTGCAGTAGAAGCACTTCGCCTTAACAAACGGACAGCGCTCGCCCGGCCTGTGTGCGCGTGCACACCGTCGACACTCGTTCGAGTTAACATTACCAATGTCCATAGTTTCAGTCTCCGTGACACTGGACGGAGTTTGCTTAGACTCCCTAGCCACACACGCAGGGTACAAATCAGGGAACGTCACTTGATAGTCCAGACACATCTGTAACGCGACTTCGTACGTCAAGTCTTTCTTTTTCAATAAGTCGCGTCGCAAGCGATCGTCCTGCACCCCCAGCACTAGTCGGTCTCTCAACTGGCGTTTCAAGTCCATGAAGTTGCATTTTACACCAAGCAGACTCATAGCCGCCACAAAGTCTTGCACGCTTTCACCTTGCACTTGTTGACGTTTGTAAAATTTTCCCGCTTGCAAAATTTCGTTAACCTCGGGTTCATAAAACTTATCCAAAACACTGAAAATGTCCACTAAAGGTACTTCCGTAGGACGTTTTGGAACTAAAAGTGATGCAATTAACGCGAAAGTGTCCTTGCCGCACTGGGAAAGAAACAGCGATCGTCCTTTGTCTAGGTTATGTTTGTCACAACCCGCCGCATCAAGCGCGCACAGTAATTGTTCTTTATAATCACACCACTTATCAGTCTTTGGGTTAAATGGTCCGGGAAACACTATATTCGTTACATTTGTCGTCATTTTCACCGAAATCCAAATTATTTTCCGTAGTCGCCAATAAAAGATACAACCAAGTCGAGATCAGAAAGCAAACTGTTTTATTTCCTTTTTACCCTCATTACAAAAATGTTACAATTGACAACTAAAGAAACGATCCACAAGGTTCAAACATAACATTATTGATTTAATTATTTTTAATTTCGACGTCGATACCAAAGCATTTTTGTGGATTTATATCAAAAAGGTTTATATAGTATTACTATAAAATTACGTACGGTCTCGTCAGATAGTATGTTGCACTTTTTACACGACTGCTCAAAAAAAGGAGTGTTATGTTTTCAGGGTTTATGTATGTTTGTCAGTTTCTTTATTCCACCATAACTTCTAAACGCCTAAACCGATTTCGATGTACGTGGTATCGTTAGACACACATAGGCTAGTGACAAATTTAAAACTATTTATTTATAAGTAAAAAGGGTAAAATTAAAAAATTCAAAAAAACCCGACTGCGTACAAAATAACTAATAGCTTTAAATAAAAACTAAAAAGAAAAAAACAAGAACAAAAAATAAATTCTAATGACGGGACCCATATTGGATTGAATTTAGTCTAGATAATTGAATGGGTCTCGACTGTTGCAGTCAACATGTTCAGTCATTACAATTTATTGTTAGTTCTTGTTTTATTCTATTAAGTTTTTATTTAAAGTTATTAGTTATTTTTTTGCGCAGGCGGGTTTTGTTTTTATTTTTATTTGAATACAAATCTAGATTACGATGAAATTTAAAAAAAACCAACACGCACAGTGAAGGTTCCATAGTCTGAATGAATTATCAAATAATTTCGCGCAAAATAATATCCTAGATGTTATAAAAAAGTAACTCCGTCATTTATTGTAACAATTTTGCAGTGGCAAGGCGTCATTTTCCATTAGGCAAAAGCAAAAAAATTAAAATGTTCGAAAAATAGTGATCATGAATTTCAAAAGCGTCGAAGTGCAGCTTTAGCGTCATCTCAAATAATATAAGTACGACGATAAGTGTCAAAGGGGGGGCCTTCTATGCAAGATGTGTTTTTGTTCGGGTAAAATACAAAACAGCTAAATTATTCCTACTAAAGACCTTTTATTTCTGAGATCATGTAAGTTTTGGGGAAACATTAAAAAAAGATCACTCATTTCTCTGCTTTCTGGGGTAGCTTCATTATAATTGTTTTTGGTAACAAGCCGGAAAATTTCAAAAAAATCGAAGAATCGTCCCAGCTCGGTAACCATCCAGCTTTGACCCCTAGTCTACTGGGCTTAATTTGTTGCTAATGACCGATAGTATAACCCCTTTCAAAGAATAGATCGAGTTTCCCTGTCACCCTGTTACCTGTATAATTCAATCAAATCGGATATGTAATCAATTTCAATGTTTCCGTCATGGAAATTCAAATTGAAAGTAATGGAAATGTTTTTATATCTCTCACGTGCATTGAAAGCAAACTCGAATCCATCATTTAGCCACACCACTCACATGTAAAAACAATCCGCGAAACTATAGTGCTAGTAGAAAAGTTTATACCTACAACAGCCATACAAAATACAACAACGTGTACGTTTGTTTCAGGACATTAGTAATTAAAATTGTATGCATTATTAAGTAAGAAAATTCTGTACAAAAGCGGAATTAACGACTTAGGCATTTTCTACTAGTCTACCCTAATGGTAATGAAAAGACAAAACGTGGTAGGTGCAACATTTATGAGATAACTCGAAATAAATTATACGAGAATAAAATTTCATACATACATGTACAAAAAAAACGTTACCTAGAGAAATAACAATAAGTTTATGGAGAAAATGAATCTAGCATCGCCCCAAAAATATTTGAATTAAATATTTTCGTGACATATTTTGGGGATGTACCTATTGGTTTTATCATAGCTGGTATGTAGCGGTCACGACAGAAAAAGGGCTTTTTTGTGCAGTTATTGCTAAAAATCGGTTCGTCACTTACTGGTCGGGCGTGCTTACGCCTGACCGTATCGTACGAAATACTGAACGTTACTGAAATTGTTACTGAACTGTAGGCCTAGCCAAGTTACAAACGTTTCATATTGATTCTCTTTCTACAATCGTAAACGCTTCGGCGTAAGCGATTGTAGAAAGCGCTAAATTGGTAGCCAAGTTGACACGACTGAGTCGATCGCTCGTTCTCTAATGTCTGTAGAAAAAACCTACACTTTAGTCTATGGTGAGCGTACCTACCAAAGAGGATAGCGATCAACATTGTAGAAACGATAACATTTCAATTCTATCATTTTGAACGATGTAAACTTGTCTACGAATTTTTGTATTCGTTTGTGTTGATCACGTGATTTAACGTTGAGATGATGTCATTCCCATACATTTGATTATATAGTTTTCTACAAGCGTTAACGATTGTAGATTGTCAACTTGGCTAAGCCTGCTGAACTACTTACTAAAGTGCTTAAGCTAAAAAGGCAGACAATTGTTTCAACGTTTTTATTTCGGAGAAGCATACATGTGTCAAAGTCAATAAGAATATACATCGCTTATATTCTCCTGCAGACCGCTGCTGGTATTTACAGCACCCGATGAGTTTTCATACCACCGGCCAGCCCTCACTGGGGTGGGACGTGGGACCGCTTTGTTCGTAGTGAGAAGGTTTCACTGTAGCTTGTTGTTAAAGAAAGAGAGCCTAAGATAGAAGTGCTGAGGTAGAAACCATGAAGGATGGTCGCCCATTTGGCTACGTATCGGTAGACATCCATAGGCTGTCTGTTCTGGAAAAGATGGGTAAACCATTTGGCAAGTAAAGCCCAAGGACAGATTCGCTTTACGCTAGATTCGTGTTAATACAGATTCGCTTTAGAACAGATTCGCTTAAAGACAGAATATGAACAGACCGCAACAAAGTTCAAACAAAAAAAAAATATGGCAAAAATATAACAAGGATGTTTACTTAATTAGCACTGCTACCTCCAATTTTATCCCTAAGGCTTACTTATCTTTATTAGAAGCTGGCTCTGCTACCGGGGAATTTGTAAGTTTCAAAACTATTTTTCGACCCAGTGGTTAAAGAAAGTCATTTCTGAACAATTTTCTTGTTACGGAGAAAAGATATAAACAACAAATAGGGTGGATTCCATCGTAGACTGAATTCAAAAATAACCGCCCAAACCAGCCTTAAATTATTTTCTTCAGTTGCTATAAAAAGAAACGGAAATACAAGAAAGAAAAATAAGTTTGTCTTTACAGTCAAGGGAAAAGACGAAGGCTAGAAAACTTAAAAAAGGATGAAAAGATTAAAAAAAATTTCAATGCGTAACCTACAAGGACAAATTTCAACTTTAGAATGTTTGAAACATTTAGCGAATATGGTTAAGGCGACTACAGGAGCAAATTAGCAACTCTATTTGTAGTGGTTCAAACTTCGTTTGTAATACTGTTAGAATAAAGTTCTAATCAGCTTGCAGTACAAACTGGTTTGTTACGTCAGTCACTGCGGGCCGAATAGTGCGAAATGAATGGTTTTTTGCGATTTACAAAAAATCAATTGATTGGACCAAAAAAATAAACCACTATCATGCTAAAATGTTGCTTGTAGAATTATTTGCCAAAAAATCAGAATGATCGCATGTATTTTAGTATAGTTTTTACTTGTTAAAAGAAATTTTTAGAGATAATTTCTGGATTTTTTTTATCGAGTAAAATTAGTTGTATTATGTTTTCAAAACACTATCACTATCATACTAGCCATATATCCTGAAGAATATCATATATTTTACTGGTTTTGTTTATTGCAGTGAATCATATGCTTTTCTGTATTATAAAACTCGCGTTTAGCTCCTGTAGTCCTCTAAATATAGAAAAAAAATAGGTTTAAAATTAGTACATGGATTTATTTTTGGTAAGAGTCACGATGTCTGTTATGTTTTTTTTTTATTTTCTCTGATGTTTCGTATTAATGAATAAAATTACTTTTCATTCGACTGTACTTCTGTCTTTAACCTAATCTGTCTTAACGCGAATCTGGCATAAAGCGAATCTGTCCTTATGCTAACAAATGGGGTAAACTTACGTGTAGCCGCAACCAATTGGTAAAAAAGTAAGGTTCCCGGTTACTTCAAAATTTAATTCAATCTACACGTGTACAGGATGATTGTGTCAAAACCCGCCATAGCAAATGCGCATATAGAAGAGGACATTTGCTAATTACTGTACCCTACTTCAGACTTCTTAGTCATGTTTTTTTTTTTGGTTTTTTTTTTCATCATTTGCTATGGCGGGTCCAGACACAATCACCCATCATCATCTGTATAGCGCTCACTGGCCGCTGCAGCGGGACCACTCGCTTATTCTTGTCGTTGTTCGTCTCGGTCAGCGTTCTTACCAAACCTAAAGCTAACCTTTGTTAAGGATGGCCTAGCTGAATGAGTGCGTCCATTTCAGCTTTCTGTTGTTGACACCATCTAACCCTAATAAAAAAAAACTTTAAATAGCCATTGCGTTTAGGCTAATGTGCAGTTTGGCCGGCTAATCTTGTGGTGGCAGCGCCAGGGTAGCCCTCAAAATCCACTTTTTTGTCATTTTGACCTGCGACTATGAATTGCAACCGGAACAAATATGACCTTACCAAGTTATAATAATTAAAATCATCAATACAACCCTCCAACTTTATTAATTAATCCCATTGAATAAATTTTACATGAAATAGTCGATTCAATGGGATTAAATGAATTGAAAAGGGGTTTTAATGATAATTTTAATGACTACAATCCTGTAAATACATACGTTTTACAGCCGTGAATTACATTTTGTTCAACATAAAAACCGGACACTGACCGGCAAATTGGGCAAAGGAGATATTCATTTTGGGATATTTCTTTTTGCGGCCATCAATTTCTAAAGCACACGTGTGACGCATTATTTTATACTATGGCGTCAAAGTCAAAAACTATTTGGGTTCGGAGATATACAGGGTAAATTTTTCAAGTGGGCGTGAATGGCCAAATCCGTAAATATGAGGAATAGTGAAAAATGCTCAAAGGAGTCTCGAACCTGATTTTGTTGAAAACAAAAACTGCGTCCTTAGATTTTAGAAAAAATAATATTCTTACCCAGGAATCGAAAACATTGATTTTGGAAAAAAAAACACACTGTATTATTACACCATCCGATAGTGTAGCTAATAACGATCAAATTCTGAGAGTCAATGACATACGGGAAGCAATTGTAGTAAGGGTTTTAAGAATTATACCGTTGTATATCTTTGTTCCCGAATTCATTACAGCATTGCCGCCATACAAAAAAGTGTTTCCACTCCTGCCACCATTTAAATAAAATATAATTCATTCGTGGCCGCCGACTTTTTTTATCCCAAATCATCGAACAAAATGAATGATGACATGACCTTATTATCAGCCATTTGTCATCCCACTGCAGGGCAAAGGCCTCCCTTCCCTCCTTCCACATATCCCTTTCCAGTGTATAATCCATGCGTATAACAATACGCAATCTTTGTGAAAGGAGTCGAGTATATCCCGCCATCTCCTTCCGGGTCTGCCACGTTGCCGTTTGCTGCTGTTTGTGACCCATTGTGTGGTTGCCAGCCATGTGGCCAGCCCAGTTCCATTTGAGCTTGGCAGCCGTGTGACCTACATAGTTCCTTTACGATCAGTAAGTTTCCACCTTAAAGGATGATATTTTTGTGATGACACTTTAAGGCGAAATACGACACTCCTTATAATTATGATAAATTAAGATAGGTGTCAAAATGTGGTCGAATTAGTTCGATTTACAAGAAAAAAATAAGTTGACTAACTCATGAGATGGATTAAGTACACTGTAATTTTGACTATCACTTAACTAGGATTAATGAATAATGGTTATTTAGTACGGTACAAACAAGATACAAAACCGGACGTGGAGCTATCCGTGTTACTCATTGTCGGAAACCACGTGAGTGACTACGACCTCTAAAACGATCCACAATTCATGGTATCATTTTTATTTTCGGCTGTATATCAGTGAACTATAAAAAATCAATGCTTCAACAGTTCGTCACCTCATGATAATATTTGACAGATAAGAGTAAGGAGCTTCGCACACAAACGGTGCACGCGCCGCGCGCTCGCATTGTGTTGTTTTCAGTCAAGTATATTATATGTTACCAGTATCACGTTTACGCCGACAGGAAACCTGAGCCAGGCGCATTTTTTTTTCCAAAGCGTTTCCAGGTTGCTTTGTCTCATCAAAATGCAGACATCATTCAGCGCCGTAGGTTCCTAGTCGTGGCGCATCATATTTGTGTGTTGAATGACTAAAACCTAGTACCTAGTTCTAATGTATCACTAATAAACAGTTCTTATTTCTTTGGCAGTTGGCGTAAAAGAAGAAGCGTCCTCAAGTCTCGTGTCTAATGCAGCACCTTATTCAAAATGTTTTATGTAAAGTTGCCAAAGTTGGAGGGAAACACAAGACTACAATATAATAAGCACCATGCGTGAATTATTATGGAATTATTGACTGTAATATAAAGTTCGTGTAGTGATCAATGTAAAAAATTGTATGATGTTAACGTGCATTTTAATTGGTAGGACACTTAATTAATGTGACTCAGGTTAAACTTTGATGATTCGATTTAAATAAAAGTTAGACTAAATACACATTAAAGAATATTTGAACATTTTCTAGAATACTTTGTTAAATGTTTATGGCAAAATATTCGCCAGTTGATTTAAACTTATATGATGTATGTATTGACCTAACAAACTTAAATAATTATGAATTTGTAGTGTACAATTATTGTGAAAATATATTTGTTTGTTAATAGGTGTTGTTCAGGAATCTTGTTGCTGATTTTAGTAGTACCTACTTACCTAAGAGCAACTGTTTAAGGATTTTAATTTGTCATCGAAAACAGTAACATTTGCTTGGTTTTGAAATAAAACTCGGTATTGAGTAGTTTAATATTTATTAAATTTGGATACAGTTATAATATTTACGAAAACCTCATCTTCATTTCTACGGATTTGAAATATAGATAAAATTATCGGTACATAATCATTATAACTAAGTTTTTTTTTTATAATATCATCAGAATTGTATTAAGTATTTGATTAAACAGTTACACGACATCAGAAATAAAATACATAATTTGCGACTTGAAAATTACACATTATTTCTTTGATTATTTCTATATACTTACTGGATACATATACGAGAAATCAATGATAAGTTTACAAATATAGGCTAATAACGTGATATCTTTCGAGAGGCACTCGATTGGGTTAATAAAATGTTATGATAAAACGCGTGAAACCTTGTCCGTTAGAGTCATGCCAAAAATGTAGTATATTCACGAAGCAACTAGCTCGAGCACTGATGGTGATAACACACTTGTAACGAATGCTTCCCAGTTTTAATGGTTCACAATCGGGAAGGCTCGGTACGCGTTGTAATAACAATTATAGACAGAGTCCACGTGGTGGTTAGTGGCAATTTACTTAATATCTAGTATTAGTAGGTACTCAACTGGGGTTGGAATCCAACGTGAAGCTGCGTCTACCTCAATCAATCCTACCGATCTGCGAACACATTGAGAACAGCGTTTGGTGCAAAGGAGGACTCACTCTCTTTAGATCGTGGATCATCGTCCATGTCGGACAGTTCGGTACTATTTTAGAAAGGTATGCTGGGTATATTGTTATGAGAAGTATCATGTTGATGGTTTTCTTTTTGATCTCGTCTCAACCCCGAACATTTGGAATGATTGATGTGATTATTAATGTAGAATTGATCGTGAACCTTATATACACGACTGCAAACGGAAGCGAATATCGCGCAGGGTTCGGAAGGAGACGCAAACATTAACTGTTTTAAAGATAAAGTCACGCGGCTATTCGCAGCAGATTGATTAACCTCTGCACAAGTTAGTTGACACCATCAGCGTGAGCGAATCTATTAAACATTACATTACATTATTAATATGTTCGACTATTATTTAACTGATATCATTACAATATTAAGAACCTACTTTGAGTATAATAGACAGATATTTATGAAACTATTACTATTATGTTACGTTTGGATATGGCATTTTCTACAAACACTACAACATTTTGATCAAAATATCCATTGAGAGCAAGAAAGGTTATCATATTTTTAAATGTATGTATGTTATAAATGCATGCATATTCTGCAATAAAAGTAAGTCTAACACTTCATATTCTGAAACATTTAGTTTTATCTATCAACTAACCGCAAAAACCCATCTGCAAGTCTCTCGCCTCGTACCTATTTCAAACGCACCTGTCAAGCCACTTTTTTATTGAAAGCAAATTCTTTTCATATTTCCACAATGTAGGTATATTGTTAAATATCAAACTTGGTTAACTTTTAAAAGATAAACTGTTCACATAGCCTTAAGTTGTTTTGATTCAAATTAATTTTAATTATCCTGATTTATTTGCAATAAAGTACTAAAAATAATATTTATAAGCAATAACTTATCCCCCGATCGAATTTTAAACTTCAATATCAATTACGTATAAACCCTAAGTACTGTGGTATCAAAAATAATTTACATTTTTACAATTTTGAATTCCCTCCTAAAAGTTGTTAATCCTCCTTTTCGCGATAGAGGTTTTACTGCTTACAACACTTATTACCACAATTTACTTGGGACTGTCCTTGTCGATGCGTTTTAAACGAAGTGATTTGCTGCGTGGCTCCGGTGCTCGACTCAGTAATCCAGATGACCTTTCCACACTTAGCGAGTGACCACGTTCACGCACGGGCATAGGGTGCGTCAGCAGATGCATGGAGGTATTGCACGCCGAGATCATGGGATATTCGCTGTAACCACCTACGTCACTCCTCAAATCTGAAGCTGCCAACGATGTCATGTCATCAGAATCAGAATCTTCGTCTTCCGATTCCAAAACCCTGAAAATGTCCGTGCTTTATGTCTTTCAATTAAAACAAAAAAAAACACATTCGCAATGATTTTCCGCAATACATGGGGTAGAATAGAGACAAATATTCGCAAAGGCATTGTATCCATGTTACAAACTATTTTGCAATAATAATAATACTCACCTTAATTCTATTTTGCTTATTCTCTGTTTTATTTTAGCCTGTTCTTCGCCGACGTCTGTTAGTATCCCTTGCAGGCGATTATTTAATATATCAACGGTAGTTTCCAATTTATGCACTGTTTCCTCCATGCTCTGTTGAGTAGTTTGCGCATTTTCGAAAACCGCTTCATCAAGCAAGCCATCCTGGAGTTTCAAAAGAATTGTAGACATTTGTATATATGTGTGTATGAGTATTATTTTAAAAATGGTGGGTTATTTATATGTTGTGCTTATTTTTATACAGTTATGCGTGGGGTTATATTTTGTGTGGTTATTATATGTTTGGTTGTCACGGCTACTGTGACATTATTTACGAACCTTCCTCAATAACTGACAGCCTCGTTCTGTGAGCGTTGCCCTAGCATCTGGATAATCAGCGAGTGCTTCCCAAAGATCTCTTTTAGCCAAGCAAAACAAGTCAGAATAACCCAAGGCTCGCACGTTAGCTGTCCTTCTATTTCCGGTACGATTACCAGCTATCTCCAGTACGCTCACTTCTCCAAAAACAGAGCCAGCGCTCAAAGTAGCTAGTACAGTTTTACCATCATCGGCCACCACTTGGAGTCTTCCGCGTTTGACAATATACATTTCTTTCCCAACGTCGCCTTTCCGGCAAATGTAATCACCTGGACTGAAAACTTGAAGCTTCAGTTTTAATACCAATGCTTCTAATAACCCGGGTTCGCAATCTTGAAAAATTCTCACTTTACGCAAAGTGTCCAAATGAACGCGTATAGCAATTTCAGCTTTGAGTTTGTCAGGTAGGGAAGATAAGACATTTTCTTCATCAAGAGCTCCGCTTTGTGCCCAAGTATAAGCAAACCAACGAATTACTCTAGCTTCAAGTTCCCCGCTAACCTTTCTGAATGCCATGTACTGTTTCACACCATCCATTTTATTTTGAAATTCAACTCGGGCAACATTCATGTTCGAAATCATTGATCCGATATTTCCGACTATTGTGGCAAAAATCAAAACTCCAGCTAAGAAGTCCGCGACGACAAATAGGTATTCAGCATCAATCTCCGGCTGCGGAGTTTCTCCGATGGTGGTAAGAGTCAGAGTGGACCAATAAAAGCTGTAAATGTATTGATGCGCCAAAGTCTCGTTACGGGTTCCAGTGATATTATATACCCAATTATCTTTTCCAAATCCAATTGCATAACTTATAGCAAAATATAGACAGGCGTTCCAATGAATCAGAACCAGTATAGCCATTACCACCTGGAAGTATAAAGAAGAGTTAATAACAATTTGGTTATCATCACGAGAAAGATTTTACACGCTTCTAACCTTGCAAATCCTGAACGCGTTTGGATAACTAGTAGCAGTCTCAGTGCGGTTGAACCACTCCCACATTCGTGGTAGGCGAAACAGTCGATTGAGTCGTACAATAACAGGGCAGGGCAAACGTTTCTGGAACAACCAATATTGACACTTAGGTAATAACAAAGTTAAGGAATGTTTCAGTGGAATATTTCGTATTTGCTATTGGTTCAAACAGTGATGCAAAGTGCATTATTCCCTTTTAAATGGTTCACTTCTAACTTAGAGTAAGCAAGTACCACATCACTATGTATATTGTTTCTTTACTTCCCCACTTACCATACCACCACTTACCACATTATTGGATGCCCTGTTGTAAGAAAATATTTACCTATATTTTTGGGCATTTTGAAATATCAAATAATAATTCTATAAGTTGCTGCTGTCTCGAATGTACGCATCCTAAAGATTCCTTTTTATTTATTTGTTTTCAGTTTTGGAAAAAGGATTTATTCCAGACTGTTTTTTAAACATCATTTTCTATTTAAAATCACTTTTGTTGTCCGTCCGCCAATCAGAAGTTTTAATAACATTGCTCCCCTAAGTTGGTGAAACACTAAAGACATTTAAAACAAAGAAATAGGTTTATCAATAAATGAGTCATAGTTTAGTTGATGAACCTATGCAGTATTAAGATGAAAGCGCCGGAGTAGCTAACGTCATTAAATTTTTCTTACTTTTTTGGTATTTGTATTAGGGGGTTTCATTTTGAATTAATAATTAAGCAGCAGTACAGTTATTATGGCAAACCTGTGCTATCCTAATACGCTACTCCTAATAATTGAGCGACATTGAATCGCTCTTGGTCGGGTTTTTTTAATCGGGATTGCAATTTTCCCTAGGTATGTCGTATCATCGAGACAGGGTTCACCAGAAAGAAGATCAATAGGGCATTTTTATCTGGTATTTTCTACTACATGTTTTAGTGCAGAACTAGTACAATATAAATATTGAATACTAACATCATCGCAAGTTCCAGGTTTCCACCAGTAGTACGCTATATCAGTTGGTATTAACGATATTAGATCATATCTCCAAGACACTGACTTTAAGTAATGTTTCCTGAGCATTTTTGGATCTTTAACCATAAGCCCTTGTTCTAGATATCCTGGAACAACAAATGTTTTTATTATTTTAGAAGGAGGTATGAAACTAGATGCCGCGCGCCGCTACAGCTGCGCCTCAGCGTACGTTTTAGCAAGATGTGCCACATTAACGGTTTTTCCCGCATACTTGTAGAAGTACTCGAGAGTCATCACACCGCAAGGAGTTGAGTGGCAATGAGAATGATAATGGTGGTGAGATTGAAGGAGCGATACTTCAGGGCAAATGCTTTCTATAAGCAGTAAAGAAATAATCAATCGATCACAGTATCCGTGGAGTCGTGTCCCTACAAGCACAGTGCAATATTTGTGCGGAAAAAGCAACTAGGCAGGGTCGAATGTTTGTTCACACGTTAGCTAAATTTGATGACGCAAGGAGCGGCTCTGCGTGTGGGTGTCAAATTGTTGATTTGCGGGCTCACTCCAAAGTAATACTCGTAACTTACACTGTCGTAAACTATGTCGATTTTAATAGTTCTTACGATGTGCCATACGTGTAGATGATAAAACAGAGAGATGTACCTAAACACAGGCTGGTTGAACAATTTATTACCTACCTGAGATTGATTTGGTTTTGAAATTGTCGTACCTAAATTAATTACCTACCACTTAATTCTAATCTGGTGAATGACTGAAGCAATAATATCGTCAATGACAGCGTTTAAGTGGGGTGAAAGTCACTGAAAATCTCGTGACCGACCAAATCGCACCACTGCATAAACACGGGGCGCCGACGATCCGGGCGACTCTGAACACATATATTGGGGCTTTCACTACGCAATTAAATGTTCTATGGTTTCTACATTCGATCAATTTGGTACGAAATCTCAAGGTGTAGGTTTAGTTTACGGTCTACACTTCTGAAATTACTGTCTTACTGGCAACAATTTTACGTAGAGCACTATTTTTTCACAAAAAGACATTATAGAAACACACTACATTAACTTTGTAATACTTTGGATTCAACGGATAAAACGTGAAAAATCACTTCATTTATTAATCCTTCGTTCTCAGTAAAGTCCAGGAAAATAAGATATTTTGTACATAAATCTAAACTCTGTTGACCTACTACATAATTTTATGGAGTAAAGTAAGAAACTTGCAATAACACACATTGACGTAAAAACAATATTTTACTTTTGAAAAAAATCCCAGCGGCGTCCAGGTGTATCACCGGGATTGTTTTTGTTTCGTAGATTTGCCTTTAATTTGTCTTATTTTCCTGGGTTTTTATTCACAAATATTAAATAACATTGTTTATTTTCTCATGCTGATTTATAGTTTACTTTGACCACCTTTCTTATCATATTAAAATACCCGTAAGAGCACAAAATCCAACATACACGTTAAATTTCCAAATTTCGCTTTAAGAGAATGAAAACCATAGATAAAATAATTGTTAAAAATGTTTATTAATAAGGTGATTAATAATTGCCTCTTGGAATCTCTGGTATATATGTCGAACGGAGTAGCGACTCAAATTAGTTTCGATCTTCATCTTTCGAACTTCACTTTGATTTTTAATTTCCTGCCTTCAAGCAAAGCAATAACGTGAGTGGCTGCTGCGGGCATAGTATCCATGTTTGTCCAGTGATTAAAGATAAAAAACCGGCCAAGAGCGAGTCGGACTCGTGCACCGAAGGTTCCGTTCCGTACAAACTTTTTAAAGGACAAACTTAACTTTGCTGTTCCCTAGAAACGGCTATTGCTCCAACCGCAAATAATAAGTTTGTAATAGTAAAATTGCTTTTTTTGTTATTAAACTATATATTTACGGTTTTCAGACGTTTCCCTTTACATGAGCTGTAAGACCTTGCTTTTTGCGAAATTTCGTGATTCTAGGTCAACGGGAACTACCATATAGGTTTTCGACGTGAAACCTATAGGATACTTCCGGTTGACCTAGAATTGACAATTTTGGTTAAAAGCAAGGTCTTACAGCACAAGTAAAGGGAAAAGTTCGAAAAATAAAAAAAGTGGAAAATTAAGATACATTTTGGTACTTACAAGTTTTCGTGAAAATCTAAATTTTCCCATATCTTTTTATCGTGTTGAATCAGGACCTTGATTTTTATACACCTAATAGGGACTATAGGCCTCAGTACGTATATATGGTATAAATTTCAACTTGCTAGGTCCACCCGTTCCGTACAGACAGACGGACAAGAAAGTGATCTTATAAGGGTTACGTTTTTTCCTTTTGAGGTACGGAACCCTAAAAACGACCTTTTTATGCCTGCGGGCGTTTTGCCTTTACGCCTCTAACGTTCGTTGGCACTACTTGCACCTAAGAGCAAGTGAAATGGTAATTTTACGTGTAAGTATGTTGGCTTTTGTGCCCTAAACCCCGTATAGGTATTTTGTATAGTGTATTTTAGTTTCATTAGAAAAATAGTGAAGTAAACTTTCAATCAGCATTATTTTAATTGTTTTTTAATTTTTCAATGTCCACGAAAAATACCAGAATAACAGATTTAATTGCTCTCAAGTGTAGCTCCGTCGCAGAGAGTTTTATCTATTCGTTTAAAAAAATCCAAAGTATTAACTTTCGCCGACTAGTAGTTTTTTTTAGATTCATACAGACAGACATTATTTGCATAATAATATAGGCCCGTTTAGAAACGTCCAAAGCTGTAACATCTTTGGAAGTCTGTCCAAGAGCTTTTGGTTACATCCCCAATCCCCATGCACTTGCGGCAAATATTAATAGCTTAAGAGAAGACTTCACTCAAACACAAAAAGTTCCACATTTTCAGTCCCCAGAATTTCGACGACCACCCCATAAAGTTCTGTGTGAAAAACACTTTTCCTTGCTAAGTATGCAATGGTGTAGCTGTAGATGACAGTGAATGAATGAGATATTGGTGTAATAAGATACACGATGTTGCTGCAGCTTACAGCTTCCCTCGACTCTGCTAAAATTTGAATGAAGTAAGCAAACAAAATAATAACATATATTTGAACAATGCAGTACGCTAAACAAAAGCCTTTCATTTCGACCGACGCGATACCTGCAAAATCAAAATGATGATAATAACACACGAAGTAAATTTAGTTTCATTGATAAGGAGCTTGTTGTACATTTCAAAGCCGTTGCTGGCTTAGTTTTCCCTGACAGTCAATATTAAATACCATAGTACAATTCAAATGTGAATTACAGTATTACAGCAACAGTTTTCAAATGGACATTAGAATGCTATTGAAATATAAGGAATATTTTGTTTTGTAACAAAAGCATTGTTTCATTGTAATTTCGACATTCGCTGTAATGCGGTTTTCGCTTCGTGAACGCTTGAGCAATTTCATTATTTGGTTAGTATTTAGTCTGATTAATTATTTGTTGTTTGATTTACACTTCTCACACACAAATAATAATTAATTAGACTTTGAGCCATGGATAAATAAGCCCACTTAGCTGGCCATCAACCTGACAGAAATACCGACTCCAGGCTACTGCTACTGAGAAATGAGTGATGTAAAACTCAGTAACACTTTGCCTGTCCTGGGGATCGAATCAAGGGCTTCATACCTAACAGTAGTGCTAGTGACTACTTGCATTTCCCATGTAAGTGTTCTGATAATAGTACATTTTGATACAATTGGAGAAAGTTTGTTATTGCACCCGAGGCGGAATTAACTCCCGAGCCGTAGGCGAGGGTGTTTTTGAGCCGAGAACTGCAATAACAAACGTCCACGTGTCAAACATCAAACGACGTTTTTCAAAACACTTTTGAAGAAATAAAATAAAAGAACGAAAACTATTTTTGTCATGAATTAATAAGAAACTATGATTTTAATTTTCTTTTTTTTCCGCGTTTTGCTTTCGCCAGGTTGAATGAGAAGCAAAGGTATGAAGCCGCTAAACAGCCTAATATAAAAAATGGTTATTTTTTTATTTTTGAATTTAAACGCAAATAAATGTTAATTTGTATTTAAAAGTAAATATTCGTTTTAATTAATCATGTTTATCTATGAAATTCTATTTATAAACACAATTTGAATATCCAAAAAATGTTTAGGCCGTGAAGACGCTTAGTGCTTTGCCGAAATAAAAAAAAAACATTCAACTCCGACTATAGGCATTGAACCAATTTGGACTAAATAAAGATAGAGTTATCTGTGGCAATTTTCATTCCCACACACGTGTTGGAAAATGATCAAAATCGCACGCGTGTGAAATACATTGCATGTCGAACCTAATCGTAGTGCGATAAGAACCAGTTTTCGAGGAAGTGTATTGAAAAATATATTCCGCAACGAGTCTTGTGAAAAAATGGGATAGGTCGCTTTACTTAGCTCCCATTAGTTTCTTGACCCCTTACAGAAAGCACTCAGGAAAGATTTCGGGCACTTTATTTAGCAATTTGCAATATGTTTTGTTTCTGCGCACATTTAAATGGTTTATTGCTAACAGAACTTAAAGATAATTTCACCAAGGAAATTAAACGCAATGTGCACAACTAAACGACAGAGATGTCAGTGTCAATTTTATTCCAAAGCAATTAGGTGATTGACAGCTTTTGAACGTGGTTCAGATGTATTTATCGCGTTCAATTTCTTTGATGAACTCCGCCCTATCACGACTAAATATAATAATGTTTTAAGGCGTACGCTAAAACTCGCGCGGGTGCACGGAGCAGGAGCCCGCAGTCAAATTACCCTTATTGTGCAAACACAGTGGGAGCGGCGCGGGCGGCGGAATCCGCTAGCGGGTGTCATTAACATACAACTTCTTCGCGTGCGAACACAGTTACAACGGCGCGGGTGAGCGGTATCCACAGCGGGACAAGCGGGCGGCGCCGGTGGCGCGGAAAACGCAAACCAGTTTGCTTTTCCCGCTCGTGGCAATGCGTAGTAGCAGTGGCGTCCGATCATGTCTTTCTCGACGGAAGTCTTCTGTCGAGAAAGACATGATCAGCCGCCACTGCTACTACGCATTTACGCTGAGACACTACGCGGTTACGCTGAGACGCCGCGCGAAGTACTGTGTTCACGAGTAGGAAATATCGTTTACCGCCCATCTCGCATCCGCTCCCACTGTGTTTGCACAATTAGTGCTAATTTACGGAGACGCGTTGCTTTTACTTAATTACTATACTATTACTTATTTTCGATACAGGAGCGTGCCACCCGCGCCCGCAACCGCGCGTGTTTAGCGGATGGCCCTTACGTCCTTACCTTACCTTAGATACCGTCACGGTGTTTAATTGTTTATCAGTTTGACGGAACGGACAGTCAGACGAAACGACGTCGAAGCTGACGAAGATTTAAAGTCAAACAGAGTTTTTTTTCGTTCAATATAATCATCACTTGCACTGCGCCGGTCTAGCAGCGCGTAATCACGAGTATAATTCAAGTATTTACTGGACGGACGTTTTAAGCAACTTCCAAACTTCTTCTTCTTTATCGTGTGGTTAGTGCCTAACCTGGTGTCAGTTTTTATGCCGCCCATGGGCCCTGACTTGGCTTCCAAACTGATAAACATATAAATATCGTAACAGTGCATAAAACAGACTATCTACTTTGTTTGATCATCTCCGAATCACCTATTGAGAATACGACATAAACAAACTTTGTAAATTGTAATATTGTGAGAGAGCTAGAATATTATATCAAAATAACGTACCTTCATGGACGTGCACGACGGTATCGATGAGATAAATAGCGTCGCATATGTAATCAAACACAAACCAGAGCGCCGACATTTTGTCCAGCTCCCAGAAAACTGCGCGACCAATGACGAAAACCATGTTGTAGAGAATAGCTAAGGACACCACAGCCAGCCACTGTAAAATTACATTAAAAATATGAGTTATGTAGACGTTTACCATATCCACCGCGGCGCACGGATAGATATGTTCCAGCAATAAAGAAATAGTACATTGTTACCCTAGGGGTGAAAGTAACTTATTTAGTCCCGAGACTTGGATTGGTGCCCGAGCGCAGCGAGGGCGCTAATAGCTCGAGGGACTAAATAAGGTCTTTAACCCGAGGTAAACACTGTGCTTTTCATTACGAATACAAGGAAAGTAAAAATAAAAACATGAATCAACTCGAAAAAACAAATGAAGATCGGATTGCCGCTTTCCCGCCTATTTTGTTTTTTTTTTCTGTGGCCGCCCAGCTATTCAGCCATTAGCTATTTTTCAATTCCATCATCGAAAAAATGGTAAATATTTTGCCCAAATCTACGTTATTTTAAAGAAATTGTTGAAACTTAATTTTAATAAAGTTATTTAAAAAATATACATTCTATAATAAATACTTAACTTTATGTTATTTCAATTTTACATCGTGGCTGTATAGAAAGTTGGAACATGGTTAAATAGAAAAATGAACTTTATACTACACCTGCTTGGAAAGTACCTTGATACTTTATCAAATTTACGGTAGAAAGTACGTCATTGCATATCGAACAAATATGCGGGGAGAAAACGCATCTGAGCGGGAGAGAAAAGTGAATGAAAATCCATTTCTTACGTGGTTTTTCTTTTTTAATTTTGGGTAAGACTATGCGCCGGTAACCTAAATATCAAAAGCCAAAAAGTTTTTACAGTGAGTTTTTATCTCCTAGTTCGCAAAATGACACTGGCCACTAGCTGTGTGTTGGATGGTGTCGGGCTGGCAGTGCGACCCTGCGGCGGCAGGATAAACAATTTGAAAAAAGAACATGTGAAAATTGCAGACGCCATTGGCGCCATTTTCAATTTGTGTGTTGTTTGAGGATTCAGAATTTCAATTAGTAAAGATTTAGTTTTTTATTTTCCTCGTAGGTGTAGTATAAAGCACTGTGTATCACTCGAGAGAAAGTGCGATTCCCGATCTCGGGTGTTTTAAAGCTCGAAACGACACCCTCGACGGTAATCGGTCACTTTCTCCTCTCGGTGAACAATGTACTATTTTTTTTTAAATTTGACAGTTGTCACTTGAAAACGATTCTCCCTAGGGCTGAAAAGTATTACTTTCAACCCGCTCCACAGGCAACTTCAGACCTACTTTCAGAGTATGAGTAATGAAAAACTTATTTTCCTTACTTGCTGCGCAAGATAAACTTGAGAATTAGTGTGTTTTCACATCTGAAAGAGAATTTTGTCAATTGATAGTAAATAGAAAAAATAATTTAATTGGCCCAAAAGTCAAGAATGGAGGACTCTATAAACTAAATGTAAAGACAATTATAAATTCATCTCGTGAATTGAACTCACTGTCAATAAAAAACTTTCTACAACTCGTATCATGAAAGATTTGCTTACCAGAATAAAATACATGTGAAGCAATTGATTGAAAAGGAACTTGGTATAAAAGTCAAACTCACTTCTGAATTATGTACAGGATGTGTTTATGATAAAACACATAGATATAAATTTGGAACTAGAAGTCGAGCTAAAGCACCAGAAGATCATTCACACAGATGTAAGTGGTCCGTTCCCCAATTCGTTCAAAAAGTTTCATTATTTTGTTTTATTATTAAGACGATTTCAGTAAGTATCGTCATGTTTATTTCATCAAGCATAAGTCTGAAGTGAAGGATAAACTTGTGGAAATGATAAACGAAACAAAGACTACTGGTCATGTGGTGATATTATAAAGACAATTCTCAGCGATAATAGAGGAGAATTCCAAAATGAAGCTGTGAAGAAGATCTTAAATAATCATGGCATCCAGTACCGTTTGACAATGCCGTATACGGCGAACAGAACGGGTGTAGTGAGCGAGACACCAGAACTTTGGTAGAAGCTGCTCGTACTCGTATGATGCACGCTCACGAAGAACTTCCACTCTCCTGTTGGTCTGAACTTGTCAACACGACTTCTATAGAAGGAAAATCACCGTTTGAGTTATGGTTTACAAAAAAACCCTCAATCAAATATTTGAGAATCATTGGCACTGAATGTTGGAATATAAATTTGACAGAATTTTATGTCTGTGGTTTTTACTGGCTGGTATTCAGTTTATGGGTTTAAAAAGCAATAGCTAAAAGAATATTTTTAAATTTTGTTGAGATATACTTCAAAGTGAAAAAAATATTCAGAGGGATTTATTTTTAATAATTATGTAATTTATCGGGATTTACAATAGTTCAGTATGTTTATGTTTGAGACATGAAGTTATAGGTGGATTAAATTAATCATTGTGAATATTGCTTAAATGTGTTTTATTGAAGAAGGATCCCAAAACAGTGGAAAGAATTCATACTCCTAACAGGGGTAAGAATATATATCAATAAGACTGAATGTTATGCTCGTGTTCCAAAAATAAAGAGAAAATGTCCAGAAAAGCTCAAAAATGTATTCTCATTGGTTCTAAGCATAAACAGTAATAATCGAATTCAACACTGATACGGTCAAAAGACGTAATATTCAACGAGTCATTCATCCGATCTATTGGATTAGACTCTGAAACACAAAAACAAAGTCCAATTGTTGAGATGGAGGTTCATCCAATGTTAAAACTGAAAAGAAAAAAACAAAAATAAATAAAAAAATCTAATACGGAACATTGATCTAGACTAAGATCATTACATCTAATATGGGTCCCGACTGTTGCAGTCAATGTTCCGTATTAGAATTTTTTATTTGTTTTTGTTTTTCTTTTCAGTTTTTATTTAAAGTTATTTTTTACGCAGTCGGGTTTTTTAATTTTTTTAATTATTATTTTTTATATTATTTTGTTTTACCGTCAATCGTTCAATGTCAATATGAATGTTTCCAACATACAATACGTTTTATCATTTCGAGCCATCAATACCTCTCAACTGAAATTCATGATAACTCGATTACTTAAAAGTTATCCAGGTCCAATGGATGTAATTACAGGTACAATTAAAAAGCCTACTCATCCAGGAGCATTGGCCACACCCGAAAAATTGGACAAATATAAAAAGGAGTCTAATTTTGAAATATTAGATACTGCTCAGTTAGTACTTTTATCAAATATGACTCTTTTATTGTACCTTTAATATTAGTTGGTGTTTAAAATAAACACAAAATAATTAAAATATGATGGCACGGTTGGTGCAGTGGTTGAGTGGTTGGATGCAGCGCTGCGTGCCGCGTTTCGAAATATTTGTATGGTATCTGTAGACCATACAAATTATTACATTTACAAATTATACAATTGTTTATTTCTCACAAACACAAACTCACATACACAAACAGCCAGACCCGGAACAACAACACAGGTTGTTGTTCCGGGTCTGGCTGTTTGTGTATGTGAGTTTGTGTGTCAACGCAGCCATGGCGCAGGAGAAATTCCTTGTGTGGGGCATGATTAAAAAAAAAAGTATAATATTTCCTTCGGTTAGGAAATGTTTGTAATAGCAAATCAAACAATAATTAAAAAAATAATGACCTTTCCTTTCAATTGGGACATACTTCGCGGCCAAAAAACTACCACTAATTAGGTCAACGAGACATTTTTTCCGAAAAAAAAAACAACTTTGGTGAAAATTAAGGAAACAAAATATTGACGCAAACAGAGTCGCGCGATCTATGTATATTCGACGATGAGTTCGAACTTTTTCGAAGCTAAGCGCGTGTAGTATTTTCGACGCCTACGCCACTTATGAAACAATAGTACATTTTGATACAAGTGGAGAAAGTTTGTTATTGCGAGTTCACGTGACGACGACGTTTTTCAATACACTTTTGAAAAAATAAAAGAATGAAAAATATTTTTGTCATGAATTAATATGAGACTATGATTTTAATTTTCTTTTTTTTCCGCGCCTTGCTTTCGCCAGGTTGAAGGAGGTATGAAGCCGTTAAACAGCCTAATATAAAAATATTTTAATTTTTATTTTTTTTGTTGTTTTGAATTTAGAACACAAATAACTGTTAATTTGTTTAAAAAGTAAATATTAGTTTTAAATAATCGTGTTTATCAATGATATTCTATTTATACACAATTTGAATATTAAAAAAATATTTACGCCGCAAAGACGACGCACATTGCTTTACCGAAATTAAAAAAAATATATATTCACCTCCGACTATCTATGACATTCTATTTGTAAACACAATTTGAATATTAAAAAAATATTTACGCCGCAAAGACGCACATTGCTTTACCGAAATAAAAAAAAAACATTCACCTCCGACTATAAGCATTGAACCGCCTGAATTTGAATTTCGTATAAGTGTTTATAAATGAATAAAATGCAAGCGTGTGAAATACATTGCATGTTGAACCTAATCGTAGTGCGATAAGAACCCGTTCTCGAGAAAGTGTATTGAAAAATTGTTTGAGTTGTTGCGGAAATAGCCGTAAAGTTAATAATAAAATAATAGTTGTAAAGTTAATAATAAAATTATTAACTTTACAACTATTTTATTATATGTATAGAAAATGCACCAAGTGCGGTCGATCCGACGTCGTTGCCTATAAAATCTGATTGGATTTTATCAAAAGCAAACTATCTCGACTTCTGAAATATCACCGTTCCTTATATCCATGAAGCAATTTCTTTTCACTGAGAAGTGAGATCATAAGTTCACGAATGAAAGGAAACTTCATCTCCTGGTGCAGAGCCGAGAAATCGATAATTAATTAGTTAGTCGTAAGAAAGATCCATTATTAATTCACATCCTCTTTCTCTCCGAACGAGATTAATAATCTGGATTTAATTTTGAACCTTTAATTTACATTGAATGACGTTTGTGATTGTAACTTTGTATTTTCATATTTATTAGGTGTGTACTCTTTATTACTGTGTTTTTGTCAATTTCATTTTTCTATTAAAAGCTGTTCGATTCGAATAAATAAAATTCATTATTTTTTTAACAAGATTATTCTTTCAAAACGTTATCAGCTGCTTATTTTAATAGTAGATAATCAATGAATAGTATGAATATACATAAAACAGTAATCTAACGTGAGTCATGAATCTTTTGGGAAGGCTCTGATTGGTTAATACGAATGTGCAGAAAATGGCCGGAAACTCATCTTTGATACGTTTTTAAAACCAAAATTTTAGTTTGTCGAAAGGCATTTAAATTGAGTTGGATAATTCAGACTTGAATTTTACAAGTATCTTTGATGGTGGTGGTAAACACTAAATAGTTCTTTTGACTTAATACGTTGATGTTTAGAAATTGTGCCGGTTAAGGTTGTTGCTTTTTTACTGGTTCGAAGCTCTCTGTTGCAGACTTTTCATTAACTAAATGAACCATGTGAAATGGACGTGTACGATGGTTCGACAATACAATATGTACCGTACGATATGAAACGGTAATAATAGACTGCTATCATGCAGTGAAAAACTGAAGCCTTTTCAGAAATAAGTGGGTGTCCCATGGCAGAGTTAGGATTTAAACTTCGAACTGTGCTTCCAAGGAGCGGAGGGGCCAGCGGGCGGCGATGGCCGCGTTTGTTTGTCATTCTTGAGGAGTTGAGGGTTATTTAATCACAATATCAGGTATTCCTCGAAGCGCACCCACGTTTAAAAATAGGGAAAAGCATTAAGTAAACGTAATTAATTATATCGATAATTTTTAAAAACTCAAGTGGTGGCGCGCAAGTAGGCGCGGGCCTGTGGACGGTGGGCTATAGGTTAGCTCGCCGTCCATCCGTCTCATGACGACAGGCCGTGTCGACGGCGCGTTTGTGTTCCACGCGCGCCTCAAAGAGAGTCAGCAAAAAGGAAGGAGTCCGTAACGACCGATGCCTGCCGGGGTTGCGGGACTGTTCGAAAGGGATACCGTGGCCCCGGAACACAAAGGGCGATGAAGGAACAGAAAGGGTTTTAGTCAGTTAATGTAATATATCGGAAAAATTAAATTGTTATCCACTTGAATCTATAATAATGTTATAAAGCTCAAGAGTTTGTTTGTTTGGTTAGTTGAACGCGCTAATTACAGAAACTACTGGTTCGAATTTAAAAAAATCTTTTAGTGTTGGATAGTCAATTTATTGAGGAAGGCTATAGGTTATCTAACACCACGCTACAACTAAAAGGAGCGAAGTCAACTGTAAATCAATAAATGTTACAAAAACAGGGAAAATGTATTTCTGTTGAGAGCTTCCGTTGCGAGCGCTGCATAAACGGTTAAAGTTACGCAACAATCATGTATCCCTCATACATGATTGTTGCGTAATTGTTCTTCTTAAAACGTTCTAAAAAAAACCCGATAGCGATATGTCTATCTTTTAGATGGCGAATAAAACCGACACCCAGTGGGTTTACTCACACTCTCTCTAACCCCTCTCTCTCTCTCTCATGTGACGCAGACGAAGTTGCGCGGGTCAGCTAGTAAAAAAATATGAATAGGTATATATGTCGGCAGATTATATTCATCTATTTGGTGGACTAAAGGATTTACAATAAAACAAAAAAAAAAAAAAATACCAAACCCGTGCGAAGCCGGGACGGGCCGCTAGTTGTATATTATAACAATGTGTTCTACTTATTACCTAGTTATTATCGATAATTTTAGTTAGTATAGTCTCATCTCTATCCGAAAGTTAATCATGGGAGCGCTTCGAGGAAATAAATTTTAATATTTTTAATCGTTCCTCTTTAAGGAACAAAACGGGAGCGCTTAGATGGGAGCGTTTCAAAACGGGAGCGCTTCGAGGAATACCTCACAATATCGCAGTGGGCGATAATAACGTGCGTTCGCAATCGAAGCGTTTTTCAAGGCAAATGATTATTGTGCCTTTGCTCGTCATAGAGTTTGTTCACTATATTATATTCGTCGGTTACGTGACGCGTCCAAAATTTGATTCAGTTGTGGGTGCGAAAGTTTCGAGCAACAAGTTCAGCAGCAAACAATCCGCGGCCAGGACCCAGCCGAACGTCAAGAAGTGATGGCAACAAAGAACTCATCGAGAACAGTTGGCGCGGAACCGCATGGTGGATGATCAAAGATTATTTTCTTCATCACACACATGGTTTCGTCTTTTTTAAATCTTTGTAAGTATGTTCAGTGTTAAGTATTTCTTCCGTAATTTGTGAACCGATACCCACCGAAATTCCACGAGTGTGAACAACGTTGCATTTTGAACTTAACAGTAGTGCGATAAGAGTCAGTTTTCAAGCAAGTCTATTGAAAATAAATTACGCGCCGTATGTCTTTAACTAAAACACGAGCTAATACGAGTTATCATATAATGATATTTATGATAATAAAGCTAAAAGTAAGTGAACTAAGTAAAATAAAATAAATAAATAAATTTCGCTGGACATT
The DNA here is from genome assembly GCA_963853795.1 of Xestia rhomboidea. Taxonomy (NCBI): domain Eukaryota; kingdom Metazoa; phylum Arthropoda; class Insecta; order Lepidoptera; family Noctuidae; genus Xestia; species Xestia rhomboidea. Next base: position 20,307,161 of record OY970756.1, on the reverse strand, counting down.
ACACACTGCGCCACCTAGTGCCACGCTAAGCAACGAGGCTTGTGTCGTGGACACCAGATAGTTGATATACTACATAAATATACTTTTTGTTTGTAAATACATACTTATTATACATACAAACATCCATGACTCGGAAACCAACGTCCATGCTCATCACACAAACATTTGCTCCTACCGTGATTCGAACCCGGAACTCTAAAAACGTAAGGCAGCCTCACTACCGCTGCGCCATTCGGGTCGTAAGTTTACCTAGCTTACATAAACTCATCATAATCATGCAACGTGCAGCTTATACAAAGTCGTCTTCAATACGTTCAAGGTAGCTGTAATCTTGCTTAACAACTTTATTGATTGATCATTGATTTGTCCCTGGATTATATTCCATGGTTGGAAGATAACTACCCTAATTGAGTCAATTATACTGTACTGTACTATATAGTAGTAGTAGGCTTGGTTAACTTTCAATCTGTTGCTTGTGACTTGCAGTGACTGTTGTGTTTAAGTTTATATTCTGACGAATGTTAGAGAACTTAAAAAAATCTAATTGGTCCGTCAGATAGATTTCTAAAATATATTGGACACATTTTTTATATTTTCACGTAAACAAAAAAAGAAGACGAAACAGTGCGTCGAACACTCGTGTGACGTCACATTTGAGTACATTTTTTACTCAAATGTAACGTCACAAGCCATGATCTTTGACACGTTTTATCTTCGTAAATTTTTATTGATTTGATAAAACAAAAAACACGTATTCAATATTTTTCAATAATCTAACTGACGGACTAAACAGAATCATATTGTTTTTAGTCAGTCATAATCCCTATTAATTTGATTGTTTCCAAAGTCCATATTCCATGTCTCTCAAGTAAATACTCTGAATAAAAAAAAAAATTGTGTTTTATTTCATTACTTAATAAACAATAACTAGATATGAGACGAAGAAGAAAAATATGTTGGGAGCTATTAAAAACAAGATAATTATGATAGTAAATAGGTTTATTTGTGTTGAATCAAAAGAAGTCTATCCAGAGCAAGGTTTTTAAAAAAATCGAGAGCATTTACACGAGTGTGCCTCAGGCACAAATTATCTGTCTAAACAAAATCTCAATAGGAGCAACATTTTGCCAGGTTAACTCCCAGTTTTTATTTCCACAAAAAAAAATATATACTACACTCGCTTAGTAAGTGTACCAATACTACCCCACTAAAAGGCTTGAAAGCTTTTCATTAAACCTTCTCAAAAATTTAGGCAGTTAATTTGCATGGAATTTCATTACTGCCCTGCCCTAATCCATTACTAACGCGTTTTGTTTTTTTTAAGTCTTGATGACGTTGTAAGCAAGTGTAGTATTAAGCAGAATATATCACTCGAGGGTAAGTACAGATTACTAAACTCGTGTGGTTCACGGCCCTCCATCCCGAAGCGGAGGGAGGGCCGTTAGGCCTCAAATGCACACTCGATTAGTAATCTGTGCCTTACCCCTTGGTGAGTAAATAGCTATATCCTTATGGATAGACTGATATTTACACATATTGTGTTAACCTGATAAGTTGACTTGGATTTAATCAAATAGATATCTACTAAAGATGCCAAACTCGTTACGTTATTCTGGACTGACTCAATTTGGATGGTCATCGACACACAAAGTATTTATTACAATTTATTGAACAATTTACTTACGTGATAATGCCCAGGGAGTGTAGGGTCAAATGCAAGCTTAAGCCCGCAAAACAGTTTGGATCGTTTGGCTTGGTACAGTGGTTCCTCTGGATCAGTGAATGTCTGCGCCGCAAATTTGTCCAAGAACCAGTCAGGAGTTTTAGCGTGACTCTCCCCGCTGATGCGGAAGCGGAGACTTCTGGTCACCCTAGCCAATTGTTTTGCCATCCAGTTCCTGCCCCTCTCGTCTTCGCTCGGCGGCTGTTACAAATACAAAAAACAAACAAATTACACATTTGAAACAACATTACATCAAACTAAGTAACTTTACGCAAAAATTATTGCTGGGAAACGACTTTTTTTTTTGGTGAAAAATCATGTTTAGTGGTAGAACTCAATGTTACGTTATCAAAACATTGTGCTAATGGATGGATTGAATAGTACGGGGGTTGTGGAGGTGTTTAAAGTAAAAATCTTACATTAAAAACTTGTATTTAATAAAAATTGACAACAAGTTGGAACTTTGGCCCCCAGTATCTCCGTAACTAGAAGGTTCCCTGGTGGTGTGGAACAAAAAAAAATGATCGCAATGACGGGGCGAAGAAGTGCCTTTCGGCATCGTTAAGAGGTTTTTACACCCTTAATGTGTTCCTACCTAGCTACTGAAATTGTGTAAACTTCAGTTCTGAATTTAAAAAAACGTTTTTTGCATTTCAAATAGATTTGTCTAACTCTAAACCTTGACCTGCGGACGTAGAAAACCTTTGTCTCTTCAATTACAAAACAATTTATAAATAGCTTCCTTATTAAGAAGAACGACTTTCCTCATGACATTTGATACTGCTTAATATTTGTATCAAGTATAGTTGGCATCGCTGGCTAACATCGCGATCGGTGTCGTTATGCGATAGGTAAGTATCAGTCGGGCAATGGATGTTGAATTTAAATCAGTCTCCATCAATGTGTAGCATGTCATTGAAACAATTTTGGAATCTTACTCACATTGTTATCTAAATCATCTATTAAAACTATTTAATGAGAAGGTTCGTGATTTAGAATAACGGATTGAGATATCATCTAGAATATTTTTAAATTGGATACGGCTTCACCGCCTGCTCTCTATTCAATTTGACGTTAAATAATGATGCGATGATCAACGGATTCATACTCAAAAGCATTTATCTAAAATAAAACAGTTACATGCACTTTTGAATTGTGATGCTACGTTCCCTTCACAGCCACCCGAGCCCCGACTGCAGCCAGACAGTGTTCCCCCTCGTGACTTCCATCAACCTTATTGTCATGACAATAAATATCACTGTGATTTTGACGGAGTTGCAAAATTAGAGGCACAATTTATTTATTTACATAATATCTGTAAGTATACAGTTCGTATTGCCTATTCCAAAGTGTACAGTTCTAAGGAGAAGAACGTCAATAGACTTCATGAGCTCTAAATCAAAGTACTGTTTCATCATTCATAATAAAATTATATACATAAATACATGTAGGAGCGATGTAAAAAGATGATATAATAAGGGTCCAGTGAAAAACTAAAATAATTTAAAAAGGCCGTGGCAGTTTGGAGATGGCTCCCGTTCACATGATGTCTGACGCATGCAGGGACCATTCAACTCTACCATTTTAAAAGGAAGGAACAAGGACCACAATGATCCTACACACGTGCTTCCTTCAGCCAGATAGTTGCAAGAGCGAGCATGATATACTCTGATACTCTGAGCTGCCAGCGTACATTTAACTAAGTGACACGGCTTTAAGGAGTTATGATAATACTGGGGAATAGTTGTTGCCCGCGACCTACGTTCGCGTGAAATTATTATAAAATAATATTACTTCCCTTATTTAATCGAATTTTGTTACCAATTTCAAAGGTTTTTATTTAGTTGCACAGAACACAATTTTTTTTATAAAATAGTAGCCCAAGTTAGAGCTTATAACATCAGCTACCTGCCAGTAAAAGTCGGTATCCCATCAAAATCGGTGCAGCCGTTTTGACATGTTTGCCAAAACGGCTGCACCGGCTGACAGAAGACAGACAGAAATTGAAAAAAAGAAGCGTTTTTGTTATAAGCCTGTATATTTTCATATGCATTAAGGAAAAATTAATATTAAATTTCTATCTTACAAATAAACACTTCAATTTTGTTTATTTGTATATATAAACAATAAAAAAAAATTGGCCGTTTCTTAATTATTGATTTATTTAATAAACTGTCAGATTCAAAACGTCGCCGTCGCCGTCAACAACATATTGAATACAATACAGCAAAATATCCTCGTAGCCAATTCACAATTATTTAATAATATCTTTGCCGATTCTTGAAATCATTTAAGAGGAAACAAATTTCACAAATTCATTGACATGCCATGCCTACATAATATTGGCATTAAACATGACGATTCGAATTTAGTACTTCTACTATTAAGCTAGTAATTAAAATGCAAACACTAGCAATTATGACATCAGAATCGGGTCCTATGGATGTATCTATCGGTTATAACAATGTACTTAGCCATTGAATTTACGCCGACTGTTTAGTAACTGGCTCATTAACAGCTGGTGATGTGTCAGTGTCAGGTACCAATGGTCACGGGTCATCGAAATATTTCATTTATATTTTGCTCAATTAACCTTTACTGGATATAATATTATGCTCAAAGCGACTGTCATATTCACGTTACACGTACCTTTGGCAATTAATTTTTTACAGTCGATTTCAATCTTCTGATCGACAATCGACTGTAAAATTTTAATTGCCAATTTAGCTCCAGCTTTCGGTGAATTTGTTTACGGCCTTTAGTATAGTCATGTGTAGTGTAGCCCACATACCTACTTTGTTCATATTCGAGTGATATGCAGATGCTTACTGAATCGTTAACATCGTTTCGTCGGCGTCGTAAAAGTACCTTTTGTGTGAGCAGATTACTTTTGGATCATAATTTGACAGATCTAAGGGGCGGGATTTTAGGGACCTCTCAAAATCTATCTATTTCGAATAATGTTAAAAAGATTTGAGAAAAACACAGCATTCTTCACTGCGTAAACGTATTATTATTGAATAAACTAAGTTTTCTTTTAATAATTAAATCGAGATCACAGATTGTATCCTAACAACATAATTCTATTTCTTCCATGTTATCAACTGCAAGACGTCAAAGGAAAATGGAGCGGGAAATCGTAATGAGAGTTACCTTGCGCCATAATCAATTTAGTACGTGCGAGGTACAGATACTTAGGTATCTTCATATAGGACCTTACCTACTAATGATAGCATTCGTCATAACAACATTTATGTATCTTGGTAGTAAGTGGGACCAAGATAGACCTAAGACCTAAAATCTGTAAAATTATGCAAACGATAATTTAAACGAAGTTTCAATTTTGACCTAAGCGATAATGATTATGTTGCTTTTATTGCTGCCTTGTGTATATATTGAAAGAGTATGATATCATGTTTGCCATGATGTGGCATTAATTGATTACCGGCTTTTCAATGACCCGAGTGGCTGGTCATCATATTATGGAAATAAATAAAAAGTAAATTTATATTACAAAGGGATGAAAGTTGTAGATACAAGGGAAAAAAGTTATTTTATCAACAAACTGAAAACCTCGAAAATATTACATAAAAAATATGAAGAAAAATATGTAACGGTTTTTAGTAAGTATCCAGGCAGCTAACTAGGTACTATTCATTTACAAATATTTATTCCAGTAATTGGTGAATAACATTTACTTGAGTAGGTACTAAGGCACTCCGTAGCTTTAATTGCCTACCTAGTAATCAGTCTAGTAGGTCAAGTAAATAAATTAAGTTAATTTAATATTTATTTTGTAAAATGCTTCAATCGATTTTACAAAGACATATTTTGTGATGTATCTTTCGTTTAGACAAAGATTTTATTTGTATTAAGTAAATAGCCTACAAACCTGCCTACCTACCGTGCTTGGTTTGAAATTGTATTTTTATGGATGTAGTGTTATTTAACTGCGGCTTTGCAGACAGTGCCAAGTTCATTAAACACTGTTGTATTCCTTTGTGTAGGAAGCAAACTACGAATGCTAGACACGAACCCTTCGTTTGCGCGCACCAAGCCATTAAATCCCACAATAATTACTGAAAGTTCTACACCTCAGTTTACAATTGAATGTGGCCTTTATTTTGATGCAAACCGCTCTAAATAAAAAATAGACCTTGAAACGTATAAACAGTTCCGTGAATTTAATATTGGCTGTGCAACCTGCCCCCTGCTGCCAAGGTGTAGTATAGGTACCCCAGAAGATTAAAAAAAATAGGGGAATTAGAACTGAAACCTGCATACAGTCACAATTTAATTTTATCATCCCGCTCAAAAGCGAAAAAACATAAAATCTTTTTTTTTTCACTATCTAGTAAGTTTTTATGATCTTCCAAAACATGAAATGTTCATTAGACAGAGCAGCTTTAAGATTGACCATATCAATTGGTGCTAATAAACACCTGCATTTTTTTTTGCATTGAAGTTCGTTCGACTACTGGTTCAGGCTAATGAATGACTTTTCAAAAATGTGTGAATGTAGTTTTTAGTTCTTCATTTGAAAAAAAAACTAATGTTTCCTTCGTGTCAAATCGGAAAAATAAATATTTTAAGTGCCAAAGTGCTCATTCGGCATTTAAAAGCTGCTTTAAAAACACATGCATGTTTATTTTTAAGCAAATTTTAAATGTCGATTCGCCTACACTGTTAAAACACCTACGGATTTCGGATATTTTCAATATAAATGTACTTACGCCTATTAGCACTGGAATTTGAGAGGCTTCAATCCGCTATGAAAATTTCATTTTGAGTATCAATATTCGATATCCGCTTAAAATTGATTTTAAAGTAGGAAAATATATTTTCAGAGTTAACGTATGATATTCGTATGACTCGCTTAAAATAACTTTGGAGGGTGAACTGAAATATCTAGCTAAATTGATTGTCTGTAATGTAATAGACTTGGTCCTATGATAAAAGTATCTCGTTTGAGTTAGTCTCTTGTTGCAGCATAGACACAACGGTGGAGATGATCACAAACTATTTTCTGAATCTAGTAGTGTTCCAGAAAAACATACTTTTTCAAAAAAGAAAAATATATCACAGTTACTTCATGACTATCCATGAAGGGCAATAAATACTTTTCAATTTAAACAGAAATTCCTACCGTACTTGCGGGTCATTTCCGTAGCTTGTCGTTTTATATAATATATATAAGTGACTAAAAATATTTTACGGCAACTTCAAAAAAACATGAGAAAAAAAAAACTTACCGGGCCCATGCTGTTTAGGCCTATTTTACGAATAGTATAAACAGGACTCATGATTTGCTAGAGGCTCGTGCGACTGCTAGTCACAGGAGTCATTTCATTTTACTGTCCACTCTTATTCACCACAACGATGTCTTCGAAATAAATAGAGTCATTAAGACTCGTCGACAAACAGTATAGATCGGTATCAAAGTAATTGTTAGAAGGTTGGGTCACGATACCGACTTAACACGAACTTCAATTAAAGGAATTTTGTTAACACTACTAATAGATACAGGGGTGCGACGTAACTTCAATTAAGACCGATGCCACCATTATTTGAAAAATAAAACTTGTAAAGAGTTATAATTTAACGTTTAAATATTAAATTCGCGGTGGGGATTCAGGCGTCCGTTGCTTCCACAATTTAAAAGGGAATGAGCATCAAGCCAAATTCAATAGTAAGTGAGTGCGTGTCCAACCAAGGCAGTAGCATCGAAACAATAGGCCATGAGGAGCGCGCCACACCGCGAGCCACTTCCCGCTGTCACGTTTATGACGCGTTCACCGTAGCTTCCGTCGTAAATACTGATTGCCCGACCACCATCGCCGAACGTAATACTTCTAATTGCCCCTTTAAAAGTTAATGCATTAACTTGATCATGTTTCGATGCCTCATCACAATTACACTGCTGTGTTTGCGATCTAAACGTTTTAAGTAAATTAGTACATTTTCCAGCGAGTTAGAATTTTCTTTGTGAAGCTGACATTATGTTTACCTTCAATTACGGTAGCTAATCATCATCCATCATCTAAGCTAATTAACTCATTTAATTAATTAATTTGTATCCTTTAAGTGTCTGGATAATATGAAGTGTATGTTACAAGGGGCGTAGAAAAACCGTCCAAGTTCGATCCGACGCGCGCACGAAGGGTTCCGTAGCATTATCTATACAACATTAGACATCTACACAAAACGGCAAAAAAAACACGTTTGATGTATGGAAGGGCGGCTTCCATACAACAAACGTGATTTTTTTATTTTGTTAAATTTTACTTAAATGTTTATTTTATTTTGTTGTCATATTGGTAACAGAAATACATCATCTGTTAAAATTTTTCAACTGTCTAGCTATCACGGTTCATGAGATACAGCCTGGTGACAGACAGACGGACAGTCCGACAGTGGAGTCTTACTAATAGAGTCCCGTTTTTACCCTTCGGATACGGAATAATAAATAATAAGAACCTAATGGAGAGTGACTAGAATAGTCACGAAAATAAGACATTTTCTGCAAGAAAAATTCTACCGACGATTTTTCACCGGAATTGTCTTCTGTATAGTATTTAATTAAGACCAAAATTACCTTTTATACCATTTAACTTAGGTAAAGAATATCTTGTGAAATATAACATAATTAAAATAACTCACGCAATATGTACAATTATGGTAAAATCTTGCCCTTATTGGCTTAGTGGCAAAGCTACCAGTCTTCTGGGCATGTTCCCGGATGCCAGCGATGCGGAGCGTTCTTACTTTGACGCATGTGTCCTAATAGGCATGACGACAGTATCAAAAAATTGCAAATCTATTTAGTCCGTCAGTTAGAGTATTGGAAATTAATGGACACGTTTTTTGTTTTTGTAAATCAATGAATATTGACAAAGATAAAACGCATCAAAACTCGGGAATGGGGGCTCGTGACGTCAGAACTAGCTAAAAATTATACCATGGCGTGACGTATTGAGAATTTTAAAAGCGTCGTATCTTCGTCAATTTTGGTTTACGTAACAAAAGAAAAAAACACGGGTCAAAGATTTTTTGGTGACGGACTAATTCGTTTTTTTTTTTGTCGTCTCGCCTATTGTCGTCATTTTATATAATTATGTAGTTAATTTTATATACATAGTTCCAGTATGGCGTCCCCCCCTCTAAAAGCTAAACTGATGTCTTGAAAAATCTGAAAAATTCATGATGATAGTGCATTTTATGAACTTTAAAGGAAAACTATAGCGGTTAAAATAACTTTACTAGTTTAGCAGTAATAGTCGTTGAACTTGGGTGTTGGATATTTTTTTCTTAGTACAAAATCATTAGAATAAATCCTATACAGTGACTAAGATGAAAGACTTGCATTGAAAAACAAAATATAAAAAAAAAAACAATAATAATCATAAGTTTCACAAAGCTGCCACTAGATAACGCTGTACCAACGGGTTCGTTCTATATTGTGATAACTGGCTACTACGGAACTCTACACTGCGCGTGGGCCGATACGCACTTGGCCGGTTATTTTTAAATCTGTTACTAATTAAATTTCGAAATATAACTAAGTTAGCAAGTTAACAAGCACAAAGAGGGTTGTACCAAGCAGGGTCAGGCTGTGGCTGATGATGATGACCTCTATTGTATTGAAAATTCTGCGTGGCTTTAATTAGATATACTTAATTTTACTTTATTTAATTATATACAAACTTTCTGTATAATGTCTATGATGTAAATCTGAATTTAAGCAAAGTATGTTCTGAAGTATTTTTGCCAGCTGTGATTCCTGGACACTACTTTGTGTGCTTTCTTATATATAAAATGATCTCCTGAATATATTTATAACAATTTAATATCCCCTCTTTTCTTTTCCAATGGGAAAGTTAAATTAGATGAGATAGCATTCTTTAAAACAGTGTTCGAAATTATCAAGAGTATTATTTTCTTTCTTTGATCCATGCTGACTCACAACTTGATCTCTTTATTTTTTGTATTTTTCGGCTATTTCGTATCACTCTGATCCTATAGTAAAATAGTAGGTAACATACAAAAGAAAAATAACTGATGTTGATTACATAAACACAATGTTGTGACCATTTTTTTTAGTTTGGGTAAGAGCGGAAGCGTCAAACCGCGTTCGCCATTGTTAGCGAATGACTCATTAAAATTATATCAAGGTATAATTATGAATGATAATTATCACATCGAACCCTGGGTTTAAACGCCTTCCGAAACATTCAATTCTCTTCTGATGGAACATTCCCAAAAAATGAAGAATTCCTAATACGTAACATTCGGCGTTATAACAATGCTTTTCAAATTATTTCTTTTAGGTTAGCAAGTTTTACAAAATGGTTTTATAGAAACGCAGAAAAAATGCAGAAACAATTGTGCTGAATGGCATATTTTTTAAATTTATTCAATTTGCTTATCCTGAGACACAAACTACTACACAATGTAACATGAATTTAAAAAAATCTAAGACGTTCTTATACGTAGGTACAGTCAGCGTCACGAAGTACGTTCGAAGCTGGGGCAATTGATGCAGCCCACCGTACACACAATCTTTAAAATTGCTACGGAAAAACTTTATCCTTTTTCCTCATTTCCTCATATCCTCTGACTACAATTTTGTGATTCATGCTAACGAGGTCCCTGCTGGGCTGCTGCTGTGCACTGCGCAACTATCAAATGAAATTATGCGCTGAAATTGAAAATATTTTTATAAGAAAACAGGAATTTGTTTTCAACCAAGAGTAACAGGTTAATTTGTACAGGAATTTGCATTACCTATTGAAAAAGGATTCGCCTTCCAAGTACTAGTAGGAAATAGGAACGGGCGGCGACGCAATTTAATGTGTATTCTCGAACACGTGCAGTGCAAATTGTAGTAATATTAAAATGAATGCTCTTTTATATTTCCACAGTATTACAGCCAATTTCATGTGGCTTAAACACATTGATCTATCGATTCCATATTATAATAATTTTTGTATGTTTCCTTCTTTAAAAATGAATAGTATTTTTGTATACTAATTAAAACATTTGTCAACATCTTCATTGACAATTAGTAACGACTAGAAATCAAGGCATCAAATAAAACATTGGAAGGTGGTAGAGAGATCCTGAACGCGTGTTCGAGGAGGCACAGAAAGAAGGAATTGGGAGAAGCCAGTGGAAATGTAAAAAAAATAGATAAGATAAGATAATTGTCTTAAGTTAAATACAGACAAACTTAAGGTTTAACCCAGTATTGTAGTTGTTATTCTTACTTCGCTTAATTTTGTTTGTTGATTATAAAACTCAATCTTAGTCAAAGTAAGATATAAATAAATATTATTATGCTCCAAAACTAGCGTCTTTGTTTTTCGTACTGAAAACTTTGTGTACTGTAATTCAGCTTTGAAAATAAAACTCATACTAATAAAACTTACCTCTGCCTCTTCATAAGGGTCTATAGTTTCCAGCTGATGCTTAAACTCCCGCAAGTTAGCGGGTCCCTTGGAGTTTTCAGATCTTGAATATCTCTTAAGACGGATTTTGCTCCGGCTGCGAGACCCAGAGGGTCCAGGATTTGGGCTTGGACCGGTTAATGTGAAGGCTCTGCCATCACGAATTCTGCGAAAAAATGCGTTATTTAGCAAAACTGCGATCGTAAACCATTCTATTTGTACTGTTTAAACTAATAAAAATATTTATCAGGCGCAAGCCTATTGTATTAGACACTAATGGCCGCAGGGGATATGGCAGAGCCAGGAACTTTACGGACGTTGTTACCAGGCTGTACATGGGGTCGATTTACAATTCTTAGCCTCTGTATCCTGTTTTGGTGATCTCTTCGAAAACACCTCAGGTTTTGTCTGTGCAGTAATGGAAGCAGTTATGATGACGAATAACTACTGGAAATACATTGTGAAGGATGGCACAGTTGACATAATTATGAGCAGATGTCGGGCATGCCACCGTCCGGGAGAATCGATCCGACACATAATTTCTGGGTGTTGTCGTTTGGCTAACGGAGGGTAGGTACTTGCATAGACACAATCTCGTTGCCAGGATAATCTACCTACAACTTGCTTTGAAGACCAACCAACCCAGTTCTCGATACTGGCAATACGAGGGTGGGCGGCTCAATAAGTTCGCGAAATAGAGGGGGGGGGGGTGGGGGTAGAGAGGGGAGAAAGTATTTTTTTAACTGTCACTACTGGGAGATTTAATATAACTTTAAATAGCTTCAAGTTTTAGCCCGATCGGTTCATTAACCTTCGCGATATCGCTGGATAAACAAGTCAATCGGCAAGAGTACACAAAACAGAAACAGTAGCGTGTCGGGTGTTCTCGCGAATTTTTGGAGCATAGTAATGAGGGCAGGGATGAATTTATGAACCAAATTGTGACTGGGTATGAAATTTGGGTTCATCATTATAAACTTGAATCGAAACAAGAGTCAATCGCGCAAAAAAGCTCATAACCGTCTAAGGAGTTCAAGGTGTCAAAATCGTAAGGAAGGGGTCCGCAAGGGCCGAAGCCTGCCGGGGCTGCGGGACTATTCGAAAGAGATACCGTGGCCCCGGAACACAAAGGGTGATGAAGGAACATGGATGGGTTTTAGTCAGTAAAAGTCTGACACTCCCTCCTGCTTCGCCCAGAGCGGGAGGAGTCATTTGATGATTTCACATCCGAAAAAAAAAAAGGTGTCAAAATCGGCCGAAAAGATTATGGTTACATTACAATGATAAAGATATTAATATCACTGGATCATACTACACTCACATTACTACAAAAATTAAAAGAGGCAATTCAGGAAAAAAGAATATGCAAGTGTGATCTCGTGATGAGGTCCTCTTGCACGACAGTCCAACCCGTTCACAAGAGCCATGTTGCTATGGCTGCCTTAAACAAATGCGGATTTGAAACTTTGAACTACCCTCCCTAAAGTCCAGATTGAGGCCCTCCTTATTATTATTTGTTCCCAAAAATGAAAAATAAGTTACGAGGTAAAAAAACACTGATGACGAAGAAGTGAAGTCAGAAATTTCTGACTATCTTGAGGCTCTTGCCATTTTTTTTTTAATGGATAAATACAATATGTGTAAGGTCTGAAAACTGTATTAGCCTTAATAGGGACTATATTGAAAAGGACAACTAATTTAATTAGTATAGTTTCAACCTTCATCTCTATGATTCCGCACTGACAGAACTATTGTTGCCAATAAGCCTGACAATGTGGTGATAGATCGATTGAAGCGTCGCGCAATGATTGTTGATATAACGGTCCCGCATGACGAGAACCTAGTGAAAACAGTGAAAGATTAGCAATTCAAGTATAGATCTCTGGAGCAGTCATTGTATCGATAGTTAAGTCGGCCAATGGCTTAATATAGCTTCGACCAACATGGCAAGCAGGAGCAAGAACTTGTTTCAGAAATCAGTACTACTGGACGCGACGCGTATTGTTAGTAGGTTCCTCTCTTAAGAACCCACCGGTAGCTTGAATCCTGTTTCCGATGCCAGTGGGCTACTATTTTAAATGTTTTTTTACATAATTTTTAAAAATGTTTATAAAAATGTAAATAGAATGTAAGACATTATTTATCAGACCAACCCCGACAGTTGCAATTTTAGTCATCTTTAAAACTTCATAGATACGTAGGTATCTACTCCAAATAAAACTATTGCTAGCCAATAAATTTATAAAATTGGCGAACAGCTAGGCGGTCTCAGACAATTAAGGTTTCGACCCAAACTTTACTTGTCAGTTTCTGCAACGAGGGCTGATCTAACGAATTTTCTACTAGCTTATGAACGCGGTTTCGGCCGTGTGCAGTTTGGAAATTGCCCACGGGATCTTTCTTCTGGGATAATAAGTAAACTATGAACTATAACGCGGTAACGCACCAGTCCAGCCCGATGCGTTACCGTACTGCCGCCGCCCCGCGCCCTATGACTTCGTGTCCGCGACCTTATTATATTGAAATAAATAAATTGTGTACTTATAGGTTGAAGTAACATTTAGTTTTTGTTTCATAGCAGTCGCTTCATTCTATGAAAAGTTAGAAACGGTACACGTGAACTTATATTAATTTTTTAAATACATTTGGAGAACGATAACTACTTTTCTGGGCCTAGCCGTTACTCGAATCAGTTATGTACCAAAAAAAATCCATTATTTTGCTTAATTATTCCACTACCCATTTAAACTTAGCGTTAATTACAATGGCCATGTGTAGAAAATAAGCAATTTTTATCTAAGGACTCACTTCTACAAATTCTACTACTACTTATCGTGTGGTTAATGTCTAACCTGGTGTCAGAGTTTTTATGCCGCCCATGGGCCTCTGACTTGGCTTTACATACCGTCGTTTCTATGGAGTTTGGGTTTCTCGTTTAGCAAATGAACCACTTCAATACAAAACTTCATCCCGCTTTTCACCCCCTTGTGTTAGTTACAGACCACAATCACATTAGTGATTTTAACTTAAAAATAAAGAACTTTAATTATAAACAAAGTTTATCCCCCTTTTCACCCCCTTTAGGGTTGAAATTCGTTAGCTTCCAACCATAAGCCTAGATAATAAATTTAGTGATGTTTACTTCGAAAATTAAGGACTTTCCATACACAACTTCATCCCCCTTTTCAACCCTTTGGGTGGAATAATGAAAAACGCTGAGACACGTAAATTAATTTTCAATCGTCAGCCTAAACACAAAATTTGAAGATCCTAACTTTAAAACTGACGATTTTCCGTACAAATTTTCATTCCCTATTTAACTCCCTTAGGGGTTGAATTTCGATAAATGCTTCCTTGTTCCTTGTCTATAACATATTAAAGGGAACTTCTGTGTAAATTTCAGCTTTCTAGGTCCAAAGGTTTGGGCTGAGCGTTGATGAGTCAGTCAGTCAGTCAATCAGTTTTTATAATTACTTACTTATGCTTAAGTAATCAAAGTACCTAATCAATAAACTTGCACTAACTCCTAAACTATGTATGAAGAACAAGAGAATGAATGTGAGGTATATATCTTGTAGTTCTCTGTATCTGTATTTCTGCACCTAATTCGCAATATCAGAAACGTATTCTTAATGGATTCAAACAAATACAAGTATAAACAAGTCGTAACAACACTATAAACAAAACTATAACCCGACTACTGAATGAAGTCGCTTAAAATGTAGCCTATGTTACCCGGGCCATAATAAACACTTATTCATCAAAATCGAATGAGTAGTTCAGGCGCTACAGAGGAACATACGTAAATACAAACATACATACATTTTTTTAGAGATATTATAAGAAAATTAATTAATGTTGAATATGTCTCTACTCATAACAATGTGGCAGATGTATTAACAAAGCGGGCCTGTGGACGGGGAGCTATGGGCTCATGACGACAGGCCATGTCGACGGCGCGTTCGTGTTCCACGCGCGCCTCAAAGAGAGTCAGCAATAGGCAAGGGCCGAAGCCTGCCGGGGCTGCGGGACTATTCGAAAGAGATACCGTGGCCCCGGAACACAAAGGGCGATGAAGGAACATGGATGGGTTTTAGTCAGTAAAAGTCTGACACTCCCTCCTGCTCCGCCCAGAGCGGGAGGAGTCATTTGATGATTTCCCATCCGGAAAAAAAAAAAAAAAGATGTATTAACAAAGACATTGTCTGGTAAAAAGCTGCACACGATGATACAAATCTAAAATATTTTTCAGTAATATTATCAGTGATGTAGGTACCAATAGTGTTGTAACGATTTCAATCTATGACAGCTTTTCAATCTAGGGGCAGTGTTTAAAACTTTTTATAGAGAAACATAGATTGCTGAGCAGCCAGCTTTGTATGTCAACGTTAAGTTCGTTTTCACTTTGTGTGAAAATAAAAAGCGTGTGACGCGCAAATTACAAAAAAATATATTAATTTTCATCGGTCTTTGGCTTTCAATAATAACTGGATACATACATTAGACTATTTCAACTAATTAGAGTTAACTAACAAACAAACAAGTATCTATGTAGTATATCAACTATCTAGAGTCCACGACAGAAGCCTCGTTGCTTAATAATAATAAAACTTTTGTTTTCAGGCTACTTTGGCCCATAGACAAATACCTTACAGACTAACATATGTATAATAGTACATTGTGTGTTAGTGTTTAAACTTAAAACTATGTTAGTAAAACACACTTCACTCGAGCACTGTCGTCGTGCGATCGTGTGGCATCACTTGTCCGCGGAAGCGACGGAACATTACACCTTGCGGCGAAAAGTCCTCTGCCATGACGAGGTGTAGGTAGCATGTAGGAACTCGCACCACGAACGCCTTGAAGTTGACGTTGCGGCGCGATTCAAGCAACTGCACTCTCGTCCCGTACTAGGTCCTTTGGCACACGTACTCCACGATGTCCTCGGCCTTAGTGGAATAGTGTAGGCGGGAAATATAAACGGGAGTGTTCGGCTGGGCGGCTCGAACATCCCATGTCGGGCTTGATACTAGCTGTGCCGCAGCGGTTCTTGTTGGTTCTTTGTCGGCGCTTCTTCCTCTGCACCGTCACAAAACCATCATCATCAGCTTTTTCAGGCACGGGCTTCTTTGCGGGAGAGTTGGCGAGGTCGTTAACTCCCACAGGCGTTTAGGCGTTTTAGCTTAGTGTGGCACTAAATGGCGCTGTGTGTAATGTCCAGCAAAATTTATTTAATTATACATATAATATGAAGTCTGGCAAGCAATCAGTGTATTGGAATGTGATCCCAAGTTCGGAAGTAATGGACCATTTGCATGCTATTTATACGGGATAAAGTTAGTTATAACCCGTTTTTAGTTAAAACGCGTTTTCCCTAGTTACAACTAGTTTTTACTAAAACTGCCTTAATTAAAACTAGTATTAACTGCTGTTAAAAAATCATTATCAGTGAAAAATAGTTACATCTAGGGAAAACGCGTTTTATCGAAATGGTTCTGTTAAAACTGTTTCAATTCATTTTATGCGTTTCGCTATTTTTTACTTTTCTTTATTTGATTATTTTAATAACTTGAAATTTAATATTTTCGCCCTGTCCCACTTAACAAATTTTTCCAATACTAGTTTATTGGAAAAACTTATTGGGAATTGAAAATATGGATATTTTTTATTAAAATATTTATTAATAACAAAATTCTAGGTAAATGTTAAATAAAAATAATCATCTTACTTTTATAATTATTATGAGCCTCTATTGTTCCACTGAAGTGGGAGTGGGATGGCTACGTAGCACGAATGCGTCCGGCGAGATGGGCAACGATCGTCACTGGTAGACCTCGGCGAAGGTGGTGTGACGATCTGATCTCGTTGGCGGGGCGAACATGGCCAGATATTGCACGGGACAGAGAACTTTGGAAGAAGAAAGGGGAGGCCTTTGCCCAGCAATGGGACACTCAAAAAGGCTATCAAAACCACTGCAGAGTAAAGCCTCCCTTCCCTCCTTCCACATTTCGCGATCTAGTACAATTGTCGGCCAATTCTTTGACAATTGTCGGCCAATTCTTTGAGAGTTCAGCTCATGCCGCCATCTCCTTCTGGGCCTGGCGCGTTGTCGTTTTTTGATATTTAGTATCCACTGAGTGGTATTTTTTAAATTAAATGTTTCATCTTGGGAAGACAAGATTATCTTGTCTGGAAAGAGATTATCTGGCAGATATATTCATGGACATAATATTCAATCACCACACCCCCAATTTCGATGTTACGCTCTGTGCCGTTCGTAATCAGTTTTGTCTTGGTCATATTCATTGAAAGCCCGACTTGGACACTGGCGCGGCTCAGTTGATCGAGCATTAGGCCTTGCTCAACTGCTGAGGAAGAATCATCTTACTTATAGGAACATTATTAAGGAACATCAACGTATAACAATAATGCGATGGCTACAATATTATTTTCAAGTATACCTACTTGAAAATAATATTGTAGTTGTAGTTAAAATAATCAAATTAAGAAAAGTAAAACAAAAGCTTAAAAAGAAACGTACTTATAATGAATTGAAACAGTTTTAACTAAATCATTTCGATAAAACGCGTTTTCCCTAGTTAGAACTAGTTTTCGTCGAAATTCATTTTTGAACAACAGTTAATACTAGTTCTAACTAAGGCAGTTAGTAAAAACTAATTTTGACTACGAAAAACGCGTTTTAACTAAAAACGGGTTTTAACAAATACACTAAAATACAGGTCTTATGTGTACTTCCTTCATTGGCACAACTATCTGCCAATGAAGTTCACAGAGAAAATAATAGTTTAGACTATCTTCTTTTTCTTCTGGAAAAGTTAAACAATAAAGAAATATAAACTTCTTAAGCAAAACGAAAGGAAAAAATCTCTGTGTGTTTAATAGTTAGAAACCGGATTTCACCCATTATAAGTTACAGATATGTAACTTAAATTGGGCGAAATATGCATTATAAATGCTCGAAATATGCAACAAATTCGCCAAAACATGTCAAACAAAATTGTAAAAAGAACTTCCACCTACAGCTGCTATACTCTACATTGTCGTCAATAGGGTTCTGACATGTCCGCTTTGTGCTCGAAGTTTTTCGGTTAAAGTGGGATGTGCTAGCCACTTCAGAGCACACGTAAGAGCAGCACACCAAAGCTCTCGATAACCACCACCCTAGAAAACCAACGAATACAGTTGCTGTGGCCGAAATCTAGACGGCATTATCTTCAAAAAGTACTTTAAAATTTTGTTTAATTTTAATTTACTACTTTTCCGACAAGTTATTGTATTATTTGTTCTAGAAAATTTAATTAATCGAGTACTAATTCAATAAAATTCTTAGTTGTCCGATTGAGCCTGCTATTTTTAGGGTTCCTTACCTCAAAAGGTAAAAAAGGAACCCTTATAAGATCACTTTCTTGTCCGTCTGTCTGACTGTCCGTCTGTCACCACCGATTTTCTCAGGAACGGGTGGACCTAACAAGTTGAAATTAATACCAGATACTCAAGCTAATAATCCCTATTAGTTATATAAAAATCAAGGTCCTGAGTCAACATGATTAAAAGATATAGGCAAATTTAGATTTTCGGGAAAACTTGTAAGTACCAAAATTTACCTTAATTTTCAACTTTTTTTATTTTTCGGAGTTTTCCCTTTACTAGTGCCGTAAGACCTTACTTTTAACCAAAATTAACAATTCTAGGTCAACCGGAAGTACCATATATTATATAGGTTTTGGGTCGAAAACATATATGTTAGTTTAATAACAAAAAAAGTAGCGCCGTTTTTAGCCGATTTCGATTTCAGCCGAAAGACGTCCACTGCTGGACATAGGCCTCCCCCAGTGACATTGACCGGTCCCATGCGACTTTCATCCAGCGGATTCCCGCAACCTTCACCAGGTACCGATGCGATTTTACTATTACAAACGTATTATTTGCGGTTGGTGCAAAAGCCGTTTCATGGGAACGAACAGCAAAGTTAAGTTTGTCTTTTAAAAACTTTGTACGGAACCCTCGGTGCGCGAGTCTGTTCCGTCCATTTTTCTAGTTCATCGTCATCATCATCCACAGACCGAGTTCAGCCACGGCTGGGTATAGGGCTCTCTTTGGTTGTGCCAAGCTTTTTCTAGTAAGATACTGTCAAAAAAAACAAACCATGTCAAAAGAATGCATGATCAGCTGTTTTGAGCTAGATAATGCAATAACTTAAAAATACTTAGCCATAATGATTAGCAATATACAATTATAGCGATGCGCTGTTCGCCGAAATCCAACGATTCGACTATAAAATATTAATTGTTTAATAGAGATTTTCGGTTTCCAGCACCGGGTTACACAGCTTAACGTACAAGCGAATTTTTGCAGACGCTTTTATGCGTTGCGATTCGGCCCCCTGTAGTGGATACAATTCTTCTTCTTCTTATCGTATCGATGTTCCTTCCAATTACACGGTTTGGGCCCAGTAGGTGGCCATGTTTATTGCAGCGGTAGAGGCGCTATACAGTTGAACATTATTGATACAACTAGTTGTTGGCGGTGGCCTGCGTGGGCTAATACGCAAGAATTTGTGTGGGACAGTTACTACAATTAAAAAAAGTAACATAAAAAATTCTTTGCAAAAAAAAACCACTAAAAAGTCTCAAAAAACTTTAATTTCGGAAGTCAGTGGCACAAAGTCAATGAAACAAACAACGTCACCATCTTCCGAAAATATTTTTTTTAAATCTTTTTAGAAGTAGGCTAAATTATATTCGCGATACGTTGCGATAAAATAAAACTGTCTAGGCCTCTTGCCTTGGTCATCATCATTCTCTTGCCCGGGGTCGGCGCAGCATGTTTTCTTCCATACTTCTCTATTGTCCATCCATCATTTCTTTGGGCTTCCTCTACTCTTAAACCTCCATCCACATTCATACTCAAAAATTTTTTCACAACATTTTCCTCATTCCTCCTCATTACATGCCCATACCACGACAACCGATTAGGTACCTCACAACTTTTCAGTCACCGGCTCTTCTTTTAGACTTCCATGATTCTATGATCTTCTATTCTTCGACCTCTTGTACTCATTTCTCATTTTATCCATTCGCGTAAAACTACACACACACCCCCCTTAGCATTCTCATCTCAGCCACATGCAAATGTCTTTCATTAATTCCTTTTGTGACCCAACATTCTGATCAATACAAGACAGTAGGTTTTACACGGGTTTTTACGGTTTTTTGAATGGGAATGCGGGGATCGCAGAACATGCAAAATTAAATGAAAGAAAAACCATTAAGTCTAA
This sequence comes from Xestia rhomboidea, assembly GCA_963853795.1. NCBI lineage: Eukaryota > Metazoa > Arthropoda > Insecta > Lepidoptera > Noctuidae > Xestia > Xestia rhomboidea. The sequence continues at coordinate 20,286,694 of OY970756.1, read as the reverse complement.
AGTTATAAAATTCAATGGGATAAATTCAATAAGATAAACTTTAACCCTTTACTACCTTTTTAACTTTTACTTTTATTCAAAGGATGGACCTACAATTGAAGAAAGAAGCTTTCAATTTGCACAAACAACACGTGGAAATTGCAATCCTCCTATTTGAATATGGAGTTCTTCGTAATTTTAACGTCACAGTGACGTCAAAGATATTGTTATAACCTATGTTATAATCGGATGGACTTTTGAGTAAAAGTGCTATATCTTATCCCATTGAATTTATAAGTATTAATTTCATGGTTTTCCTTTCATTTAATATATCATTTTTGATAAAGAGATTTGATCTCTATGATTGACCCAATAAAATTCCCACTAGTTCAACCGTGGAACTGTGTCGTAGAACTAGTGGGAATGATCCATCGATTGATGTAAAAAGTACAGGCTGTTATTTTTTCGAACTTTAGTCGGTTCGATTCCCAAATGTGGCAAACGAATTTTCGAAAATATGTGAATGCAGATTTGTTTCTTTTTAAAAATAAAGGAATGTTTCCTTTGAGTAAAATTTGCTATCTCCAGTATTTAGAGTACTTTCCCTCCAGGTGGCATTGAAAAATTCCACCCTATTTAATTCGCCATCGCATATCACGAGTGAACATAGATACCGAAAGTCGGAACAGACAGGAAGAAACGCGTTATCTAGCGGTATGACTGGAGAGACCGCCGAAATCGCAGGACATGTATTCGGTTTTAGTTATGCTGATTTCAGCCAACATTCTTCAGCTTCAGCTGTTGCCATTTCGCCAGTCTGCTCTGGATCTCAGGTCCATATTCACCGACAAGAACCATGTCGTCGGCAAACAGCATGCACCAGGGCTGGCCCTTCCTGTGTGTCCGACGTCAAAGCATCCATAATCAACAGAAAGAGGTACTAACTCAAAACCGACCCTTGATGCAAGCCAAAAGCCACACTGTACTCATCGGTGTTGCCAGCAGCTGACCGCCACAAGACTAATAATAATAACAAAAAATTGCTTGGGCTACCAAGCCTACTTGCAATGAATAGTTGTTGGATTTATATTTAAAACTAAAATCAAAAATTTGAACTTACGAGTAAGGCTGTTCTTCAGCTCTGTTGGCCGAAGAGCTTCGCCTGCGTGAATGTATGGGGAAGCGGTTGTCGCGGCCAGCCGCAGCAATGATGGACGGCCACATGATAGCGCAACCGAGGTGCGCGAGGCCCTGAAACATGATATTCAGTTAACACAGTGCCTAAAGGCTTAATTGAAGCAGGAATTGTTTCGACTTATAAAATATCTACGATATAGAAACGAACTTGCATTAAATCTGGATGGTTATTAGCATTGTTTTCATTGTTTGTCTATGCCATTGAGATGTTCAGCTTAGAATCTAGCACAGGTTTAGTGAGTTCTCGCAATGCAGTAATTTTGGCAGGGGTAGCGACCGATCGGCTGACGGGTAAACTTAATTTGGTGCGGAACCTTAATTGTGTGAGGGCGAGTCGCTCTTGGCCGGTTCTTCTGACTTAATTTTATTACCTAATGGGCCTGCTCTTGACCTCGATCTCGTCTGATTGTTTTGTTTGTTATCAAACTGAACATTGTAGTTGTAAAACATGTTCTCCCCTACATTTAATCTGCAAAGTAAGATTTTGCGCACAATATTGAGATATACCATGTTACTTTAAACACATACACTTCTTTAAGTAACTAAACTAATATCATAAAGAGGAAATATTTTTTTGTTTGTTTGTACCGAATAAGCTCCGAAACTATTGGACCGATTTTAAACATTTTTACAAATACAGGTATGTAATATCAGGATGTATAATTTATTTTCACAAAAAATTGAGATCCGTATGAAAGTTGCATATTATGTAACCAAAAGTAGCAAAACTTTGCTTTGAAAACTATTGATAGCTTAACTTGATAGGTTTATAGCTGTTACTTTTTATCCCGATTTTCCCACGGAATAGAAACTCACGCGGGTGAAACCGCGGGGCGCAACTAGTTATTAAGAAAAAAAAAACTTGAGAGGTGTCAAGGGACACCCGGATGGAACGAAGTTCCTTTCGATTAATTAGTGAAGGAACTGTAATAAAATTTTATTTTTTTCATAACAAAACATTCAACCACGTGCTTCCCACCCCCTCACCCCACGCACGGGTCGACCTCACCTCTGCCGATTCGTATCTCTAACTTGCGGACGTAATTAAATCAGTCGTTTATATTGATAAAAACTTATATTATTATTTGCGATATACGGTATCACTATAAGGGGTGAGTGAAATGGATGGTGGCTTACTATAGCAAAAAGTGTCGTTACAACTTTTCGTCTTAATTTTTTCCGTCTAGCCCCCTTTCGCAACGCGCGATAAGGAACTTCGTTCCAATAACTATTTTCAGGTTTTATCATAGTTTGGTAGATACGAGAAGGGGTGTCATCAACTATCATACTTTGCAATAAATTAAATAGATATCATGAAACGCTAAGGTTCTCTCGTAGTGACGTCCAAGGCATGACATAATCTAATCTTAAAATAAGAATTTATGTCGATGACAAGTGCGAATACAAATGTGAGTATACAGTCGATGCTTAAGGAGGGCTGCACTCTATTCCAATGTAATGGAAAACTACTACAGACCGTAGATATGTCTGTAGACCTGTCAGATACATGTTGGCGTGATACTTAAGCTACAATTCTAAACCGCTTCAAGATGTGGCTGCAAGTATACTGTATATAGTCTCCTCTAGTATACTGTATGTAGTAAAACCCTCATAGAATGATTTCATAATTTAGTTAGCGCGGAGTACTAAATTGTGAAAACATTACTTGAAATAAAACCACCGATGATTTAAACAAGCCACCGATTCCTCGGAGTTCGCGCGCGGACTATAGGTATTACGTGTTTTTGGTTTTCCATTAAGAGTGTTCTTAGGAAAGGGGTTTGAATTTAATGGCCGGCCTAACTTCCGCCATTTTTTTTCTAAAGTTGCGGCCTGGCATTGATAGATATGGAACGCAACCATAAGGATAAGTTTTTATTACTCTATGGTATATAGAACATTCTCGAAGCAATTTCCTTGTGACGTTTACCTTTAATAAATTACACAATTGAATATTATAAATACTTGCTTCAATACCAAAAATCCTACATGGTAGCAGAGCGTGGTTCATTAGCAAGTATCTGTACAAATATTCGTGCAGAATTTATCACTATTTTGTTGTGTACGTGTATCGGAACAAAAGTGAGGTTAATACAATGATGTTATATATAATACTGAGGTAGATACGTTTTACCGACGTCAGCGTGGCAATGCAAACACAAGCTGATCAGCTTGTGTGACCTCAGTCCGTCCTGTGCGACACAAACTGACGTTTAAGCGGGAGTTTGGTATATGAAAATAAAGTGAAAGTGCAATACTTATACTGGGCCACCTGTAAAAATCAAGAAGGACGTATCTTTTCATTTGTTCGTACTGTTTAGTCTATTTAAAATGCAAAATCATAAATTTTATTTTACTCAAAAATCACTGCCGCGCTGTTGCCGCTTTGACACCTACACGAACGAGACAAGTAGTGCGTTGCATAAGAGTGACAGAGAGCACGAGATAATGGCGTGCGGTGTTGTCAGTTCGAACGACTCGTTCGAATATCGCCATGTTTTTATTTCTTTTTAATGAGTATGACGTCTCTATTGGTAAAATCTCATTGGGTTAATACACGTGCACGTGACCGGCCGGCGAAAAAATGAGTTCATCGTTCAATCTCGATAACTTGATCGGGCGTGAAAACTTTGCAACGTGGAAATTTAGTGCAGCCCAAAGATGACAAACCTGTAGATTCTGGTAGGGATGTCAAGGCGAAGTCAAAGTTAATATTATTGTTAGATCCGCAAAACTATATACATGTACAAAGTTGTAAGACCGCCAAAGAAGTGTGGGGAACTCTGCAACGAGCGTTTGATGACAATGGATTGACCAGAAGAGCTGGACTATTAAAAGACTTAGTGAATACTACTCTGGAAACTAGCGGTAACGTGGAATCATACATACACAAAATAATGACCACTGCCCACAAGTTACGAAACAGGGTTTGAAGTTAACGACGAGTGGCTGGGCACCTTGATGCTGGCCGGTCTACCTGACATCTACGCTCCGATGATTATGGGGCTTGAGAGTTCTGGCGCGACGATTAGTGCCGATTTTATCAAGACCAAGCTCCTACAGGAAGTTAGAGCAGCAGACACCAGTAGCGCTTTGTATGTTAGCTCAAAATCAAGGAAACAACATCAACGTCAGCCACAACATCCAAAACCTAAAGGGCCAAGATGCTTCAATTGCAACAATTATGGACACTTTGCTAAGTATTGTACAAGTGTTAAGAAGGTAAACAGGACTGAGAATGAAAAAGGCAAAAAAGATACAGGTTTCATTGCAGCTTTTTCAGCATTTTCAGGAGAGAATCATAACAAATGGTTTATGGACTCAGGTGGATCCATGCATATGACAGGAAAATAGACAGTGGATGTACAATGTCACAGAGACACCGGTAAAGAATATAACAGTAGCTAATAAAGAGCCGCTGTCAGTTCAAGGAGTTGGATACACTGATGTTAAACTAGCGCAGGGTAAGCGGGAGACGCCCCGGGCGTCGGGGGCCACGTGGTGGCTTCCGGCCACCGTAGACGCGGGCCTGTGGACGGGGAGCTATGGGCTAGCTCGCCGTCCGTACGTCTCATGACGACAGGCCGTGTCGACGGCGCGTTCGTGTTCCACGCGCGCCTCAAAGAGAGTCAGCATCAGTGAAGGGGTCCGCAAGGGCCGAAGCCTGCCGGGGCTGCGGGACTATTCGAAAGAGATACCGTGGCCCCGGAACACAAAGGGCGATGAAGGAACATGGATGGGTTTTAGTCAGTAAAAGTCTGACACTCCCTCCTGCTCAGCCCAGAGCGGGAGAAGTCATTTGATGATTTCCCATCCGAAAAAAAAAAAAAAAAAAAGGGTAAGAACATTCTGTTAAAAAATGTTTTAAATGTTCCTGACCTAGCTGTCAACCTACTCTCAGTGAGTACTATTGTTAACAGTGGTTACAAAGTAACATTTACTAAAAGAGGCTGTGATGTTCATGATTCACATGGCAAATTGATATGCTCTGCAACTCTAAATAATAAATTATATGCATTGGATACAGAGAATAGTCCTGAAACAGCACATTTAAGCTCTAGTGAGGAGAAGTCTAGTGACACTTACTTGTGGCACCTGCGTATGGGCCACTTAAATGTTTCAGATGTCAGAAGGCTGCCTGACTGCGTCAAGGGTGTAACTCTGACTAACACAGAGAGTAATGTGACAAGATGTATCTCCTGCTATGAAGGCAAGCAGTCGAGGTTGCCATTTAAAAATATTGGTTCCCGAGCTACAGCACCATTAGAGCTTGTTCACTCTGACCTCTGTGGACCCATGGAGACCGTGAGCAGCTCAGGTATGAAGTACTACATTACTTTTACAGACGACTACACAAGAATGGTGTATGTATACTTCATGGAAAATAAGACCAAAGTGTTAGACATTTTCAAAAACTATAGGAATAAAGTTGAAAACCATTTTAACACCTATTAATGAGCTAAAATAAATAATAAAACAATCAATAAACGATATAAAATTATAAAAAAAAATAGTTGATTGTTTTCGTTTTTACTATCTATCATCCTCGCAATTTTTCAATATTTTCTCACCGTTTAAACCAAAATCAGCCCAGCCGTTCTCGAGTTTTAGCGAGACTAAAGAAAGATGACTCGAGTTTCATGATTCTTGTTCACCCAAATTTTGTTTACCCAAAAGTGCTCAACACGCCTAAAGAAGTTTTCACTTCAAAATAACTTTGTGTAACTAAGTTCGTATACGTTACCTCCAAAATAACCGATGTCAATGAAATTGTTGTGAATGTGTATGGTTGGTTCTAGCTTGGAAGAAAGGATAGTTTTGGACCTGATAGGTGGCGCTCTTAGTAAATTGCGCCCGTGCGAAGCCGGAGCGGGTCGCTATATACAGTAAAAGAACCCCTCACAAAGCCTTCAATCATGCATCCTGTACAGTAACACCGCGCAATAATCTTGCTGGGAAACGAATCTTTTTGGTGTGAAAAATCACGGTTTACGGTAGCGCTCAATGTAACGCACTCAAAATATTGTGTTGTTGGATGCATTGAATAGTATAGGTGTTATGGAGGTTTAAACTACCTAAACTTTTAAAGCTGTTTCAAGTAAAATTTTGCTGGCACGGTTGGCTGTCGTAGTTGCTGAGCGATTGACTGCTACGCTTCGTGTAGCGGGTTCGATTCTCACACGGAACAAAATAATATTTGTAAGGCCTACAGGTCTTTATTACGGATCTGGCGGTTTGTGTAAGTGAGTTTAAATGTTTTTAAATGCAAACACGACAAGAAGATATCCCTAGTGTGGGCCAACGTTAATTGATAAAAAAAACTTGTAATATTTCAAACTAGCAACCCCCTGCCTGGCTTCGCACGAATGTAATTCAAATTAGATTTTAAACTTGGTGTAGCGAGAGTGCTCGCGCCCGGCCGGCGGCGCGGCGGCGGCGACCATCCGTTTTGCGGCGGCTGTCGATTTGTTTTGTTTGCGCGTAGTTTTGGATGTTTGATAACTTCTTATAGTCTAAGATCCCGCCTGAAGCCGACTTGTTTTTTTTAAAGACCTCACTTAGACCTTGAATGAAAAATGTATTTTTGCAAATTTAATAGGTTAAAACGACTTACACTTAATGCCATTTTTCTTCTCTAAAAATAACCTTGTCGTCTGAATTACAGCTCCCATCATCAATGTGCTTCTAAAAAGTACTTTCTCATCCACTACAAGGGGGTGGAAGGGAAACTGACGCGAAAACGGTTACCACGTACCTACTAAGTAAATCATTCTGAGCCCCCAGATATTTTCCACCGGTTTAAAAAAAATGCTGTTTTCCACAAAAGTGCAATTCCTACACGATCAAAATGTATCCGGGGCAGGTGTTTTTTAAATTACCTATGGAAATTTTATATGTGGGGGGGTCCAATTGATAACCAACTACGTGGTAACCGTTTTCGCGTCGGTATACTCTTCCACCACGTACATCATCGATGTAAGCTGTACTGCAAATATAAGTGGTACCACCGGCTCAATATAAGGTTACCAAAACATCCCAGTATGTATTACTTTGTACCTATGTTGGCTTTTTTTTCTGGATAGGAAACCATCAAATGATTCTCTCGCTCTGGGCGGAGCGGTGGAGAGTGCCAGACCCCACGTGGCCCCCGACACCCGAGGCGTCTCTCGCGGCTGCTGGGAGGTGAGGTTCTCTCCCTCTCACGTTCCGCCACCTCCTTCTCCTCTTCCTCCTCTTGCTCCGGATCATGGATTGAACCAGGGCCGTGCGCAAGAGGTCGCCGCCGCCGATTGCCACTACGAGGACACGGCGGTGCTCCGCCCAAGCGGAGCAAACCTGCACGGTGTGCTCCACCGTGACCTCCGGGCGATCCTCACAATGGTAACACCCGGGCTTTTCCTCCCGCCCGATACGGTGCAGCAACCTCCCGAAAAAACCGTGACCGATGAGGACCTGCGTCAGGCGGAAGGTGAGAGGGCCTCTCAAGCCACTCCTCAAAGAGGGGACTTATCGCGACTATTGTGGCGTACCCAGCACGGGGTTGCAACAGACGCGCTCTCCATGTCGCCATAAGATCACGCCATAGGTTTATCCGCTGAGCGGCGATTTAAAAAAAAAAATCAAGTCAATCAATTAGTTTTTAGGTACTATACAGGGTGTAAACAACCTCATCACGAAGCCGTCAACCAAGCATTCTGTACATCAAACTAAGTAACTTTACGCAAAAATTATTGCTGGGAAACGACTTTTTTTGTTGGGGTGATAAATCATATTTTGTGGTAGAACTCAATGTAACGCACTCAAAACATTGTGCTGATGGATGGGTTGAATAGTACGGGGGTCATGGAGGTGTTTAAGGCGACTACAGGAGCTAAACGCGAGTTTTATAATGCAAAAAAACATATGATTCACTGCAAAAAAAATAAACAAAACCAGAAAAATATATGATATTCTTCAGGATATATTTAAAGATGGCGTAAGACCATAAACCGACGAAGACGTGTGCTAGTATTTTACTTTAATAAATTCAGTTAGTTCATTAATCAACTGGTTTTACGCCGAGCCCACATTCCCACAAATTTTGGGGGCTCACCTTCAAAACAGTTACCTAATGTTCATTATAATTTTCAACCACATTCCGAAAGCTATAAGAGAGTCACCACTGCATTTTTTTAAAAAGAAGTTGAAATTTTGGTTATTTCAAAAGACTTTTCACTCAGTAAAAGAATTTCTTGAACATATTAATTTTTTTTTTATATACCTAAAGGTTGTGTTTTATATTACTTAAATATTAGATTATGGAGTTTTACACCTTCTAGTTGTTTTTGATTTTGTATTTTATTTGAATGTAAATAGGTAAGCTAAGATTAGATATATGTGCGTAAAAAAATAAAATATGAAATTATTACTAGAATTATTATTATAGTGCTTAAATTTAATTGAATATATTTTAGTGTTTTAAGTGTAATTATTAAGTGTAACTATGTAAATATTCGTATGCCGCGACTAGCGGCGGATATGTCCTGTCCTGCCACTTTATATAACAACTCCGTTTCTACCATATCCAACGAATAAATGTCTTTGTCTTTGTCGCAGCAAAAGCTGATAATTGCGCGGCGGTCTCTCATCGGCACGGCGGAGCTGTGGCTCAAATCTGAAAAAGTGTTCAAGATGTATGAAGACCTTAAAACGGCTTTAGAGAAGGAATTTCCTGAAGCAGTAAATTCTAAGGAAATGCACGAAATGATGACAGCGCGTAAAAAACGGCGAGGTGAGAGCTACTACCAATACATGCTCACAATGAAAGAGTTGGGTAAGAGAGCTTAATTCCCCGACTACGTTGCTATTCAGTATATGATCGACGGCATCGAAGACCTCCAAATAAACAAGACGATACTCTACGGCGTTACGACGTACAGCGCTCTCAAAGAAAAAATATTAATCTACGAAAAGATGAAACCAGCAACTGAAAGAAAGAAAGAAGCATCCACGCATTCCAGTACCACGCGTCGTTGTTACAACTGTGGAGAGAAGAGCCATTTATCCAGTCAGTGTGCCAACGGGATCAAATGTTCTCGTTGCAACGAATTTGGCCATATTGGAAAACAGTGTCCTACGATTGGTGGAGGCAACATGTCGGTAAAACAGCCAGCAGTGCAACTACGTGAAGTTGGTAACATTCGAGGAGCAGCGGGCGCGTCACAGCGATCGGCTATGTTCGGGACTTCGGCCGGTCCGACCAATCAGTGCGCATGTACGAGCGGCCATGATACTAACGGTGGATATTTGAACGATTTGTCAAACGCAGTGACAATTGTGTCAAACAATGAGCTTATGGAAATAAATCAAAACAAAGACGTAGCTATTAAGAACGTACGAAAACCGGTGAAAACCATAGAAGTGGCGGGCAATCACAGTTCTAGGGCATTTATCGATTCTGGAAGTGATGTAAATCTCATATAGGCGGAGCTGTGCGCTAAACTATTTAATGTTGAGTTCAACGTCGGCGAGCTAACGCTAATAGGACTAGGCCGTTCACAAGTGCAGTCGTTAGGTAAAATTACGACGGTAATAGTTATTGACGGACAGGTCTACAAAGATGTTACATTTCATATTATACCTAGAGACTGTATGCCGTATGATTTAATAATAGGTCACGAGTTTTTGAGGAGTGTTACAGTGCTAATGAGCGATGGATGTGTGTCCATACAGAGATGAAAGTGAGTGGTTAAATAAAGTAAATTGCATTATAGATGGCACAGAATCTCATTTAGAGTATGGACAAGTAAGCAACTTAAAAAAAATCTAGGTTTGACTTCCTACTTCCGGAAGTACATAGAGCAGTATGCCATTATTGCCAAGCCTTTAAATGATTTAATGAAGAAAGATTTGGACTTTGTGTTTGATAAGAAGCAACAAGAAGCTTTTAATGATCTAAAAGAAAGATTGTCTGCCAGCCCAGTATTAAAAATATTTGATCCTAACCTGCAAATTGAGTTACATACAGACGCCTCCACCATAGCTATAGCAGCTACCCTTATGCAGTGTCACCTTGATACTGGCTTGCACCCAGTTCAATATATGAGTGCTAGGACCAACGAAGTACAAAGTAGATACTCAAGTTACGAACTAGAAGCATTAGCCATAATAGAAGGTGTCAAAAAGTTTCCTCGTTGCTTAGTGTGGCACTAGATGGCGCTGTGTGTAATGTCCAGCGATATTTATTTATTTTATCTTATTCAAATTCAAATTCAAAATAATTTATTTCAATCCATTTAGGATCATAAGTTATGCACATATTTGAAATAAAATTAACAATTAAAAAATAAAAATTTCAATCAGTATACTTTAAAAATAATCAAATAAATAATATAAATTAAAACTTAAAACTTACTATATTATATAATATAAACTTATATGGAAAACACTTCAAATTAGTAACCGATTGTCAAGCATTTCAGCAAACCTTGCTGAAGAAGGACCTCACGGCAAAAGTAGCAAAATGGGTGATAATGCTGAATGAGTATGACTTCGAAGTGGATCATAGAGCTGGGGAAAAGCTACGGCATGCAGATGCATTCAGCCGTAACCCCTATGTGGCCGCAGTTACATCCTTGATCGATCAGGTTAAGCAGGCGCAGGATCAAGACGACGGCTTAAGACCAATCAAAGAGGTACTGAAAGAAAAGTCTTACAAAGATTATTTTATGGACGGAGAAGGGCCCTGGCAAATGGAAAAGGTGATTATAGGGCGAATCCATGGTTATGGACATTTTTCAAAGAAAAAAATGAAAGAATTACCTAATATGTCAAGATTACTACATAAAAGATTTGGACAAGAAGTTGGAAGAATTTGTTATAGCCTGCATACCATGTCTGTATGGACCAGCCATGGAGCCAAGGACCATGTTAGACCATTGACGGAGACCAGGAAACAGTACAATTATATTCTTACAGTAATTGATGCTTTTACTAAATTTGTGTGGTTGTTCTCTACAAAGAGCACATCCAGAGCAGAGACATTGAATAAATTAAGAATACACCAGCAAATATTTGGAAATCCCAGAAGAATTATAACAGATCGAGGAACAGCATTTACTAGTCATGATTTCCAGAAGTATTGTAATGAGGAAAATATTTAGCATGTTACAATAACCACCGGTATACCAAGAGGAAATAATCAAGTTGACAATGGTCAAACAACTGGTTTTACTCTGAGCCCACATTCCCACATAGATATGTATATTGTTTCGACAGCTCCCTAATTATATAAATATTTATAAAAGTGACTACGAACAAGGTCAAATGAATGCGGTCAAAAAAGGTTTTCCCCAATGTAAAGTAAGTGGATGCTTCTACCATTAAAACAAAGCGGTCTGGAAAATGTCTAAGGAATTAAGAGCCAATCGTACCAAAGAAGAAAGAAAAATAACTCGGTACTGTTCATTTTTGCCCTTACTGCCTGCGAGTAATATTCCGAGTGCTTGGGGTTGTATTTTGGAGGAAGCACCGATCACACCCACACCACAATGCAAAGATTTCTAAAATATTACAAACGGCAATGGAAACCATCATTGCACCCTGAAGTAATAAGCTGTGCAACGGACCGCCACCGTACCACCAACGCTCTAGAAGGTTGGCATCGACGGCTGAATACTAATATACGAAAAAACCAATTTTTTTTATTTTCTATATTTGTTGAAAAAAGAAGCCAACCACGGACTTTAAAATAAATCAGATAGTTTGAGAAATAAAAAAAAAAAATAGAAAAAACAGCGATATCTTATTCGACAGAAAATTAACCAAATTTATGAATCAAGGTTGAAAAAAACCATATTACACATGTTCAATTTTTACAGAAAATCATATTCTTAAAACTAAAAATGTGTTATAATAAGCTTAAATGAAAAAATACCTGTTTAAAAATTGTTACTTTTTGTTTAGTAAACTGTTATTTTTTGCTAGTTAAGTATAAGATGCTCATTTGTTTGTTTTAAGTTAAAGTTAAACTGTTAGTTTTTGTTTAGTCTAGTATAATAATAATATTTGTGTCCCAGCTGGATCTACTATTACAGATTCTGAAGCAATGGGTATACTTGGTGATGACTTAAATCACATTTTCTAGATCCTCTTCTGTTTCCAGGTTGTGAGTATCATCGAGAAGAAAAGATATACCAACTTTTATTTTAGATCCAAAAAGAGCTTCTTAAGGTGTTCTTTGATACCTGAATAAAACGCTCTATTCTTCATAAGTTGTACAAATCACAGACCATCTCTCCAATGTTCGCTATTATGGAAACTTTTTAGTTGAGACAACATTTCAAATTGATATTGGAACATGTTTTTAAATAATGACTTGTGTCATTCAACTTGCAATAAAAATCTTCTCTGTGCAAACAACGTTTTTACTTCCATATCCTAGTTATCTAGTTTATTTCATCAAAAGGTCATGGGCCCAGTCACTAAATTTGCCATCAAGAACCTCTGCGGCCTAGATGACTACTCTACGTGGAAATTCGCGATAAAAATGATTCTCATACGAGAAAAGTTGTTCACGTATAAGTCGACGTACCCAGATCCCAAAGACTCCATCGCCATCGAGACGGACCAAGACGCACTAGCTTTAATTTGTGTACATGTGGAAACTACACTTTATGCGTATGTACAAGATTCAATTAATGCCAAAGATGCTTGGGATAGCTTAGCGAAAGCGTTTGAGGACAAAGGCGTAAATCGCAGGATCACCCTCATGAACGCGTTGATGGATGAGAAGTTAGAGAGACACTCGTCGATGCATGAATATGTTGCTGCAGTTATGTCTCTTTCTTAAAAGCTGAAGGATGTTGCCACCGGATTTGACGATGATCTTGTAGCTGTCGTGTTACTGAGAGGACTACCTGAACAGTACAGGCCTATGTGAATGGCGCTGGAACACTCTGGGATGAAGTTGACTTCAGAGAACGTACGGCAGAAGTTACTACAGGAGGATTCACGTCAAGGTTGTAGTACATTGTCTTCAGCGGACTCGACATTGGCTGTGAGTAAGAGTAAGAAGCGGAATGGGAACAAAGATATTAATATGACCAAAATTAAATGCTTTAAATGTGGAAAGAGTGGACATAAGAAGCCAGACTGTCCTGAAGGAAGGAAAGCGGGCTCGATCTTCAAACTGAGTGACGTCGCGATCGTGAGCCTGTCTTCATTCAGCGCCGAGGACTCCATCAATTGGACGGAGTGGTACATCGACAGCGGGGCATCTTCACATATGTGTTTCCAGAAACATTGGTTTAAAGATTTGGTTATGAATGTTGGTATGAGTAACGTGACATGTGCGAATAATGATAAGATTGAATGCAAGGGTAAGGGTGATATCATGGTGAATTTGAAAGGACGAATGCTTGCTGTGAGGGATGTCATGTATGTACCCGGTTTGCGTGTTAATCTGTTATCAGTGTCTAAATTAGTAGAGAAAGGATGGAAGGTAAGTTTTGACAGAGAAGGGTGCAAGCTAATTCACCATTTGGTTCCAGACCATTTCAAGGGAAAGCTTCTGGCTACCGCAAGTGAAGTCTCAGGGATCTACAAGCTTGAAGGTTGTCAGGCGGTTGTAGATGGGACTGCGTTGGCGTCAGTGAAAGCAGATAATCCTTTGATGTTGTGGCGGCACCGGCGGCTTGGACACGTATATGAGCGAGATTTACGTAAGCTTCCGGGCATGGATTTTGGAAAGAGCGTAATGGAGCCTTGTTTCGCCTGTATTAAGGGGAAGGCACATCGTTTCCCTTTTGCAGTTGGTGAGGCTGAGAGGTCAGTCGAGAGACTGCAATTGGTTCACGCAGATATCTGTGGTCCAATGTCTGAACCCACATACGGTGGATCTCGGTATATGCTAGTTATTTTAGATGATTTTACACGTAAATCTTTTGTATTTTTTCTTAAATCAAAAGATCAGGTTTGCGATCATTTTAAAGCTTTTCTAGCTAGTGTAGAGGTTGAAACCGGGTTGAAGGTAAAGTGCATTCGCACGGACAATGGAACAGAATTTGTGAACAGGAAGTTTGATGGGTTTTTACAGCAAAAGGGTAAATCTTTTGTATTTTTTCTTAAATCAAAGGATCAGGTTTGCGATCATTTTAAAGCTTTTCTAGCTAGTGTAGAGGTTGAAACCGGGTTGAATGTAAAGTGCATTCGCACGGACAATGGAACAGAATTTGTGAACAGGAAGTTTGATGGGTTTTTACAGCAAAAGGGTATAAATCATCAGTTGACTGTTCCCTACACTCCGGGGAGCAGAATGGCGTAGTGGAGCGAGCAAACAGCACTATTGTGGAGATGGCTCGTACTATGTTGGCGGAAAAGGGTCTGAGTGCGAGACTGTGGGGAGAGGCATGTAATACGGCTGTTTAAACCAAGAACAGGCTACCTCACAGTGGCAATAATGGTAAGATTCCTGAGGAGTTGTGGACAGGGAAGGCTCAGTCATTCGATCATTTCAGAGTTTTTGGACCGAAAGCGTTTGTGCACGTGCCCAAGGAAACTTGGAAGAAATGGAGCCCTAAAGCGGTAGAACATATCTTTGTTGGTTACTGTGAAGAAACCTAGGGATATCGTTTCATATATCCCAGTAATCTTCGCGTCATTGTTAGAGCAAGGGATGTAGTTTTCTTGGAGGATTCTACAGCAGTAGTTTCAGAGGATCCTCGTCAGCTCGTTGGTAGCGGTGACAAAGGTGCTGCAGTTATCTGGGAACTTGCAAAGGTAGAAGGCCAGTCAGGTTCGTCACCTGGTAGTGCAGAAGCTTCTCAAGGGCTGAGTTTCACAGATGGGGCTGAAGTATATGAAGACGCAGAGATGGAAGTGGGAGAAACGAGTGATAGCGGAGCAGGAAATGTTGAAGTTGAAGGGACTATTAACGAAGGTGAATGTCGTTATCCTCTACGTAGTAGAATCCGGAAAGGAAATCTTCATGGACTGGCATGCTGTACAGAAGATCAGGAGCCTTTGACAGTTAAGGAAGCCTTAAGTCGGGAAGATAAGGATAACTGGAAGGAAGCCATGAAAAAAGAGTTGGATTCGATGTACGAGAATAAGGTCTGGAAGCTCTTCAAAAAGCCACTTGAAGCTAAAGTCGTGGGAAACAAGTGGATATTCAAGTACAAGTTTGATGCAGATGGTAATAAGACCTATAAAGCTAGACTTGTGGCGAAGGGTTTCACTCAGTCCTACGGGGTCGACTACTTCGAAACTTATTCACCGGTCGTGAGAAGATCGACAGTTAGATTGCTGCTATCGTTGGCTGTTGAAAAGGTTTTTTGTTCATCAGTCATTTCGATGTGAACACCGCCTTTCTGAACGGTGATTTGCATGAAAGAGTTTATTTGCGACAGCCGGAGGGTTGCATAGACGAAAACTCGAAGGAAAAAGTTTGCTTACTAGAAAAAGCGATAAACGGCCTCAAACAAGCTTCACGGTCTTGGAGTGAAAAAGTAAATGAAGTGTTTATTGTCTCTGAACTTCAAGCGCTGTGACTTTGATAGCTGTCTTTACAAAAATAATATTTTTTATATCGCTTTGTACGTTGACGATTTTTTATTATTTTACAAAGACAAACAGCAGAAGGAAGTTTTTTATTAGACAATCTTTCTAAACAGTTCAAGATAAAGGATTTAGGGGAAGCGAGACAAGTTTTGGGTATGCTTTTGTCTAAGACGGATACTGGAATATATTTGAATCAAGAGAGGCTTATTTCGAAGATCTTGGATGAATATGGTATGTCTGACTGCAAACCAGTGAAAACTCCGACGGAAATGGATTTCCATAAAGCCTTGGCGGAAGGGGAAGGAGGTAAGTTCTTATCCTGCCAAGACTGTCGTAGTTATCAGGCGCTCATAGGGTCGCTGAACTATTTGGCCTGTAACACACGCCCGGATATTTCGGCTGCGGTAATTTTTTTGGCACAGTACAACTCATGTTGTGAGGAACGTCATTGGAAAGCTGCTAAACATATCTTGAGATACCTTAAGGGTACAAGGGATCTATGTTTGACATTTCCCAAGTCGCCGGTGCAGGACATCACGGGATTCGTAGATGCTGACTGGGGAGGGAACATCAAAGATAGGAAATCATATTCTGGGTTTATTTTTAGATGCGGAAACTCGTTGATTAACTGGGAATGCCGGAAACTGGCTTGTGTGGCATTGTCGTCAACGGAAGCCCAGTATATTGCACTTTCGGAGGCAACCAAGGACGCAGTTCACTTGCGGCAGCTGAATGCATTTATAAGAGGTGAATATTTTGGGGCTATTTGCATTTTCGTAGATAATCAGAGTGCTATTAAACTTGCGTACAATCCTGTAGCGCATAGAAGGACGAAACATATAGACATAAGGGCGCACTATGTCAGAGATTGCATTGCTAAGAATGTTGTACGTCTGGACTATGTGTGTACGGAAGATAACCCAGCAGATATGCTGACAAAACCATTGGGTCGTGTGGCATTTAATAAATGTGTGCGCGATCTGAGTTTGAGTGTGTCTGGTGTGGTGTGATGTGAGGATATCTGATGATGGATGTTGTTTGAGGGGAAGTGTGGAATCTTTTTAGTTGAGACAACATTTCAAATTGATATTGGAACATGTGTTTTTAAATAATGACTTGTGTCATTCAACTTGCAATAAAAATCTTCTCTGTGCAAACAACGTTTTTACTTCCATATCCTAGTTATCTAGTTTATTTCATCAAAAGCTATCATTATCCTGCATCCAAGTTGTTAGCATGTTTTCGATGTCCTGCTGGTTTGCTCGTTCGACACTCCCCTGACTTTGGGAATGTCTAGGCTTACCATGCATAATTTTTAAGGTCAGCCAGTATATTTGAAGAATGTTTACAACTTGGTTTGAAAATTCTCTACCGCTGTCTGACTGTAGGATTGCTAGTGCAACAATCAATGTAAAAATTTCCAGTAAATTGTACGCTACCTCTTCCACGCGTTTTGTTTTCAGTGCTCTTAATATTACAAACTTCGTGAGATGATCCTGATAGACCATTATAAATTTATATTCCCGGTCTGGATGAGATTCAAAGTCAATCAAATCTACTTGACAGCGAGAATTAAATTCGGATGAAAGTATGGGCTTGACAACACTCCCTTTTTTTATTCCTTTTTGTTTTTGCTGGCACGGTTCGCAAAGTTGCAGGTATAGTTCGACATCGTGGCGAGTTATATTCTTGTATCGTGTGGAAAGGTCCTTCAGCATTCGGTCTCGTCCGCCATGGCCGATGATGTGCGATGTGAAGTACTTTGAATAATTCAAGAAGAGTAAAAGAAAAAGGAGTAAGAGTATTCTATTCTATTCTATCAGCGACGTAGTGTATAATAATGTTATTCGGAGTATTCACAGGAAATATCATCATATGTTTTTGACCAACAGTTATAAAATCATATACGTATGCTTCAATAACCAGTAATCCCGGGGTGACTTCTTTTCGGCTGTTTCTGCATTTTTTATTTCTTCTAACAATTGTTCATACCGTCGATCGTCAATAAATGTGCTGGAACGGCTATAAGCTGGATGTCAAAGAAGCAAAAGACTGTGGCGCTATCGACTGCCGAAGCGGAATATGTTGCCTTGACTGAAGCTGCAAAAGAGGCCATTCACTTGAAAAATCTATTCAAAGATTTTGGGGCCAACTATGAAAGCATAGTCATATTAAATGAAAACCTAGCTGCCCTCAAGTTAAGTCAGAACACAATTGTCACTCCCAAGGCCAATCACATTGACTTAAAAATGCATTTCATACGAAATTTCGTAATGGACGGAGTAATACTGGTCAAGTATTTGAGAACCGAAGATTCGGAGGCAGATAACTTAACCGAAGCCCTAGCCGGCCCGCGGCTGTTGACATTGCGGAGCGGTTTAGGAGTTTCTTGAACTCCTGATACCACGACGATACCGTGAAGAGGATTGTGTGTAGGTACTGGCCATTGTAGCGTTCCTCTACATGAAGCCTCATTTAATTAAATAATTGGTAATTAAACCTTGCTGATAATTACTTTTTCTGTATGGCGTTGTTATTTTTTGAAATTAGATTTTACAGAAAATTTTCTGACATGCCGGACGATTTCGTCTTGTCATTTGCTTGAGAGGTATCAACCTGAAAAAAACTTCGTGAGTTTTATCTTCAATTTAAGTTTATTCTGGTATGTATTTATTTTCGTTTCATCTCTTTTGGTTGTCTATTTTGCTCTAACTGGGTTTCGTTCGTTTTACTTTATCTTTCGTTTCTTACCTTAGGTGCGATCAATCCAGCATAGAGGGCAATTTAGCCCTTCAGGTATTTACTAGCCTATATTTCCAACCAAAGACGACGGACAAGTTTTGCTTCATTGTAAACATCCTACTACCAGTTCGTCGCCAATGAGGTTTGCCACTTATTTCCTAAAATATATCTGATGAGAAAGTCATATCACTGAGACCAGATCCAGCATTGGCGACCATTCATTTGTGTTCCTGAGAAATGTAACAGTGAGTGATACCTACCGGAGACCAACAAAAGCGTATTTTCTACGCTTCATATATTTCTACGCGAGAGACAATTTTTCTGCTTGTCTATCTGATCATTCATTTGTGATTCTGAGACAATGTAACTGTGAGTGATACCTACCTGAGACCAACCGAAAGCGTCTTTTTTACGGTTCCTAAATTCCTACGCGAGAGACAATTTTTCTGCTTGTGTAATACTATTTTTAAAATACTGTGTTCAAAAATTAATAATTAGATATGGTTGTGTATTAGAAAATTAGTATTTTAAGATAACGGGTCAATTTGTCATCGATATAGATTTATTTTTATTTTCCTAAAATATTACCCTTTTTCTGAAGCTTCCAACAGGGGTGCATACCAATCTGTAAACACAAGATTCTTACCCTCAGCGAATACCTTCCCAATTTTATCTATTCTTTACTTTCTTTACTATATTAGCATTTAATCAATTATTTAGTTCTAATTTTTAATTTCTATTGTATTATTTTTCCTTTTTTTTATTATAACTTAGCTTAGTTAGGTTTATTTTACTTATTTTAATTTAATTAAACTGAATATTTCGTGTAGTGAAAAACAGCAGTTTTATTAACACTACACCATGCAATATCAATAGACACTGCATTGTCGTTTATAAATTACCTTAGTTACCAATAATAGTTGTGTCAAAATAAAAGTAATATTTTCGGTCATACGTATACTTTGATGAATAAATCCCTGAGTATTGCCATTTCAACCCACCAGCGTTTTGTGCCTTCCAGTAACGAACTAACGTTAAAAGCCACAGAAATTTATAAAAACTGTGTTTTATTTGTTGCTTACCCTCCTAAATAACCAAAACAAATGTCTTGACAAACTGCCACTCGAAATTCTCATACGCGATACCGAATTCGCCTGTTATAGGTTTGTTTGTGTTTGGGCCACATTCTGTGACGATGAATGTATAACAAAGAAATGCCGATGTTTTGTCAAGTAGTAAAAACCGCTCGAAGCAGGGGTAGGTCACTAGTACTAGAATAAACTAAAAAAATATGACGTCATCAAAATCTACGCTGAAACTTTTTTTCTTTCCTTTACAGTAGGTATTGAAGTAAGATTCATAATCTGTTAACAATATTTTACTGAATGATTGCAGTAATCCACACATACCAGAGTTAAAGCAAGAATTATAGTGCCAACTTATATTGAAGGCATAATAAAGTATATTTTGTACCATAATAAAAGTTAACGGCAATTAGTATTCTTGATTCGTCCTCTTGTAATGGTGAGCCGGTGAGGGCCTATCTGGAGCTGCGGGTATTGATTATTGCGTAAAGTACTATTTTATTGTGTTGCATTTTATGGGAGCGTCACTCGTCTATACCATAAACACGAGAATTTACTTCAAAGAAAAGTATTTACAATCGTTGTACTACTGATGTAAGTTGTTATAAGTAATATTCTATATAGGCAAAGTTCTTGAAACTTTACTGCCTGCATAAGCCTATTTTGGCGTGACTATACATTTGTAAATTTTGACCTTAAAAACACGTTTAAACAATCATATAATTATAGATAATTTTGGTCAATCACGTTGTACGTGAAATGTTAAAAAAAAACTTTTAATTGATGGCTGTTTGTGTTTATCCGTCACCTTGAACAACCGTCTCGCAGTTTCGATCTGCCACCCCTATAATATCTATGCCTTTGATTAATTGGGCTACGGTTCTGTGGATCTGATGAATAGATGTCTAATTCTCAAACAAATTAGGAAAGGTAAATTATGAATGAAATTTGCATACTCATTCAAATGCTTGTATGCGTATATCCTCTCGTTCGTCAATCGGAGAAATGAATACCTAGTTAAAATAAATTCAAAATCACAAAGGTCTCTTGGAACATAATTTCATCCTAGACACTGCAATATGTAAACGATATTACTGTACGTAATCCGTTTGAGTTACAGACGTAGTTGAAATTGATAACATTGTTGTTGGTGTCCATTGAAACGTACAAAAATAATTCGTATAAGTTGGTATTGGTTATACGTAACTTTGTTCCAACAGCTAAATTTGTGAAGTGAACAAGCCTATTCAAGGTATGTACTCGTAGGTGAAACACGCCATTCTGAATTTAAATCTGTAGAGCCCACATTAATCCGTCGGGTCGTCCACTGTCCTATGAAATGGTTAAATAGAGCGATGTCCCGTCCAGCTCGTAAACTGGTGTAGATTCGGTCGGGAATTTCTGATTTGGTCAGCTTTTAAATGTCACGGCATGTCTGTTTTTGTTAAAACGCAGGTATATATTATGTTCATGACTACAGTAGATACATTATTGATCGTGGTTTGTCCAAAATCATTTGTTTTATAATTCCTTACTATTTGCTTGCTTGGAGAACACAGATAATAAAAGTTTCGAATAGTGGTCAACGTTAATTCGGCATTTGCTCAGAATATTAAAAGCCTTAGTCAACCAAGCGATAGCATTTTAATGTACCTTCTATTACCGGTGTACGTGTCCAACAACGCTTTCAGTTTTTCTTGAAAATAGCTTGATGTTAAGAAGCGATTTTTATGAATGTTAAAACTTTTGTATAGTTTGACTCCTTATACACTAATGTGTTTAAAAATGTTCATAGGTTTTATTAGCAAATTGACAACGTGTTTTTGGTCTTTCATGTTGATACTTTCGATTACTATTCAGTATAATCCGATTATGTATTTATTTGGTTGGTACAAGTGAACAGATGCTGCGGCCAAGATACTCTCCGCAATAACAATTACCTGTACCGGTATCAATAATTAACAATTAATTCCACTATGAATGCAATTGACTTGTCAATTAAACTCAATACCCAATCTTCAAAGCTGTCCGAAGATACAGATTCCTTGCAATTAATTTGTTGACGTTTATTACATAAGCCATAGTCTGCCTTTGACATAGAGTATCTCTATCATCGAATGTTATTGGTTTTGGAGAGCCACTAATTGGTTGCAGGTATTATAGTAATTACACAATTATTAGATATTATATTAATAGTAGAATCTCAGGAAGAGATATCTATATATTTATATAACATGATAATTCTTAAAATATCCTTAACATAGAAGCTTATTGATGAAATTGCATAATTATCACATATTACTATTATTACAAAGACGAGTTCCTGATATCTCATAATTTTTTGTGCATTACATTTAGGAGTTTGTACCCACATACTGATACGTAGGTACAAACTGTAATGTGTGTGTTATCTTTTCTGAAAAAGATAACACATGTCCAGCAATTGAAAATTTATCTGAAAAGAAAATAATACGAAATTAGATAAAAGGAAAAAAGCCTAATTAGCCCGGTCAAATTGGACCAAAAAACAATAATTCCCAGGATTGTTCAAAACACCATCATAAATGAAATCTAAAAAGTACTCATCGATCACCCTACCTGGAAAAAAAAACGGGGTCAAAGATTTTCAGGAATACGGTAAGTTTTATCATAAAATTCGTAAGTTCATAAAATGCACCATCTTCATATTTTTTTTCAGATTTTTCAAGCCAGCAGTTAAGCTTTTAGAGGGGGAGAGACGCCCTACTGGGATTGCCCTTTAAAGTTTAATATTTCGTAAATGGAGCATTAAATCGAAAAATAGTACTAGCAACCCCTAAGTCAATTTAGAAGACCTATTCAACGATACCCCACAAGATGGGGGCAGCGACGAAAAAAAAATCATCCCCACTACACACAGCTACCCCCTAAAACTTACAGCTTTCTAGTACTAACGGTCTCTTAGCAAAACCTCGGACAGACGGACATGACGAAGCTATAAGGGACCACTCACACTACACTACTCACTTATTTAGCTCCATTTGCGTTTCGCTGAACGATTTTGGTCACACTTATACAGTGCTGCTTCTATCAGCCGCGTACTACGTCGTAAGAATGAAACTAGCCGTCAAGCGTGTTATCTCCGTTGAAACGCAGCAGAACAGCGCTGAACTCTAAAATCTTCGTCGAAGCCAAGGCAATCGGTCCAACAGCCAAACGAACAACTTCAACGTCATAGAATAACCTCTTTATTTTAATTCGTTTCGTATTCTAAGAACATCTCGCATGATAATAACTCATTTGTTCTCATTTTATACTCGTTTGCCGCGAATGTTGAATAGACGCGGAAAGCTGAACGGATACGTACAGGCGTACGGCATAGAACTTGAACGTACTTGAACTAATGACGAGCCTGAAGACACTGTCGAATGTACATGTGAATCATGGTGGCACTGAAACATTATTAGATGACAACCAAGATGTAACAATAGTAATGGCTCCAGGAGGGGAGAAAGGCCAATTTCTTTACTTTTTGATCAACAGCTCGAGGAGCTAGCATTAATAAAAGTTCATTGCGGTGTTGCGCTAAAATGTAATGTCAACTTAAGTCATTCTGAGATCATGCGATCAGAAATCTCCAAAAACGATAGGCGTGCTGTTAGACCTGACTACATTTTCACTGCTCTAAAAAGCAACAAACTATTGCTGTCCACGTGTATGTCTCAAGACTGGATGCCGGCAGTAATATTGTACGAGTTGCCATAAAGAAAAAAAAAACTATTGCTGTCAAAAACAGTATTACAACCTGTTTGCGCAAAAAATCCGTAAGAGGTTCACTTGTGTACGTAGTACATTACACGCAAGCAGCGTGTAATGTACTACGTACACTTATGGTGTCCTTAACGGAATTAGAAATTTTCCAGCTCATTGGGAGAGTGAAAAGGAAAAAAACTATATACAAACATACACAATACTTGCAGGCCTAATTCAAATCAATTGTCGCTTCGGTATTTTACCCCATGAATATAACTAAAGTACTTGTAGAGCTTTCTAAAGATGACGTAGCGTACAAAAAAGCAAAAGATATGGCAAAGGACATCCAAGAAGAAATGCAAAATATTCCTGAAGAAATCACCTCGTTTGATGAGTTTTTGGACTGGGTTGGTGTTAGTTACGAAGAATATATTCTAGCCATTAGAAGTACCGTAAAACGGCCTACAGTTGTTCTTCGACGTAAGCCACAAGACATTAATCCTTTCAGCAAAAAAAAAAATAACTTTACATAAACCCAACATGGATATTCAATTCATATTAGACCCTTTTGAATGTGCAGTATACATAGTCGATTACATCAACAAGGCCGACCGAGGGATGTCGCGACTTTTGCGTGAAGCTCTGGACGAAGCGAAAAAAGGCAATAAAAGTGTTAAAGAGTCATTGCGATTAGTGTCAAATGTGTTTTTAAATTCTAGTGAGATTTCTGCTCAAGAAGCCATTTACGTTTCAACTAGTCTACCATTGTCACGGGCTAGTGAAGCCGAAACTTACAAAAATACCAGTTTACCACAAGAACGAGTCCATATTTTAAAAAGTCACTCCGAATTACAGAAACTGGGTCCTCATTCATCAGATGGTTTCCAAAAAGGTTTTATTGACTATTACTCAAAAGGACCATCATCTTTAGAAAACATAACTCTTTCTTATTTTATCAACAATCACTTAAATCAGTTGAAACAATTAACGAGTTGCTGATTTATGTGATTGCTGATTTGTGCATTGAGACAGTTGACAATTCACAGACTGTAGATGAAGTAGAAGGGAACTGGATTCATTTACAAGATAATATAGGATACGATACATACGAAAAAGGACTAAGCCGCGAGTGATACGATTTCGTCGGTATAGCTATGTGGATGACCCAGATGAAACTGTAGGGAACAACTGTTGTACATCCCGTGATAGAAAGATCCGTATCCGTATCCGATCCCGTAGAAAGTCACCAATTTAACAAACTAGGCGATGCTGAAATGTATGATAGGTTAATAACAGAAATAAGAAATGTGGAACTCATAAGCGAAAAAGAAGATATGTAAGGAAGATTTGTGATTGAGGAAGCATTCGCAGAATAGGAGTTCGAATCTAAAATTGGAGATGTAGAAAAATACTTAATTCCCGGTGGAAATCCAGGACCTCAAATGTGTGGCGATCCCTCTACTTTTATCGCGCAACCACCTCAGTTGTCAGAGGATGATTTCTTAGCACTTGCTAGGAAGTTAAGTAATGCACAAAGAGACATATTAACTCATGTCTGTCAACATTTTTCTACCTCATCATCTCCATTATGTTTATTTATCAGTGGCGGGATTGGAGTCAGCAAAAGTGTTTTGATAAAAGTTTGACTATATTTAACAGAGAACCTGGGAGTAATCCCGATGAACTGAAAATTCTTTATCTGCTTTTAATTGGGTGTTCCAGCCTAACTCTCGAAATCCTTTAGCAGATTTAGCAGGCACACCCCTTTGGGATTTATTTGTGTTAATGGAGCTTCATGAAATAATGCGCCAAAAGGATGATGCTGCCTTTGCTACGGCATTAAATAATATGGCCAGCGGATCGATGACAACTGAAGATGTCAATTTAATCGAAAGTCGATGCTTCATTAATTCATTGCTACCAAACACGTGTGAGGGTGCTGTTCATTTATATAGCAGTAATCGTGAAGTTGATGATCATCATAATAGAGTTCAGTCAATGATGACATCTGAAGGAGCCGTATCCCGTGCTGTAGATCGTGTCAGTGGCGATAGTAATTCGACTATGAATGCCAAAGCTTTCGATACAGTTGCCAAGTTGCCAACTCAAGTAAACTTATGGTCTACCTAAAAATATTATATTAAAAGTTGAAGCAAAGTACATGATGACAGTCAACCTTGATACATCCGATGGATTAGTGAATGGGTCTGCAGAAAAATTGACATCAATTGATTTCGCAATAAATAAAAATACTGGTAAGAGGAGACCGTTGCACATATGGCCACAAAGTAAGGTTAAGAAATAATTGGACTCGCAATTGATCGAGTTACTTATATTGTAAAAAGGTACAAACCTTCTAATTTACAAGTTCGTCGCAGTAAATTCCCATTGGTTCCAGCCGAATCTGTTACAATTCACAAAAGCAGGGTTCCACATTGGAAAAAAGTTGTTGTACATATAAAACCCGGTATTATGAGGTCAATGTTATATGTTGCTTGCTCACGTGCTACTTTCACTCAAGGTTTGTTCATAGTTACTGAATCTTTTTGTCCTCCACGTCCACCATCCGAAAACGAATCGAATAATAAAATATGTTTCATAACGTTCAGTCACTTCGTAAACACCAGCAGGATATCATAAGTGATACTCAGATAATGGCCTCGGATATTTATTTAGCAGTTGAAACTTGGAGCTGCGCTCAAGATTCCTTTGACATTATCAATTTTAAAGACATAGAACAAATGGTCCTAAACTGTCGTTCAAACGCCGGTTTTGGTAAATGCGCCTGGGCATAACCTAATATTACATATTCCAATCCGCGATCTTACAGTGTTATTGCTAAAAGTGAGCATTGTGAAGCAGTATCTTTCGAAGTAAACAATGTGAAAATACTAGCTTTTATAGATAATGTAGATGCACCAACGGTATAGCAGTAGGATTTGTAAGAAAATTGTTATCACATAACAGTCCTTGCTTAGTTTTTGGAGATTTTAATGAAGATTATCTTCGCAATGACAATACTGCAGTATTCAAATTAATGCGTGACGCACACGAGGTGGTTCTTTTAAAGAAAACGTTTTGTAACTTCCCATGTGGAGTCAGATTATATAGCTCATTTTTTAGCTACCATCGTCCTTTGTGGAGCCGTTTTTAATATAAGCGGTTAAGACCATCACACTTCTGATCGACATTCCCCAAAAAAAAGGCAAAGTCGATTTTGTTATTATAACCATTAACTCTATATATTATAATATATAAAAGAGAAGTCCACTCAATGACTGACTGACCACTCATCACGAAATCTCGGAAACTACTGGGCCGTGAGGTCTAAAATAGGCACAAACACTCTCTCAGGCGTGCACTAATAAAGGATTTTTTAAATCTCGCACCCTAAGGGGTTGAAAAGGGGTGTCAAAGTTTGTATGAAAGTCCTATGTTTTTAAAGTTAGAGACATGAATGTTCCTTTCGGATTTACGAAATTAAGAAAAGGTTTTACGAAATTCGGCCCTTAAGGGTATAAATAAGGGTGTTTAATGTTTGTATGAAAAATGGCAATGCGTTATTGCATACTTTACATTGAAATTAGAATTCGGAAGCCGATAAAGATCCGAATTGAATTTTACGACAACGCGTTAATGCATATTTTACATTGAAATAAGAATTTGGAAGTTCCTTGAGGTTTATCTTCAGTTTTTATGCGAATTTCTAGGTGGCCAGTCTGTTTCAGTAATATGCAGGCGTCTACGAAAAGGGAATGAAATGAGGTTCTATAACGTTCTAAAGTTTTTATGCCAATTTCTAGGTGGCCAGTATTTTTCAGTATGCAGGGCGTCTGCTGAAAAGTTAGAAAAAACCGTTTCAAAAAACCAACTCATGAATCAATCACAGAATACAGAATAGTGTAAAACCATATAGGTTACCTAAGCGATACACGTTCAAGCTCATTTCTGTTCTGTGATATTTTGCTATTACTACAAATTTGCTTTGAAATATTTGTCATCATCGTGGCTCCTCAAATTCGAACCAGCATTGTGCGCCACGTGTCTAACAACTAGGAAAGGAGGAACCTTTCACCCAGGAGCGGTCAGGAGCTGTATATTGTTCGAAGCGTAAATACGTTACTGAAATGTCTTGCCATGGCACCTGGGAACCACCTATGAACTCATGGCAGCGGGAGAACTATTCCCATCTGAGTTCCAGGTATTTCAGGATGGTACTTTTATTGCTGGTTTTGGGGAAGCACCGCAGCGGGTCAAAAAATCCGATTCTCTGGAAACTTAATAAATTTTGATGTTTTAACTCCGTTGGTTAATTTAAATACTTAATAAAAAGATCTTTTGACCCCTTTTTTTTTTAGGATGGGAAGTCATCAAATAACTCCTCCCGCTCTGGGCGGAGCAGGAGGGAGTGTCAGACTTTTACTGACTAAAACCCATCCATGTTCCTTCCTCGCCCTTTGTGTTCCGGGGCCACGGTATCTCTTTCGAATAGTCCCGCAGCCCCGGCAGGCTTCGGCCCTTGCGGGCCCCTTCCCTATTGCTGACTCTCTTTGAGGCGCGCGTGGAACACGAACGCGCCGTCGACACGGCTTGTCGTCATGAGACGTACGGACGGCGAGCTAGCCCATAGCTCCCCGTCCACAGGCCCGCGCCTACGGTGGCTGGAAGCCACCACGTGGCCCCCGACGCCCGGGGCGTCTCCCGCGGCGGCTGGGACGAGAGGATCTCTCCCTCTCAACCTTTTGACCCCTCACGCCGGCATTATTGAAGAATCACAGACTTTCACCTACTCAGCGGAAAATGTGCAGTTGAATTCACAATCCCAGTCCCAATTCACTGCTATTAATTTTGTCGAGAAGTCGCTTGCCTATAGTAAGCAAACGGAATGCGAGTCATTTTTTTCTGGCATAATCACCGACTTACACTCAGTGTGCACCATTTTCTGACGTGTCCCATAACCAAATCCCTGCTTTTGGTTCCGAACAATCGGCAACCTTTAATGAGCCAGAGAATGATGACCCTGATTTGGCTGATTTAGGGTCGCCAACCCAACAGACTCCTGAACTAACAGATTTGAAAGAAAAAACAATTAAGAAAATCTGCTTTAAAGTATGCAAAAATTAATCCCAACGTTAATAAATCTGCTGTAAAAAAAAATGCGGATGCTCATATCGAAGCTCACCGTGGGGCTGTAAGTAGGTACTCACCCTGAAGTACACAGGAACTACTGATTCGAATTAAAAAACATCTTTTAGTGTTGGATAGTCCATTTACCGAGGAATGCTATAGGTTATCTCATCACGCTACAACTAAAAGGAGCGGAGCATCAATGATAAATGTTGCAAAAACAGGGAATATTCATTTCTTTTGAGAGCTTCCATTGCGAGCGCTGCGTAAACGGTTAAAGTTACACAACAATTATGTATGAGGGAGATTTGTTCCTCTTAAAATGTTCTAAAAAAATCCGCGATAGCATAATAATTAAGTCTATCTTTTAAGGTTGACTCACACTCTCTTTGCATGTAAAAAAGTAAACCAAATAGCTTGGTCGTGTATTACATATATACACTGGCCTTCAAAAATAAGTATCACACTTTTAAAATTGCAATAACTTTTTAAATACACAAGATATACTTTCGAACCAAAAAGGACTCGAAAAATTGTTTAATTTTGTCTATAGTTTCAAAGAAAAAGAAAGCTGATAAAATTGCTTTATAACGTTTTTTTTTTTATTTTAAGTCTCTAACTTCTATAGTTTAGGAAAAATTTAAATTTTAAAAGTGTAGTACTTATTTTTGCAGGTCAGTATAAGATACAGCAGATATTGACAGACTATTGACGGAATGGCTATAGGTACAGTCGTGGTCTTTTCCGCCTGATCAGTTAAGATTTTTTTCGCTTAAATCATGCGGAGCCGCCGAGCCACTCCACCTTAAACTTTAGGCCTATTAGGAAAGCGTCAACTTTGGCGCGTAAAATAACAATAACTCTCGTTTGGCATGTGTCGCCGATCGGTATTTTTTTCATTAATTATTTCTTATAAAGTCAACGGGGCGGGGATAGAGTGCGTTTCTATGTTTTAAGTGCAAGCAAAAATAAGCTTAGTGGTGATCAGGCGGGAGTGTCCTCGATAGTACATACACCTAATCATAAGCCAGAAAATAATAATCAGAAAGGTTAATTTCATACTTGGTTAACCCTCTCTCTCTCATGTGACGCAGACGAAGTTGCGCGGGTCAGCTAGTATAATTATATGTATGTATTCAGAATTCGTTACTTTTTATTTTAATGTTAAATTTTTTTTTTTTTAAGTATGTAAGTTGTAAGTGTAGTTTTCTTAAGTATTATTGGAACTATTTTTGTATTCCTATCTAAAAGTCTAATAATTAGTTTTTTTTCTCATAGCAGGAAGGTTTATTTTTGTGTACATTGTTAAAGTATTCACGATAAGTTAGAAAGACATAAATAATATCTAATAGTAATTGTGGTTTTTCTTAGTCGTTCTCATGAGTGCTAACTGTACCTACTTACCGAACAAAACGTTTACCAAACAGGATTGAATGTATGCATTGCATATTCAAAAGTTGACGAAATGGGACTTTTGTTGTGCTATTTTGTTTATAGTTGTCGAAATGGGAAGTTACGAGATGGGACGTACCCATTCGACTTGGGGTCGGCGCAACATGTTTTATTCTTCCATTCAACTCTTGTTTGTACGTTACATTCAGCAGTTTGTACCCGCATAATTATCAGAAAAGACCAACACATGTCCACACTGAAATGCAAATAATGCGAAATATAGATATAATGACAAAAGCCTAGACTAGACGATATACCTAATGAAGCAATATTGGCAAGTTTTCCCTAGCCACACCTCTGTCCGAATGATCCAATAGAATACTCAAAGAATGTAGTGTTCCGAAAAAACTAACAGTCCAAAATCATTCTGTTGTTTAAAAAGGAGATACATCAAACGTCCAAACAGTTGAAGAGTTCAGACAAACTTTTCTACCTTGCATTACATTCATTATAGACTACGCCAAAGCGTTTGACTCTATTTATCACAATAGAAGAAAAGAGAGAGCGCTAAAATACAAACAAGTAAATTGCAAAAAACGTAAGAAAATTTGAATTTCGCGTGCTACCCCAGCGCTTCCCCATTAAAAGGAAATACGGGCAGAGAAACTTTTGAAATTAGGTATTTGAAGAAACTATCACTGTCGCTGCGAGAGCGATTTCGACGTTGCTGCATTGGTGCGATAAGGGCAACTGCAGATCCGCTTGAATAGCCCAAGCAAAAAGTCATAATTCGAGGTTTGGCTCCCGACTATTTCTTCCTCCAATATACGACCAATTTAAAAGATATTTCTTATCTGAATAAAAAGGATATAATTATACTGTGTCAGTTTTTCTTTTTTCATTAATAGTTGTCTAATTTATACACTAGGCCTCTGTTGACAGCGGTCTAATAAATCATGCTAGCACTGAAATACGTCTGAATTTAAAAACGGCTGAATTTAAATACGCCTCAATTTAAATACAGACGTATTTAAATTGAAGCGTATTTAGAAGAATTTAAATGCGTTTAAGACAAGGGTTACTAATACCATCCAAATAAAAGTAAACTCAACAACGCTGCACTACGTAAATGAATACCTCTACCTAGGAAAACACACCTCGTTTAAAAATACAAGCAATAAAGACGAATTTAACAGACGCTTAATTAACGTGGAAACAAGTTCTGGAGCCACAAATAAATCCTCAAGGCAAGCCTACCACTAAATGTAAAAAAAATGGTCTACTGCATATTACCTTGTCTTATTTATGTATGTCTAACCACGGATAGACACCACGGATAGATACACCCTGTATTGGCAAACGATGCACCAAACACCAAGTATATTAAAACCATCAAAGGACTATGGAAACGCAACGCGCTATGTAAAGATGACATGTATACTGTACATTCAATTAAAAAAGAAATACAAAAATACCCGAATTCGAAAGAGAAAAAGAGTATTTGTCTGTACTAGCTTACTCACAAAAATAGAAAAAGAAATGAGTAGGCCACGTAGCACGTTCAAAGGATGAAAAACCGACCAAGTGCGAGTTGGACTCGCGGACTGAGGGTTCCGTACAAACTTTTTAAAGGACAAACATAACTTTGCTGTTCGATTCCTAGAAACGGCGTTTGCACCAACCGCAAATAATAAGTTTGTAATAGTAAAATCGTTTTTTTAAACTAGGTACATATTTACGGATTTTTGCCTTCAGCTGTAAGACATTGCTTCTCGCCAAATTTCGTGATTCTAGGTCAACAGGAACTAACATTAATTCCGGTTGACCTAGAATTGTCAATTTTCGCGATAATCTAAATATGCTATATGCTAAGTCCACCCGTTCCTGAGAAAATCGGTAGTGACAAACGAACAGACAGACAGACGGACAGACAGACTGAAAAGAAAGTGATCTAATAAGGGTTCCTTTTTTACCTTTTGAGGTACGCAACCCTAAAAATGGGCTACGAGAAAACAAATACAACCAACCACCATATCATGTGGACCAAAACGAAAAAGACGGTATGCAAACTGTAAGCCAGTTTTGGTTTTATTACTTTAATATAAACAACATTTTTGGCTAATCAAAATTGACTATTTGACTATTTATTTTTACCGTAGCTACTAAAATCTTTTCAAATAGTAATTGTCCTGCTGCTACAGAATATAAATTATACTGACCTGACCTAAACTGACCGTATCGGAACACTAAATGTAACAGTTGGTACAGTGGTATTCATTACCACAGTTTCTTTAGTGATGGGTGTTCCGCATTAGAAACCCTTTACATATCCATTTACAATCTAGTCCTCTAACTGTGGGGGGCCCGTTAACAGGCTTGACGTGTGCATCAGATACAGTTCAACTCAAGAGATGAAAATACAATTCTAAATCACACCACTTGTAAGGCGGAATCTCAAGGAGATATTGAAACACCGACAGATGTATCAATACTGTCTTTATCTCTGTCTGTAACGATGAAACAGTTAAGGATTACATTTGTACGAACTAAGGCTGGCAGGATTCCACACTACACATCATATGTGGGGCCTTTGAGCGAGCGTTACATGCTCTCAATCAGTTGCTGCAGCTAGTGTGAAACGATGTTACAATATTACAGATTAAAAATGGCACACTATCTTCTAGTGTGCCATTTTTAATCTGTAATATTGTGATGCTTGTCTTAATCACAAAAAAGGAGCTGTAGGTGTTAATGTAAATAAATACTAAAGAATAAATAAAAAGTGGATTAAAACAGTGTAATTGCATGTCTTGCGACAAACAATTGTTTCTTATCACAATAATAATACATATATAACAATTGTTTCGTAATGAGACGAAATTTAAAACATGTATTAAACGCACACTATGTAAGCAAGCATATTACAAGTTGAGCGATTATATCGCTGATAAAAATGCTTGGCTCAATGCT
The DNA here is from genome assembly GCA_963853795.1 of Xestia rhomboidea. Classification (NCBI taxonomy): domain Eukaryota; kingdom Metazoa; phylum Arthropoda; class Insecta; order Lepidoptera; family Noctuidae; genus Xestia; species Xestia rhomboidea. Next base: position 20,253,932 of record OY970756.1, on the reverse strand, counting down.
GGTCCTGCTCCACAAGGACAGGGGCGCTTAAATTGATAGCATTAAATGGTATTGTTGGAGCTGCTGAAGATTGTACAACTATCTTTGCATTGTATAGATTCAATCTCTTTAGTATTATATAATCGCATAGCCCATATTGTGTGAGTACTATGTACTAGAAAGCTATCATTCACTGGAAACCTACGTCTTTTCTTGACTTGAATGTGCCCTGGCGGTTGAGAATATGTCATGCTCACTCAAAAGTCTCGCTGATGGTGGCGCATGTGTCGGATCATTTAGTTCCCTTCAAAATGGTTGAGTTGAATGGTGCTGATCTATGCGTCATGTCCGTGAACGGGCGCTGTCGGTTGTGACTGGTCATCTCTCAGTTGCCATGGCTTATTTTAATGAATTATTTTAGTTTTTGAATTGTTTTTTTTTTTTCTGTTTTGTTTTACTGTGGACACTTTTAACGTGCACATCTTGCTACATTGTTCTCACATAATATACCATCTCAACATGAATGATGTAACCAAGATTTTGTAACAATATTCTGATTTAAAAGAGTGTCCATGGAGTTTCTTGCCCGTTCTTCTCCATAGAGATCTACGCTAGGGAATGGGCAACTACAGTACTTTCACAGTTTTTATGTCTTGTGACTGGGACTGTAGCTACATTTAATTTTCATCTTTGTTTCGACAATTCAAAAGTGCCTGTAACTGGCTTACTTGAAATAAATGCTTTGATTTTGATTTTGATTTTGATTGATTTTGATTTTATCTGTCTAATACAGTAAGCAGGTAAGCAGGGGCAGTAAGGGGAGCTACCTTAACCGTTGCAGCCACACGAAAATGGTAGCAGGGGATTTCAATTTCACGAAAAATTATGGATAGTCTCAAATGACCATTTTCATGTGGCTGCAACGGTAAAGGTAGCTCCCCTTACTGCCCCGTTTACAGTATCCACCCTGTTATAATAATGCAAATGTTTTTACTTTGTCATTATTTTGTTGTGTGCAAAAATGGATTTTGAGGCTGATTATAGGATTTTACAAAGAAAACGTGTAGTGCTTATATCCGATGGAATCAGTATTACAAACAAAACGTTTAAGCAAATAAAAACATTATTTGGTTTTGTAGTAAAAAGAGAAAACAGAGATGCGTCGGATCTGTTACTTACTACTCACGTAAGTTCTCTACGTTTGTTCACGTCAACAGGATAAATGTATCCTATATAAAGCACAACTAGTACCGTTTCAAAATTTTAGTAGGTAATTCCTGATTATTAAGTACTACAATCAACTCTTCCGTTACTAAGTGACTGAATGACTGACAGAGAGGCAACGCACAGCCGAAACTACTGGACGTATTAGGAAGCTGATATTTGGCATGTATGTTCCTTAGGGACTGTAGGGTAGCAGTGAGAGAATTATATAAGAGGATTTCCCGAAATGTCAACGGGAACGAGAAAAAAAGAAGATTTTACGTTTTGGAAAATTTAAGCAAAAGCTAGGAAATTGTAAAAGGAAAAGGTGACTGACATATCTATCAAAGCACAGCCAACCTCACTGAACGGATTTCACTGAAATTTGCTCAACCGATTGGTATATATATTTGGGATTGGATTGTGATATAGCTTTATTTATGATGCAAGTATCCGCTAAAGAAAAATAATTGGCAATTTGCACGGGAGCGAAGCCTCTGACAAAAGCTAGTATTAGTTATAGAAGTGTTGAAAGAGCTAATGTCCCTACTAATTGCTGATTTTCTTTAATCAGGATGGAAAAGTATTAAAGCGTGTAGAGCATTCTTTGGATTATAAGCGTGATTATGCTGGTAATGAAATATTATGTTGTGTTCACAAAATGAAGAGTGAAGCATATAAAACTATATTAAACCCATGTACAACAAAATTCTACATTTGATTGCCAAAGTGCCATCGTTGCCGCCTATAATCGGCACGTTATAAGAAATTTCAAGTTAAGAAAACGGTCGTCACTAAATTGGATAAAGTGGAAATACCAGAACAATTTAATAAGTTTCTTATAGCGGATTATCAATATGAAGGTTCTAGAATTATATTGTCTTTTCCCACGAAACTAAAGAACAGCTGTCAGTAATAAAGTAATACTTTATTGATGGTACTTTCAAGAGTAGACCAAAACCGTATGGTCAGCTTTTTCCCATACATAGCGATGTGAGGAGTACTTCTGAATCAACAAACGTTATTCCGCTGGTATACGCCTTTATAAGCAATAAAAAAGAAACATCATAACTCGCACTGTTTGACAACGTTTTGTCCAGAGTGGGCTCCAACGAAGGTTCACGCTGACTTTGAGTTTGCAGCAAGTAATGCCATGATGTTTTTTTCCCTGATATTGCAATCATTTCTGGAGGCAAAGCAAGTCCTTCGGAATTAAATCGAAACTTTATCGCCGCATTGTGGCGTTGTGTGCTTCTCTTTCTCTTTTACCAAGAGACAAAATTAGGGATGGATGGAGCTATATCCAGTCGCGGTCAGAGCAATTCAATGATGACTGGTCAAAGCAGTTCAATGATGCTAAACTAAAAAAGTTCATAAAGTATATGAAAAACACATAGATTAAAGATTACCTTATAAATGAATGGTGTGTATATAATGGCCGTCACCGTACTAACAATGCTTTAGAAAATTGGCATTCCCAGTTGATTAAAAGAGTTAATAAAAATTACGTGACAATCGTTAAACTACTAAGTGTACTGGAAGAAGAGGATTGAATGTAACACCAACCCAAAGAAAAGACGTGCATTAGAAATGGAAAAGGACAATTTTATCAAACAGACACAGATGGAATTAATTGGTAATGAAATTACTGTTACCCAGTTTTTGGAAACAGTCGGATAAAATAAATTTAAACGAATTAAAATTTATTTGTGTTCAAAATTAAAAAATATAAAAAAAAAACATTTTAGCGGCTTCATATTTTTGCTTCTCCCTCAACCTGGCGAAAGCAAAGCGCGGAAAAAAAAGAAAATTCAAATCTTAGTTTTATATACATATAATTCATGACAAAAATATTTTGTGTTCTTTTATTTTATTTCTTCAAAAGTGTATTGAAAAACGTTGTTTGTTACTGCAGTTCTCAGCTCTAAAACACAACAAAAATTGCTCCACTTGTACCTTGTATGTATATATATAAATAATATTAAAATTTAACATTTATTTTTCACCTTTTTACTATCATAGAGTTATAATGTGTAAATAATTAGTCTGTGTTAACCCTAGACTTCCCACGTCGCACAGGCGCCCACGAAAACGTAATAACTGTTTTTCTTTATATACGTCGCGCTTACGCATTAGTCCTTCTCAGGCAACTTAGTGGCCAACCAGCACTCGAATGGTGGTTGTGCGTGTGCGTAAGTATCATAGTTTTTTAGTTATAACCCTTGATCTGTCCACGAAGTAGACACAATAGTTAAACAATGGTGTCTCGAACAAATTGGTTATTTGACAGATCATGATTTATCAGGTTGATGTGCTCGAGACGATGGTTATCTTTTGAGTAACTTTTAGCGCAGTATCTATTTTAAAGTATTTTTGATTTTATGGGACTTTATTTTATTATCAGGAAATATTTATGTTGTGATCACCTTGGCACGTGGGATAACCCTCAGATTAAGATGAAATAACATCATTATTATGCATACAAGAGGAATCTGATGGCGTTGTTGCTCAGCAGAGCGACAATTAATAAGAAGATCATCTAAACGAAGAGTGTAAGCAAAGCGTCTTTGAAGAAGAATTCCTGGATGGATGTTAAGTTTTTCTGATGATAAAAACAAGAAAATGTCGAGGATGACTTGTCCGAAGTGCAAAAAGGCTGTGGCGAGCACACACACTACACGTCATCTACGTGAATCATAGATGTAGATTCTGTAGGATATAGTTTTTCATCAATCTTATTTTTTTTAGGGTGATAATATTGATGTGTGTGTAGTGATGAAATTATTAAGAAGACAAAACAGTTTTATTTTTTTATTTTAGAGTAGGCTTTATACATGTTTTAGACTAACACTGCTTTAAGCTTTCACGGTTCATAACTATACTTAAAATGTCACTTACGGGATATCTTCCGTGATTATTTATTGTTTTTGAGCTCCCGATATTTCGACGCTGTTGCAAGCGCCATGATCGCGGGTCCACAAACAAACAATAAATAATCACGGAAGATATCCCGTAAGTGACAGTTTAAGTATGTTTTAGACTGTTCATATTTGTAGGTATATTTAGACATCAAGTTAAAAGTGATAGTTATCGCCAAAAATTTAGAAGTTATGATGGCAAACTTTGTTTAATTTATACATTAGGACACAAACCTTAGGTATTTATAGAAGAAAAAAAAAACATTTAAAATAAAATAAATCTTTGAAAATTTGCATCAAATATCGTGCGCCTTTGAGACGTATGGTTATCTTCAATGCTATTCCCAAGAGGGTTATTAGTTACCTACTTTAGATTATTTTAATTTGTAAATAGGTCGTTCTGGAACCGAAAGCCATAAACTCGATCATCAAACCCGGAACGATTGGGACTGTTTTTTTTTTGGTTGGTTCAAAACAAAAGTTTACTGTATCACTATTAAAAAAATGTTTCTTTAAGGGGGTAAAATAGGGGCTGAAAGTTTGTATGAAACTCCGTTATTGACGAACCTTTTCATAATTAAATTAGTATTTTGTCAAGTATCAGATTCCTTCAGTCTTTGGAATTAATTTAAACAACACCTTTCAGAAGACTTTATACAATACATTGAGTGGCAAGTAGAAGGCAGGGTAGAGAACTTCTAGGATGAAATCTACAATAAATGCCTAACGGAAATAGAGGGGGATTGTCTAGCACTAGGTCGTGCCTTTGAAGATTACGGCTTACCAAAACCATGTACTACACATCTAGGATTTTAAGAAAGTGAGTTATGAGTACATGTAAATGAAACTAACTACGATGTATCTACCTTACAAGAGGAGCTCGTGGCTAAATAATAACAGCCGCTCGGGGCGATCTTTAGGTTAAGCCGTGCTTGCCTAGGTTGGTCTGTGGATGGGTGACTACCCTTTTCGTACCGAGTTTCCTCCGTGCTTCGGAAAACATGCTAAGCAATTGGTCTCGGCTGTCATTTGGATCTTTGACTGTCGTTACGTAGTCAGTGGCCCAAAAAGTCTTACCAAGAGGTATCTCGTATTACCCACTGTACTAACTGGGTTGTGGAGGTCAGAAAGGCAGTCTTTCCATGTAGAATACTGGAATTCAGCTGCATCCGGTTAGACTGGAAGCCGACCCCAAAATAATTGGGAAAAGGCTAGGCAGATGATGCAGATGATACAAGAATTCGGGAAAAATAATAAAAACACACTAAGAGGAGAACGCAAGTCTGTATATTATATAATAAATTCAAGTATTGTTGCAAAGGAAACAGCTAGTATTTTATAAAGTGATACTGAATAATAGTCAAGAAAATTCAAGGAAGTATGATTCTCATACTTACAGTATATTAACTTTTATTACTACATGGTTCAGTAGGAGGCTGTTTTTTGAAAACGTAATGGTCTTACTATAGTGAACCCGTTTTTATACATTTCGTTGCTGGCGATTCTGGGTTTTTTGTCTATGAACTTTTGGCCAAGTCCTTTTACGAGCATCTAGTTCAGCGTTGAAATTGAGGTAACTTAGATTTGAACTTTGCCTTGGCTTTAATCTGAGTTTTTTTTATGGTTGCAGGTACGTACCCGTCTACGGCGTAATTGAGTGTGATGAATAGCGCCATAGCAACTACTCGGCGAAAAAGGTAACTCCGTATTCGACGAATCACTAAAATTAGACTCCGGTTCGGCCCTACCAGCTATAGAATTTGCGATTGTATGATTTCAGTTTCAGGTAAAAGTTAGTGAAGAAATGACGTAAACATTTTACCCTTTACGTAAATCAGATCGATGTTACGTAAATATGCCTTGCCTAGGGGTGCAGCAAGATGTATTTGAACCTGAATACAATACAATCAAGAGATATTGTGAAATACTAGTGAAACTAACAACAACAAACATGATTATTATAGTTTGTATGAACACACACAATTTTTGAAACCTAATTACTGGTCTTCAAGAATAACAAAGATATTAAAATAGCGACTATTACTTACTCAATGGGATAACAATCACTGTCACAGCATAAATATTATAAAACCAAGTCGCTCTGTTCCTATGTATGTATGCTTAGATCTTTAAAACTACGATTTTGATTCGGGTTTTTTAATAGATAGAGTGATTCAATAGGAATGTTTAAGTATATAATTTTCGGGCGGGCGAAGACGCGGACATCAGCTAGTACTATTTATAATCATACAACCTTTTAAAGGATTTTAAATAACAAATAGTCTGGTTCAATTTAGCATAAATCATTATGTGTCAACTTCGTGGACAGATCATGGGATAACAGCGTTTTGCTAGATATTTTTCTGCCCCTTCCCGATCTCATTCCTACCGAAAGTCGAAAGGCAGAGCTACGGATCTCCAGAATTGAGTCAATCGTTGGTACAGCCAATAGGCAAGACGACAGTATCAAAAAATTGCAAATCTATTTAGTACGTCAGTTAGAGTATTGGAAATTAATGTACGCGTATGTTTTGTTTTTGTAAATCAATGAATATTGACAAAGATAAAACGCATCAAAAATTCAAAACTCGGGAGTGGGGGCTCGTGACGTCAGAACTAGCTAAAAATTATACCATGGCGTGACGTATTGAGAATTTTAAAAGCGTCGTATCTTCGTCAATTTTGGTTTACGTAACAAAAGAAAAAACACGGGTCAAGTATTTTTTGATAATCTAAGTGCCGGACTAATTATATTTTTTGTGTCGTCTCGCCTATTTGAAGCCCAAACTCTTCAGCAAACATTAACTTTTTTTGATGCACGCACGTTTTTGGCCGAAATTGTTAGAGTGGAAGCTCTTTGTAAATCAATGTGACACCTTTGAAAAAGGAAGAAGTTAAGTGTCATGTTGACTGTTATACCTTTTGACTTAAAAAAACGAATGAACAGAAACTAGTATATAGTAGCTAATATAAAAATATTGTTTGTATTCAGAAGAATATATTTGTACGTTATTATCAGTTATGTTTATTTGTTTTAATTGGTTATGGGCCTAGATCACATACTACACATACAAGCTTACACTTATACTTAGTAAAATTCAGATATCAAAGTTGGTAGTAGTTGTTTTGATCAATAAATTGCCAAATTTAAATAATATTAAAAGCGGACTATACAACGAACGGAACAAAGTATTGGGTGTTACAAAACAAAGATTTCCATTACCAAGCGAAGTAATTGTTAAAAAAAAAAAAGAACTGAAAACATGCTCTCTTAGCTGTTTTCATTAATGAAGGCAATCGAATTTTATTATTTTGCACAAAATGATCTAGACAAAAAATCACAAATTACAAACACATTTACTGCGACGGTACCTTAAAGTCTTGCCCACGATGTTTCAAACAGTTCTATTCGATACACGGTTATGATAAAGACACTCAATCATTAACCCCTTTAATTTTTGGCTTTCTTGAAAACAAAAGAGAAAAACCTACGAAATATTGTACAGATTAATTAAATCGCAGATTCCATCATTTAAACCTTAGAAGGTTACTTTGGATTTCGAGAAAGCAGCAATGCAACGTATTAGGGAAGTCTTTCCGTTGATCAAAATAAAGTTATGCTTCTTCCATTACAACAGGGCATTAATCCAAAAGGCAAAAAACCTGAGCTTAAAATAAACCGTCAAAAAGAGACACGTAGCCCGCTGTGCTGGTTTAGCACGCTTACCACAAGAGTTAATTAATACAGGTAATAAATATGTAATGAATAAAAGACCAGTCAGCATAAAAGTACAAAAAAATAACAAATATTTTAAAAAGCAATGGTTTGAGCACAACGATTTTGCCAAACTTTGCTGCTGCAGTACAGAAGAAATAAGAACAACAAACCACTTGGAGGGACGGCGCGTTCGCGTTCCACGCGCGCCTCAAAGAGATGTATGTCATCAGAAAGGAATGGGTTCGAGGCCGATGCCTGCCGGGGCCGCGGGGCTGTTCGAAAGAGATACCGTGGCCCCGGAACACAAAGGGCGAAGAAGGAGCATGGATGGGTTTTAGGCAGTAAAAGTCTGACGCTCTCTCCCGCTCCGCCCAGAGCGGAAGGAGTCATTTGATGATTTCCCCTCAAGTCCTGGATGTTTTAAAAAATGAAACAAGGTAAGCAAGAAAACTACAACAAAGACCAAAACTACATGGAAATAGATGAATAAATTAAATTAGCAATCCAGCAACTACAAAAGAATGAAATCTCCGTTGGCCATTGCGTTGAAATTATCGCCCCCTTTTCACTATTATTAAGTCTTACTTGTTAAATTATTTCAATTAAATTTAAGAAAGATAGAGATAGCAACCTACCGAGCATTATCTATCACTTGAAATCTTAATTTTAAATGTGTGAATTGAGCAATAAATGTTTTATGGACTAACACAACTATCAATTACTAAGAGATTTCCCGACATTTTGCTTGTATTATTTCATAACTAGGTATTAGTTGTCAAAAACATGAATATCAGCCGCCAAAAGCTAGTTAAAGTTTTTAATGTTTAATAGACTAACAATATTTACAATTCCAGGCGATTAGTCGGCATTTTTTCCGACAAGTTGATTCTTTGGGATTGAAGGATGGCACTGTGTCAAAGGCGACATGGCTGGAAAGAGGACTGATGAAATGACGATTAATAGAAAAGCATGGTAGAAGGAGACATGTTGTGCCGACACCAAATAGATGAGCAGCACAGATAGGCAGCAGGAGATTGTGGTGATGATGGTAACAACCTTTAATATATAAAAATATTTTACAGTAAACAAATACAGGGTGTAAACCACCTCATCACCAAGCCGTCAACCAAGCATTCTGTACATCAAACTAAGTAACTTTACGCAAAAATTATTGCTGGGGGACTTTATTTTTTGGGGTGAAAAATCATGTTTTTGGGAGAACTCAATGTAACGCACTCAAAACATTGTGCTAATGGATTGGATTGAATAGTACGGGGGTCGTGGAGGTGTTTAAAGTAAAAATCTTACATTAAAACTTGTATTTAAAAAAAAAGTTGCCAAAAAGTAGGAACTTTGACCCCCAATATCTCCGTAACGAGAAGGTTCCCAGGCATGGTGTAGAATAAAAAAATGATCACAATGACGAGGAGAACAAGTGCCTTACGGCTTCGTTAAGAAGTGTTTTACACCCTTTATATTTAACTCGTAAAACTTGTACGCGGAAGGGTTCGTAACATAACATTTGTATTTAAAAAATTAAGGCGTTTTGCTGATATACAACTGCTGAAACAGATCTATTATGTTTTTTTGTCAGTTGCTTTAGTCGTGTTTATTTCCTCTTGGGTGGCTTTTTAATAACGTTAAAGCGTCTTGAGATCGCTTAACGTGCAGTACTCAAGGTTAGCACTTTTAAACATATTTTTCCCCACCGCTTAATTACGTGTATGCCCGTTATACTAGAACTGTGAGGTTCTGACTGTAAGACTGTTAAACTGTATTTATAATGTTACCCTTCTACAACACAGTAAACAAACCTATAATACGTTAAACCTATAAAGACGAAGAAAAGATCTGTGCTTATTTTTGGAATTATTATGATAATTATTGCTAAATTTTAGTTGTAAAACCCATACAGCTGGTTAACATTGCTGCTTGATGGTTGCAATTAATTATTATTTGAGGAGATTGGCGCTCACATATATTTAATTCTTTTGTAAAGTGAAAAATATAGCCTAAAAGATATGTGCACTTAACACTGTAAAATTTATTGAAAAAACTTATTACTGATTAACTAATATTATTTTACGTTCATATAATATTGCCGTAGCCTGATACAATTAATGGAATCTCACAAATTAGTGCAAGAATGAGTCAGAGCTTCTGAAAACTTAAGATTACCGTTACAATTGAGAGAGCGCAGATTGTTGAACCGCCGGACCAACAAGTTCAATATTGTCAAGATGTATTTTTAGGGTTCCGTACCTCAAAAGGTAAAAAAGGAACCCTCATAAGATCACTTTCTTGTCGGTCTGTCCCCACCGATTTTGTCAGGAACGGGTGGGTGGACCTAGCAAGATGAAATTAATACGAGATACTGAGGTCTATAGTTCTAGTAGTAGTATAAGTTTATAAAAATCAAGGTTCTGCGTCAACACGATAAAAAGATATGGGCAAATTTAGTTTTTCGCGAAAACTTGTAAGTACCAAAATTTACCAAAATTTTCAACTTTTTTTATTTTTCGTAATTTTCCCTTTACTTGTGCTGTAAGACCTTGCTTTTAACCAAAATTGAAAATTCTAGGTCAACCAGAAATACCCTATAGGTTTTGGGTCGAAAACCTTTAAGATAGTTCTCGTTGACCTAGAATTGGCAAAAAGCAAGGTCTTACAGCACTAGTTACCTACTATTTATTACAAACTCATTATTTGCGGTTGGTGCAAAAGCCGTTTCTAGGGATCGAACAGCAAAGTTAAGTTTGTCTTTTAAAAAGTTTGTACGGTACCCTCGATGCGCGAGTCCGACTCGCTCTTGGCCGGTTTTTATTCATTAACGTCCATTACTCGTGACAAGGCTATATTACGTAGCTTTTTTACTCGTACACGTGGTCATTTTAATGAAATCCACACCCACTGTCTACTTAGTGATTTCGCTCTGTCGTGTCTCATCTCGTCCGTTTCGTTCAACAAGTCCTTACCTACTTATACTGTGCGCTTTTGTCACACCCACACGCAGTGCTTTGGATGGAAGCACCTATGAGAAAACGAGGTTATAAAATATTGTCACTTTCGTGTAGATACCATTGATACCATACCAACTTAATACCTACAAAACTAATCAATTCCTACCATGTATGAAAATAACTAGATAAGATTAATTTTGTAGATTTGATTTTATATTAATAACTTTTGTTCCAAAAGAGCCATTGACGGACCTTAATTTTTTTTTTTAAGCTTTATTTATGGTAACGATTTTCTTTTCAGATTATTTAAAATGATTTATTGTATAACGGGCTGGTGTCCGCAACTCTACGTCTAAGCGTGTATTTTGCGTACGGAAATTATTATTTAAAAGTTATTGCAAGAAATAACAACTTAATCCCCAAACCAAGTTTTGAAGGCAGACCGTAGTTGCTATCGGCGAATCTGTGTTTTACCATAACTTTGCAAAGTGCTTCAGAAAATCAATTTAATTCAGTTGAAACCTCCAGCTGAGGTAATTTCCATTAATTGTGGGCTTAATTCTTTAGTCAGAGTGAGGGAGAAGCACAGCAGCGACGACTATTAACTAATTAAGCAAACGTATTACACATGTTTTTCTTGACTACCCGTCGTTACTTTGGTCACCCGTGTCATATTGAAACACTGAATAAGTGTACACCGCTAATTTTGGAATTAGTATTCCTTAAAAACAATTGTTATTTTTCGTAAAAAAGTTTTAGACATTACATAGTTATTAATCTTACCCTAAATAAACAGGCTTTTGATAAGAGCCTGTTTATTTTGTGTATTGGGAAATGAAACATGATCAACATGGGAAATCTATTAAATTATATGGGTATGAATTGTTATCACCCCTTACATGTTAAACGGATATTAACAACATATACCTAATTAATTACATTTTTGGTAATGTTATTAGTATTTGCACACTGGGAAAAGTTTATGGTTATTGCGTGTCAAGGTAAAGAATTCTATTCCCGATAGAAACAAGAAATTATTACTTTAGCCGTCCTTTAGGCCGCCAAGCCAAAACACACATTTAATAAATCATTCTGGAAACATACAGCGCTTGAAGGAAAATATAGGTTCATCAGAGAACACTGAAATTCGTCCAGTAGAAATATTTGAAGTAACAGTTGGTCATGTTCAGAAAAACAACTTATATAATTTACTGGTACTAATAAATCATTTAAATCCATTCTGAAAGCTGTCGACTTGATGGGTACTTTAAGAATTTCTTATCCAGCTTAAGGATCTTTATGGCTATCTTTTTACTATCGCGTGCTTTTATTGAAACGTTAAGAAGAAATTCGAAACTAATACTAATACAAGTCATTGTCCTTACCTCAGCGCGATAGTATCCTCAAATTTCACCTTAACACGAAATATTGTGTCACCAATGAAGTAATTTGTCAAACGATGAGTTAGTAAGTAATTAGGCGGCACATGTACGAATAGCGTGTGCGTGTATCGCGACGGGCGACGGGCGGCCGGGCGGGCGGCGCGACTGTGCCGGATGAAGGGCGGGAACAATCTGGCCGGCCGGCTCCGTCGTGTTGTGCCGCCAACACCGCCACGTTACACGCCTCGTCTCCCTCGTCCCTACGCGATGTCTTAATACGACTGCGATGTGTTTTGTCTTTGAATATATGTCAATTTTTATTAAGTTAAATGTCTACTTCATTTACCTGCCCTTAACGGGGCGTTCGTTATAATTATGGAATTTAACGTTAAGGAACGTAAATAAATACCTAATCATTGTTTTTGTGTACGCATTTGTTGTCATCGTCAAAGCCTTGCGTGGATTGAGCCTAAACCAAGTGTGCATCAGTTGGGTTAAGTGTAGGAGTAATATCAAATATCGGAAGCAGGCTAAATTGTAGATGAAACTACATTTTACTGGTGCAAGTTGTCCGACTTGCACTGGAAAAAATGTTAGAAAGTAGCTATCCGGACAATTTGTCTGTATTTAGGTAAGTATAACATAATAAATAGCCTGAAACATGCATGATGTATGGGCGTACCTATACATCTGTATACCGGCTGAAAGGGTGGGCAGAGATTATTATAGACATCATCGCAAGCGCCCGATTTTATCACGTTACAAAATTAACGCGAGCCGTTGCAATTGACAATGCTTTAAAAAAATATTCATTGAAAATTTTCGAAAACAAATTTTCGTCGGTCAAATTAATGATTCCATAGCACGATGCCTACTTTCGCACTATGACTACTTTTATGTACTATCGAATAATCGTTAGCATGATGGCAACATTTACTTATTACTATACTTTAAAATTATAGTCCCAGTTACATCGCTGTTTGACAACTTTATATAAAATTATACATATACATAGTACATACATATAGCTGGACATTACACGCAGCGCCATTTAGTGCAACCACACTAAGCAACGAGGCTTGTGTTGTGGACACAAGATAGTTGATATACTACATTGATACTTTTTGTTTGTAAATACGTTTGTATTTACAAAACGCGTAGCGTTTCCCTACATAAAGCCTCATTTCTTTTTTTTAAATTGGTAAACCTTGCTTATAATTTATTTTTCTGTTTAGCGTTGTTTTTTTTTAAATGAGATTTTACAGAAAATTTTCTGACATCCCTTACGATTTCGTCTTGTCATTCGCTTGAGAGGTATCAACCTGAAGAAAACGTTGTTGTGGATTTTATCTTGAATAACATGGAAGTTATTCTGGTGATCGTACTTCTGTACAGTGATATGTAAAATATAAATTTGTCAAATTATTTGATCCCGATGTCATTAAACTAGCGGTGGTGAAATCCCCCATTTCCATATACTTAGTGTTTTAAGGAATACACGTTCCATTCAAGATTTTAACTAGCAGTTTTTATTTTCGTTCCATCTCTTTTGGTTGTCTATTTTGCTCTAACTGGGTTTCGTACGTTTTACTTTATCTTTCGTTTCTTACCGTGCGATCAACCCAGCATAGAGGGCAATTTAGCCCTCTAGGTATACACTGGCTTCTGAGGCAATACTAATACCTACAACCATGGACGACGGATCTGGATTTTATTGTTGACATACAGCTGCCTGACTACACACGATCTCCTCTGGTTCTTTAATATATTTTGGACACGGTAACTGGTTTTGGTTCTAGAGAACATACTACTAACGATGTGGTTTAATTGAATTATTTTCAATGTTTGGAATACCATGTATGATACAAACAGATCAAGGAGCCGCGTTTATATCCAGAGAGCTTAAAGAGTTTCTAAACGCTAAATGAATCGCTACCAGCACCGTTCAATCCTCAATGTAATGGACAAGTGGAGCGTCGTAATAGACAAGTGGAGCGTCTTAATGGGCGTTCCATTAAGACGCTCTACTTGTCTATTACATATTATATATGGCAAACAATACGTCTTGCACTGAAAACAAAGAACATGGCTGTAGAAATGTGGGAGAATGTTTTAACGCAGTCTCTACACAGTATTCGATCACTTCTGTGACAAATCTGTGATAAATTGTAATCCTTCGATGTAAGTTTAAACTTCTCATCAAGATCCATGTAATTAATCCAAACACGATAAAGCTGCTGCAAACTGTTGCGGACCTCTTGCAACGGACTTTTGTCTCCACCGTCAGACCTTCGACGACAGTCCAGGCAGGTCTTAAATTCTCACCAAGGTGCATGAAATGAGGACAATAGCAATATAGCTGTAAATATAATTTACGTAAACTGCGTATGGATCATTGCGAATAGCACAGCACAGAATTTAACAGGCTTCTGATGTTCGCTGCACTACTTTTTGGAGAAATCATCATCATCTAAACTCCTGCTCTTATCCCAATTTATTTGGGATCGGTGCAGCATGATTGTATTATTCTTCCTTACTTCTCTATTACTTTTTGGAAAAATATTTCACGAAAAAAACGTAAGAAATATAGAAATGCAAACAAATTAAATACAAAAAGAAATATAGGAAATCTCACAGCATCAAAAAAATAAATAAACAAATCACAAAAAGTGAAAATAATGTTGGGGGGTTTGAACCTGCAACCCCCGTGGTTTACAGAGCGGTGATGAAACGGCTAGACTATTTACTTCGTCGACTTAGGCTACAAATAGCCGTTCTCATGTACTTACGTCATAACTGAGACGTCAAACAATTGAAGTATACGGACATGATGCAAAATTGCCTACCCCTTAAGGAAGTAGCGTGATAAGATATAGCCTAAATATTGAAGAAGCCTTTTCGAAATCGATGCAGTAGTTTTGACGTGATGCGCGCAAAAACATTTCGTACCAACTACTTGCCTATACCGAAGAAAGCTGATTTTCTTGAGTTCCGCTATTTGGTGCGTATTCACCTCAAAAATCAAATTTAAAGAAAACTATATTTGAAATTATATTTACCTGAATTAGATATGAAGTATATGTAGCAATTTAAAAGGTTACACGTCTTCATTGGTTTTTATTGTATAGGTGTATGAAGTTAATTAATTTTAAACACAAAACCCTCTTTTTTGCGTCTCTGGGTGAAATTTAAAAAAAATTGCTAAAACAGGTATTTCTTTATTTTAATTAATAAGTATTTGTTCTGAGTTTCATGATTCTAGAACAATCAAAAAAATGTTTTTAACAAGCTTTGCCCCCTTTCACCTTTTTTCAAAATTTTCCAAAATGTCTACAGCCTAAATGTTATTCTGAATTTATTTAAATCGATTTGTGAACATTTCAACAATACCGACCGGTTCAGTAGTTTTTATGTGATGCGCGGTCACACAAACAAACAAAATTTTTAAAAATGGTTTTTAATATGTTCAGTTACTTATTTTAAGTCACCTTGGTCGCTTTTTTTTTTAATCTTCAATGTACAGATTTTTTGTCTCAACGATTTTATTATATGTATAGATTAAGGAAAAAAAAAGGAAATTAAAGAAAATTGTTTGTTAGCTTTTCCGGTAATATGACATCTTTTACGATGAACGCTGTTGTTGCAACCCCCAAATTCTTTGCGGCGAGCTTTAGAATGCATTTTATAACGAGCCAAAAGTTGGTACGTTATCGAGAAACTCCGAATTACTTAGTTTCATCTTAGCATTATATATTTATACAAGTATATATTAATATTTACTTTTATGTAATATTAAATATTGTAGGTTAAGTTATTTATGGCACATAAACACATTATTCTCTTTCTTTTCTCACACACTATCGTCTACATTTCTTTTTAATTTTCCCTTTTGCAGGTCTGCTGGCAGAAATTTCTTAAGTAATAAGCAGTACCTACAGGTACTCAAATATTAAAGCAATACATTTAAATTAACAGACAATTTCCTACCGACTGTACTTCGACTGACGAATTGAATAAAAGTGACGAATCGATGAAACTGGCAAATTATGGAAATGTCAAGTTGACGCAACCGTCGAGTTGACGCAACTGTCGAGTTGACGCAACTGTCCAGTTGACGCAACTGTCGAGTTGACGCAACTGTCGAGTTGACGCAACTGTCGAGTTGACGCAACTGTCGAATTCACACAACTTTTCAATCAGCGGAAGTGACGAATCAACGAAAATGTCGAATTAAATTAACTGACGAGTGAGGGAAACTGACCAGTGTTACGCGGAGTCACAAGTTTGAGTCGTCCTTTAAAAAGTTTGTACGAAAATCCCGGTGCGCGAGACCGATTCGTTCTTGGCCAGTTTTTTTCTTCTTTCTGACACAATTATATTAATTTGATGAGACCACCATCAAGAACTTTATGTTTGGGTTCTGTGGACGAAAGGAAGCTGTTTCCGATAATCATACAGCAACCTACTATTACTATTACTAAGAAATACTTGATTTTTTTTTCTTTCAAGAATAAGCAACAGCTTCGTCTTATTTTTCATATAACAACCAACTGCAATCATCTTCCGTCTGCCAAGCTAGTTGGTTACGCCAATATGTTCGTTTGGTCGTTTATGTGGCGGTCATCGGAGACATGTTCAGGCCCCTTATTCACAACGCTTCGATTCGATTTTCGATTCGGAAAGTCGTATCTCTATCTTTTTTTGACATTACGAAATTGAGCGAGATGGACATACGACTTTCCGAATCGAAAATCGAATCGAAGCGTTGTGAATAAGGGGCCAGAAGTGGGCATTTACGCGCTGTTGGTGGTCATGGAGATGAAATTTATTTAAATAGTTCATAGTGGGTGTATCTGTAAAGTACGTTAGGATAGATTACTTGTTTTTAACTAATAAGATTTAGTTTTTTATTTTCACGAATAAACGATTAGATTCATATATTATTTTAGAATAAATGCAAAAACTTTTTCATCCCCCATCTCGGAAAGAGTATTTTTGCTCTTCGATATCTGAGTGCAAAAGCCGTTTTTATCCGCTAGAGGATAAAGTAAATTGAATTTAGAACATCATGTGCACTAAGTTTGTGAATTCAAAACATCATTAAACCTATTTACTTCTACCTACAAGGTACCGAATTTATCATACAACCTTTTTTAATTTGTTAAAAACTCGAACCATCTTGGTGTACTTTACAGTACCTAACAAAAATATTAGACTCAACCTACGTAACTGTAAGTAGCAACGTTACTTTAAATTTTTCTTAATTATACCTAAGTATTATTTGTTATAATTTAAAGATTATTATGTAATACTTACTATCATAAATCACGATCTGACAAAAGGATCGATTTGTTCGAGACACCATTGTTTAACTATTGTGTCTACTTTGTGGACAGATCATGGGATAATGTAGTAGTTAATACCTAAACTGAAATAAAAGTATCTTGTGATTGTATTTTTTTTTTGCATTTAGTCATTTCCTCGCTGAGGTGGGATGAAAAGTAACAAGTGCAAAGATTTTTCACCTCGTGCTCTTTTGTTCACCTCGCTAACCTCTCAGGATTCTAATTTTTGAATCCTTCGCTTGCTCGGTCATCAAAATTGAGCACGCGGTTAAAAAGCAACTTTGCACTCTTGTATAACAAATAACTATTACATCCCACCATCTCGGAAAGAGTATTTTTAATCTTCAATATCTGAGTGGAAAAGCCGTTTTTATTCTCTAGAGGATAAAGTAAATTGAATTTAGAACATCGTGTGCACTAAGTTTGTGAATTAAAAAAAAACATTAAACCTATTTACTGCTACCTCTATGGTGCCGAATATATCATACAACTTTTTTTTAATTTGTTAAAATTCAGACTCGGAACCTTCTTGGTGTTCTTTTTTCAATTTGCTTTGTACGCGGTTCTTTACGCGGCATTTTTTCACGTCATTGTTAAACCTTATATTAAAAACAAGAAACTTGAAAACAAGTGAAAAAACTAAAATGAGTGATTCTAGCGACGAGGAAGTTTGCTTGACGCCAACAGAATTGACTGAAACTGTTAATAATGCGCAAATGAGCTTTCTCCCTCAACAATCACGCGAGAAGTATTTAAAACTACGATATGTTCAACACGTGGCGACTAGCAAAAGGAGCCAAAACTTTCTTAGAAAATGTTTTGCTGGCATATTTTATAGAATTATCCGAGAACAAGAAAGCAAGCACTCTATGGAGTACGTATTCGATGCTAAATGCAACAATAAAGATGAAAAAAGACAAACATATCGATACCTATCCTAAATTAGTGGCATTTTTAAAAAGAGCCTCATCTGGTCATCAACCAAAAAAATCGAAGGTTTTCACAGTATCTGATATTGAAAAGTTTCTTAACGAAGCACCCGATTCCGTATATTTGGCGGCAAAAGTAAGTCAGTTGCACATTCAGTATCTACTTAAGTATATTAATCTCAATTAAATAGTATACTTAGTAGATGTTGATAGGCATAATTATGCGTTCATATCAATTTTATTCTACTATTTATCTACTACAATACTCTTTACGTTACAGGTTGTTCTTATTATTGGAATAAACGGAGCATGTCGAACTAATGAACTAACACAACTTAATGTCAAAAACATTGAGAAACATTCAGATGACTTACTATTAATTAATTTACCTAATACAAAGACAAAAAGAGACCGCAACTTCGTCATTCGCAAGGAATACGTAACGATTGTTGAGAAATATCAAGCCTTACGCCCGCCTAACACTCCAATCAATCGATTTTTTCTACAGTATCGCAATGGAAAGTGTGTTAGACAGCCTATGGGTACTAATAAAATTGGCAGTATCCCACGAGAAATAGCAACATTTCTTGAACTTCCAGAACCCCTGTTGTACATGGGTCATTGTTTCCGACGAACTTCAGCCACACTTTTGGCTGATTCCGGAGCTGATCTCCTGTCTCTTAAGCGCCACGGAGGCTGGAAGTCCAATGCAGTTGTAGAGGGATACATAGAGGATTCCATCCAAAATAAGTCTAAAATATGTGAAGGCATCGTAGGAGCCATTACACTGAAAGAGCCTCAATCGGATCCTTGGACTGGCCCTTCTACATCAAAAATAAGCCGTTATGAAACACCTAACCATCTCCCTCTCTCTCCAACATTCACGCCAAGGGAATCCGATGAATCGGTACAACTATTAAGTATGACAGATAGTTTACCGAAAAACAGTACACAAGTGACTAACACCAATATTACAGTACCAAACCAAAATATTACACTCAATTTAAATAACTGTAGCAACGTTACTTTAAAATTTTCTTAATTATACCTTAGTATTATTTTGTTATAATTTAAAGATTATTCTGTAATACTTACCTGTCATAATGTAGTAATTAATACCTAAACTGAAATAAAAGTGTACCTATCTTGTGATTGTAAACGTTTTTTTTTTGCATTTAGTCATTTCCTCGCTGAGGTGGAATGAAAAGTTACGTGTTGCACTCGAGTGCAAAGATTTTTCACCTCGTGCTCTTTTGATTCCCTCGCTAACGCTCAGGATTCTAATTTTGAATCACTCGCTGCGCTCGTGATTCAATTTTAGAATCCTTCGCTTGCTCGGTCTTCAAAATTGAACACGCGGTTAAAAAGCAACTTTTCACTCTTGTATAACAAATAACTATTACATTTGACTGATTTGTTTGACTGTACACATTTTGACAAATTTCAAACTAAAAATGGTTTCTTGAATAATTTGCGAAACTGTAATTTTATTATGGAAAATGTATAAAATCGGCGAAATACATACGAAAATGGTATAACGTAATACGGCAAAACAATAATTAAATAAAAGGAATAAGATCGGCAAAGAGCGAAAATCGGCAAAGAGCGAAAATCAGCAAAGAGCGTAAATCGGCAATTATTGAACAGACCGCTTTTTTAATGCAAAAGTCTTTTCAAGAAGAGCAGAGGCGACGCCGTTAAATTCTACTTGCGCCAAAACTTCCGATTCGCGAGTATTCCCGATGTGGAGTACAAAAGGCTTACACGGAAATTATGTAAAGATTTGGAAGATAATGATATAAGTAAAAAAAAAAAACCACGAGGCTCCTTTCTCTGCCATACTTCCCTGTGCTCGTTAGTGTATGAACACCACTACAAGCTACAGGCAAGATGAATAAACCGAAGAACATTGTAGAGTTGAAGAAAAGGATGGCACAATTGTCGATCAATGATTTGTCTGCATCCTATAGAAATCAAGATCCGAGTTTCAACGAGTCAGAAGACCCTGATCGGCCTCGTTCACCGCTAGGATCCTCATCGAGCCCTCAGCTGGGAGAACAATCCAGAAGAGGGTCCTGGATTCAGAATCCTCAATCAGATTTAGAAAATCTAGGTGAAGCTCTTGAGAAAGAGATCAATATATCCACAGGGTTCAGATCACCTGAACCGGATGTGCCAAGTTCTCCGGATTCCGACACTACACAGAGCACAACTTCCACGGATCTTATTCGCATTATATACATTCCGGTGTATGATCCTGAAACTCTAAAGGGGGTTCAGTTAGCATATGACAAATCCCTAGGCATCATGCCCTTTTGCTTCTGCCCACAGACGAAAGTTATTTTCAGATCCATGACAAATCCAGTCTCAGGTCCTGAATCAGACATAGAATCACCATGCTTATGTCCTTCCACATCCAGCATTCCTTTATGTTCTATGCCACAAGTTGAACCTTCATCTCCTAAAACAAAAGACAAAATTGAGAGACCAACTGTGACATTTCCAGAGTTTCAACCTTTGCGACGTCCGGCTGAGGTCAAGCCCTCCCTAATGATAAAGATTGAAAGAGGAATCAAATTGACAGGGAGGTTTGATGAAGGAAAGAAAACAGTTTTAGACTTTTCAAAATTCAAGGCATCTCCTTCTCAATTGTTGACAATTATTGAAAAGAATCAACATGTAGACTCAGAAAATGACCAACTAAGGATGCTTTTGAAAGAACTCAAAATGTGGCCTACCTACAACGCGAAATACAATCTAACATCTCCTTTGATCATTCAATAATAAATGCACGGCTATTATAATTGACCTGCATCCAGTTTAAGACAAAAAAAAAAAAAAAAAACCTCGAGGCTCCTTTCTCTGCCATACTTCCCTGTGCTCGTTAGTGTCAAGCACTACAGGTTTGCGCCAGTTCTCTTTAACCAAGGAGAGTGGGGTGAGGCCCTTGTCTATCGCGACCACATCTCGATGCATTGCGACGTCGGTTTCTAGGAAATATTCCCTGAGACGGCATATCCCGCGATTGTGAGAGCCTTAGCGTATAAAAAGCCTCGACTCCCAATTCCGCGGAATATACAGTCTCATAACCGAAGAACGTGGGTGATGCATTCGATATGCTATCAACAATTTTTCGGACCTTCGTATCCAGGGCGTCTAGTTCTGTTTAAGTACATTTGCTTATGCCGACGGAGTATATCAAAACTGGGATGACCCAACCGTTGAAGGCACGCATCATAATTCCGAATAATTTCAAGTATAAGTTTACGTTTCTCCTCGGTCTACGGTACCAAAATATTTTATCTTTCTCACTGGTTGATGTTGAAGTGCCGTATTTGACCGATGAGTTGAACGTTTGGAGAATGGCTTGTCCCAATACGGATTTGCCCGACCACCTGTACTCCCAGAGACAGTGGGACGTGCCGCTCTGCAGTACAGCAGGCTCAGCCAAGTTGACAATCTACAATCGTTAACGCTAGTAGAATGACATCATCTCAACGTTAAATCACGTGATCAACACAAACGAATAGAAAATTCGTAGAAAAGTTTACATCGTTCAAAATGATAGAATAGAATGTTATCGTTTTTACAATGTTGATCGCTATACTCTTTGGTAGGAACGCTCACCATAGAATAAAGTGTAGGTTTTTTTCTACAGACATTAGAGAACCAACGATCGACTCAGTCGTGTCAACTTGGCTACCAAATTAGCGCTTTCTACAATCGCTTACGACGAGGCGTTTACGATTGTAGAAAGAGAATCGATATGAAACGTTTGTAATTTGGCTAGGCCTGCTGTACGGAATACTCTTTCGTCAATCAATACTGTGGAGCGTGCTCGTCTGCTGGCCGTGGAGGAATGAGAGTTGGGCTTGTGGATTCAGGCATTTTCGTCATTCACCATTGGCACTATTATGGATGACGCATCGTTCCAGGTTGCTACGAGTCTACGCTTAGGTGCACCTTGTGTTGCTCCGCATCGGTGTCACTGCGGTGAAGCTGTCGACAGCCTCAGACTCCATGGCTTGTCTTGCTACAGGAGCGCAGGTCGCATTGCACGGCACGCCAGCATTAACGACTGTTGTAATAATACTGGCTTTATACTGTCCATTCAAAATTCTTTTAATTCTATGTAACTAGGTTACCTGACACTTCTCATAAATAACAAACCTGATGAAATACGTTTTTTCTTTTCAAATACAAAATTACAACAAATCGTTATCAGCACGAATATAGCTTAAGTATTTGTTTATTCAATAAAAGTAATGCCCAGTTTCGTAATAATTTGTTGAAGTAATATTTGTGCAATTTTTTGGGTACGAAAAAAATAGGTCTTCGTGTAACTTACTCTTCTGAGATGGCGAACCCAAATGGAGACACAAATTAGCAAGATATGCGTAGTTCCTCAATTCCAACGTTCACCCTTCATACTCGTAATAGAAAAATGCGTTAATACCTTATGCGTGAGGAGTTGTGGAAAGCGATCAGTGACTACCCAACAGGGATGAACGTTTCCAAAGTCACAAAGATGAGGAGTGATAAGAAGGCACTAACAAAAATTTGTCTTACCCTTGAATCATCTGTAATTACGCATTTGCGGAGTGCAACCACGGTAGCTGAAGAATGGAAAGCTCTACAAAATGCTAATGAGGATAAAGTTATGGGTCGGCGTTTACATTTAGAACGGAAGTTATACAGATTGAGAGTTGAAGACTTTGATAATTAGGGTAGTTCTTTAAAAATCCTTTCCACGTAACTTTCGAGGCGAATTTTGTTTTAGAGTTATCTTCATATAAACAAACACACATTTAAGACGCTGTAAAAAAATAATTCTAATTTTTATTATATGTAAATCGGTGCACAGAGATATTCTATTTTGAAATTTTGTCGCCCACGAAAATTACGAAACTTTTTAAGCAAGAGGGATAGAATTGGCAAAACAGCCTAGTTTAGAGTGGGTAAACTGTTCAATTGGCTACGAGAAAACATACAAACAGAAACACATTCTACGAGTCGTTACAAGAAAAAAAATTTAAACACATACATGGTATATAAATACTAATACAAATTTATAACACCTTTCTTTTGAGCTTCACGACAATCGAGCAAAATATGCATCTGCGGCTCACAAAAAAATCTATAGTTATTATTTAATGCAGATGTTACTGATCGTAGCTACTAGAACTAAAACACGCTGGTGTAAGTAACCACAGTTTATTTTACAAACATTCACCAAATCGTGAAAATCGGCCGGCAGATTTAGTTAAGTCAAGACATTTTAAATATTTATGCACAGTCACTATGTCAATTTTACTTAAATCACAGTTGGAAGCACAGCTGGCCGAGCAACAGTTGTGATTTGCAGAGGAAGCGTCTGGGAAGTTGTTCGAAAGTGATTAGCAAAAAGTTCACAAATTCCTTCTTCCGAGTCACTTCTACTGTCACCATATGACATGCTCGGCGGGAAATTGCTGTTCATACGTCTGCTTTTGACATACGACCAGAATATTTTTGGGCTAGTACCTATTGAGGACTCGATTTTAGTCATGTAGGCCTTATAACAAATTTGTTTATTATCATTGGCTCTATCACGAAGTAATTAATATAGTCTTCCGCACTGGACTGCCAGTCCACATTCTCAACTGCAGCAAATTCACGACGAACAGCCACCAGCACGCCACCACCACGCACCTGCTCGGTGGCTGCGTAGTCACGGTCGCGCCGCCACACTAGGTACTATCGTCAAAAAATTCACTGTCCAATATCCCATCAACAAGCCAGGTCTCAGTTAAAGTGATTACATCATAGTTACATTTAGCTAAATACCTGTAAAAGTTGATCGACTTCACCCGCAGTCCTCAAACATTCTGATGATAGATATCTAATAATAAGAATAATAATAAATGAACTTATGTTGATTTAAACAAAAAAAAAAACAGATTTTGTGCCTCACACGACTATCTAGCAGACGTAGCAGTAGACATTGGAAATGAATCTACGGAATACGAATAAATATTGTCGCTGAGCGACGAGAAAGTCGGGATAAGGAAAAGGTTACAAAATAAAACTAAAACGTTCAATGATAATTATTTTATTCTTAGATTAACGTCAATTGTATAAGATGTTTAATTCAAACATTAAAGAACGAAGAACCTACAAATAAGTAGCTTAATACAGAAGTAGGTATAATGCATCTCAAATCCGAATAAGATGATTGTTGGGCGACTGGCTGGGATGCCACCTTTTTTTAAGAACTATACAGGATGTAAACCACCTCATCACGAAGCCGTCAACCAAGCATTCTGTACATCAAACTAAGTAACTTTACGCAACAATTATTGCTGGGAAATGACTTTTTTTTTCATCATGTTTTGTTGTAAAACTCCAATGTAACGCACTCAAAACATTGTGCTGATGGATGGATAGAATAATACGGGGGTCATGGAGGTGTTTAAAGTAAAAATCTTACATTACAAACTTGTATTGAACTTGTATTAAAAAAAAACCTTGTCAAAAAGTTAGAACTTTGACCCCCAATATCTCCGTAACTAGAAGGTTCCCAAGTATGGTGTAGAAGAAAAAAATATCACAATGACGGGGAGAACAAGAGCCTTACCGCTTCGTTAAGAGGATTTTTACACCCTTTATACATATATTTTTATAAATGACATTTATACTTTTGGAACAGAAGATTTTTTGTTTAGTTAGTTGTCAAGGGTCAGTGATCCCTATTGCCTTGTAAGTACATAGTTTTGTCCCGTTATTGTGTTATTAAATAGCAATGGGGAATTTTCCAGTGCTTTTCATGAACGAACTAGATGGCGCTGATCAACCTTGGGAATAATAAAATGGCATTTGGGAATAATAAAAGCATTTTCCTGAAACAATAAGAATGTATTTTGCTGACTTGTGTTATTATAATTAAACTACATAAGTAGTAAGTATTATAGTTTTGTTTTAAAAACACAAAAAAAAAACAAATGAAATGAAACTTATCAAAATGGTCACAGAGTACATGCCTTTACTATTTAAGGTATAAAGATCACTACATAAGTTTAGCAAGGCTTAGGTAAAGTTATTAAGTTATTTATTCTGTGTCAATGCGAACACGATAAAACAAAATTAAGAGTTCTGTCTCTGAAATGGCTCGTTTTTTATGTCCTCAAAGCCTCGACTGAAATACGGATGAACCAATAACACAAGAGTCCTGTCTCTGAAATGGCTCGTTTGTATGTCCACAAAGCCTTAACTAAAGTGCGGAGGAACCTAAGCTCGACGCGACGCACCAGGAGTTTAGACGTAACGCAAAAACACTCAGAAGGACAAAAACCATGCAAAAACTTGTAGTTCAGTTCAGTGATGCAAAAGAACAGTAGACTTTTTAGGCTAAAAATGTTTGACAGAAAAAAGGTTCTCTACAGTTACAACAATTAGTTGAAAGAAATTTTACTATACTATGAGTTTGACATGTGTCTAGGAGAGTTTTATTTGCCCTGCTAAAAGATTTTACCATTGACCTATAATATAATACGTAGTAAATTCTTTTTTCATTGGATTTTACTAGAAAGCTGTTTAAAAAATATTCCCAAAGCTGATCAGCGCCGTCTATTGATAGATACTGAAGCGTTGTGACAAACGTCAGTGGAAAATTCCTCAGTACTCATACTTACAGGTGTTTCCATGATCCTTCAATTTATTAAAAATACCTAGTCTATTTGCTCACCAACACTCGCAACAAAAACAAACCAACAGACCACAGCCACCGGTGGCTGTGGTTTGTTTGTCGACTGCTATAACGAGTGGCCGCCACCGGCCACACGTGTGCCGGCGAGTTTCAACAAAATGTATGAAAAAGCGTCTGAACTGCTTGTCGCTGGCTACCGGTGGCTGTGGTTGGTGGCCCGTTTGTGCCGAGCCTTAATAAATCTGTTTTATTAAACACTTTAGGTACCAAATACTTAGCTGTTCTCTTCCCATAATAATGTTATCTGTGGTTGAACCAGTATGTTCTCTCTAACCTTACGTGTGTTGTACTTGTTTTTAACATTATTTTTATATTCAACAATATAATAATATTCTAATCCTATCAAATAATCTACTTTATAGGGTTCCTCACTCGTGCGTCTGTCTGTCACAGCCAATTTGCTCCGAATCTACTGGACCAAATCAGGTGAAATTTGGTAGGATGGTGTAATCTTATGACCCAAACACATAAAATAAATAAATAAACACAAGGGTAATTTTCGGGGAACAAATAAGGAAATTAAAAAAAAAAAGTTTTGCAAACCTTACTGTGTCATCGATCGAATGAAAGGACTCGTTATGAAGATCTCAATATATTGTTGTTATTATTGTAAAATAAACAGTTTTGATTATATTCATGAAAGAAGACGAAAATTGACCATTCCCCCCCCTCCTGATCTCCGAAACTACTGAGCCTAACATTAAAAAAAAATACAAAATATAGTTCATTGCATGTAAATTACAGGAAAACCTATAAGAATTCTATCAATTGAAAATAAAGTGGTAAACTCAATATAAGACTTTGGCATTGTACGGAACCCTCTCCACGCGAGTTCAACTTGCACTTGGCCGTTTTTTTATCTATAGGTATACTTTTACAGATGGGAAATAACTTATCATACTCTTTGTTGCACTTTGACGAGTCGAATGGCGCAGCGGTAGTGTGGCTGCCTTACGTTCTTAGGGTCCCGGGTTCGAATCCCGGTAGGAGCAAATGTTCGTGTGATGAGCATGGACATTTGTTTCCGAGTCATGGATGTTTATATGTATAGTAAGTATGTATTTACAAACAAAAAGTATATATGTAGTACATCAACTGTTTGGTGTCGACGACACAAGCCTCGTTGCTTAGTGTGGCACTAGATGGCGCTGTGTGTAATGTCCAGCGATATTTATTTATTTACTTATTTTTAACATTTTACTAACCAGAAACTTTATCAGTCTTGTTTGTATTTCTTTAATATCTCTTAAATGTGTAATAAAGGTTCGCCCGTATACAAGGAGTCCATAGCTTCTAGCACCGATCTTAGCCTATTACAAATATCGATGATGTAATATTAGTTTAATAGAATTTTATGTCTATGAATTACTGGCAGGTTTTAAGTCTATGGTCTTTAAAAAGCTTATGATGTTAGAAAAGTTTTTTGAATATAATAGACAGTTATGTCGAATGAAGAAAATTAGGTAATTGTTGATGTGATTTAGTTTGGAGTAGTTTATTTTAATGTCATGTTCACATCATGTATGGGTTTTTAATAGAAATGTATTTATAGGGGTTTTTGATAAAGTAATAATAAATTAAATGTGAAGTCTAAAGCTGATTTATTTAAGAGAAGAATCCTACTCTTACAACATGGTGGTAAGAAATCTAACCAGATTTTAAAATTTTCGACAATTCTCACCAAACAAATTTGCTCTACATTAGAAAAGAGCAAGCAGGATTTAGAAAAGGCTTTTCTACAATCGATCATATCCAAAAACTGTATGTTACACACATGTTTAATTCCCTTCATTTCCTCCGTGAACATTTTAGAAAAGTTTGTACAAATCTGTTCGATACAATCTGTTTTCCTAGATATTTTAAGATAACATCGTCCAAGCTAGTCTTGTTTCGACCCAACCATAATGTTTATAACTGTCGATATTTCCTTAAATCTCCCATTACATTTTAAAATTTGTTCCTGTCTAAATTTGTTTCTTGCATTATTTGTTAATTAATTTACTTTATTTCTAAATTTTGTATAGTCTAATCGCTTTTTCTTATTCTTTGGATCCGTATACGACGGTTAATAATCACCGTATACGACCTTTTTACCAGACTACGGCGAAGCAGCGAAAGTCCCACCCTTTCGCTAATGATTTTTTGGATAATATTTATCTAAAATTTACAACACAGAACTGTGATCCCTAAGACCCCAAGAAGAGACTAACATCTAGTTTGAGGATCACAGTTCAAATTGCTATTATAATGTAGGTACTTGATTATTAATAAATAATTTAATTTATAGTCTAACGTTTAATGAGGTACAAACTACAAATAAATAGTGGTTTTACAATTACATAAATAACACTATGATTCTTTCTTTCACTGACTTTCTTTCTCCTTGTCCGAATGTGTCTATGACTGCCATCTGCCTTATAGTGTTAGAATTACTGTTTAGTCGCGTGACATTAAACCACAAAGTAAATAGTTGCTCCCTGTGACTCAAGGTGGCGCTTTAGTATATCTAGCAATGGGCATTATGTTGAGACTAATTATTATTCTTGAAGTTTGTGTAATATGTTTGTGAAGAAGTATCTACTTATTATAACCGACTACCAAAGGGAGGAGGTTCTCGGTTCGTCCGAACTTTTATTCTATTTTATTTGTATGTGTTCAGTGACATCTTCGGCAATTGTAGGTACTGACTTGGATGAATGTTTTTTTTAGAAGAGTATTCGTCCTTCTCCCATTACAGATGCCAATTATGTTTAAGTTCCATGTTATTAATTAAACAATGTCATGATTATATTTTAATCGACTTCTAAAATAGGATTTCGCAATTCGTGGCTTTCTTTTTTTAATGGGAAAGTAGTCCCTTTTCCAAGGGTAATTAAGGTAATTAAATAAATAAATAAATTGATATGAACTCCTTTTTCACTTAGAAGATTTATTTCATTTATTGATTTATACTCTATGTTATTGTCACTGTCTTAATGTTGAATAAAGCCAATATTCTTAATTGGTTTTGTCTTTTATCATGTATCAATTTATTCAACATTAATTTTGTGTTTCTCCGTGTCTAATATATCTACTACTGAAAAAGAAAAATCTTCATCGATGTCGCGGTACCTACGGCCCGAACGGTTTGACGTAGAACCTTCAATGGCTGGCTCGGACTTGAAGTGGGCTCACTGGAAGTATTCGTTCCAGAACTTTATCGCGCTAGAAGCTTCCTCGGCAAACGATTCCCTTAGGTATAAATTTCTTGTCAACCATATATCGCCATCGATATTTAACTATATCCGCGCCTGTGCTACGTACGATGATGCAATTATTTACCTTACCTTACGAAAAGGCAAAACATTATTCTTAATCGGCACTGTTTGAATACCAGAAAACAACAGTCTGGTGAATCGTTGGCGGAGTATTCGAGAGATCTTAATATAATCGCTCGTGACTGCCTTTTTAAGAATGTGACTGCCAATGAACACCATAATGAAACTGTGCGCCTTTATTTATTGCCGGAAGATCGTCAAAAAAAATTAAAGAAAGGCTTTTAGAGAAATCCACTATGACTCTCGAAGAAACCTTGGACTTGGCTATAGCTTTAGAAACTGCTGAAAATACCTCTAAACTATTAACAGCGCCTTCTCCTTTTATATCACTCCTGTCAATGCAGTCACTGAAACTCAAGAAACGTCAATGCGGCAAAATCTAGCAGCCTCCAACACTCAAAACCATTTTCAACATAGCCGTCCTATACTAAATAGCCGTCGATGCTTTTTCTGCGGCGGTAATGTCCATCAAAGACTCAAATGTCCTGCTAGAAACGCTGACTGTCAGCTTTGCTCCAAAAAAGGACATTTCGCTAACGTATGTCGTAGCATCGGACAAAGCCAACGCGCCGCAAACGCTATTAGTACAAACAACAGACGATAACTTTCAATCTGAAGCCCTTGGCTCTCATCTGTCAACTATATCTGCTGCTGCTCCAACAAGCCTGCAAAAAGCGACCATCAATATCACTTTAAATAACTTACGTGTGGATGCTCTACTCGATACCGGAAGCTCTCTCAGCTTTATCGATAAGAATCTTGCTCAAACTATGAAAGACGCAAGCCCCGCAAACAAGCAATAACTCTAACATCTCTAAGCAACATTTCATACGTAGAGGGGCTATGTTTCGCTAACATTCAAATTGGTGAGCACGAATATTAACGTCGACCTCTACTCATTATTGCTAATCTGTGTGCTGACGTAATTATCGGGCATGATATACTGAAAACACACGCTCGTCGGTGGAACTCCAGTTCGGAGGAGATAAACAACCCCTGAAAATTTGCAATGTAATGGAGGCATCTGTCCCGGCAGTATCAGTTTTTACTAACTTTGCGCCAAATATCAGGTCTATAGCCCTCCGCTCGAGAAGGCATTCTCAAGAAAACAAGAATTCATATCTAACGAGATAAAAGATTTACGTAAAGATAAAGTCATTGACCCCAGTCTTTCACCTTGGCGAGCTCAAGTACTCGTTGCCGGAGGGGGCCATCATCGGAAGGGGTTACGTTCATAATATTGACAGTTTCTACATCGAGGGCCGCTGTATCGACAACGTTCCATCGACGGGCTAATGAATCGACAGTACACTACATCGACAGTACACCAAATCGATAGTACGCTATATCGACAGTACACTAAATCGACAGTACACTAAATCGACGGTATGCTACAACGACACTACATCAAATCGATAGTACGCTGTATCGACAGTATACAATATCGATAATACGTTGTATCGACAGTATGGTGTACTGTCGATGGTACGCTGCACCGACCCGAGCCAAATTTAAATGAAAAACATAAGCTTTTTTGAGTTTTATTCAGAATTTGTGAAATTTGTATCTTGCTTGTTATTGAGGTAGCCCACATAAAATGGTTGGAACATCAAAAATTCGTACTCAGTACTCTTAGTTATTAATACAATAACTTTCAAAATAACTATAACATTGATAGTATTAATTTAATAAAAAAAAGCTCAGTTTAATAAAGTACATAGTATTAATAAGCCACAACTGTAAAAAAACCGGCCAAGTGCGTGTCGGGCCACGCGCAGTGTAGGGTTCCGTAGTAGCCCGTTATATTTTAGATTTTGTTTTTCAATGCAAGTCTTTACCCGTTTAGTCACTTTACAACACACCCCCTTAGTCACTTTAAAGGATTTATTCTAAGGGTTTTGTATTTGGTACAAAATTATACAACACGCAAGTTTAACGACTATTATTGCTAAACTAATAGTTTTTTAACCGTTATAGTTTATGTTTAAAGTTCATGAAATGCACTATCATCGTGAATTTATCCAGATTTTTCAAGCCAGCTGTTTAGCTTTTAGAGGGGGGGGGGGGGCACGAACTATTGGAACAACAATTTGCACTTTAAATTAGCATTTGCATTTTTCGATTAAATGTTCCATTTACGAAATATTAAATTTCGTTAATGGAACATTTAATCGAAAAATAGTTCAACCCCTAAGTCATTTTAAAAGACCTATTCAACGATACCCCACACGATGGGGTAGACCACGAAAAAAAAATCCTCTCTACTTCACATGTACGTGGGCTACGCTAAAAAAAATATTTTTTCAAAATTTTATTTTACCGTTTTGTCGCCGGTACCTAATTGATATACACACCCCTACATAATTACAGCTTTCTAGTACTAACCGCCTCTTAGCAAAACCTCGGAAAGACGGACGGACGGACAGACAGACGGACATGACGAAACTATACAGGTTCCTTGTTAGGACTACGGAACCCTAAAAAGCAACAAAATACCCGACTGCGCAGCAAAGATAAATATTATTACATTACACTTCTTCGGTAGTTATTATAAGTATTGATTGTATATCTAAACTATTTGGAGTAAGACGTGTAGCAACCTCTATTGTTAACCATAGAGAAATGTGTGTAGTCTATGATCCCGTGAAAGAACAGACTGTCTGTTGTAAAACCTGTATACGGTCGTGTCAATTAATAATAAGTAATTATAATTTTGTATCTTTTAGACCCCGTTCCCACTATGTCGTGACGATTAATTTATCGTCGGACGACTATCGTCTCTAGCTGCACTCATTATAACGACTGTTTGTCGTGATTTTTATTTTATCGTTTAGCAACTATCGTACTAGCTGTTCCCCTTGGATCGCGACGACATTTCACGGCAGTGCTTTGTCTTTTGCACATCACGACACGACACACATATACATATCGTCACGACATAGTGGGAACGGGGCCTTAGAGTAGGTATAACATACATACAGACATTTAATAATTATAACTTGGCCATAAACAAGATTTTTCGTACTACCCTCATGAGTTTGTAATTAAATTGTTTAATCATAAATCATATGTATTTCTGTAAATTTCGGTAAATTGATGACTTTTACATGTCACATCATGTTCATAACAAAAAAAATACTACAAAAACAAAAAAAAATACCATACTTGAAAAAGTAAATAATCTCATTTTGTATAAAATTAACATTCATAAAATGTCGAACTGTAATAAAAACTACGTATGCTGCGGAGCTCAGCTTCTTTGACAATTTATGTATGTGTGGCCCCCAGATTAAAATGAAGGGCTTGAAAGATTTTTGTATGAAACGTGGCTGGATTAATTCCGCCATTTAGATTATTTTTTTCCAAGTAGCGGCCACCATAAGACCTATATTAATCGATAGCTGGTATAAATACAAACAAGTTTTGTATAAGGCAAAATGTTATAAAGTGTCACGTTTCCGAGATATGAGTTATCAAATTTGAGGTCCATTCACTGATAGCATCTTCAGCACAAATTTGATTTGATCAGACACGCATAATCCCTACGTGTATCAATCGATAGCTGGCATCAATACAGACAAGTTCGATCTGAGACAAAATGTTCTAAAGGGTCAAGTTTCCGAAATATATAGCGTTGTGATCGCTACCAGCACAACTTTGATAGTTTCAATCTCGGGGAAAAGTGACGCTTTAGAATATTTTGTCTTAGAAAAAACTTGCTTGTATTGATGCCAGCTATCGATTGATACACATTTTATGCGTGTCTGATCAAATCAATGTTGTGCTGAAGATGCTATCAGTGATCGGATTTTAACTTTCATAGCTCATATCTCGGAAACGTGACACTTTAGAACATTTTGTCTCAAACAAAACTTATTTGTATTGATACCAGATATCGATTAATATGAATCTTATGCGTGGCCGCTACTTTGAAAAAAAAAATTAAATGGCGGAAAAAATCCGGCCAAAAAATTCAAACCCCTTTGTGTGTTTCTTGTATTGTGTATAAAAAATATTCAGTATAGTGATATTTCGATACAATGAATATGCGATGCGTTGATCGCTCGATCAAATAAACATTCGATATTTTGAACACTCGACGTATTGAGTGTATGATATATTGAATGTTAGATTTATTAACCATTCGATATTATGAACGATGAAGATGATCTCTAGACAAAAATGGTAAGTTATTAATAAGTTTACTTTTAAATGATTCCACGCGTCTTGCACTTTTAGGGTTAACAGTTTGGAATAATTTTGTTTTCAGTCTTGGTGTTCGTTACGAAAATGGACGACATAAATTAGCTACAACGCATAACAATAAGGAATGTTTGGTAATAAACGGTTACAAAATGATGAAGAATAAAGTGAACGATAAAGGTGTGCACTACTGGTATTGCGTAAAAAAATATACCGATGCAAATTGTCGTAGTACAAGTACTACAACACTTTGCATCAGTATATTGTATTTAAAACGTGATTAGAATCATGCTCCACAACCTGGTAAGTAAAAAAAAAATGTAATCGAATGCCATTACTTGCACCTGTGGATTTTTATAATAATAAAATGCAAATTGATGTATTTATTGCAGGTTTTATTCATGAACTACGC
The DNA here is from genome assembly GCA_963853795.1 of Xestia rhomboidea. Lineage (NCBI taxonomy): Eukaryota > Metazoa > Arthropoda > Insecta > Lepidoptera > Noctuidae > Xestia > Xestia rhomboidea. The sequence continues at coordinate 20,219,822 of OY970756.1, read as the reverse complement.
CTAAGAGAAAATTTGAAAAAAGAGTCAAGTACAAATACAATTGAAACACCATGTCAAATAATAAACCGCTATCTAGAGATGGTGCTAACATAATGTGCGAGCGCATTACCCAGTAAAAAATCACTAAAGCAGGTGATAAAACGATGCCGAGCGAAGACTAAACCATCAGAACCTCTGTGTATAAATGATATTCAAGTACCAGATCATGACTTGAAAATGTTTGATGACGAACCATTTTTAGTATCAAACACACGTTTTAATAAAGATGGTTGCATGCTCATTTGTTCTACAAAAAACAACATACAGCTCCTGAAAGAATCGCCGATATGGATAATGGACGGGACATTTCAGTGTTGCCCAACATTATTTTCCCAACTTTACTCGATACATGGAATCGTTGGTAATACTAAAACAGTCCCTCTTATTGTATATGCGCTTCTATCGTGTAATTCTCAAGAGTGCTACACTCATTTTTTTGAACAACTGAAATGCTACGCAAACTCTCTCGGTGAAAATCTTTTGACCCCGGAATTGATGATGACCGATTTTGAATTTGCGGTCATAAACTCTATTAGGTCGGTGTTTATTGAGGCCACCCACAAATGCTGTCTTTTTCATTTAGGACAGAACGTTTGGCGAAGAGTACAGCAACATGGCTTACAGAAAAAATATTTCGAAGATGCAGGATTTGCTCTTAAAATACGCCACTTGATCGCTTTGGCATACTTGCCGCCAGACGAAATTCCAAATGCGTTTGATTTACTTAAAGATAAAATTCTACCTGAGGATAGCAGCACTAAAAAAATTATACAGTGGTTTGAGACAACATATGTCAAAGGTAAATGGACTACGCGTATCAGCACTGACAGTAAAGTAACTGTATACACCACTCCTCCGCTGTTTTCACCAGATTTATGGTCTGTTCATTATAATAACGAACATAATTTGCCTAGAACTCAAAGTTCCGTAGAAGTGCATAGGCGCTGGAATTCGTTGCTCAATAATAAAAAAACTAGGCTTATATTCAACTATAAAAGAGCTTAAAAAGGAGCAGATCGCGGTGAATGTTCAAAATGAGCAGGCACAAGCTGGAGCACAAGGTCCTTCCCCTAGAAAGAAAAATCGAGACAGTCAGAATGCCATCTCGCATTTATTGAGCAGAGAAGCAGTATGACTGTCTTACAGTTTCTTAGGGCGGATTCGACCAAATGCCATGTTATATCAGAGTAACTAAGCCTAGAATAATTTTACTCATTGATTTTACTCTCAAATAACTTCGTTTGCGTTTTTCCATCACAAACGTAGAGTAGCCAATACTGGGTATTGTTACTCTTTGAGTTGATGAATGAATGATGAATGATTTTGAAAGCCAACTAAAATGGAAATACAATTGTATAGAAAGTGGAACGCAAGATTTGATGTCCATATAATTTGGCCGGTATATATTGGAGTTAACTGTCAAATATAATATATTTACTCGAGTTGCCATGATTGTCATAGTTGAGTGCAGTTGAGTGAGGTTATCTTTCCGAGTTTTGTATTATTTCTGTTGTTGTAATTAAAAATAAATAAAAAATGTCTGAAGGAAAAAGGAAACGTAGCGGTAACTGTCATCATAATTATCGAAGTAATAATTGTTCCTTTCTCTAATTTGGAATTTATTCTTCAACACTGTCAGAATCTTCGATCATATTTCGTAAACGTTGCATTATTAAAATATCCTTACAAATAACAAAACTACAAGAAATTATCAATATGCGCTCAACTGTGAACAATAGACAATGAACTTTTTCAACAAAGCATACGAAAACAGATGGTAGAATGCAGCGGCCGCCATTATATTACTCTGTGCTATCTTGTTTACTCGGTGATTTTTGGCGGTATAGCGATTTACTCTTGAACCTATAGTTATTCCGGGATTAAGATTTGGTAAAACGAAAAGTTCTCTAACTCTAGAGTAATTAGTGATTTTATTCCCAGGATAAGACTTATCCAAGTTTGGTCGAATCCGCCCTTAAGGGGATTGCTAGTAATAGTTATCTGTAATTTTATACAGATGAGGCATCCGAGTGCAAGCAAAGACAAGTAATATTCGAGACTGATTTATTTAAACATGTAGGGTGTGCGCACATTTACAATTTGTTTAGATACCCACATTATGCAAATACATTACAACAGAGAATTTGTGCTTTGTTCCCAGTAGTACTACCGAACTGTACCACCGGTGGTACTAGTGGGAAATCTCGTTCTCTATAGTACCACCATTTATTTGGTGGTACTAGTGAGAATTCTTTTAATTATTTTATTGAGAATTCTATTAATTCTAGGTTAGAATCATGAGCGTATAGCGAGGGATTCAAAGACACGAGATGCAAATAACTTTGGTCTCGTGTAACACATACAACTTTTCACCTCAGCAGCGAGAACATTTATACCTAAAGGTAAAAAAAACATGGTACCTAAAAATTAAACCACCACACCACATCACAAACACACAGATATCCAGACGATGATTTGTATATTTTTATAGGATACAATAAACAGGAAAAGATATTGAGATTTGTAAAAAATAAAGTTATTTGTATTTGAGCCCTACTGAAATTCTTTTAAAAAAATGCAATAAGTTTGGGATAGGTTTCAATGTGCACATCATCTTTTGTTTTATTGTGGCTTTCAACATTGAGTAAATACTCCACATTGTAGATGGTTGCCTAGTTTGTGATAATTCTATGAAGTACGATAACAGTACAGTCTCCGAAAAAGTGTTAGCACCCTTTGTAAGTGTCCATTGCTTAAAAGTGTTTAGATGTTTTTCGCGAGACTTTTCAGGCAGGAAACTTAATTCTGCATTTTTTAGGTATGCTTCAATCTTCGGTGTTAAATAGCAGACTTCGTCACTGGACTCGCTCATATTTATTTATTATTATTACTTTATTATCCAAATTTTATTGTACTTTGTAGCTAGCGTACATTGACTTAATCATGGCTAGCGTAACAGAGAATAAAACAATAAAAATTTGAATCCCGCTATTTTTTTAAAATGCGTTCTGAAACTACACTCGGGGTATTCTGTCTCAATATTAAAGATTATTAAAACTATAAATAAATAAGTAGATACATGATTTAATTCGATTATTCCAAATATAACAATTTTTCACTTAAAACCTTAACCCGTGATTTACAATATTACGGTTATCGATTTACAATATCGGTATCCGAACGTTTTATTGTTTGTTTCTTTTTTGGGCCTACTACACTGGCCTGCAAAAATAAGTATCACACTTTTAAAATTGCAATAACTTTTTAAGTACACAATATATACTTTCGAAACAAAAAGGACTCGAAAAAGAGTTTAATTTTGTACATAAAAACTTCATAGTCGGTAACCTTCTTTTAAGAAATGGCTGAAAAAAACTTTAAAATCTAAAATAATCCTTTTCGAATTACAATTATTTTACCATTCATTTTTTGTTTCTATTTTTGTTTTGATTTTTTTTTATCGATGAGTCTTGTTTCAAAAGCTAAGTTAGACAACAGCACATAAACGTATTTATCATGCCTCTTTCACCTGAAGAATGTGCTAGCATCATGACTTTTTTTGAACTAGGCATCAGTATGCGTCGTACTGCAAGAATTGTGGGTGCGACGTTACGAACGGTCCAGAAGGTGAAACGAAGGTACGAAGAGACTGGAAACCATTTGAGGGGACCTGGTAATGGCAGACCCAGATGTACTAGTGCCCGAGAAGACCGTTATATTGTTTCCACTGTGTTGAGAAATCGCCACCTAAATGCAGTTGAGCTCCAGCAACAGCTTCTTCAGACCCGAAGGGACTACATTAGTGACAGTACAGTGAGAAGAAGACTGGCTGAAGCAAACCTGAAACCTCGAAAACCAGCGAGTGGCCCCAAACTCGAGAGAGAGCATCGAGTAGCGAGACTGCGATACGCCCGTGAACACATACAGTGGGATCAAGACGAATGGTCAAGAATTTTGTTTACAGATGAGTCTCGATTCTTACTTTACACTTCTGATGGAAGGCGAAGTGTCTACAGGCGACCTGGTGAGCGATACCTTCAAGCCTGCTTCTCAGAAAGAGTCCAGTACGGTGGAGGCAGTGTACAGCCCATACGGCTGGCATATCTTCAGAAGGTCGCACAGAGTTAGTGGCCATAGAAAATGGCACTCTGAATGGGGAAAGATATACCCAGGAGATTCTCAATGAGTATGCAGGGCCGTATTTAGTAAATGTGGGTGATGGATCGATGCTGATGCATGATAATGCCCGGCCACACACGGATCGGGTCGTGCAAGAGTATATTCAGGAGGTTGGCATCAGCGTGATGGCTTGGCCATCAAGAAGTCCTGATCTCAACCCGATTGAGCACGCCTGGGATGAGCTAGGGAGGCTAGTCAGAAGCCGCAGACCACCACCTACCACCCTCAGGGCACTCAAACAGGCCCAGATAGAAGAATGGGAGAATATTCCCCAACATCGGCTCCGAAACCTCGTGTTCAGTATGCAAAATCGACTCGAAGCTGTAATCAGAGCCCGAGGAGGCAATACCAGTTATTAAAAAATAAATAACATGTAAAACAATACTTGTAAATGTTAATTGAGTTTTATGACACTAAGATAAAAATGGCTATTTTGATTGTTTTATCTTTTTTAGACTTAAAAATGATATCCTATCCTATCGCCTACACTATAGTAAATTATATTTCTTCGCTTCATTCTTCAGATATAACCAGGTAGTCCTTTAAGCCTACAAGGTAGCATGCACGCATTTTAGAGATTTAAGAAAATCGATATTGATATCGACTTTTTAATCGATTCTTTCTTACATATGCCACACCACTAGAATAGCCGTCATTCTTTTTTCGTGCAAGGTAGCAACCGCACACGCGCTTTGTCTCGGTAAAAATTTTAATAAGTATTTTTAAAGTGTAAAATGCCGAAACGTAAAAATAATAATATCGATTATTATTTAAGTAAAATCAAGAAGATTGAGGAAGAACAGCGGCGTAAACGGCGTCGGATTATAATAGAATCCTCATCCGACACTGGTATGTACAATTTACCCTCCGTTGTTCGATATTTGAAATTATCATTTTTCGTCATGTTTTATTATGCCTGGCGGTTAACCGAGAGTTATCACGAAGGCCAAAAACGTAACATGCAACTCAAAAATTACTATATTAGTACTTTATAAAGTTTAAATAACGTTAGAACACATGTTTCGCCTGGCGGTTAACCGAGAGTTAACACGACGGCTATACCTACCAGCATGTAAGAAGTTATAAATTACCTACCTACGTTAAAAACATTATATTTTACGAATTTAAAATTAAAAGGCTATCGCTGTGTTATATGTAACTGGCCTTCCTGGCGGTTAACCGTGAGTTAACACGAAGGATAAAATACGTTTTACAATTTCGTCTCGTACTTTTCAGACGATGATACATCGGTACGTTCCGACCCTGCGTTAAACGATATACCTATTGATGCGCCAGATGAGACTGATCCTATACCCTCTGCAGAGGCTTCAGTACCTAGCCAGGACCCTGGTAACTGTTCTGAGCTTGATCCAGAGCTCCTAACAGCGCTCGGAGAAGAAACAGGGGTAACTCCTAAATTCGGAGAGAAGATCCATCACAGCTTAGCTCAGCGATGGGAACCTATTCTCAAAAAAGGATTACCAAAAGAGGCAAAAGAAAAATTGCTGCATCAATATCTAGTGCCTGAAAATTGCACCCTCCTACAAGCTCCGAGACTAAATAATGAGGTCGCGGCGGCTATTTCAGAAGCGTCGCTTCATCGCGATAAAAGGAAGGATACTGAGCAGCAACAATTAGGGGTCGGCATCACAGCCATCAATAAGGCTTTGACCTTAATGTTGACTAGCGACAACAAAATAGAATCAATAATAAGCGATGGATGTCGAATTCTAACGGATCTCCACCATCAGGTTACACAATCGCGAATCAGTGTTATTAACTACGCGTTAGTGAAACCTTTTCTAAACATTGTTCAAGATAGCGAACGGGACGAAACTTTGTACGGTAACAAGTTAGGCGAAAAAATCAAAGCATCTAAAACGATCGAAAAACAAGGTTTATCGATTAAGAAGCTTCATAAGGCTCATAATAACACCACAACATCGGAACAGGCCGCACCAAGCACCCGTCCCCTGTACCAATACCGCCAACCAGACACGTACCAGGGAAACTGGTCCGGCCCCCCGCGCTTTCAACAGAACAGGGGGGGGGGCGGAGAGGGACGAGCAGGACAAGCACTTACACGAGTCGGCGGCTTCCACCTCGGAACCGGCAAGCATCGAATGCGACCAGTTCGAGCAAGCCACGGGCCCCTGCGACGCGCCAGTAGTTAAGGTACATCATGCAGGTAGAATCTCTTATTTCTTTGATTTCTTATTTCTTTTCTACGATTGCTGGCTAAAAATTACTAGTAACCCTATAATTTTAAAGTGGATACGTACGGGTTATGCAATTCCATTCGATTCTAGTGTCACACAATTCTACGTACCACAAGTGTCTCTGTCGGCATCTGAAAAAGCCGACATGACTTTAGCGATTCAAAAATTTAGGCGCAGTTAGCCCTTGTTCAACATCTAAAACTCAATTTATATCTAAAACATTTTTAGCCTTAAAACCGAATGGAGATAAGAGGTTTATTCTTAATCTAAAAAACTTGAACAAATTTGTATCCAAATTGCACTTCAAAATGGAAGACTACCGAACGGCATCTCGTTTACTTCCTAGTAACGGGTTTATGGCTACCATTGATCTTAAAGAAGCATATTTGCTTGTACCGGTTCGCAAATCAGACCGAAAGTTCTTAAGATTTCAATTTGAAGATGAGAATATGGATATTATCACTTACGAGTTTAATTCCATGCCATATGGCCTTTCGGTAGCTCCCAGAGTCTTCACTAAGATAATGAAAGAAGTCATTACGCATTTGCGTTTTCAAGGTTTTAAAAATGTTCATTATTTGGACGATATCTTGTGTTTTGGTGACAACTATGACGAATGTCTAAAAAACGTTACAGTTACTGTAAACCTTTTAGAATGCCTTGGGATCGTGGTGAACTACGAAAAAAGTTCACTTGTACCAAAACAATCTTGTAAGTTTCTCGGCTTCATATTTGATTCAGTAAATCAATCAATTTCTTTACCACTCGAACAACGACGAAAAATATTTGACTTGGTTAAAAAATTCTTATCCTTACCCAAGTGCACAATACGAGAATTTTCTCAACTAATTGGAGTCTTAGTAGCGGCATGCCCTGCAGCGAAATATGGCTGGCTGTACACTAAGATTCTAGAAAGGCAAAAATTCCTTGCCTTGTTAAAATTCCCGGATTATGAAGCACGATTCAAACCACACCCTATTGTTGTAGATGATTTGAATTGGTGGAAATCGAACATATTTAAAACCAAAAACTCACTGAAAACTGCTAACTTCGATTTAGAAATTTACACGGACGCTTCACGTACCGGTTGGGGAGCGGTGTGTAACAAGGAACGAGCTCACGGAGCTTGGAAAAATAACGAACTTAAATTACACATCAACTATTTGGAGTTGTTAGCAGTTTTCTTGGCTTTAAAGTACTTCGTAAGCGAAAGATCTAATTGCTCCATTTTATTGCGCGTTGATAACACAACGGCTATCAGTTACGTGAACCGCATGGGCGGTATACAATATCCCCACTTAAATGATCTATCTAGACAAATTTGGCAATGGTCTGAAAGGAGAAATATTTGGTTGTTCGCCTCCTACGTTAACACTAAAGCTAATTACGAAGCGGACGAGGAGTCTCGAAGGCTGAACCCAGACACCGAATGCGAACTGTCTGTCTCAGCGTTCGAGAGAATTTCAAAAGCTTTCGGACAACCCGAAGTAGACTTGTTCGCTTCTCGGGCCAATGCCAAATGCCAAGATTATATATCATGGAAAAAAGATCCCGACGCTTTGTCCATCGACGCTTTTACAGTAAACTGGAGCAACAAGTTCTTTTACGCTTTTCCTCCTTTTCCACTTATTCTCAAGTGTATTCAAAAAATAGTAGAGGAAAAGGCCACTGGCATCTTAGTATTTCCATTTTGGCCATCTCAGGCCTGGTACCCACGTCTAATGGAAATAATTATCTCCGATATAATATGGATGTGTCCTAACGAACATCGTATTAAAACATGTTACAGAAATCCACTTACCCTGGGGGCCGCAGTACTCTCAGGCAGGCGTTCTTCCTACGCGGCGTTCCAGAATCGGCTTTAGATTTAATACTTGCATCTCTGTCAAACAACACGATGCAACAGTACAACGTGACATTAAAATTGTGGTGGGAATTTTGCGAAGAGAAAAATTACCCTATAGTTGATTGCTGTCTCAACTGTTTTGAGTTTTTTGAGCGAACAGTACAATAAGGGAATTTCTTACGGATCTCTAAATTGTCACCGATCTGCATTATCTCTTTTATTAGGTAATAACATTGGATCCGATGATCGTGTTAGAAGGCTACTGAAAGGAGCGTTTAAATTAAGGCCTAACTTCCCAAAGTATAGTCGTACATGGGACCCACAAGCAGTATTAAATAATATTTCCTATTGGTATCCTAATAAAGATCTTAGCAGAGAAAAAATTACTAAAAAGTTAGTAATTTCGTTAGCGTTATGCACTGCTCAACGTGTTCAAACTTTATCCCTCATAAAACTTGAAAACATTACTGTGGGCACTAGTGGAGTTAACATTGCAATTAATGATATTTTAAAGACATCCGCGGCTGGTCGAGAACAGCCGACCTTATTTTTACCATATTTCCGCGAAGATCTCCGCATCTGTCCTGCGACTGCCCTTGAGGACTACCTCCAGGTCACCGATAAGGACCGACCCGCTAATGTGTCCAATCTCTTAATTACTGTGAAGCGCCCTTACAAGGGCGCGACAGCACAGTCTATAAGCAGATGGATAAAGCAAACTATGGCGGAGAGCGGCGTTGACGTGACGGCGTTCAGTGCTCATAGTACGCGACACGCCGCCACGTCCGCAGCCGCCGCCGCAGGAGTCTCTGTCGATACGATAAGGAAGGCCGCTGGTTGGACCAGTGCCTCACAAGTGTTTGCCAAATTCTATCATCGTCCGGTTGTAGATGATAACAATTTTGCACAAGTGATTTTACAAAACGTGCAAGATGATTAAATATAGTTATGTTAATTAGACTTATTCAAATAAATAATAAAGTAAAATTACTTATTATTAAAGTGCATTATGTTCATTCCAAAGGTTTGTGAATTTTGGTTGTATATTAAAGTACATTGGTTTATAGAATAAAAAACTATTTTCTTCGGTTGAAACTAGTTGTTTTAATTAAACCGAATACAAAACTTATCTCTAAACATCTACCTGGTTATATAATAAAGCGAAGAAATATAATATGTGATCAAACGAACTTCACAAGCGAAGTTCGATCAATATTATATGAGTCGCTTCATTCGAAGATATAACAACCCACCCAGCCCTACCCAAACGATAAAGTTTTGAATTAGATCTCTAAAAGAATGACGGCTATTCTAGTGGTGTGGCAATTATGTAAGAAAGAATCGATTAAAAAGTCGATATCAATATCGATTTTCTTAAATCTCTAAAATGCGTGCATGCTACCTTGTAGGCTTAAAGGACTACCTGGTTATATTATATCTTCGAATGAAGCGACTCATATAATATTGATCGAACTTCGCTTGTGAAGTTCGTTTGATCACATATTATACATTAGTAACCTAATGTATAATTTACTATAGTTTCAAAGAAAGATGATAAAAATTGCTTTAACACGTTTTTTATTTTAAATCTCTAACTTCTATAGTTTAAAAGTGTAGTAGGTACTTATTTTTGCAGGTCAGTGTAGATACGGAATTCGAAAATCGATTTCGAATCGACTTGTTTCTATCTCTCGCCTTTTTCGTATCAAAGTGATAGTGACAGAACAAAGTGAAGTTGAAATCTTTCGAATTTTGTGAGTAGACCTGCACAGTTTTCGATATTTAAAAAATAATAATTAAAAAGTTACTTTTCATCCCACCATCTCGGAAAGAGTATTTTTAATCTTCAATATCTGAGTGGAAAAGCCGTTTTTATTCTCTAGAGGATAAAGTAAATTGAATTTAGAACATCGTGTGCACTAAGTTTGTGAATTAAAAAAACATTAAACCTATTTACTGCTACCTCTATGGTGCCGAATATATCATACAACTTTTTTTTAATTTGTTAAAAACTCAGACTCGGAACCTTCTTGGTGTTCTTTTTTCAATTTGCTTTGTACGCGGTTCTTTACGCGGCATTTTTTCACGTCATTGTTAAACCTTATATTAAAAACAAGAAACTTGAAAACAAGTGAAAAAACTAAAATTAGTGATTCTAGCGACGAGGAAGTTTGCTTGACGCCAACAGAATTGACTGAAACTGTTAATAATGCGCAAATGAGCTTTCTCCCTCAACAATCACGCGAGAAGTATTTAAAACAGTACGATATGTTCAACACGTGGCGACTAGCAAAAGGAGCCAAAACTTTCTCAGAAAACGTTTTGCTGGCATATTTTATAGAATTATCCGAGAACAAGAAAGCAAGCACTCTATGGAGTACGTATTCGATGCTAAAAGCAACAAAAAAGATGAAAAAAGACAAACATATCGATACCTATCCTAAATTAGTGGCATTTTTAAAAAGAGCCTCATCTGGTCATCAACCAAAAAAATCGAAGGTTTTCACAGTATCTGATATTGAAAAGTTTCTTAACGAAGCACCCGATTCCGTATATTTGGCGGCAAAAGTAAGTCAGTTGCACATTCAGTATCTACTTAAGTATATTAATCTCAATTAAATAGTATACCTACTTAGTAGATGTTGATAGGCATAATTATGCGTTCATATCAATTTTATTCATTTATCTACTACAATACTCTTTACGTTACAGGTTGTTCTTATTATTGGAATAAACGGAGCATGTCGAACTAATGAACTAACACAACTTAATGTCAAAAACATTGAGAAACATTCAGATGACTTACTATTAATTAATTTACCTAATACAAAGACAAAAAGAGACCGCAACTTCGTCATTCGCAAGGAATACGTAACGATTGTTGAGAAATATCAAGCCTTACGCCCGCCTAACACTCCAATCAATCGATTTTTTCTACAGTATCGCAATGGAAAGTGTGTTAGACAGTCTATGTACTAATAAAATTGGCAGTATCCCACGAGAAATAGCAACATTTCTTGAACTTCCAGAACCCCTGTTGTACACGGGTCATTGTTTCCGACGAACTTCAGCCACACTTTTGGCTGATTCCGGAGCTGATCTCCTGTCCCTTAAGCGCCACGGAGGCTGGAAGTCCAATGCAGTTGTAGAGGGATATATAGAGGATTCCATCCAAAATAAGTCTAAAATATGTGAAGGCATCGTAGGAGCCATTACACTGAAAGAGCCTCAATCGGATCCTTGGACTGGCCCTTCTACATCAAAAATAAGCCGTTATGAAACACCTAACCATCTCCCTCTCTCTCCAACATTCACGCCAAGGGAATCCGATGAATCGGTACAACTACTAAGTATGACAGATAGTTTACCGAAAAACAGTACACAAGTGACTAACACCAATATTACAGTACCAAACAAAAATATTACACTCAATTTAAATAACTGTAGCAACGTTACTTTAAAATTTTCTTAATTATACCTTAGTATTATTTTGTTATAATTTAAAAATTATTCTGTAATACTTACCTGTCATAATGTAGTAATTAATACCTAAACTGAAATAAAAGTGTACCTATCTTGTGATTGTAAACGTTTTTTTTTTGCGTTTAGTCATTTCCTCGCTGAGGTGGAATGAAAAGTTACGTGTTGCACTCGAGTGCAAAGATTTTTCACCTCGTGCTCTTTTGATTCTCTCGCTAACGCTCAGGATTCTAATTTTGAATCACTCGCTGCGCTCGTGATTCAATTTTATAAAAAATTCAAATTAAACAATTTCGTGAATATTATTATTATTTGTAATCAATGTCAATTTGAAAACTTAAATTACACTCATTTCACACGTCTTGTTCGTCCAAGGCGTTTTATCGGTGTGCGACACAGTGTGCCGCACAAATTTTTCTTTCGGTGGACTTGTTCAAGTGAACATGAACAAAATGTGCGCGTGTTTACGGAAATGTTCGCGCACACGTGGAATCGGTGTACTCGAATCAGCGAACACGCATTCTCTGTTCGCGCACTCAATTTAGTAGTCTAGGAGACCGACTTTCATTCATCTGTTAACCGAATGTCAAATATTAATGAGTAAGCTCATGTTGTCGTATAAACTTACGTCAAGACAAATCCTAAACCTAAACCTAATACCATCTTCAATAATAATGCTTGTACATGTACTATGACAACGAACGAAATCTGCTCATGTTCAAAATAAAATCCCGTGCACACGATGTCCACATCTGTCTACCACCCTTAACGAATCATCGACACGAAGAAGTAGAAGGACTTCTATTGGTCCGCACAAAGAGTGTGCGGACCAATAGTAGTAAAACGCCGAAAAATATGCGACCCTTTTTTACGATATCCTTTGTTTTACAAAAATTCTATTCTATTGTTTGGTCACTTTTTTTGAGTAATAGGAATAAAAACATAAAAAAGGACAAGGAAGAGAAAGTTTAGCGCTTCAATAGCAGCCGGATGCTGCAAACAAAAAGAGCCGTATTGGTGGTAAGATTTCGTTCGTTGAGATAGTACCTACTAAGATTCCTAGACAGTATTTTAAAATGATATATTCGCATCAACTGACCAAGACTCACAGTCAGACTGTTTGCAATAGGTTTTTTTTGCCACATTTTCAATTTTCTCACAAGGTGTGCTGGGAACGTGCGACGCTACTGGTGTCTGAAAATTGTGTAAGTATTTCGGTATTTAAAATCTATCATTAACTACATTCTGATCTACATTATTCAAATTAAATCAGACAGAAAGAAATGAGCTATTTGAAAATGCGGTCTGGTCAGACGTGATGTGCAAAATAACTGAAGTTAGTATTTTCGGAGTCAGAATAACCAAATCGATCGATTTTTTTGGTTTACTCCCAACGGCCACCACTAAAACAGGCACCAGTGGTGGCCGTTAGAATAACTCATTAATTATTGTCCCAAGGGCCATCAGTGGCGGACGTTGGGACATTAAAATAGTTATTTGTGCAACAAGAGAGCAAAGTGGGTTTTTGCTGCGAGTGTTGGTTTTGAATCCCGAGTAAGCGAAGGATTCTATAGTTGAATCACGAGCGTAGCGAGTGATTCTAGGTTAGAATCCTGAGCGTAGCGAGGGATTCAAAGACACGAGATGCAAATAACTTTGGTCTCGTGTAACACATACAACTTTTCACCTCAGCAGCGAGAACATATACCTAAAGGTAAAAAAAAAACATCATGGTAAAAATTAAACCACCACACCACATCACAAACACACAGATATCCAGACCATGATTTATGTATTTTTATAGGATACAATAAACAGGATAAGATATTGAGATTTGTAAAAAATAATGTTATTTGGATTTGTGCCCTACTGACATTCTTTTCAAAAATGCAATAAGTTTGGGATAGGTTTCAATTTGCACGTCATCTTTTGTTTTTATTGTGGCTTTCAACATTGAGTAAATACTCCACATTGTAGATAAATAAATAAATAAATATCGCTGGACAATACACACAGCGCCATCTAGTGCCACACTAAGCAACGAAGCTTGTGTCGTGGACACCAGATAGTTGATATACTACATAGATACTTTTTGTTTGTAAATACATACTTATTATACATATAAACATCTTTGACTCGGAAACAAGCGGTCCATGCTCATCACACAAACATTTGCTCCGACCGGGATTCGAACCCGGGACCCTAAGAACGTAAGGCAGCCTCACTACCGCTGCGCCATTCGGGTCGTCAACATGCTTCAATTCTTCGGGTGTTATATTAGCAGACTTCGTCACTGGACTCACTCATATTTATTTATTATTATTACTTTACTATCCAAATTTTATTGTACTTTGTAGCTAGCGTACATTGACCTAATCGAAATCATTGCTAGCGTAACAGAGAATAAAACAATAAAAAATTTAACCGCAATTTTTTTTAAATGCGTTCTGTAACTACACTCGCGATATTCTGTCTCAATATTAAAGATTATTAAAACTATAAATAAATAAATAAGTAGATACATGATAAACTTCGTATTTTTTTCTTCAACATTCTTCATCTTGATTTAATTATAAAAAATATAATTCGATTATTTGAAATATAACAATTTTTCACTTAAAACCTTAACTCGTGATTGGCAATATAACGGTTATCGATTTACAATATCGGTCTCCGAATGTTTTATTGTTTGTTTCTTTTGTGGGCCTACTAGATATGGAATTTGAAAATCGAATTTCGAATCGACTTGTTTCTATCTCTCGCTTTTTTCGTATCGAAGTGAAAGTGACAGAACAAAGTGAATTTGAAATCTTTCGAATTTTGTAAGAAGACCTGCACAGTTCTCGATATTTAAAAAAAAGAATTAAAAAGTTACTTTGTCTCACGCTCGCAGCAAAATCGAATTTTGCTCACTGTTTGTAAACCGCACAACCTGCTTGTTTGAGGTGCTGAGGTGAAAATAATATTTATTTTCAGTGTTTTGTCCGATACGATCCGTACGATAATAAACGGTGACGAGTCGGAAGGGTGTCAAACTTTTTCAATCCTACCTACTATTGCGGTCCACTTTGATTTATTTTACCGAGGTAAAGAGAGACAAAGAATTAAAAATGAAGCCAAAATTGGTATTGTTATACTACTTTAGGTACCTACTATTGCATTCGTGAGTGCACTCCCTACTATTAGTGTGTAACCATGTCAGATTTAGCTTGTGCTGGTACCTCTTCGGGAAATACATTTTTAAATTATATTCAAAGAAACGGTGGAACAGTTTTATTGCATGCAGGACATGAGTACCTATACGATTAAGCGTAAATTCAAAAGTGGGCTTAATGTGTGGGAGTGTACTGCAAGAATGAAAGAAAAATGCGGAGGAGTGATCAGTCAGAGTGAGTACCTACCATTATTAGAGTAAGTATACTAACTAACTATATCTACCTGATAGACAATTATTATACATAGATTACTCATTGAATTGTTTTTTTTTTTCTATAATAGTACTTAACACATTTATTACCGAAATATAAATCACATCAAAATGTTACCTAAGTAGTTATTATTATAATAATAACAATAATGGCGTGATGTGGTCGCAGGACTTTGTTTAGAATTGGCTGTCTTCCGACTGTTGATGAAGATGTAACGAGTTTATCAAATAATAATTTATTACAGGGTATCACAACATAGTTGAATCCAAACGCCACCAATGCCCACCAAATTTTGCGAAGAACGAATTAAAAAAAAGAACACAAGAATGTAAACATACATTAGCCTCATCGAATGTACCATCTGTTACACAAACTTACAACAAAATGGTCAGTGAACTTAAAGATTCTGGCATGGATTTGATTGAGAAATTACCTGCATTAAAAGACCAAGTTATCACTATATAGATGGAGCAATAAATCGGCGGGTGTATCTAAAATGCGGTTAAAAAATGTGGAAGAAATTGAACTGCCTGAAAAATTCAAACAATTTCTTTTAGCAGACTATGTGCATGTCGGAAATCGCATAATAGTATTTTGCATAAAACAAGCTAGAGAAATTATCCCTCGAATTCAAGATTTTTTTAGCGACGGCACATTTAAAAGTTGCCCAAAACCGTTCAATCAAATTTACACAGTGCATGGTGATTTCAAGAGCACTCAAAATGAAACAAATATTATTACGCTCATGACTCGCAGAGACGCAAAATCATATGAGATTTTATTTAGTTTGATTATGTCGCCACATGTCGACGGCTGCCGTCGACGCGCCGGGTGGCAGCCGCCGAAGCGTCGACGACTGCCGTCGAAGGGTCGCGACGCTTGTAGTTGTGGCATGCCGCGTAAATGTGTGTCGACGACTACCGTCGACGCGTCGGCGGCTGCCGCCGACATCACAACAGCAAGCGTCGACGGCAGCCGTAAGGCAAACTTGTAAGTAGGTACCAAAATGTAGGTACCTTAATTTTCAACTTCTTTTTATTTTTCGGAATTTTCCCTTTACTTGTGCTGTAAGACCTTGCTTTTACTAAAATGGACAATTCTAGGTCAACCGGAAATACCCTATAGGTTTAGGTTGGAAAACCTTTAAGGTAGTTTCTGTTGACCTAGAATCACGAAATTTGGCGAGAAGCAATAATGTCATACAGCACATTTAAAGGGAAAAATCTGAAACCCGTAAATACGTATGTAGTTTAATAACAAAAAAAAAGCGATTTTACTATTACAAACTTAATATTTGCGGTTGGTGCAATAGCCGTTTCTGGGGAACGAACAGCAAAGTTAAGTGTCCTTTAAAAAGTTTGTACGGAACCCTTGGTGCGCGAGTACCTCGCTCTTGGCCGGTTTTTATGAAGAAATGGCAAAAATTACAAAAAAAAAATGTTTGATTAGTGATCTTTGCCAAAGTTTTAGTCATTTTTGAACTTTTAGTTACCAACAAAGGTCTGCTGCGGTATCAGCTATGGAAATAACTTAAATTCAGTGCAGTCGCGCCGTAAATCGTTTTTAAATTGACTTCAAATGATTTAATCTGGGATTTTCTATAAAAACTAAAAATCTATTGACCAACAAGAAACAACTGAATTTCGGTAGAGCATTTGGTGGCTTAATTTCTTGCATGTTAATCCTACTATGACCTTCTGCAAGGAAAACATCGAGCTACCAGTGACCCTGTATCCTGTATATTGTGCAAGCTATTCATTCGTAGGACGTTCTTAGATGATAGATTTAATTAAAATTTCTACTACCGACATAATGAACAAAAGAACGGCACCGCATTCGTATACGTTACCCCAGCAGGAAAGTGTCTCCTAGACTTATATGAGTGGAACGTTTAATTAGTGCCTTATCTGCTGTAAATGTGGCCCGCCCCCACATGATAAATGTGTGCCCCCGTCGTTTTCTAGAAAAAAAGGATTCCTGCTGGGGTAACTTTTTCAAGCAGGAAAATTCAAAACGAATGATCGGAGAGAGAAACATTGTGCATTGCCTTGTAGCTTATATTAGTGCCAAAATGTGCCTCTAAAAATAAAATGTGTGCCCCTTCAGGTTTTCGAGATATTGCATTTCCTGCTGGACTAACGTTTTGCAGAATCGTATTTCTCCAAAACCATTGCATGTGCCCCTGTAGAATAAACATACACGAGCAGCTTTTAATGTGTGCCCCTTAGTGCCGCAATTAGATTTAAGAAAATATTTATAATTTCCAAGTTATTGAGGATTTGAAAACTCGAAAAAACATCACAGCGCCTAAATGAGACAAGGTATAAGCTCGCTGAAAACTGTATTCGGTCCGTCTTGACACTAATTATAACCATAAAAAGTCTCAAAACTGTTCATGCATGCGTTAAGAAACACTGCAAGCGAATCACATCAACAATTTCTGAAAAAAATCTCACGAAGTTAAATAAAAGATCCTTTTAAATACTTACTGTTTAAATACAATAATTTCGTTATTTTATTGTGTACAATGTTTAATAGACGTAACGTCATGACCAATAAGCCTTTCTACCCAAAATCAAAAAGAAAATATTTCCACAACGACAAACCCAATCGACACATACGATTTAAATATTTAAGAATATTGCAGGAGACCACAAAAGATTTCACAGAAAAATGCAAAGTTACTTTTATGTACCTAATACCTATTCTAAAAAAATAAGTGATACATAAACATATTTTTTCTAGTCGACAACAAAAACAATATGATATTTATCGACAACGACAAACCTCTCAACAGTCCCAACCAAGATTTCTGTTTGATCTAGACATAGACATTCAAATACGTAAATCTCAAAGGATCTAGAAAATGTCAAGACTAGTATGGAATGTATACGACACAGATCATAGTAAGATTCGTAAAGGTGGCCTAAAGCTGCGTTTTCACCAGAAATGGGCGAGGATGCGTAGAGTAGGATGTGTGTGCAACTGACCAATAAAATTGCTTCTTTTTCACAGCTTGAGCTATTTTAGCTAAGGGATTGGTTAATTCCACACACATCCCTCGTCTCTGGTGGAAACCGTAGCCTTAAACGCGATTAATAATCCTTTCACCTGGACGACGAACGAACGAATAAGTTCAACAACTTATTCGTAATTTTTGGTTCTAGACGCTAGTTTATGTAGTAATGTAAATGTAGCTGAGTAGATATCAGAGTTTAGTAATATAATTATGGGTAGAAATTGCCGAAACGATGCATAGAACCCACTGAACATAGAAAGCACTGATCGTGCCTGAGAATCACGAAACCTGTGTCGCAGACTTTCAAAATACGATTAATAGCATACATCTAATAACACTATTGACCTATTTAAGCTACGTATCACAACAAAACTATTAGATAAAATAAATTCGAAATTGAGAACTTCGAGGACGCCAAACGAAACTTCAAACACATGACAATCATCTTTTCTATCTCGTCGAAACTTTTCTTTTTAATTTATGGTGTGACACTATCGACACTGACCTTATTAGTGACATGTCCGACCAAAGACGCCAATCTCGTCGTGATTCTTCTTTGTTCAACTTAAATTAGCAGTAATCCCGAATGTTGATTTCTTAGTCGAAGTTTCGCGCTAATCGTGCGTGTTTTCATTTAAATTTAGATAATTAAATCACACAAACGCGTTTAGATTCGATAACAAATATGATAAATTTCAATCACTATTTGTCATGAAATAAACATCACGAAAATGCTGACTTCGCGTAATTGACTATTACAGGATAATTTACGTAATATTCATTACCACTGCTTACTCAATTTGTTTTTGAAATTAACGACTTTTTTTTTAATTGTATTTGTGTGTGAAAGTCAGTATTCCAATCGATTTTTTTTTTGTAACGTACCTAAGTTTCTATGGTTTCGATCAACTCGAGTAAATACCTAATTTAAGGAATCGTGAATGTGCTAAAACTACAAATTAACCACTTTCAGATTTTTATCTTTGCTTGATCTGTGACACATACCTAATGTCTTGCTAAATTTCACGCTAGTTCAACGGAAAATGTCTCCTATCTATAGGTTTTTAAGAGTGAGATATTATCAAAAAGTGGGGCATACCTAGTTAAATGTTGACTTAATTTTATACCTTTGAAATCAACATCTCCTGCGAGGTAGCGGTTCCTTAAAAAAGGACATTATCCATGTTCTCACTATCAAGATTCTATCTCCGGCGGTTAGGACCATTCCAAAATAAAATAAAACAAGTGCCAGTACCCGGGCGTAAATAAAATAAATTCATTAATTACGTCTGGGTACCAAACTGTGTTGGTTTTTCAAGTCAAAATTTTTATTCCATTTATAAGTTTAAGTTCATTGATATCTTAACTTGCTAAGAGGCTAACACCACTATTTCAACAGATATAACGCGTACACTATATACATAAAGGTACTATAAATAATAATCATAAGTCATAATATACTTAATCCATTTCGTACAAATATTAAACTATTTTAATTATTACAATATAAGGCACTTCATAATGAATAAGAGAATGTTTAAAAAATACTGATCCCTTAAAAGAAAAACACAAAAAATATCACATATTTTAAATACATTATCAACGGTTTATACATTACTTGCTTCAAATACATCTTGAAAAACATGGAATGTTGCAAGTTTCAGTCAGAATTATTGCAATGAAATTACATACTTAACATCCTATTAAGTCTGTCATTTTATTGTGTTAAGAAAGATTTTGATTAATAAAGCACAGCTTTTAATTTATTCATAAAACTTTATTTTCACTACTCAAACTGAAGAGCCTACAAATACGTGGTTATTCTCAAAAATGTTTAGAACTCGTTATTTAACTATCAAAAAGTAAGTACGAGACCTTTAACGATTTCAGGTATTTCAGCATTTATGCTCTAATAGGTATACTTAAAATGATCATTGTCTATGTAGTACTAACACAATATCGCCATGAATAACAATAATTCATCAAGCTTATGTACAAATTTTAAGAAAGTTAAAGAATCCTGTTAAAACTAAGTTTGTCTGAATGTAGAAAACAGGGTCAAATGAAACTAGCTAGTAAAACTGCAGAGTCTAAGTATTTCATACCGATATTCATTATATCTGTAGACACAAATGATGGGTATCGATATCTATACTGAGTTAACGACCGTATGTATTGTTGTTGGATACTTGAAATATCAGTTCTCATTTTTCTTAACTCATCATTATTGCAAGTGAAACCTGTAGTTGTTTTTTTTTTGTGTGGAACTGCATACGATATTTTCATCACATTTCGCTCGCTAATCCTCCTGTACATTGCATATAAACAGTGATTTTTATCATACATATAATTTTAATATGAGTAAATACATAAGTTTGATTAAATAATACATTAGTCAGTTTAATTTGTTAAATACCTGTCAAGAGCCATACACAGCGTCAACAAAAGAACCACATCGTTGGCTTATACGTACTTGACAGTATAGTACAACGTCCTCCGTTAGCGTAAAAGTCTTATAACCAATTAATTGATTGCAAACTTTTGCCTTGATTCTCACGTATAGAACAAAATGTCCGATGTAAATACTTTACAAATTGCCGATGTCATCTATCTACAACGGTTTAATTTTAACACTTCGTCGGCTCAAAAGATACATGAAATTACCTGATTTGTGGGGGCGTTACATACATTTCTTTAGACTTATTTTTATTTATGTAAAACACAAATGAGGTACTTAACGCTGCTGCGATTGTCTGAATAGAAATGTAGCTTTATGTACAGTTAGAAGCTCTTTGCTGTCGCCACGCCGAATGGAAGCCTGCAGCCGAATCCGAATCAGAGTCACCTTCTTCACTTACACCCATTTGAGCTCGAGCCTGGAAAAATAATAATTATTGACATCAGATAACTCTCTCGACATGTCCGGTGCCAATTAAGTGTTGGAAAAGGTATGTGGATGACATTTTCTGTATATTGAAAGGAGATGAAACCAAAATGAAGAAGGTTTTGGACCACTTGAATAACCTCCATAAAACCATGAGGTTGACGGTTGAAGTAGAAAAGGATCGGGTTTTGCCTTTTCTGGACGTTAGAGTGAATGTAAGTGTGCGCGACGCACCTTTTTTACGGTTTTATACTTTTTGGTGATTTTGTACAGTGTTTCTTTTATATTTCGAATGTTGTTTATTTTTGATACTTTTTTTGGTTGGTGGTAGACTAGTTTAATATTGTAAAAAACAAAAAAGTATCAAAAATAAACAACATTCGAAATATATATAAAAGAAACACTGTACAAAATCACCATTAAGTATAAAACCGTAAAAAAGGTGCGTCGCGCACATTCTTGCCCCCAAAGTTAAGCCCTAGGCTTGAGCAGCTTCTTCAAGGGTCTCCACAGTGTGCCCGCTGCAGTCCTGACGTCCGCCACGCGGATCACCCCAAAAATGATGATGGTTGTCTCGGTCATACAGTCTACCGGAAACCGACTCACACAGACCGCTATCTACACGCCACCTCACATCACCACCCCTACCACCTAAACTCCGTAGTGCACTCACTCACTAATCGCGCAAGAGATTTGTGCGATTCAGAACATTTAACTGAGGAATTAACCCATGTGCAGGAGGTCCTACGGAATAATGGCTACAAGGAGACAAGGGAAAAAAGACCGATGACGACACGACCAGCCAGGGCTCAGGTGGGACGTCAACCGACCTACTTGCCATTTGTTAAGGGAGTAACAGATAAAATCGGTAGAATACTGAGTATTTACTCAATTAAAACTGTGTTCACTCCCTACAAGAAAATCGGGCTAAGTTTGCGTTTACCTAAAGACAAACTGCCCTTGGAACATCCCGGGGTATACAAAATTGACTGCAGTTGCGGTAGCTCATACATTGGACAAACCAAACGAACCATCTCATGCCGGATTAATTAACACATCAAAGCCGTGAAAAACAATGAGAGACACAAATCGGCCATAGCTGAACATCTGCTGGACTCAGGGCCAAATCACTGGATTGAGTTTCACAAACCACATATCTTGTTTACAGACCGATACTACATCCCAAGGTTGACCAGAGAAGCTATTGAATTTTCAAAACATAAAAAATTCAATCATGAGGACGGTTTTTAACTATCAAGTACGTGGAATCCAGTGGTAAACCTAATAAAAAATAACATGCGTCTCCAATATCAAGCAAAACCTAGTGATACTGTGAGTGCGTTTTGTCGTGAGTTACAATAGAGTTCCACTAGTGCGCGTAATAAAAGACTAGGAAAGAGGGTGGACAGATTTGTCTACACATAATAAATGATAGTGATAGTGATTGTGATAGTGATTGTGATAGTGATTGTGACAGTGATTGTGACAGTGATTGTGACAGTGATTGTGACAGTGATTGTGACAGTGATTGTGACAGTGATTGTGATAGTGATAGTGATAGTGATTGTGATTGTGATGGTGATGGTGATGGTGATTGTAATTGTAATTGTGATAGTGATAGTGATAGTGATTGTGATGGTGATGGTGATGGTGATTGTGATTGTGATTGTGATAGTGATTGTGATAGTGATTGTGATAGTGATTGTGATAGTGATTGTGACAGTGATTGTGATAGTGATTGTGATAGTGATTGTGATTGTGATAGTGATTGTGATAGTGATTGTGATAGTGATTGTGATAGTGATTGTGATAGTGATTGTGATAGTGATTGTGATAGTGATAGTGATTGTGATGGTGATTGTGATGGTGATTGTGATTGTGATGGTGATAGTGATTGTGATATAGTGATTGTGATAGTGATTGTGACAGTGATTGTGATAGTGATAGTAGGCGTCCGGCTGGATCTGTTTGTGGATTCTGGCTGGTGTTACTGCCTGGACATATTTGGTATATATTGACAGCATCACATCAGCACCAGACCCTTGATATTGTAATACTTAAAATTTAATTTCCGCTTGCCACCTTGTGGCTGATGTGCGCGGGTTTTTGTTCCGACCTGATCCAACTGATTAAGTTGTCTGACAGTCTGGCTTTTGTTGTGTGATTAGTTATCTAAATCAGATCCCTACCACTAATAGCTTTTATGCTACAAATTTTCAAATATCTCGTTTAATTTCCGGAAATTACAAAATCTACCATAAATTCAAAAAGCTATATTTCTGTGACCCTAAGTCCAATCCTCTATCCAAAACCCAGTCTCAAGTGCAAATTGGGTTACCTATTGGACTCTGTGTGCTGATCTTCTCGATTTGCCTTCCTTGCTCAAAAACCACCAGCAGTGCGATAAATCTCAAAAATCCTTGCTGCAAGGGAATTTTTCCCAAGCAGTCGGAGCCAGCTAGTCGTGCAGTGTCAGTCTCATTCGAAGCGTGGTGTTACCAGCTACCGACCATAATTTTTATAAAATTCTACATAAATTAATCTCTGAACAATCGACCTGTTCCCAAAAAATAGCTTAAATCGCCATTCGCGGTTAAGTTGGTTCCTTCTACACCTCGAAAACGGAGCGTCCAAGTGCAATTCTGACCACAAATCGGTTCTCTCCACGAGAAACTAACTCTCCACGAGAAACTATCTTAAGGGTACACTACCGACTGGACCTAGTCTGGTCTTCGAACTCCCAAATTTTTTCATTAAACCATCGGTACTTTCGACACCCTACCAGCGGTGGCAGAGTCCAGGGTATCTACCTGCAGGTCTTTTTCTTGCGCTACTAGTGATTTCATTTTGGATCCTGAACTCTTAAATTTTGGATCACCCGGGGCACTTGTTGGGCCCATTTCTGATAAATTTTATTGTTTACTCAACAGCAACACTTAGTCAGACATTACTCCAGTTAAAAGGTAATAACCCGCCGCCCCCCAAAAAAAAAAAAAAAATCTACTGTAAATTACCATATCTTATGAGCCAATGTCTACATCGGCCCGCTCACGTGCCAATTCCCTGACTCTGTCGGATGAGGATGGGCTAAACTGCGACTTTATGTCTGCTGATGAAACTCCTGACGCCCCAACTCCAACTGCCACATTTGACTTTTACAAGTTCGTTAACAATAAAATCGAAGCCGCGCGACAGCTCCTCACTACCGGAAAGAGTCTGAGCAGGGATAACAAAAACAAAATTGTTGACATATTCAACGAAATTGTCAACATCAGCAATCATACGGCCTCTAGCACCCAAAGCGAACCAATCCGTTTCGATACCCAGGACTCCCGTAGTTTTACCGAATTAAAAAAATCCATAATTTCTGACCTCACTGGGGCTGAAAAACCGAAATCACCTCTCTCAAAAAATCAATAAACACCTCTCAGCCTCAAGCTACGCAGCTGCTGCTGCCGCCACTTTGGCTGGTCGAGCACCTGCACCACTTTCTCCTCCCCCCATCCCGGTCTCTAAACCTACCTTAAATTTTACTTATGATACTATCTTCTCAAACACTGTCTGCCTTCTTAAATACTTTTGTTTTTGTTTATAAGCTCTTTTCTATCTGTGAAAACTTTTAATTGGCCTTATTTTTGTTACTCTTTGTCATGTGTAAATTTTTAGCTGTAAGTTTTCCTAAAACTGTAAAATAAAATAAAATAAAATTCTATCAGCCACTAACGAGGAATCAACTGCGAAGGACACCTTGCAGGCCTTTAGGGCCAGTGTCTCCTTCAAAGACACCAAATTCTCCCCTGCTGACGTCAGATTTGTTTCCAACAAGAAAGTCAGGGTCGAATTTGATAACGAAGAACATCGTGACATAACCCTTGACAAAGTCCGGCAGGCCAACTGTAATCTGTTGGCAGAGCCGTGTAAAAAACTAAAACCTATGCTTATACTCAAGAGGGTGTCCAATAATACCCCTTCCGATCAGTTAGTTGACATCATCACATCACAAAACACGTTCCATATCCCCATCTCACCCGGTGATTTGACATTTAGGTTCAAGCGCGCTAATAAAAATATAGAATTATACAACGCTGTTTTCCTGGTTGCCCCCCCCTCTGTGAAGAGCGATTATAAGGACTGGCAAAGTCAACATTGACCATCAGCGCGTACACGCAGAGGAACACGTACCTCTATTGCAGTGCTACACCTGCCTACAGTTTGGACACACAAGGAAAAACTGCACCTCACCAAACCCTGTGTGCTCTCACTGCTCTTCACCCACTCACCTATACAAGGACTGCCCTGTAAAAAGGGACACCTCGGCTGTCGACTGTTTCAATTGTATACAGCATAACAAGCAGTTCAAGTGGGAACTCAACACACAACACAGCGCCACATCAAACACTTGTCACAGGGTCATTCATATGACAAAGAAGCTTCAAGATAGAATTGACTATGGACCGCAGACAGCTTAGAAAAAACAGTAACACTCGCACATTTAGTTATATTCAGGTAAATCTTGGCAGAGGCAGAAATGCCACCCAGGAACTTAAAGTACACACTTCCAATGCTGACACTGACTTTGTCTTCATTAACGAACCTTACACTGGCACTAATACGATCATGGGAGCATTCCCTGGGTACACGATATTTCAATTCCCAGAACAGTCCACTACTAAGGCATCTATCCTCGTCGAGGAAAATCTTGTTAGCACTATTGGTTTCACCGAATTCTCTCACCCCAATCTGTCTATCGTCAAATTAAATAGCGCGGGACAAAGAAATATTTACTTAGTTTCTGTATATGTGGAACCTCGTGAGGATAACAGCAACGTTCTTCAACGACTTGCTGTTTTTCTTGAGAGGACGGCTGGCTCCACCCACATTATATGTGGCGACTTTAATGGTTGGCATAGTCTGTGGGGTTCTGCTACCAACAATAGAAGGGGCAACATAGTCGCTGATCTCTTCTTACAACACAATCTATTCATTTGCAACGAGGGAACCGAACCTACTTTCACCACCACAACTCACAACCAACTACGAGCATCCATCATTGACATCACTCTTGTCAGTAACCCTCAAAACTGTGCCGTCACTGATTGGATGGTCAATAGCGATATGTGCCCCTCAACCGAACACAGTGCCATCGAAATCCGGGTCGCCTTCGGCAGGACACCCCTCACCCGCAACTTAAGTATAACTACCTTCAGATACAACACCTCTACAGTCAGATGGGACATAGTCGGGGACAAATTCAAAACCGAAATCTGCAAGAACCTAGATACACAAACCAACATCTCACGCCTATCAGCATCCGGCCTCGACACATATGTCGAGCAACTGACTACATCCATCCAAAGTGCCTGTGACAATATTCTTCCTCGTAACTCCGGCTATCCTCGTAAACCCCTTGGTGGAACCACAAACTGGACGAACTCAAGGCCAAAGTACTACACACACATCATCGAATGCTAAACCGCAAACGTCGCAGAAGACCTATTTTCGATCTCCTAGAAGACAATAGCAGGTTCCGCAAGGAATATTCTGAGGCTATTCGCTCCACTTCCACCGAGCACTTCCGGGAGTTCTGCAACCGCCAAACAAAGGAGGACGTTTATTCGGTGAAAAATCGAATAATCAAGACCATTCCCCTTAGACAGCCACCCGCTACACTAAAACTTGAAGACGGCACTTACACAACTGACTCGCGGGATACTGCACGCGCTCTTCTCAATAAATTCTATCCGGAGGACGATACCTCCGATGATACTCCTTCCCAACAACACCTCAGATTCCTTATAAGTTTACCCATAGACACCCACAATGAACCCCCCTTCATCAACACCGAAATCATCAATTGCATCAAACAAATGAATCACAAAAGAGCCCCTGGCCCGGATCACCTCAACGCAGACATATGCCTGCAATTCGCCACTCATTTTCCCGAAATCATCACTGACTTCTTGAACAGGTGCCTCTTTATCAATCATCGTCCTGGCGCCTGGAAGGTGGCATTGGTAAAAGTTATCCCAAAGCCGGGAAAAACTGACTTCTCACTTAGTTCTTCTTTCAGACCCATCGTCTTAGGAAAATTATTGAAAAAACTACTTATAGCCCGACTCACTCACCATTTAACTATTTCGTCTGCCTCTTCAAACCTCCAATTTGGCTTCAAAAAATCCTCTTCCACCTTCCAGGCTATCGACAGTTAGTCTGTTTTCGGCTGTTAGGGAAGCTAGGACAAATGGGGAAAGCGTTATAGCAGTGTCCCTGGATATCAAGGCCGCATTCGATCATGCGTGGTGGCCAGCCATTTTTCAGCGACTCCGGGTCACAAATTGTCCGGCCAATATATACCACCTACTCCGCGATTACGTCTCAAACCAAGTGTGCATAACATTCGCCGACTGCCAGGTGGATAAGTCCATGACCAGGGGCTGCATACAGGGATCGGTTTGCGGACCTACCCTGTGGAACGTCATCCTGGACGAGCTCCTGGCGATGGAGTTGCCGCCTGGCTGCCACCTCCAAGCCTTCGCTGATGACGTACTGCTCATAACCCACGCCAAGAACATATCTGAACTTGAACAACTGACAAACAACACTCTATCTAAAATCATGGCATGGGGTGAGTCTGTCAAGCTCTCTTTCGGGCCGGAAAAAACTCAGGCTATGGGGTTCAATAACAAAGCCATCAAATGCGTCATAAAAGTTAAAAATCAAAATATCACATTTGTTCCTTCAAATACCTCGGCATCATCATCGATTGGAAGCTGCGGTTCACACAGCATGTGGCTTACGTCATGGAGAAATCAAAGAGGCTTCTCAATAAACTAACCATATTTGTTAGACCAACCTGGGGCGTCCACTTCGAGAACATCCGTATAATTTACCAACAAGTCATACAACCCATAATTTATTACGCTGCATGCGTGTGGTCTGGCGCACTACGATACTCCCACATTTCCAAGAAACTTCTTTCTTTACAAAGACTGTTCGCTTTGAAGATCATCCAAGGATTTCGTACTGTCAACACCCCCACAGCAATCTCCCTTGCAAACCTCACTCCTCTTCCAGCCAAAATACTCGCAATGGCGGATTGCGAACGATCCAAACTTAATGGCTACTCATCATTTCTCCCCTCTGACATCAAACTGGAAACTCCCAACCCTCCAACTGAGTTTCTTCATCCGTCTCTTAAGAATGGAATTAAATTTCATGAATGCAAAACCCTAGATGAAGTCGTTGCAAAGTGCTCTCCTGAAAGCTATCAAATATACACTAATGGTAGCAAGCACAATGATAGGGTGGGAGCTGCTTTTGTCATCCTCAAAAACAATAACGTCATCTTTACCAAAAAGCTGAAGCTACACGACTGCTGTTCTGTATTCCAAGCCGAATTGTGTGCAATCCTGCATGCCTGCAAGTGGATTGTCCAAAATAATACCCCATCCTCTACTATTCTCTCGGACTGTAAGTCCGTCCTTACGGAATTGTCAAACCCACTCAGTTCAAATCATTTCGCCACACAAATTCAAAATCTCCTTCTTGACGCGGAGACAGCTGGCCTTAGCTAAACATTTGCCTGGATAAAATCCCATGTTGGCATCCCAGGAAATGAGCTGGCTGACTCCGCTGCCAAAACTGCTGCTAACCTTCACCGCTCCTGTGACTACTCTTCTATCCCAATTAGCTTAATTAAATACCAGAACTCTCTCCTTTGCCGTCAGGCATCTTGATACTTATATGAAAAAGCCACTCACATCAAAACTCTTCTTCCCACTTACGATCACCTCCAAGCATACCTAGCCAAAGTTAAGCCAAATTTCGCCATCACACAATACCTCTCCAACGATGGCTACCACAAGTCTTACCTCCACCGATTTCATATAGCGACGGATAACCTGTGTCCGTGCGACTATCTGTCCATTCAGACTTGGCAACATTTGATGCAAGACTGCCCTTGCTTTTCCTCCACAAGAAATGACCACTTGATTGTTGCAAATAATTCTGACCCGTATGAACTGTCTCGTCTGTGCCCAGAGGCAATTGACAAGTTGCACAACCATATTTACCAGATTGTCAGACAGCTAAAACGGTTTAATACGCCTGATTATCTCTCGCTGGACCATTCACTATCATTTTTACCACTTTATTTTATTATGTTTTCTGTTTTATTTTATAGTTTGTATTTAGCATGTTATATCTAGGTTCAGCACTTATATCATAATTAAAAAAAAAACCCCTATGTCAGCCTTATGACTGTTCAAAAAAAAAAAAAACTACATAATATAAAAGATAATATAAAAAAAAAATCGTATAATACTAATTGTGATTATTACTTAAATATCGTTTTATATATTGTATATACAATTTAACATTTATTATTGTGTTTAAACTTAATTTTATGTTAGCCCTAACACCACTTAAACATTTTTTAGCTCTATTTTAAACAAAGTGTCTCTTTTTTAACCAATTATATAACTTTAGGACTGAAAGACTTATTTCATCCTTAATCCTTTCCCATTTATTCACAATCCTTCCTTCACCCTCCCAAACTCAAACCCATCCTGGAAAAGGGAAGACATACCCTTAGTGTTACCCTTGCCCTACTTTACCCTACAAATGTTTCACCAACAACAGGAGACCTTTTTTTTTTTTTTTTTTGGATGGGAAATCATCAAATGACTTCTCCCGCTCTGGGCGGAGCAGGAGGGAGTATCAGACTTTTACTGACTAAAACCCATCCATGTTCCTTCCTCGCCCTTTGTGTTCCGGGGCCACGGTATCTCTTTCGAATAGTCCCGCAGCCCCGGCAGGCTTCGGTCCTTGCGGACCCCTTCCCTATTGCTGACTCTCTTTGAGGCGCGCGTGGAACACGAACGCGCCGTCGACACGGCCTGTCGTCATGAGACGTACGGACGGCGAGCTAGCCCATAGCTCCCCGTCCACAGGCCCGCGCCTACGGTGGCCGGAAGCCACCACGTGGCCCCCGACGCCCGGGGCGTCTCCCGCGGCGGCCGGGACGTGAGGATCTCTCCCTGTCCTGTTCCGCCACCTCCTTCGCTAGCATGACTGCTTCGCAGAAGGAGGTGACGGCGTCCCATTCCGTCTCGCTCCGGACCATGGCACGAACCAGGGCCGGGAGCGAGAAACAACAACAGGAGACCTGGTGCTCGGCGGTTACTTTTCTAACCTAACCTACCTAACACAAATGTTTCACCAACAACAGGAGACCTGGCGCTCGGCGGTCACTGTTCTAACCTAACCTACCTAACACAAATGTTTCACCAACAACAGGAGACCTGGCGCTCGGCGGTCACTGTTGTAACCTAACCTACCTAACACAAATGTTTCACCAACAATAGAGGGGACCTGGGCATTTTTGTCTTTATATTTTTTGTCATAACAAATCATTTGATTAAATGTTTATTGTCTAATGATTGTTTGTTGTAATAGTACTAAAATCATTCCAAATATTGCATTGGTTTAAAAAAGGTTGCTAAAATTTGTTTGGGTAATCTTTTCGGCAAAACAGCAGGATCCCTTTTGGACATACTTCATTTTCTTTGCTTTATGTTGCTTGTTCAATGAAAAATTATGCCTGGAACAGCAATGTATTGGTGAATTCCCAAGCAGGTGAAGATTGTCACAAATTAGAGCACGTGCAATATATAAAGGGCATCTCAATAGTTACTTGGTCGGGCGTGGAAGGCGTGCTGCGGCTGTGCGCTGCTCCGAGACCCCGCCGACCGCTGGCGCCCCGACGTCGCACCTTGTTATTATTAGGAGGAGGCATCAGCTTGTCGTCTTTCTGTACAAGATAACTTTCATTAAAAGCACTGTTATATTGAAACCTGTAGTGGATATATAAACATAGTACACACCTATATTAGCTCACACATTTTCTAATGGGGTTAGGCAGAAAAAACAGAATAGAACGCCACTTTCTACGATCCGTATGTATGTACTTACATACTCCTTTCGCCTCGTTCACGTCAATACACCTGGTCATAGATGGATTGCGAGTGCTACGCACCTGACCTTTCTAAATAACAATACCATAAAGGCCTCTAGGGCGTTGACATTCGCATCTGCCTTGTAGCATAGGTTTTCATGGATGTACCTCAACCTACGAACCGTAGCGACAGCAATGTGGTATAGGACTTTCAACGACGAAAACTAATCAATAAGTTTTTTTTTTATTTGCCCCACACTACGATTTCTCCTGTATCATGGGTGCGTTTACAAACATTTAAACTCACAAAAAGCCAGGAACTACCTGGAACAAACACCTGTAGTCCATGCAAATATTTGTTCTATGCGGGAATCGAACCCGCGAAACGCAGCGCAGCAGCCAATCGCTCAGCCTCTGCGCCAATCGTGCCGTTTGTTTAATCTATGGTCAGTTAGACGTGTACGGCCCGCTTCAACTTTCCACTCTGTCTATACTAATGTTATAAAGAGGAAAGATTCGAGTTTTTGTTTGTTTGTTTGTGTTTGTTACGATTTAACTCTAAAACTACTCGACCGATTTTAAAAATTACTTCAGCAATGGCTAGTTACATTATCAGCGAGTAACATAGGCTATATTTTATCCCCGTACTCCCATGGGAACGGGAACTACGCGGGTGAAACCGCGTGACGTCCGCTAGGATATTATAAATACGCAATACGTTGTTCTGGTATTCTTACTTGTATATTGTCAGCGGAGCCCCAACTCTTGAGCTGGTCGCTGTCGTCCGACCGCCGTTCTTCACGGTCACGAGAGGACTTTGGTAAGTATGCCGATGACCTAGTCGCGCCCACGCCTAGGAAGTTACTAAACGCTTCTGTGGTTTTCTTCACCCTCACGTTAAGCGAACCGATGCGAAGAAATCCTTCTTTTTCTGCGAATGATTCACTTTACATATAAACATCAATAATGGCATTAACTACGCAGCAGGTCATTAAAATATTTATCACAAATATCATCGACTATACAAAAATTATTAGTGCAATTTATTTACAACTAAGCCGGTTTTTTGACAGGTCAAAGGACAAGAAACATCGTTACTTCCAGAAAAGGTTTAAAAATATATACAAATTGAAAAGATTTTGTTTTCATTGTAGTGTTATATTACACCGCATTATAAAAAACAAATACATTTGTGAGGGCTGAAATAGTATCTTATTACCAAGAATAATACTATTTTCAATGCTTTTTACATAATATATAGGTACATAATGACAACGTTAATATTAAAGTGATTTATATTTAAAATTACATCAAGTTGTAGAAGATAAGTTCTAACTCCACGCTATTGACTAAAGACGCAGTATTACAGGAAGCCCAAGAATAAACTTAAAAAGGCTAAGAAAATAAATTCTTTGACAGAGCCTCTAATGAGGTTTCTTAGCCTTTGGCGGCAAGGTTGGACCACCAATATACATATACAGCTGTAAACACCTAGGTATTAAAGAAGATCTGTGTGTTGGCATAATTCCCGTTTTCAAAGGTGGAATACTTAGTTATTTTATTTAAATTGAGTGTTAGGAGTTAAAATGTTCTAAGAATTTTATATATTTTGAACCCAATAACAAAGTGGAAGTATAAATAACGGACAACATCTGGCTAACTACAATGCGTAGATTAACAAATACCGCAACCCTGATATGTGCGCATGTGAAAAGACAAATCATAATATCACCTACTACGGTCGAATTTCCAGAGGTCCTCGACTAAAGTGACTATACTTATAACAATGAGAACGACAGGAAAAGTCAAATAGTACGAGAGGTATCGTTAATCTGACGAAGTCTTTACACCGGCTGAAAATCATATCAAATAGGAGTCTGCGCGTCAGCTGCTCCGGAAATGGACCAATCCGAACTTACAGCAAGTCAAAGTTGTACCAAAAGAAATATAATAAAAGAAATTTCCTACGACGTCGAAACCTTATGGGCTGATTTCAGGGATAACTTTGGTTTTCCCCGTGGTTGCGACAGCTGACTTTCTTTTGGATGATCAATGCGTATTAAACAACCACTAGAAATTAATTTCATTGGGTACAAAATTGCTCACAAAAATTGCGCGCTTCCTCCCGTAATATGCAGTCGCTGTCTCACCGGAAGCATTCGCCTGTAACGTAACAGTAACGTTCACATTTGAGCATTACATCAGTGAGTGATAAGTACCGAGCATAACAGTGAGTAACCTATACTTGTAACAATCACTTGTTTCTGTACTAAATTGAATCTTGCATTGTTACATTACAGGCAAAAGGACCGGTGAGAAAGTGCCTTAAAACATTCGGATCGACCTAAGCTGCAGAAAGACTTATGTCAATCCTTATTATAGCTATCGTAGAAACGTCAAACACTTTTACAAATTGCCACTTGTCTAGGTCCTTAGGTTTAATGTCGTTTTACAAAATTAATATATGCCTGCAGCGCTCTTATTTTCGCCACGGATGTAATGGTGACAACTGGCATGCATTTACTTATAATGTATCAACAAATTGAAAGTATGCGACCAATACGAGGTTGATATTATGATTTAATTTTGTAAGTACGAAATTGAAACAACAACACGCAAGTAAGCACTGTGAGGACGCAGACACCGTTTTGTGTATCTTACTTGATTGAGCATTAATTGTGTTCGGAGTGACTCTTATGACCGGAGGAGAGGTTACAGTCCGACGTATATCATAGGTGTCTGCCTCTGTAAAACATTTTCTACTTAGGCACCGCTCTTACACATCAGATCACTTATTCAATTTGTACTTACACTTATCAGAACTGATAAGATCTATTCGACGTTATTACAATAAAAAGCTTCATACCTACAAGTAAGATGTAAAAAGAGGTTCGATACCTACGGTCAGCCTGGGTTACCAATCTATTAAACATATTGATGGCTATTTTCGTTGAACCCTCGCCTCTCATACACAAAGCTGTGGGTTCAAATTCTAACTAAGTTTATCTAAGAAATTACTGATATTGATGAAAGAAAACATCGTGAGTAACCCTGGACCAATATAAACCTGAAAAAACCTTAAACGGGCTCATTTATGAGTAAAGTGACTAAAAAATTATTCAGTATCAGAAATTCATTTGAAAATCCTCTAAAGATGGCAACTCAAAACATTCCATGGCGGTCAACGCAAATATTATCTAGAAAAAAACCTTATTACAGAAGCTGTTCACAGATAACAAAATCTAAAAAACATTCGGAGGTGCTCGTTGAATGTAGATTATTCCTAGCCGGCACAATTTCAATCTATAGTTGCTGCCAGTTAAGATCGCAATAGCGGTCATTGACCAACCTACATTTATTAAAGTTCTTAACTTTGAAATCCAAAAATAAGCCTGTTCAAGTCTTGAATTGTCATCTATCGTGATTTTCAACATTTTTTTCTAATGAAAAATGTTACAAGGTTGATTTTTTTTGGTTCGTACGATATACGAGATTTTAGGGAAAGGGCAATGACCGCTATTACGATCTTAACTGGAAGCAACTATAGGATTAGTTGCAAGCTTGGGTCTCTGTGCCCCATTAAATACTATTTACCGGTATTAGTTGAATGAATGTGATGAATACATAGTGGTGTTTTACTTTTTCTGCAATAACTAATATTTAACAAGTATCTTTAAATATTTTTTAGTTATTATAATACTAATGTTAGTTGTTATTATACTATCATGATTAATTTTAATTATGATCAATTCTTTGTACATTGAATTTCATAGAAATATTTTAAATAAAATTGAATTTAGACGATTTTCTGACATTTGCAAATGAATTTTTGACACTACACTCATGAATGTGGTTCTCTTGAACATTTTTATATCCAGTTTTCCGTGAAAAGTATCAGTTACCAATGACAAATGAAGTCTTAGTCATAAAATTCGGTATTTTAGAAATAATTGAAGAAGATAGGAAATTGCCCTACTTCCGGGTTTTTTTTTAAATGCGGCCACGCTTACCTATTAATCGATAGCTGTTTACCAAACGTTCTAAAGTGTCACGTTTCCAAGATATGAGCTATCAAAGTGAAACTCCATTCACAGATGGCACCCTCAGCACGTTTGGCCTCAGCCTTAATGATAAAAGATGAAAAAACATCATTATGCAAAAAATCAAGATGCTAGTATTTCCAAAGTTTGGTTAAAAAAAGGAAATGTTTAGGTTATTTCACGACCTTCCTCTTATATCCGTTAAATAAAAATAAAGGATCTAAACTAAACGAATACAATAAAAAATATTAAAATGATTTAAGTAAATATGTTTTGCGGAGCAGCATACTTCTATATGATCCTGGTGATAGCGAAGTGTCCATGTGGACTAGATACTGTCTTGGCTTCCTGCCCGACCAATCGCGGACATTTGGATCGGCATCTGGAAATGGGAAATAAATCTTTTTTAAACTTACATTGTAAGGAAACATTTTCACTCTCTGCACTATTACTCCCTCGCCTTTAGCTTGGGCTACAATCTCGCATCGAGTGCATAAGGTGAAAGCGTCAGGCCAGCCCGCGAAATTCAAATTTTCTTACGTTTTTTGCAATTTGTAGACCAGTGCTAGGTTGTAAGTTGATTAAAATATTGTTCGCAACTGTAAGACGTATGTAGTTACAGAATTATAATCATCAAAATCATCAATACAACGACTTTTTCAAGGTCAAAATCATTCCTCGACCTTTATGAACTCGGAGGGTTGTATTGATGATACAATTCCATGGACTAATAATTCAAAAGATTTTAACGAAACCTGATTTTTTGATCATAAGATTTCGACGAATTGTAAAGGAAACTGTTTAAGCTGGAAAGTAAGAAATTTAGGTTAAATTTACAAGTGTAGTCATCAAGTGTATCATAATCTGTCAAATGACCAATTTGTTCGATACACCATTGTTTAACAATTGTGTCTACTTCGTGGACAGACAGATCAATGGGTTTGGGTCAGCGTTAACAGATTATCGGAGAAATTTCGGAAGGTATTTTTAGCAAAAATCTGATGAGATAATAGGATTCAAGTTCAACTCAACGCCATCTGTGAAATATTCCTTCCAACTAAACCTTAACGGATGTTAGTATGGCGCGCTACCGCGTAATGCTTCATGGCACTAATTGGAGCAGTTGATACGCATTTAAGCCACTAGATGGTGTTGTGACGCTCGGGTACTACCGTAAAGGACTTCACTCTGTAGCATAAAATACTTGTGTTGTACTTCGATGTTAGTAAGTACACTTAAGCAAATAGCGGTATATGTTTTCGTCAAAACGCAAACTTATACATAATTAAAATCATCTTTAACCTGGAATATTATTCTCTTTCCATATTGTTTTTTAAGAGAGTTTCGATAGAACCTCATATAGTAGAACTTATACAGATTTGTGGTAAAGAGAGATTTGTGAGAATTATAAAGCTATTATTCTCACAAATCTCTCTTTACCACAAATCTGTATAAGTTCTACTATATGAGGTTCTATTTGTTGCTATTTACTTTTATAAGTTAGCACTTATAAAAGTAAATAGCAACAAGTAGAACTGATTTTTAAGATTACGAATTATTATATAGTTGAGTACTCAACAACCACGTGGCAATGACACCAAAATTATTTTATAAAACGTAAAGTTTTAATTAATTATTAAAAATGTACGCGTACTGTAAGAGCAGCGGTGGCCTAGTGGTGGCGGCCCTGACTTACGAACAGTAAGTCGTGGGTTCGAACCCAGGCAGGCGCATTACTTTGTGTAATTTATTTCATCACCGCTGCTCTCAAAACGGTGAAGGAAAACATCGTGAGGAAACCGGCATGTCCTAGAACCAAAAAATTCGAAGACATGTGACATCTACCAATCCGCACTGGGCCCGCGTGGTGGATTATAGCCGATTCCCTCTCATAGAGAGGAGGCCTGTGTCCCAACATTAATAGGCTGATGATGATGTACGCGTACTTACTTTTTTTAAGACATTGCTACATGAATCTGTGACCACGTAAAAACCCGAGCAAGCGAATTTGGGTCAAAAAAGTTTTTTTTTTCTAAATAAGGTTCCTAAAGTCTCTGATTTATTCAATAAATCACTTATCTTTTACTACTTACTACTTTTACTTGTCTTTTTATGACGACGTGCACAAATCAGGCGTGATCGAAGTCAAGAGCAGGCCCATTTCGTAATTTAAAAAAAATTACATCCATCTAACAATGGTGTGGTCAAGCACCGGACCAGCGACCGGACAGCGGACTTTCATAAGTATTTCAACAAATTATCTGTAGGTAGGTAATTCGCTTTCGTCGGGTCGATCAAACTCAAAGTCAAAGTCAAAACATTTATTGCGAACCAAGTGTACAATGTGGTGTTATGTTATGTTAGTAGTACTTATGACTTAGCAGCCTTTTACAAGCATTGCAATTTCATATTATATTTAATTTTAATTTAAATTAGCATGCATTAAACATTGTTATTATGTTATCATTTTATTTTATGTTATTACAATTCGATAGCGAAAATAATACCTAGTAACTTAAGGATTTTAGATTTCATAGGGCAAATGGCAGAATTTAATTTGGTAAGTAATAAGTAGTAATTCATATTTTAGCTTTGTTTTCTTTTTATCATTATTTCCAGCCAGTGTAATAATGATTTGGCAAGAAACTGAGTGTCTGATGTGATGACGAGTAATACAGAACTGGAAGGAGAAGACATGCTGCGCCGACCCCAAATGGGTTGGGATAAGAGCAAGTGAATGAGGGATTGTTTCCAGCTACAATAACTAATTGGAAGAGAAAGAACTTACCGTATACTTCTACTAATAGTCTGTACACGTTCTCGTGGCGAAACTGCATTGCTATGTGCAGAGGTGTGTAACCCTGTAACATACATATTTATTTTATCATACGAGATTTCTTGTAATTATTGAACGTTTTTCTTTTTCTTAATGAAAATCTTGAGAATCTACAGATAGGTAGGAAACATATTTAAAATAACCAAATAAATATAAATTCGTGGATGAATGCCATTCTGTAATCGTTGTACCGTTTGGATAATGTAATTACTTCCTGCATTGCTAGACACTAACCGTCTAATTATTTGTTGTTCATTTTTGTTAACTTTACCTAAGTTAAAAAATAAAACAGCAATAACAATACAAGTTTTATAAACAACAAGTCTCGAAGATTGCACCTTTACGATGGTATCAGATATGAAATATTTCAACGAGAGGGTGCGCGAGGCGGATGAGTCTTACACCGAGTTGTAAAGGCTCACATCTGCTCCCGGCTCCTCATACTTTGCCCCCGTTTGCGAATCCAATACTTATATTCAATATTAGCTGCGATAGATATTAAACTCTGTTGGATATTACAGAATATATAACAGTGACAGCTGTAGCGTAAACTAAGAGAACGTACATTAGGAACGCACAGGGAAGTTTAGTACATTTTTATAACTGACATAAATTACATTATTCGATACATGATAGTCATTGCAACAGCCCCATCTCAACTCAAATGGTCATTGCTAAGCACTAACATCAAACCTTTTAGAAATAGTTATTGGGACCACATGGGCACTATTCTAAAGCCATGTAAGTACTTACATTAAGTTGTCATAAAAAGACAACAGCTTTAAGAGGAAAAGAGAAACATTAAAATCCTGAGTGGTGCACAGATAAATTTACCACCACTTCCCTTGAATCCACAAGTAGTCCAGCAATAAAATGCTCGGCGGACTTACCCCATTCTACTTCCGTCGCCGACGATGCCGAGCAGCACATGAAAAAGATTGTAACGACACTTTAACGATACAGTAAAACAGGCCAAATAACTCGCAGTAAGTAAATTTGATTGGACATTAAAGCTTCTAGGTAACAGTAAAATTAGCAATTACTCTCACCGCTGATGTTAACACATAATCAACTTAACTCCGTTTAAAGCCAATTGCATTCGCAATCTCATACTACTTGCATGTTATGTGCACAACATTTCTTTAGTATATGAATGCAGTATGCATGGTTAGCTTTCATTGTTGGCACCAAATGCGGCTCTCAAAATGAACTCTTTACAGTTTCTGCGTTTTCAAGAGGATTCATTGCTTGCATAAATTGCCGGAATTTAAGAGAGTATCTTTTTGTCATATCGACGGCAGTTTCTTTTTTAGAAGCGATCTTTTACTTCGTAGTATTAACTTATTATAAAAAACGAAGTCGATGGTAAGGTATTTTATTTATTTAAGGATCTCCAACAAAAGACATACACAAAGCATAATTAGATAATGGAAAACACAAGGTATTGGGTAGGTACTCCTTCATTTATAGGAGACCACAGCATGCACAATAAAGTTTAGTTACCTGATAAGTGGACTCTTCGTTTACAGCCTATTGTTACCTATACAAGTTAATGGTAGTTTTTTTTACAAATTGTTGTTATTTACAACTAGTTTGAGGTGCTAGCAATAAAGGAAAATAGTGGACACTACACATGTGAAATACGTGCGAGTACCTTGGTGTAAACGCGAGGTTAGATTGCAATCCAATAATGTTCGACCCACATAAGCCATCGACTATGTCACTTCATACATACTGATGTCTCAAAATACATAATTTTAATTAAGTATGTAACAATGTCGTGTCACAAAACATTCACCCGTTACTTATTATTAAGACAAAGGCATCAAGATTTTTGTTAGCAAAAAAACTAATAAGCTTTAACTGGATAGTTTCTTCGGCATAATTAATATCATACATCTATAATCGTGAAGTCTAATTTATTGCAAAAAAAAAAGTATTATAATGACCGCCTGACAAAAATCTAAGCTGCAAATGGTACTAACCGTGTCTCAGCTTCATAAAAAATGTAGGTACTTATTCGTAGCATGCATAAATTGGAGGAACGTGTAGCATCATAATTAATTACGACTCACCGATCGTTCGTTGACTACTTGTCGGGTAACCCCACCCAGCAGTTTCACTAAATTTTCATCGCCGCGTTTACAAGCCCAGTGCATCGCCGTCTGAAATAAATGGATAGTAAACTTCAAATATTTAAGTACTGCAGCACCCGTAATAGTAAAACCGCTAATCTAATTATAGTGCAGTTTTAAAATCGATACCAAATAATGAAGTTAAATATTCAGACCCTAAGATCAAAACACGATTCCATCACGAAGAGTTTAGTAGGTCGAGAAACAAATTACTTGATTGTCAGTCTTTTATTTTCATATATGTAAAACACTTTGATGGACAATATAATGCCGAAATTATAGCTCTTTATAATCGGAACGCATTAGGATGATTTGCATCCAGATTAAAGATTATATTTTGGTGAAGGTAGGTGTTATTAGCATAGTTATAGGAATTAGCTTGCTATCATCGATGGTCATTTTAATATTTAAAACGTTAAGGTAAGTGAAGCATAATTTTAAGGAACCGTATTTAAGATGAAGGTTGTTTTTAACTGCAGGTAATAGTTAGCAATTTAAGCTTGTTTTACTAGTTGTTTAGTCTACAAAATCGAAGTCCGATATTAAGCCACTACTTATTACCTACTGCTAATTTCATATATTTTTTTATTTTATTTAAATTATGCGTAAGGTCACTCACAACCTAATCTACTACAGCAAAAAGACAGTCTCTATTTTCAAATGTTAGAAATCATTCGAGTCAGAGGATTTTACATCACTAAAGTGATTACGTTGTTTATTAAGGTACAAGTTTTTTGTTTCTATGAAGCATCTACCCGGATTTCACCACAGAAATCGTGGGAAAAATAAGCAAGTAAGTATCGAAAAATTGAAGACCATCGATAGTCTTGACTTAACTAAAAGGGACGGCGACGAAATTGTATTAATTCACAAATGTTCTAATAACTATAAAAGCAGGTTAATTAATAACATTGTTCTTGGATCAAGCCAATCAGTGAATGAGGGTGATCGAAACTGGGAAGTATCTCCCGGGACTGCCCATTGTGAGTGTATGGTGGAAGCCTGTTTAGTAATTATTCCGACTAACCGGCTCCGGGTATTGAAACTGCAATTATACTGACAAAATCTCCAACGTTAACACAGAAGCGAGGTATTATTTTTCAGTACAGGAATTATTAGTAGCCGTAAGTTAGCACTAACTAGTTTAAATTTTTTAACTGAGATTATTACAAGAATTCTTCGGCATCTCCCAATACTCTATGTAC
Organism: Xestia rhomboidea; assembly: GCA_963853795.1. NCBI lineage: Eukaryota > Metazoa > Arthropoda > Insecta > Lepidoptera > Noctuidae > Xestia > Xestia rhomboidea. Next base: position 20,178,557 of record OY970756.1, on the reverse strand, counting down.
TACGCGATTTCGTCTAACCTACGTGTTACTGCATATTACCGTGCTTATTAGTTTACATTTTCTGTTTTGTTTGCTTAGGGTTACTTAATTTTTCAAGTCGCAAATTTGGCACACGTTTCAAAATGCGAATTAGGAGATGTATCCATTATTTAATTTCATCATTGTACCTAAGAACTAACATTAGCTGTTGTAATAAAACAATGAGAACGTCTACGTATACGAAAGAATGAAAAATCGCCGACGAATACCGATTTAATAGTGATGGGATTGACCCACGCTCTAACGGAGCCCATAAAATCTCCGTCACCTTAGGTGTGCCAAGGTTTTCAGTCAGCAGTTAAGTCTTGCGAATATATATTACTTTATCCGAGCCGAGGGTACGAGTTACGTACCAATCGGCGTATGTACAAGATGTAGGCGTGATCGTCGCTGATTCAGTGGGGTAGTTAGTGGCGGGCGGTCCTAGGTTCGACGTCGCCCGGAGAAATATTGGCCCCAGGGGAAGCGCTGTTAATTTGCAGCGCACATTGGGCACAGGCACGATTTTCCACGTATCTATCTACCTACGCGTTTAGCGTTGACTACGTCAATATTGGTCGAGGCAATTTCGGTCTATACAAGTACTTCCTTTGTTCAGTGTAAACTTGTGAGTTTGCTCTTTGTACAGTAATAGATACCTATGCACAATAGATGTCACTTTAACTTTTAGTATTATTTAGTTTGCTTAACATCGAAGTTTTCATGATTTCATGAATAAACCAACGATTATTTTTAATAGAAAAGAAAAGTGGAATTTTATTATTACTTACAGTCATGAGCACCGGCAGAAGGGTGCAAGGGGGTGCACTTGTAAGTTGTACCCCCTGACCGAAAAGAAAATTCATAGAAAAGATTTAGATTCAGACAAATCTATTCGAAGCGGAAGGAAAAATTTCTCTTTGTACTCCTATTCTCGTTTCCTCATCCTATAAAATCATCCTAAAAGATTTGAGTTCGCTTGGGTCGCTCAGACATCTTATGTCCTTTGCGTGCATACGCTTTTCTTTATGAATAGGCAGAATATAACTATTTCTACAATAAAGGACAAAAAAAGCCTACCACATTCTGGTCGGTGCTAAAATTTCCAAGCTTGTCACGATCGCTCTTGATTACTATTTTTTTTTCGATAGATAGGGTTTTCTGTATAAATCGACAAAGTTACTCTTTATACGAATTGACAAACTAAAATCTAACATATCCGAGGTGGAGTGCAGAAAAATTCGAGCTGTTCATGGAACTGAAGATGCACCCCCCTGGAAATAATTCTGCCGGCGCCCATGATTACGTACAGTTATAAATCTTCAACATCGGCTGAGCTATCACCAACCGTAAGGTGTTATTTTTAATTGATAGGCGGGTAAGTATATCTTCAGTACAGTCTGTTATAAGCCACGAGAACCCAATCTGAACTACTCACCTCTATGAGTTAAACTTTTAAAGGACTGTAAGTATCGAATTAATTGCTTTTACCGTTTTATTATTTGTCTCCATGGGACTTAGTTTCGGGTTCTAAACGACGTGTCCTTTTGTCACGATTCTACTAATGATTTCTTTTTTGTCTATGTAAGTACATAAGTTTCAATCGTAGTGAAATTTTAAGTAGAGAACTTGTTAAACTTGGTAAAGTTGTCTTGAAAGTGGCGGAGCAGTGTGAAGTCCACTGTTTCCACTTGGTATGTTTAGTACACATACTAAACAACGCCGCAAAGGGCGTTGTCATCGAGATGCAAAAAGTCATGTGAAAGATGGGACGTTATTTCCACGTTTTGCATAGTAATCACGTTTAATTTTTACTAAACCACCTTACACTTTAACAAAGATATCAAAAAAATTGCTTAAAGAATAATAACATAGCATAGACATGGCAGGCCTGGAACATCGTTAACATGTATGTATTATGAAATAAATAATTATGACGAGATAATGTATCATTTATGCACCAACAACTTGTTTAAAACGTCGGACATTTACCAGCTAATTAGCACAGTTCTTTGTTGCATCGGCTGGAGGGCATCCAGCAATCATAATAATATATGAATTTATCACTATAGCTGTAATTTACAAGTAATTAAATATACTTACATACTGCATGTTGCACGCGTTCACACCATCGGCAGCGGCAGGTATCGGCGAGCGACATGCGGGAACAAAGTCCAAATGTAATTAATCCTACTTAATGATACATGAACTTGTAAAGCCAGACATAAAAATGTTACCATGGCAGCGGTTATTTCAAAAAGATAAGGGTCCTTTGAATATCCTTAAAATAAAAATCTCATTAAGGCGACGTTTCCGGGTCAGCGGACTACAGAATTTACAAATTTATTGTCGGCTAACCTAATAAATTTAAAACAGGATTACGTGGTTCGTGCACAAAGCAAAGCTTTACAATTTGCCCGATATAAATCTCTCGTCTGCGTCAAACGAGTGACTTATCATTTAAAACGAAAAGTCTTAAAAAAGGCCTAGACACTGAACAGTTGACTGCCTTCTTAGAGCTTTTTTGTTGTTAGAGTCACAAAAGAGGCAAAGCATGTACCTACCGTAACAATTATACTCTTAATACATGGTTTTTATTTCACCAACATAAGGTATATAATAGCTCATTGAGTGACAATATGTGTTAAGATACCAGTGTGCTTTTGGGTTTAAATTCACAAATATTAGGAAACCAGTTTTAAAACCGATAAATTTATTCAACTTCCGTACTTTTAAATGTGTAAATTGTTAAAGGCCATTATTTTAGGCGTTTAAAAAGCAATGTTATGTTTTGTAGCCAACAGCAAGCGAAGTAGGTCTATGTGTTAACTTGCTTTACTTTAGGCACTAAATGACACCGTCCAGTAATACAATTTACTTAATGCGTTTTTTTCGTTTTGAATGTATCCTAATATAATCCTTGTGATTTAACAATAGAGCATAGCAAATCGCAGATTCAATAATTTAAAAATACATGTCACCAAAAAAACATGTATTTAAGTTGAATGGCTGTGTTGTGTGTATAAGTATGATAAATAGGTAGGCATTATCAGCAGGAAAAAAAAGAAGATAATTCAATAACTACGTAAGTATAACATTTCAAACGTAACTGTTCTACCTAAATATTGTCACAAAAAATAAAACTAAGTGAGGTTTGAATCCTAATAAATTCCAAAGCAAGTCAATACGGTTATGACAAAAATATATTCTGAGATCCCAGCCTAAGATCGAAATTCTCCAACCAGCTAACTGAATGAAAAATACGTTTTAGAAAGCTTCATATAAGAATAAAGATATTGCAAAAGGGTTGCCTGTTGAAATCAAGTCAATTCTAACATAAATAAGTTTTTTTTTTAAATAACTGAAATGTAAAAAAATAATATTTTCCTAACGAAATCAATAATCAATATTGATGAAAGTACAAAGCATAATTATGTACTTAACAAGAAACTAGCGTTCTCAATCTTTTTGTCCCTACTACAGGTTTGTCAGATATAAATAAGTCAGTTGATATTATAATGCAAGAACTTTTTTCCGTTTCTAATGCTTGGTGGCTCTGTATATATTTCTGTTTATATTTTAAATATATACAGAGCCACCAAGCATTCTGTAAAGTACATCAAACTAAGTAACTCTACGCAAACAATATTGCTGGGAAACGACTTTTTTTTTGTGGAAAATCATATTTTCGGTAAAACTCAATGTCACGCACTGAAAACATTGTTCTGATGGGTGCATTGAATAGCAAAAGGGTTACGAAGGTATTAAAATAAAGTTATGACCTTGGCTTTCTAGCTTTTAAGGTCATAACTAGAACAAAAAAAAGATTTTTAGATTCTTCTAAAAATATTTTTTTTGTTTTTAATGTTATTAAATAACTGTACTTTAAATACCTCCACGACCCCCGTACTATTGCATCCACCAGAACAATCTTTTGAGAGCGTTACGTTGAGTTTTACCATACCACGTGATTTTTCACCCCAAAAAAAAGTCGTTTCCCAGCAATATTTTTTGCGTAGGGTTACTTTCTCGTACATAATGCTAGGTTGACAGCTTCGTGAAGGGTCAGTTTACATCCTGTATAATAAATATAAGGTTGTTGTAAAATGGTCAAAACTCATAGTGAACTTTATTCCGTCAGGCAAATTATTCGTAATCATGTTTGTTCAATTATTAAGATTGCTGAAAATCATTTTTCATTCGGTCAACAGATGAGTTAAGGTCGGCCTTAGGCGAGATCTTAAACTAATGCTTCGGTGTGACACCGTGACAAGACGTCATGTAGGTAGTACTGTTTAGCACGAGTGGCTATATCCAGGAAGGTCGAGGACACGGCTCATGTCCCCGTGTGCCGACCAACATCCGCTACCACGTCATATTGATTGCGTTTGCATGTACATCAATTAGGATCCGCGGAACGATGCGTCTTCCACGCCACTAATTATCGTCTTGTCACTGTGTAATTATGCATATAGGTTGACAGCGACGTTGATATACGTGTCGAACTCAGAGTTACTATTAATCTCCATCTAGGTATAATGCATGCGTAGAAAGAGTGACTGATGTACGATTCGAACATAGTTTAATAATAAAACACTACGTATTAGATCAATTATAGTAACTCAAAATTTAAATTAAAAAAAAAAATACATACTTACACCCTGTATTGTATTCACCGACATTGTGATTACCGAGAAATAAAAAAAACAGCATTAGGTAAATTTAAATATTTGAGAATGCACCTTGCTGACATTTTATGCAAGCAAGCCAGATAAATGGTGTATATTATACACCATTTATCTGTGTACCTAATATTATGCAGTTCATGAAAAAGGAGAGTGATGAGTTCCAATTCCTTTAAAGCTAATCCAAAAACTGGTGGTGGCAACTACAGGTGTCTCATTTAGAAGTGAGCAAAGAATAGCAGTAACTGCAACTGGCATTTTACAGGCTATTCTTTCTTGTCCCATACACCTAGCAAAAAAAGGAGTCAATAAAGAGTGTCGGGTATTGTTATAACCCTCGGATTGCATTACTAAACACACTAGGCAACTATTGTTATAGTATTTAGAACAATGTAAGTAAATAATTAGGTGTATTTTTATTTCTTCAGTTTACACTGTAAAGAAAACCAGTCTGAGATCCGAACCTAATCATTATCGTCTTGACTGTACCTGCGCGGACCGACGACGCGACGCTCGCATCTAACTTTTCCAGACGCCATAAAGCTTGAATTGAACTAAAAATCGTATCAACATGTACTGACACAAATTTACGTAAAAGGAAGCCTTTCGAAAATAATTATTAAAAACCAGATTTTCAGGATCTTGGACCGCATCTTTCACTGATTTTTTCCGCAGAAAATATCTTACTTTTCCTGGGTTTGTTTTCTGCTTTTCTGACTTTGAGTATCCTAGACTAAAGATTAAAAAGAGTAAGAAGTAATACCTATAATATGATGGTATTTCTACCCTTTTTACCCGACTGCGCTAGAAGGAGGGTTATGTTTTTACTTTATAATCTGAAATAAAAATCATTAGCGAGCTGGGTTCATTTTGAAATCGTATCCTTTGTTCGTAATGAAGAGTACAATGACCCCGAAGTTTTCAGATATTTTAATTTGATCTTGTGAAAACATTTAGTATTGAGATAGTTGTCTGATATAATAACAGAGGTTGTGGGTCAGGTTGTAGACGTAGGCTTACAATTGAAAACAAGTTATTAAAATACATACCAATATTTTCACAGGCTAATTTACCCCTAACCATTTATTACTTTCCTTTGTGTTTTTCTGGAAGCTTTTATTTCATGCGACGTAGGTAATTACTATGTTACTGTAATTCTAATTACCATTATGTTTGTGCCTATGTTACAACTCACCGTAAAAGGGTCCTGAAACAAAGGAAAAATTGTATTTTAGTAACTTAATCATAATAACAAACGCACGCATAGTGACCACAGGACAGTGGTCCACTCTTTGGGTTCCTGAACATAGGAGGATCCGTCGAGGCCGACCAAGGTAGAGGTGGCGCGATGACTTAGTTAGACACTTTGAGAGCGCGTTTGAGACGGCACGGGAAAATAGTACTTGAAGGGACTTAGGGGAACCCTTTGCCCATCGTGGGGGACATAAAATTTTTATAAATCACATTTTCGAGTTTCGTAAACAAATATTTGGGAACGAGTCACGATTGCACAACATGTCGCTTCTTTATCACCATAACATAAGAAAACAAGATCTGTAATGTTTGATTTGAATGTCAATAAAAGTAGACCTACCTTTGATACGGGTACGCCACGATCGCCCAAAGTTCACTTGTTCGGAAAACGTTTTATCGTTTAGCCGATAAAATGTTGGTCCGACGATTACTCGATGAACATTTGCCCGAATTCATCACATTTCAACGGCTAAACAATTTTTCAGGCAAATTTACTTTTCTGTCAATCGTTCTTTCGACCAAGTTCGTAGGCCAAACGTTCTTCATTCGATCAAGTTTTTCGGACAAGTGAAAAACGATCGTGGCGCACCTACTCGGTATTGGGTAGATCTCCTTTTATTGACATTCAAATCAAACATTACAGATCTTGTTTTCTTGTGGTATGGTTATGAAGGAGCAACATGTAGTGCAACACGAAATTGATTGGTTACAATACATGACCGATAATACATGTAATTTTAAAATGTATCCAGGACTAATCGCGACCGCTTTTTATTTTAAGTATAGCAGAAGTCATTAGCGCCGGAAGAAATCATGGGTTTACGAACTTTGTAAAAATTACCAAAATTACATTATAGCACATAAGCGTATTTTGAATGAGGATATTAAATAAAAAATAAAGAATATGAAAAAATATACAACGTAAGTTTATCAATTTTGTAAGAAAAATTGAATGAATAGCGATTATTAATACTTATAATATATATTTTGGGAAGACTGCAGGTACTTAATAGAAAAGTTACCATAGTAGTTTCTTTATTAAGGATTGGGTTCATGGCTTACATAATAAACACAAACGACTAAGATGCTCACAATTTTGCTAAGGCAAGCGTTTCCATAACCGACTGAAGTCACAGGAATCAAACATAACTTCCTACATCAAACATAATCTATCAGCATGTCAACACGAATGTTAATGAATGTGATTTTATTTGGGCTCGTTCCCACGATACCGCGCGGTCGATCATGAAAAGTCGAAAAAACCATTAAAAGATTCGGAGTAGTGCTCATAATGTACAACGCACCACCTCAGCCGCTCGGTGATCGCCGAATTACCTACTAAAGTGTAAAAAACGTAGATAAAAGGTGGTGCTGTGCATATTCCCATGATCGGAAGACGGTCAGACGGCGTTTTAATACACCCATAATCGTCGTTCGACGGTGGATCATATGAAATATGTAATACCGCTAATAGGTCTCGGTGGGCAGCTTCCTCAGCGGTCGCTCGGCCAATTTTGCCGTTGGTAATAACCTTAATATCCCATCAGTGCTATACCCCATGCGTGTACAAAGATGAGGCCAGGTAATGACTGTGCGACCGACACGCGGACCCGCCTCCGCGACCGATAATTCACCTTTATTGAATAAATCTGTTTGATTACCGTATTGCACGCCACGCTTTATCGTTTGATTACGCTTTTATTGGAATGTTTCAAATTCAATCAATGTTTAAAGCTATATCTATTATAAGGTCTAAAAACGACATTATTTCTACAATCCCTTTGATAAGTCTTGAAAAGCGTTTGCTATGATGGTTGGTTCAATAAATAGCCCTCTCTAGATCAAACTCGACCGACGCTCCAAGTTGAACCAGCCTTTCCTTGTACTATATCATGTTTTGCTACAAGGATCCAAAAAATCACCCGAAGAAAAAAACTCTTTAGTCATTGTGCTATTCGAATTGCATTTTTGGATCCATTCGAGATCCCGCCCAAGATCAACCTACAGCCATCTATGTAACGAATGGAATTTTTTTTTTGGAAATCTTAATACTTTTTCAAACATAACATTGTGATTACGTACCCACTGCTTTAGTCTATATTTTGTAGTCTTAGCCTAATGCATAATCCTATTTAATGGGATATAATGATACGCAGTCTTCTGTCCGCTAGGCAACTACGATATTTAAATACGTATAAGATAAATAGTTGACCAACCAAAAGGCATTACAGAATACCTAATCAAATGTAATACCATACAAGAGCATTTGAAAACCAAAAGGGCTCGAGGTTGCGACGCTGACACTTTATACAGACGTAAAACATGCCGTATTCCCGTGGGGGTAGGCAATAACTGCAGAACGTCGTATACAGTCCATTTTTTTTCTTCGAATTGAGCGAACATGGGCCAAATGGGCCTATGCCCAGCAGTATTTCAGATATTGCATGCTATATAAGTAACTTAAATTCTCTTGTAAAATGAATAATTAATCAGTTAACTTCAAAGCAGAAAACAATCAGTCGTCGAATGTCATTCCCGAGAAATGTATGCTGACATCGTAAACGATGAGCTCGTATGGCTATAAGCATGGTGAATGAGGATTTCTAAAATAAGAGGCAATTTATTATCATAAGCATTGCAGACGCAGTGACGCAAACATTCGTCGACAGTTATTAAGCGCTAGAACACTGCATCAGGATGAAGAGGACGCGCGATGCTCGCGACTATATTGTCATCTCTCTTGCTTGTAGTATCACTTGCACTCACAGCTAACACATAAATCAAAGCTCAGACAAATTCCATGTCATTATTCTTCTTCCATTTACGAATACCTAAAACAATACGCTCTGCTTTTACAACCACTTTCATATCTTAATTACACTCCAAAACATTTGGAATCAATTAAAAACCTTGTGTTTAATATGTTATTTCAAGACAACAAGCAAACTCAATAATATCATCTTGGATTAAGACTGCAATTACAAATAAAAAGAAGCGTCCGTCAGGCATCGTAAAAGCGATAACATTTTTTAATCGTACACTAAATTCTTATCATGACAAAGTATACAAAGAAACCACAATCGAAGTGTATTATTTTTAACGTGTGGATATCGAGTGAACATTGTGAATTTAATTGTGGAGCTGTTAACGGGTGCACCCCGAGGATGTGTCGTTAATAGAGCGTTGTGTCTCTTCATTTTGTTTGAACGTTCACTGACTCCGTTATTTCGGAGCGACTAATAAATTGCGTGATGACAGGTGTCAGCTGCTCCACCGCCTCTGCACTCTTGCGTCGATGTCTCATTCCTCACGTTCTACTCCTAAATTCTCTTATTTTATCAACGCTCCGTTCAATTTTCGTTTCGTTCTCTCCCTATTCTATTTGTTTGTATTAGCATTATCGCTTCAGCTGTGTTAATTCCATGACACAAGAGATATTGTATATTTTCTGTTCATGGAAGACCAATATCTCAACTTATCGTCTATCGTAGTGATTGCCGTACATACAAATTATCAGCTTCATTGAACTGTCAAAAATTTTATCATGAGAATCTTTTGATGTATTTTATATGCATCATGCCGTCATAAATTATTTTAATTTTATTTATTTAATCGTTTTAGACGTTTTTTATTACAGTATATTTTGTCAGCTACATTATATCAGCGACATTTTAGAATCTCCTGTCGTAAAACACATTTTTTTTAGTGGAATGCTCTATATATTGCTTTGTTAATTTGATACGACGAACATGAATTGAAGGTAAAGAAACTCTACCTTTGAAACTTAAGAAACTTTCACTTTGTAACTTACAATTCCTGAAGATGTTTGAAAGTTTCTCCCCTAATGAGGACTAAAGTAAGGGAGGAGTAAAAGTTAGAACACGAAATACCGAAAATCTACGTAGGCGACGTTTCGAAAAAAAAAAACCAGCCAAGTGCGAGTTGAACTCGCCTGGAGATCGTTCCGTACAATGCCAAAGACTTGTAATGAGTTTACCACTTTATTTTCAATAGATAGAATTCATAAACGCCATTTCCTGTAATCTTCAAGCAATTAACTATATTTTGTATTTTTTCAAAATTTTAGGCTCAGTAGTTTCGGAGAGCAGGGGGGGAATGGTCAATTTTCATCTTCTTTCATGAATAAAATCAAAACTATTTATTTTACAATAATAAAAATATATATTTGTGATCCTCATAACGACCTTTTTCATTTGATATATGACACAGTAAGGTTTGCAAAACTTTTTTTTTTATTTCCTAATTTGTCCCCCGAAAATGACCCCTATTTAAAAATATATTTATTTACTTTGCAAATCTGTGTTTGGGTCATAGGATTACACCATCCTACCAAATTTCACCTGATTTGGTTCAATAGATTCGAAGCAAATTGACTGTGACTGACAGACAGACGCACGAGTGATCCTATAAGGGTTCCGTTTTTTTCACATTTGGACGGAACCCTAAAAAGCTAATTGTCTATAGGTTAAGTAATAAAAATGAAAAAAACTATTCAATTTAAAGTGCAATGGACAAATGGTAATGGTTTTTCTCAACATCTCTCCGATGACGAGGCAAGTCCGAGTGCAAAATACATACTCAGAAGAGCTTCTTGTGCTCTCAGTAGATCTTTAGTGCGGTCTATGCCATTGCCATTAAAGAGTTGTGCCAAAAGTGGGAAAAGAAGCATCCACCACCTGTCTGTCACCTTCGTAGAATCCCAAGAACATTTGCCCGGACAAACCGCAGCGTCCAATGGAAAGCATTAATTGATTGCGTACCAAGAAAAAGTATAGGGACTATAAAGGGGAATTCAAAAAGTATACTGAGGGGTCTTTTTTGATGATGATCAGAATAACATTACGAGCGAGATCTTAAATGTAACGTTTGAAGCCAACTGTATATACTGTGTGTGTATACTGTGAATACTGTGTGTGTAATATTATACCTCCCTACTTAATTTGATTTAGATACTGACGAAAGAAAATCAATCAAAGCGATTAAAAGCCACCAAGCGAGGACTAGGAAACATAAGCAAGGACGTCCGACGTAAGGTGGAGCGACTATATCCGTAGAGTGCCTGGATGCGAGTAGTCGACGATCGACACAAATAGCGTGCGGTTTGAGAGCACTATATCCCGCAGGGGACTGCTACTTAAAGACCATTTTATTAAAAGATGTTTAAAGTAAACCATTATAAGTACACACAAAGTAAAATTTCTAAAGCATGAAAAACCAACTGAACTGACAGTCTCAATAATCTATGTCCTGTGAGAGCACGCTAGAGCCACGCGCTATCTAGACGTTTGCACACATGGTAACGCAACACTGACAAAATGTTATCATCAGGCTCGACATGTCAGCGTAGGCACCGGAACGTCTCGCGACCCGAAGATGGAAAACGATACGCAATCCATAACTTGCCAGTAACTCATGCACGAAATTCTACCGTCAGAAACCAGTCAGTCTGAAACCGTTTTCAATTTGATCAGGATGCACCTATCTCTAATTCCATTCCACCAATAATATTAGTCTAGGAATGGAAACTGATGAATGAATGACTGTGTGAAAGAAATCAAAGCGTGAGTGAGACAGATCAAACATGATGCAGGCATGGTAAAAACAAAAGATCAAAGATCCCGATCACGATATCACAATAACTATTAGGATTAAGCATTTCGCAGATTCGGACGGACTCTAATTTAACTTTTCTAAACCAAAACTAATTGTTATTGTAAAACCTCGGGTTTATATCTCACATTTATTATTTTAGAAATGCGACGGATGGCGATTAAGTCGAATACTGCTATACCTTACAAGGCCAGAGCCTCGAATATCCGGCGTAAGTTTCTTGTCAAGCGTTGCGCGGGCGCAGGGCCGTTAGCTGGGGCTGGGGGTATTTGGTTTGTTTGCTTATTGATAATTTTATGCCACGGATTATTATCGTGTTTGGTGGCGTATTGTACCTATTTTCGCGCAAACATAATTCATTTAATTTCTTTGAAAATGCCTTTGGCGATGGCAAGTACGAGAATGTTGTATTAGTACCTACCTACTATGCTAATTCATACATAATTCTGAGATGTAACCATTTTTTCGTTATCAATGCAAAGTTAATTTTCCACATATTCAGGGACTGTCTTGTGGACTCATGAATATCGCTATAATTTGGTGATTTTTGTGCTGTTTTCTGTCCTCGACGCCGATGAAGTCACAGAAAACCGAAAGATTCCACGCGTGGCGACACTTGAGGGAGGCATTTGACAAGCAGTGGACGTCTTTCGGCTGTAAAGATGATCATAATGATGAAATCGCGCAAAGGCTTGCCGGAATCAGCTCCGGAACCAGCTCAAACGGATTTTAAACAAAAGCAAATATCGAAACGAAAAATTTCCTCCAAAAACAAACATGAGGAAAGAATGATATGATATAAATCAACAATATATGTATTTCTTTTTACTATCGTTAATTACAGAAGGGCGTATATAAATAAAGAACGCGCGCCCATTGAGGCGGCGTGGCGAGGCGATCGCCGCGGCGCGCCTTGTCGTTACAAGCAAATGCACTTATCTTACCGGGATGTGAAAAACTGTTTTCAACTCGCTGTCGTCGGTTAGTTGCACCAACACAATACATCCGAATGTACCCGAGTCAATGCCTCCAGAGGTTAAGTTTAAACAGGATTTGGAGACCCAACAAATAAAAAAGCTACAGATCAGAATGGGCCTAACAAAGCAACAATAAGAAGTAACACTTATCTTTATTTAATTCTATTGTCTTTTCCGGAATTGAATTGATTTACTTTCAAGGTGTAACCGTACGAGTTCGTTCCATTAAAAATCATTTTCTGTGTCCATTAAAATTAATGATTGGTAATTAAAGTGTAATTATGAGAGAGAACCAATATATCATTTGAGTCCGAGACGCGCCATCGTAAACCCGTCAGCGACTCCATGATAAAAATAAACAGAAGTCTTTGAAACATTATCGATACAAATAAATTGTCCGACCAAGAATGAATATCAATAAATTGAAAATGTAACTCGTAAAAACATATCATCGATTATTGTAAACAGCTGGCGGGCATTTATGCAAAACGAATCGTTCATTGGACCAATTCAACGGCGGTAGCGAAGATAGAAGAATTTTAATTGAAACTTACAGATTGGACCTGCGGCCGTGCGCCGCTCACTGATGCCTTGGCGCGCCGCCCAGCCCGACCCGATGACTCGCGACTATGCACACTTTACAAAATGATAACAACGAAACGATAATGCTACAAATACTATAGGTATGCCTTAAACCAACATCAAAGAAAAATCGAGACCATACGCAACTCACCCGAACCCGTAGAAACTTATCAATTTACATGAAATTCAAACTTTTACTTGACAAAGACCTTATTAAAATCTTGACGGGAAGTTAATTTGCGATGACGGCTACACCATTAATCTTATTATAGCTTACATAACCTCGATCTTTTTTGTTAAATATATAGACGAGCTTTCGGAAACTGGAAAATAACTAAGTAAATATAACAAAACCTTTTTACCCTGCTTGTTGGTTCGTGAAAACTCAAACAATAAATTGTAGTACCTTTTCTAAAAACATTCGTAACAGGGGAGTCGTAATCGGAATTGTTTAAAATCCGCTGTACCCCATCTGTAGTTAATTCTATTTACTTAATTGATCGTGGCACTTAACCCGTTTCGTGGCAGCCGTGCGTAAATCTTTCTAACGGCTGATTTACAAATAAAACCACGAGTCAAGCATTCGTGATAGCGGTTATCGTCTTGTTCTCATCTCGTTCGCTTTTCTTTGCATTTGGTTAAACAAATAGAGGCCTCGTTGGGTCGGTAGGCAGATCCTAATTAAAAACTATATTCAGCCGCTGTCGTATATTACGCGGAGGCCTTAGGCGGTTAGTCACCACGTCTGGACACCTCCCAGTCGTTTAGCGTTCGTATTGCGTTGGGGCCAGAGCCGTGAATAAAAGACAGGATGTTAGTGATGAAATCCCTTAGTGCCTGGATACGGTTAAGTACCAGTTTTTTTTTTCGTTGTATTGACCACTGTGTACTATCATATAGTTTTTAATTAAATTAGATTTGAATTTGGAACATACAGTTAATGACGCCTGCCATTACCTATATTTCTAACCCGATTGGCAAGTTAATCATATAATTAGATAATTTGTATCATTATCAGCAAATACTAAACATTTCGGGGCTAACTCTTGGTAGGTAGGTAAAAATGAGACAGGATTTTTGTTTTTTACACAATAAGTGAGAAAGTACCCACAGTGTCCTGCACCATAAAATAGGTAATATTTTTAAATTAATTAAAACTGCGCATAAATCGAGAGGTCGTTACGTGGTCACAAGCGCTAATGTTGCGCATGAAGTCTCCGGTTAGAATCCCAGGTCGAGCTAAGTGTTTTCAGAAATTTCTCAGTAGCATTAACGATGCCCGGATTTGTGCCCGGTTGAAGACAGGGCTCGCCCCCTATTACATGGCACTTCAATATAACAGGCAAAATAAGGGTTTACCACCTCTTCCAAATCGTTCGGGGATTCCAAAGGTAATGTTAACGAAAAACATGATGTTTTTATTACACGACTGCCAAAAAAAGGAGTGTTTGTGAGTTTCTTTATTCCATCATTACTTCTAAACGCCTAAACCGATTTCGATGTTTACGTGGTATCGTTAGAATATTACCCCGGGTAACATAGGTTAGTGAAAAAAAAAAAAAAAATGGATTCTGACCTATAAAATTAAAAGGGCTATCATTACATCCAATATGGGTCCCGACTGTTGCAGTCAAAATGTCCTGTCTCCTGAACTTGTTTGTTACTTTTCTGTTTTTATTTAAAGTTATTAAGTAGTTATTTTTTACGCAGTCGGGTTTTTTAAATGATATTTGTACATGATCAAGCTTCCTCGTAAATTATGTCATACCAAAGTGGGCAAGTTTAGGTAATGTCTAGACTATTAAGAACGCTGTTAAAACTAAATAAAAAGTCAGAAACCTACTTCGACCACATCATAATCAGAAGCCAATTAAATAACAAATTACAAATAAAACTAAAGGTCTCAAGATAATAACATACAATATCGAATTGAATGTTTGATCAATTCATAATTAGAAACAATTGTAAACACAAAAACTATAAGAGAGAGCAAGCGTGCGCTGGAAGCAGCCGGGATCCGAATCTTGTTTATAAGGCGGCCGGCCCACCTCGTCTGCACTAAAAGTTTGATCTTATCTTCAATATTTTAATAGCTTCCCGCGGCGGCACCTTCGCCAGTAATTGTATAAAGTATCTCTGGAGGAATAAATTCAATATTCCGTTGCGGGGCCGGTCGACCGGGGATCCCTCCGCTTAACCTCGTGATAAAGCTTAAATCAACACACGAAGTAATTACAATCGAGCCACACTTCATCACAGATGCGAATAGTGATTAACTATCTTCGCCTTTGGTTCCGCGGTGTTCGAACGCAGCGCGCGCCTAAGCCGCCTCCCGCTGCCCAATTAGATGCGAAATTGGACGAGACCTCATTACAGTGGAAGTGACATAAACGGAAACCACGGGTTTGTTAATTTGGTGTAGATGTCTTCATGTTTCTTAATCTACGATAGCAACTAGCAGATTTCGTTGTTATCTATACGTAACTAAACTGTTTCGGAAATGGTGATTTATCTACATGAAGTAGGTATTTCAGCTTTTTCTCCGGGATGGCAAAGTGCTTGTGCGTTGCCACACTACCCACTGCCGCCACTGATACCATGACTAAGGCCACTTGCAGGCTTGCAATGCCAACCTCCTTGTGTGTTTGTCTGGCTAATACTTACATTACAAAAAAATCTCCCTTCCAAAATTAAAAGGCAGAGATTAGGAGGCAGGATTTCTCTAAAGTCTAAATAGAAAGCAGACAAAATATCGTCAACCGTCCCTTTTAATTTTGATTAATTAAAAGTTTTGCATGGAAAAGAGTAATCTTAACGCAAGGGTTGTTCTTAGTGAACTTCTTTTGTATTTTATCCTATAAAGAGAAGTTTTTCAGTAAAACAACGCTCAATCTGCAACAAAATATAAAAGTTTTACAATAACGTATACGCCTCGGGCGGGGAGATCACCAAAGACGAGAATAAATCCTTTTTCTAAAGTTGTACTTCTATTCAGAAGTATTTAAAAGAACGAAATAATAAAAGGATTTATAAGAAGATAAAGATTTTGAATTTGGCTGTACTAACCAAGTACCTACCAATACAAGAAATAACAAAGAGCGACAGAAATTAGAAAGTAAACTTTTGTTTCTGAAGCCGAGCAGGTTTTGGTTTCCCACTCAGTGCGACATATGAAGAGACAAACGTATACGGTTAGACACATCTTACAAAGCGCTGTAGTATTTCAGCTTAATGCAGAAACAGTGTCTATACGTATATTCGCATTTATGCCGTAATGAGCGCGTTACATGGCGCTCGAATTCGGTACTGTCGTGGGCGGGCGGCGGCGGGCTCGCACCTATTTCGCTGCAAGCGGCCTCTCCCAATTAGCCTTAAAATAATGAACATGTTTTATATTTCTACCCGAGTGCGGCGTGTACTTATCCCCGTTTGCCCCGGGAGGTCATGCGGCTGTGGCCCTCTCGCGTTGTTTTACACGGGAGTACCTTCAAGTAGGTAATATAATAAAAGGGACACGTTGGTTGGGGTTTCGAAATATCTGCGGTGAGTTGGGCGGTGGTAACGTTTTGTTTGTAAGAGGATCCCTCAGTATAATGGTTCAAACGTATACACACTCGTTAGTCCCCCGGATTTCGAGATTTCTTTATTGTTGTTGCATGCATGTAATTAATCATTTTTATGTTTCCGACCTTAAAAGGAAAAACGGATCCTTTAAGTATAATCTCACTTTTTTGCCTAGCTGTCAGTTTTTCACGAGATCACTACGTTAGTAATTTGAATTTTGTTATTATGCTAGATCTCGATGACGTACACAAAGATTTGAAAAATATGTATTTTTAGGGGTCATATTATTTAATACTTACAGGAAAAAATATTATCGTTTAAATCATGATCTGTCAACGGACCGATTTGTTCGAGACACAATTGATTAACTATTTTATCTACTTCGTGGACAGATCAAGGTAATGTAAGTAACTGTAATAATTTAAAAAATACTCTTGAATCGCTCTATCTATTGCTGAATAATGCATTAAAATCCGTTGCGTAGTTTAAGGCTTGAATTAAGTAGTGTCGCGCTGACGGTCGGTCGCGTACGCCAGGGAAGAAACAAAAGCAAATTACGCGCCGTTGACGTCAGCGTCGTAGTATGGTGCTTTATAGAACACAATGTATACTCGGTGACGGTGATGCCCGACCGAGCGTCAGCGCGACAGAAATTCAAGCCTAAAAGATCTAAACGTACAAACAGCGGGAGCGACTTTGTTTTATACTATGTATAGATATGTTAGATAAAACTACTGAATTACGTATATCAGTTATATTGGTATGGATTAGCCTTTAGAAATGAGCGGGTGCAAATTGCATTGCGCAGGTAAATTGCAACAACAAAAAGAAGACCTATGATGTTGCTCGTTTAGGTCCAGCAGAAGCTCAAAAACAGGCAACTGGGGCAAAAACACTGTCTATATAACCTTATCTATTACCACACCATTTATCACATAGAGCTTGTAAATATTTATCACGTTTCACAGAGAAATATATTAAAAATTTGCCGCCATGACAAATGAGATGTCGTGGCGCGCCACACATTTCAAATAAGCATTTAACCACTTCCTGCCAGTTTAGTCTACAAATAACGCGACTGCTCAAAGATTTAACAAAGCCTGAATAAATAATCAATTCAGCCAGCCCCGCGCGGCTTCTGATCGATTGCCACAATGCCGGCTGGATGATATAGTCGACGAGCCGCAGCGATAAATATCCCGAGACAAATGTTTACAGTGTCTCCGGAGAGTTGCGGTGACACTAAATTTAAAAGCTTCAATTGTACAGAAATAACCAAAACACGGTTAAGATCTTTCGAAAACAAATCGTGTATCGGTCGCTTGACGACAATCGTGATTGACTGCGCAAGTGAACGTCTCTAATATAAACAAATTAATAGGGAGCGGGTCGAGCCCGCTGCGGTGGCGGGTGTAATTTAGAAGACACTCGTTCACCGATAGGGGTTACGAGTAGGTAGATGAAGAACAGCTCTTAACTATTCATTAATGCATTTACTAAAAAATATTAGACGCGCCAGCTGTAAATCACGACCCGAGTTTTTTGTACTTTTATTAAATATATATTTCCTGTCGTGTGATATTTTTATTATGGATGGCAATATTAAGGAAACATAATTCATAAGTAATAATTTTTATATCTGTTTTGTATCATAACCATAAGCCATTAACGTTGTTTGACTGTTCAGTTAAATTAGAACTAAAATAATATGAAATGCATGCTCTTAAAAACCATAGACAAAGTATTTAAAAAAAAACTGAAAAGTCAACTAGGGGCCATTATCTACACCCATTAACATGTTACATGTGTTAATCACATCCTCTTAGGACCGTCTTATCAAAACGGGAGCAATTTTAAGAATGACTAGGCCTATAAATAACATTGTCCTTACATTAATTATGAGCTTAATTATGTAGAATCCCTTTGATTTACAAGCCGCTCATTGCCGCCGCAAACGAATTGTAGTGGCTTAGCGGAGTACCTCGAGCTTCGCCTACTGCTTCTTGGTTATAATTATTTTTGTCGTAAGATAGCTCTGCTCGGTGTGTATAGATCGAGATGAAAGTGAATCGAGACAAGTTGACGCCCGCACCGCTTTTAAAGGATTAGACGATTATATACACTTTGGTTTTAACACGAGCTGCTCTGGAAGAAAGACCATTTTAGAATATTAACCTAACGTGAGAACAACTAAACGATTAGAGTAAAAATAAATGTGATGGATAATATGAATAAATACATTTCTGGGTTGAAGACAAAAGATAAAGATTCTGCGATAGGTATTTGTGTTCTTGAGAACGAATCATTTTAGTACGATGCGGATGGTTACCGTAGCGGATATGAGATATTCTGATTGTTCCCTTTACATGTGTTGTAGGACATTGCTTCTCGCCAAATTTCATGATTCTAGGTCAACGGGAACTATCATACAGGTTTTCGACCCAAAACCTATAGGATACTTTTAGTTAACCTAGAATTGTCAATTTTGGTTAAAAGCAAGGTCTTACAACACCTGAAAAATAAACAAGTTGAAAATTAAGGTAAATTTCGGTACTTAGTTACAAGTTTTCGCGAAAATCTAAATTTGCCCATATCTTTTTATCGTGTTTCGTTCGTGTTTTATCGGTATAAAGATACTGTTTAACGGGTAGCTACATTTATTTCAATCTTACTTTAAATGATATCTACAACAAAATATTTAAAGCTGTGAGTGAGGGTGCGGTACAGGCGGTTGTTCGCGGATTGCCGAAAGCGCCGCTGCGGGCGCGCGGCTTGTACGCCGAGGGCATCCGCCGCCGACATGCCCCACCTACGGTTATCAGCAACTAGGTATTGAATTAAAT
Source organism: Xestia rhomboidea (assembly GCA_963853795.1). NCBI lineage: Eukaryota > Metazoa > Arthropoda > Insecta > Lepidoptera > Noctuidae > Xestia > Xestia rhomboidea. The sequence goes on along the minus strand of OY970756.1, from coordinate 20,159,003 downwards.
TGTGCAAAAATGCGAATCCAAACGGTACAACTTGCGAATACGTTAGAAAAAATCGAACCAAAAAATGTACATTTTTGTATACTTGAGAGAAGGAAAAACGATCGTACTTAATTTTTGGCTATTAACGGTTATTAAAAGTGCTGTGGAATTGTGCCCTTCGTAAAAAATAGAGGATCTCCGACCACAGCGATGTTATATCTAATAGGCCACTGGAGATTGGATTGAACTATCTTTAAATTGGACAAATAAGTTTAAATGGCATGGCATTTCAGCTTTAAGTTAGTTAGTATTTTAGATAAAATCCCATTTCTAAAATAAACCAATCGTTCACTAATCACGCGTAATGACGATTCGTAACGGCACCTCATCTATCACAGAATTTCAACAAACAAAGATCGTAGCGTATTCAAACAGCCGGACAATCGAATAATTGTCCTCGATCGCAAACAAGCTGCGATCCCAACCGGACATTCGGCAGGCTCTATTTCTGCCCAGTGTTTAGAAACAATAGCTCTGCGCTGCAATTAGTTTATCCGATAGATGGTGGTCGAACGAGTCGTAAATCTACGCTCTTGCCACCAGTGGGCTCTCTACGTGGTTGTGGCGCCGTATGTAGATTCAGCTCGGTTAATTAATGTGCCACGGTAAAGTGCGAGGTCTCTCCCTCGCATCCCCAGCCGGGTTTCGTAAATTGCGCACCCATCTCCCACATGTTGGTACAACAGCTCTAGTTTGGCAAATTAAAATTAGACCCAGAAAAATATTGTCAATACGAAACTGTTTCAGTTTAAAATGGCGGTTACAAAGTTTCGACATACTAAAAACTTGCAAGTTAATTTAAAGCTGTGAGCCTTATTAAGAAAAACATCGTGAGGAAATTCGCAAGCACGAGAAATTTTCAACGTGTACAAAGTAGCACCATTTGTCACACGAACCACAGAATACTGAATACAAGCTTACATGAACCACTGCGCAGTGTTAACACAATTTAACTTGACTACATATGACCACACTATTATGGAACTTGGTAGTCTTGTTTTAATGAACATTTTCTTTAGAATCTTTAGTAAATCAAAAGATTTGTTTATTTCTTCCGAGTATTTTTTAACGATACTATAGGTACAGACGAGATTGTGTGATTATATTTTTTTAATCAGCTTAAAGCTTAATAGCTTTAACGAAACTTGACTTGACTTTTTAGCGAAATACCGGTTATTATAACGTCCGTGAATGTTCGCAAAATAATTAAAAAACGAAAAAAAAACTTAAAAAGTGGCTATTATTAAATGCTAGATAATCTACGCTGACCAGTATATTCGAAGCGTTCAGTAATAGATGGATTTAAGTTCCAAGTTTAGTCGATACTACATTTATTTGTATAACCGATTCTGAAGATCACATCTTAACATTGCTCAACGCTCTTGAGTGACGTATGGCGGGAGCGATGAGGGGCGTAGGTTCCCCGCCACCCTCATTATCCCTTTCATGCTGAATTTCAATTAGCATGCTTTCGTGTTTTGCAATAACAAACCGAGCCCCGTTTGGAGAACACAACGTGGATATATAGGTACCTACCTACAACAATCCAGGCTTGGATATAGATACGGGAAATTGTAGCGTTTTACTTTTTAGAATGAAACATTACGCTACCCATGATTTTTTCGTTTTAATTACGCTTTAGGTAAAAGATACGACAGTTTTTTTTTTTGCATATCCAATTAATTACAGAACGCTATCTCGTGCGAGACTAGATTTATTGATTGATTGATTTCTATCACGAGATCTTGATCTTCGAAGTATATGCGAGATCGTGTTCGAGATCTCCGGGAAAAAAAACTTATTTCAAAATATGTATTAACAGTTTTAAAAGAGGAAGTTGTTGCGTTGGAAGATGGAGGTCTTCCAACGCAATGTCTTCCAGTTCCGGTTCGGCTGGCCATCCGAACTCATTCAGAATTCATTCTCATTCAGACGACTGATGAGTGGGTGGTGACCCCTGAATGAATATGATGTCCAGAACACCTATTGTATTTTAACAAAATCAACAATTTATAATAACCTTGCAAAATATATGTAAGATCGCTCGCCAGTAAATCAGAGATTGAATTAATCATTAAACCAGTGCGGTAGATTTCCTACGAATTAGTAGGAGCGCTAGGTGGACCGATGACCTGGTGAAGGTTGCGGGAATCCGCTGGATGCGAGTCGCACGGGACCGATCAATGTGGCGACACTTAGGGGAGGTCTATGTCCAGCAGTGGACGTCTTTCGGTTGAAATGTAGATGATGATTTTTAGTTCATACTAAAATGACGAAATTATTTTTAAGAGCGGCAAAATTTCTATTGTAACATATCGATATCCTCAGAAAGTCGGGCGAGATCTCGAATGGTCGTCTTAGCTCGCAAGATCTGACAATCTCAACTGTCAACATTATGCTGGTTTGTTCAACATTAGTACCAGAAAAAGAACAAAGCACAACTGGTCGAACGGTCTACATAAATTTTGTTATAGCTGGGCGCTCTAAATCGATAACATTTATTTCCAAATCAATACACTATTGCGTAATGAAAAAACAAAGGCTAGTGTTGAATGATACAATGTTGGCTCGTCCACTGCCAACACCTTATGGCGCCAGAACCAAATTACTAAAGCAGCACGAATGCTGAGCTGTCTCCTTTCAAATTTGATTGCGCCCAACATCACACGCCCATGAACTCTATAATGAAACAGCCATATAAAAACAAAACTATGGGCATATATGATTAGGCCGATACACGAGTAAGGTAGAACCACTAAACAAACAACCATTACAATATCGCTGCGTCACCGTGTTCGAAATCACTTATTGTAGGAGTGACTTGCACTCCCGCGCAAGTGCCTTATGCTACGCGCCTAGGTCAATTCGTAGGAAATCTACCGCACTGGTTTAATGATTAATTCAATCTCTGATTTACTGGCGAGCGATCTTTCATATATATTTTGCAAGGTATTTCAAATTGTTGATCTTGTTAAATTACAATAGGTGTTCTGGACCTCATATTAATTCAGAAGACTGATGCAAATGGGTGGTGACCAGTGGACCTTTACAAACTGATTTCATATCAATAATACTCTGATGATATGTCTGTAGATTTATTATATATAAGTCTAGTCTATATTATAAGTTAGGTAGATGTTATATACACTAGTAGCACCGTGTAAACTGTTCGTGTAGCGAAGTTAACTGTAGTCTCAAATTAACAAAGCCTATTTAATATCTTATACGCATCAAGGTAGGTATTAACACTACATAGTATAAAACAAAGTCGCTTTCTCTGTACTTAAATCCCTATGTATGCTTAATCTTTAAAACTACGCAACGGATTTTGATGCGCGTTTTTTTAATAGATACTTAGTGTAATTCAAGAGGAAGGTTTTAGTATTTAATTTGCGGGCGGGCGAAGCCGCGGGCATCATCTAGTTATGTATATATGTGGTAGAATAATACCAATGTTATTATTATGATACATATATATAAAGGTAGTATTTAGAGCAGGTATTTATTTATTTTGAGTTGAAGAGATCACATTTTCGCATTGGATTGTTATCATTTATTAGTATTTTATTTTTTATTTCAATGCAATGACACAATATTGGAAAAGATATGACCTATCTCGTATTAAACACAGAGAGGAAACGTTGCTATCGGCGCGTCATGTTCAGCATGCATAGCTAAACAATGGCGCGCGCGTTCGACGGTCGGACGGGTCAAATGAGGCGCGGCGTCAAATCTCGGGTTGCACCGACTTGGCGCCGGCCGACACATTCGAGAAGTTAGCACACCCATTGAAAACGACTAAAAAACAATGCACTAAAAGTTCTTGCCGTCGTGCTTCACTTCACAAAGTAACAAGCGGCCGTAACAAACGAGCCCGTCGCGGAATCGATTTCGTCAATGTGCTACGGTTTTAATTTTAACACAATTTGTTTAGCGTATGCGAATTTTATTACAACTATCTAAACAACCTTAAAAACAAATGAATTACCACAGCCATTCGGACTAAACCATGTATCAAGAATACTAGAATAATGAATTTAATAGTTCAATTAATTAGCACTTTGTTAATTAATATGCAACTCATAGATTTAAATGTAGATAAATCATTTAGAAAGCCACTGTCTTAATTAGACTGAGAGATGTCAGCGGAGCCGATGCAGCGATGCCTTGCACCGGAATAAATCAGGACTTAAATTGCTTTCTGCAACGACACTCCCACCGTCGAGTTGGCGTTAATAGCGCGTGCAACCGAAATCTTAGACGAATGTTTGGGAGTATTTTTTACAGTGAAATAGAATACTCGAGGTCTGCGAGCAGGCGCCACAAAAAAATGTGGTTGTATAACCCAGTTAAAGGCACCAATTAGAACATGCCAATCCACAAAACTATTAAATTTATTGTAGAAGCATCTTAAATGATATTTAACAAACATAATAAAATCCGTAAGTAGTCATTTAAATTAAAGACGACGGTATAAATTTCTACTTATATTACCCGATATAAATGTAATTAACAATACCATTATTGGATCGTATCAATATAACTGTTGGTATGGCAACCAACATCGAAATGATTTGGATTTAATTACTTGGATCACCAACCCCGCCCTCGTTGGAATCGAACACTCGTAAATCAATAATAATAATACCGAGCTTTGGTCTTTTTATTGACTAAACAAATCTTTATCAACACAATTACACGATCGTTAGTGAGCAATTAAAATTTACCAAATAGCTTTCTTGGAGCTCAACAGCTAAGCTGAAATAAGGAGAGAAAACAGTAACATATTTTGATTCATACAGGTTTACAAAACATAACTCAATTCTGCATTTTCTTATCATATTTGAATGTCTTCGCATAGGTGCAAACTTTCGTATTCCTATTATAATTAGGAAGCTCCTATTAGTAGATTATTTGCTAAGACAATGAGTCAGAATGTAAAGCAAAAAACAAACCCTTATCTTAAACATTGTTATCTTAGTTTGTAATACGAGAAGGACTTATGTTGTTCTGAACCTTTTGTAAACTAATCAGAGATTTACAAAAAGGTTATCTTTTAGAAAAGAGAATCTTTTGTCTTCGACTTCGTCGTGGCGACCAGTATTGCAACAATTTTAGTCGTGAGATCAGACAATTTATCAAACAATAATCAAAGTCTCAAGAATCTTTTCGTTGGCTGTTCTAATATTTCTTACACAGATAAAATGAATTCAACATTAACACAGTGTTAACGGGAATGTCATGAAGTGTTAAAAAAGCTTATAAAATTAGCTAATATATCTCAACTAATCATCATGAGACATTAAAATATAAATATTAAAGACGAGTTCTTTTAGATAGGAAGCGACGATGACATATTTAAATTTCTCATTTCAAAGAGAAACAAGCGACCCCTACAATAAAAAATATCACAAGAACCCACACACAGAGAAATTTCCACAAATCTATAATTCCATCAGCAAGTCAGGCAAATACGAAAATAAGCATCAAAGTGTTTTTTAGAGGAAAGACGACTAATGTCAACCAACAAGGCACCAGTAGCAAACACGTGTTACATATTGTCTGACAATATTTACTGTTGCTTTATTAGCTCGGGAAGTGGAGAGAAGAAAATGAAAATAACTGCCGTTCTACATTCTAAAGCACGTGTTAGCGTAATACCGGCTCGAAGGATTAATTGGAAACAAATTCAGAAACAAAAAAAAAAGTCCGCCGCAACGACAGATTATGAAAACGCTGCGTTGTGACGAGGAAACCAATCTTTGTTAATTCCTTAATTCGTCTTTTAACTATTCTCATACTCAAGAAAGGATGCCAATAAAATTTAAATCCGATTGCGTCGACCCTTGATTTACAACGAATCAATAAAAGAGAAGGCTATCATTACCTTTTTACTGCGTATTCAATAAATGAAATGTACTCGGTAATCAAACCGATGACAGCCAGGTCTTTGAAATAAGAGCCAAACGGCCATTTACTAAAAAGCTTGAAGATTTATAAATCTGAATTCATCACTATTTATTAGGAAGACCAATAAAATAATTTGTCTCAGGGTGATTGCCGACTTGAATGATTCACGTCAGTCATCGAGGGTAATTTTATTGCGAGTTTTCACTCGGTTCAGAACTAGTATGATAGTCTCTTAGAATTAGCCGAATTAATAGGAGAAGTTGTTATTCGTTATCACATAAATCAATAGAATGCTTTTCAGAATTAGCGACCTTCTCCAGTTTATATGATGTCTATATATCAAGTGCGAGAGTTTAAACAGCATAAACACAATAGTGGGATAGAAAAAAGTCGGGGTCTGAGAGATGGCTCGTAAAATAAAACAAGGGACTACGTCCGGAGATATGTCAAGATAGCATGCGGCGGGGGGGCGCGGGCCGGCGCCGGCCGTGCACCCCGAGACCCAATTAGAAGCACACCTTTTGGACATGTGCTCTCACTTGGCGCTAACTAACGCCGAAAAACTCAAGGATACGGGACAACTACATCCGTTACCGTTTACCTAATTTTTTCACGCAAATTCTTCTGGTGCCCCGGGGGTATTGTATGGTGAATTCGGAAGTAAAGAATATAGTATACCGTTAGTAGTCCAAGATTTTGCTTATAGCGGGAGTGACACCAGAAAATAGTGGCGAAGTCGGGCTGTCGATTATAATGAAAGATCGAAGTATTGCCAAGTTTTCCACTTCCTGTATCTACTACTTTAAATTAAATTCTGCAGGCCTGCTTGGTATTCACCCGGTTTTTACTGAGTGTATATTACTCGATAGTGATCATTCACCTCATGTGCCTTTGTATATTTTGTAACGAATCTTACCTTAGTCTTGACAAGTTTTGCGTTATCTTTGCACATCTTTGCCAAAGCATGGTAGTCGCCTCTTGCTGCACATAAAATCCATTGCTTTTGCTTCGAGTCCAATGGATCGGTCTCACTCTTCTGATCTAACTGCAATTAAATCATCTATGTTTTAATTGATCTATTAGCGTATTTTAATTGACGTTCAGCTAATTCTTACTTACAGAAACTCTGTCTTCCTCATCCACCCCCTGCGAACAAACATAATATTTCAATGAGTCACCATCATAGTCAAGATTTCATTAACGATTTTATACTTTTAAACACAAGCTTGTTCATTCATGGCGAACAATTTATTAAACGATGTACATCAACGTACTTAACGTCTGAAAACAAAAGATTAGGATTATAAATAAAGACGATATTTACATACATAATAAATATCTTAACGACACATATAAATTAATCGGAACCTAATATTTCAAAATTAATAAATGAGTACTTATATTGTGAAAATAATATTTTGAATTAATGGTCAATAAATTCGAATTCTCCCGTCTTCAGGCTTGCGCTGCTATTCACGTAAGATGATTTAGGTCACAAGTTATTTGTCTGGGACAGAGTAATTAAAAACTCTATGTTATGTAGAATACAGTTCATTTTCGTATAATGTATGGGTAAAGTTACAATGTTCGCGACTGGTGTACTGGGCGTGCGCTGCGCAGCATGACCACTTTACCACCTGTCGTTACATATTTATGTCTACACTATTGGCCTCACTGTTAGGGACTTTGATATTGACAAGATAACATCCTTAATGTGATGTGTTTGATTTAATAATAAGATTATGTCTGTACGTCGCTGGTTTTAAGGTCCTATGGCAACAACAATTAAAATTAGCGCCCAAATTAGTTTTTCAACATTCACCTTCACCACATGCTCAATAGGAATAATGTTATTGGATACTTGTCCATAACTACACTTTCTGTAAAGCAACACATTACCTACCTATGTTTCTTTGAACGGTCTCCATTAATAGTGTTTTCAGCAAACTGATTATAGCAGGAATTGACAGTACTACGTTCAGTACACTCATCGATACATTTAATTAAGCCACTTCGATACATTTAAGACCTCTTTATTAGTTTTACCGAGTATTTGGGAAAACGAGTTGAGTTACGATCCATGCGTCTATAAAGCTACGGTATTTTCTTAGACATAGATATAAAAATATAATATAATTGATATTAATGTAAGTAAATTGTAAGGGTAGGCTCGCCAGTTAGTCGCCGAAGAGCTCCAGGCGTGCGTGCCTCTCTCCTCGCCGTAGGACGCCATAGGCATCACGTTGTTCGCGCTGGCTCGCATTATGGTGGCGACGACGGCACCACATTACAATCGATACACGTCACAACCTCTAACTTTCAACTTTATTCATATAATTTATACGACGGCGTAAAACAAAACAAACGCCACATTCCAATAATTTAATGTAAATCACATTAAGACACCCGTTAAACTCTCTAATTAATTAGTTGAAGTCTCATACTTAATTCTGAAGGTAACACATAGGTACCTATATTTCGAATTTAACTTTAAGTAACTTTAGATTACTTATAGTAAAGTTAAGCTATATTAAACTGAATTTAGTTTTAGGCATGAAGGGGTACGACGTCGAAACGAAAGACGAGCCTAAGATAATTTTTACTTGTTGGTTGATTTTTGCTTACGAGTCATACGAAAGCAGGCACAACTCAGGACTCAACGTCATTACAGACAAACCTAAAACCGATGAAGATCCTTTAAGAATTGATGATGATGATTGACGATTGAGCACCACACCCAGCCAGGAGCAAGCCTGACCCGGACAAGCCGGATATACCAGGGGGCACAATTTTGTAAGGAAAGACATGCTCTAGGATGGGAGAGAAAGCCCGACCAACCGCAGCCAGTCGGGCACAATCAGCCGACTATGCAGCCTAGAGCCAACATAGGAATAGTGGTAAAGACAGGTACAATCCATAGGAACGAGCATTGGTGTTTTGACCTTCGTTTGATTGGTCTCTTCTAACATTGGAGAATCAAGTTTGTTTCTCGGATGAAGATCCTTTAAGAATTCAGAAAAAAACCGACCAAGAGCGTGTCGAGCCGAGCATAGTGAAGGTTTTTTTGGAGTGAAGGTTTTATGTTGTACAACAAAGCAGAGTAGGTGTTATTGTTTCAGCGGTACTACACAAGGGGTCAAGTTTTTTTTAAGAAAACTAGTTTTAATAATGAACTACCTCCACGAGTGATCTGATCCGTGCACAATAAACACAATGTTTCGAGTGCGTTACATTGCGCGCTATAAAAGTCGTATCAAAGCAATATTTATTGGTTTAATTAATAGTGCTTAGATGACGGCTATGCGATGGGCCTGTTTACACCATGCACATAAGTGGGTTGACGAGAGAGTGAAGAATTTAATCCAGAGGCCTCGATGTCAATGTTACAACATAGTACATTGGAACGGGATTGCTAGCCTTTCGGACATTTTTGTTATGATGCGTACAAAGACAATCTATAATTCCAACATAATAATCTAACTTATTAAAAATTTGCCCGGAAACTAAATGCTGGAGTTTCACAAACTGAACCGAAACCTTGGTTCAGGTTTTGAGTCCGTGTCAACAGATTTCTGTTATACTTGTTGAAGCCGTTTTGGGTAAAATGGAATTCACTTCATTATGGCAAAGTCGAAGACGAAAGCTATTAAACAGTATCCAGCTTTCGCAACGTAGTTATTGTCATGGACACTTGATTGTTTCATGCCACGGAGCGTGTATTATGCGCTGTCTTACTTTTATCATTGAATAGCTGACAGCTAATTCATCCGTTCCTATTTTCCATCACTTCGACAAGGCTCGTTAAGTGCGGCATCCGCGTTGTTGATGGCTGCGAGTGATTCTCAGGCCCGAATAGCACAAGGAGAACAATGAAATCGGTCATATTTTCCTTCCTACTCGCAACGGACCGTACCGCCTTATCTTTCTCATCATGCATAACAACCATGCATTTATTCAAAACGCTGATTATGTATACTTAAATCGAAGCTTATTTTAGGTGCCTTTGTGAAGGATTTATTATTAAGAAAGAGAAAATAAATATCACCGTACCGACAAAAAAAAATAGCTTATCAGTTCTTATTTGTGATTCCTAACTATAATAATTTGTAGTGTGGCGCTCTTTCACAACAAAACGACGAGGAAAATTTGGTAAATTCATATAGATTTAAAGTAGGTAACATTGTTAATAACATGCTATCGAAAATTCCAAACTAACATAATAAATGTCAGTGTTTCAGTCCGTCTGTTACCTTTTCAAGTCTAAACCTCCGAACCGATCATATACATATAACCTGGGTAAGGACATAGCCAAATGCTACGTTTAATAAACAAAAACTCACGGAATGCCATGAAAACGACGCCAAATGACAATTATGTAAGAAGAATCCTCGGAGAATAAAAAAAAGGCACGTCATCAGTCCGGTAGTTCAAACTTTCAAAGTATTGGCTTAACATCTCATCATCAGCTTCCTGCTTTTTATTCAAACTATATTGGGTGACCTCCAGTCAAACCAGATACAGCTGAATACCAAAGTATCTTACATGGAACGACTGCCTATGTAACTTGACGTCTCCATAGTATATAACGTAGTGAAGTCGCTATTTCTTCTAATCTTAACTGATAATTTTTTTATCTATTCGTTCCTATATTTTAGTCACTGACTGACGATCAATCGTTTACTATCGGAGTCCAAGATTATCTGAGACGTCTAGATGGACTTAACTCAAAATAAGGCAATGGGATAATAAAACGTTTACGGGGTGCTTAGCCCCTAAAAACCAATTGGATTTCGCGTTTAGCACGTACTAAGAAGTCTTAAAGGGATCACAAAATTAAACTAGCCACTTAATTTTAAAATCAAGCATTTATACGATTGTGTTTGTGTACTCCTGTGCAAGAGATAATTAACATTAAAAAACTCTTAAGTGTGGCTAAGTAGGTATTACAAACGTCATTATGCAGGCTGGTCATATAAAACACAAGCGAAACCCAACCGACAGCGTGGTCAGCACTAAGCACGAATGACCTTTTTTAAAGCTTTAATAGCGCACGTGCGCTTTGTAGTCACACGACAGTAATTGACAACCGACCGCAAGTCACGAGGCGATATGCCATAGGCCATGAATAATGATGACAATATTGACTTTAAACCTAGCCGTACCTCGATTTGATGGACTGGCAGAAAATTAACACATCACAATATATTAGGCCTAAATGGATTCATTTGGACGTTCTAGTTAGGTAGTAATAGGCATGACGACAGTATCAAAAAATTGCAAATCTGTTTAGTCCGTCAGTTAGAGTATTGGAAATTAATGGACACGTATTTTTTTTTTTTGTAAATAAATGAATATTGACACAGATAAAACGCATCAAAACTCGGGAGTGGGGGCTCGTGACGTCAGAACTAGCTAAAAATTATACCATGGCGTGACGTATTGAGAATTTTAAAAAAGCGTCGTATCTTCGTCAATTTTGGTTTACGTTACAAACGAAAAAACACGGGTCAAATATTTTTTGATAATCTAAGTGACGGACTAATTAGATTTTTTTTGTCGTCTCGCCTATTAATGTTTAATTGAATTTGAAAACGATTATGAAATGCATTTTGTGGGCATGGCTCCGGATTCTATTATGCACATGACATGCTAATTATGAAACAAAATTGACTAGGTATGTCATTATAAACTAAGGTTGCAAGCCTTCTGTTAACCTAAAACATATATAGTGACGTTCAAAATGATAAACTACATACTTAGATCTTTTCAATACACTTCTTCGAACACTGGTTCTTTTCGCACTACGATTAGGTTCAACATGCAATGTATTTCACACACATGCGTTCTCTGCATTCTGCCGCACGTGTGCGGAAAAAAAAAAACAAGCAGGTAGCTAGTACTATCGAGGACACTCCCGCCTGATCACCACTAAGCTTATTTTTGCTTGCACTTAAAACATAGAAACGCTCTCTATCCCCGCCCTGTTGACTTTATAATAAATAATTAATGAAAAAAATACCGATCGGCGACACATGCCAAACGAGAGTTATTGTTATTTTGCGCGCCAAAGTTGACGCTTTCCTAATAGGCCTAAAGTTCAAGGTGGAGTGGCTCGGCGCCTCCGCATGATTTAAGCGAAAAAAAATTTAACTGATCAGGCGGAAAAGACCACGACTGTACCTACTCAACCCCTTTATAGCGTCAATCGGAAAAGCTTTCATATTTCTGTAAGTATACTATTTTTTGAAAGTTTTTTTAACTTACGAGCGGAAGCGTATACTGTATACATAGTCCGTCTATTTCAGTGTTGATTTATGCGTCGGGATCTCGCTCAGACGGGTGGCAACGTGGCATATTAGTGAGAAACGGTTGGTTCATTATTTATTAGCTTCCACGGCGGCGTTAAGTGAATTCCGAAACCTGTGATTATCTCGTTTGGAAACATAGCTATCTAAGTGACAAACTAATTGCTAACCGGACATTTTCAATATTCACGCTGATTTATTGGTGGGGCACATTTCAGGATATATGGTAATGTAAAACATTAATAAAGCCTACGAGCGATAACGAAAATGATGTTGTGACAATCTCTATTTTAATTAACTTTGCTTATAATATGTTTTTTACAAGCCGGTTAATGCGCCTCTCGTCCTTTTTATAGGTTACACGTGAGGTAACGCTGTATAAAGCAATTGTAAAGTCCATTAGGTGCGCGGAGGCGCGGCCTAATATTTGTCATTAGGAGCTTTTGTTGTTCGTGTTGTGTGCGCCCTCATGTAGGGGTTGTCCTGTTCGGATGAGTCAAAATTATTATTATATAAAATTTTGCTCTCGCGACGAGCATCCCTTGACGGTTGTTTCCGAAATGTGCCCTTTGGGTGTCATGTTGTTGCCAATTCAGTGCGTTATCGTATTGGACAAAAAACTTCAACTTAAAAAAAATGCACCTATAACAATGAATGTACTGCATTAGTGATTTTATCATGTTGGTAATTTCCCGTCCTCTTTTGATATCCCAGCGCGATCACGAAAAATATATCGATAATATGATATTCGACATCATTTTGACCGCCAAAGGCCCATGACGAAGGTTTTACAATTCAATTAGCTGCACCAGGTGTCGACAGACAGGAAACTTTTACCCTTACCGCAACGCAACAATTTAACATTCAAAAGACTTTTATTGGATTGGATAATCAAATTCATAGTTGAATCACTTGTTTCGGTCAAAAGGTAGAATTACTTACTATGTCTGTGCTTACCTCTAGGTAGATATTTATTATTTTAACTTACACACAGTGATATAAATTATTTTGGATACAAGTAACTAGTTACACACACAATATTGTGTCGAACTTTTTTTATAATTTACAAATGTAACACCATTTGCTGGAATTTAGCTGGTAAGAACAAAAACTTTAGGTACCTACTTTAAAACGCCTTAGTTTGTAGTCACCTAGAATTTACCAGCGTGGTGTGAAACCCCCACTATGCAGTACACTCACAGAGTCGAAAGAATCCAAAGGGCCTTTACAAAACACCTAGCGTACCTATACCTTCAGTAAAATATCTCCCCGTCACACCTATCTATAAAATGAATAGTCTGCGCGACCGTCGACTGATGAGATCTCATGTTCTTGTACAAATTAGTAAATAATAAATTAGACTGCAGTAAACCAGTTGAGCGTATCGGACTAAAAGTACCTTACAATATGCCTAGATATCCTATGACCAACTTGTTCAATACTCAAGGATCAAATACAAATATTGGAGTAAACTCGCCACTTAATAGGCTCGATAGAGAGATGTAGGTACTTATTCTAATATTAAATCCTCACCTGATGTTGACATTCACCATGATTAAATTAAAATGTTTAAAACCCAAGTACTGGATTCCCGAAAATCACAACACTATGTTTTGTTAAGTCATTATGAACGAATGATTCCTTTGGTTTTTTATTTTATTTTGTTACTACTACTTCCAAAACAAAAAGAACAATAGTCTTTGTCATCACGTAATCAAATTCTCAAGATTTATTCAAATTCAACATCGTCCCCTCGCGTCGCGCGTCGTGCTAAATGACACTAATGTTCGTTTTCACTAAATAACACCTAAAGTATTAGTGCACCGATGGAATTACAACTCCAGGTTGTTCCGAGCGTTCAAAGTCCAACAACAAGATTTTATTTAGGCATTCATTAAGGTGTTACCTACTCTTAGTTAAATAAACACAACACAATTTAATGCATAGGCGACACAATACAATAAAACTTAAAGCATAAACACCGAGAGAAACCGAGGGATTATAAGAAAGATCAAGAGTACACAGTGGTTCCGTATAAACTTGTAGGATTTTTTAAAAACTATATACAGGGTGTAAACAACCTCATCACGAAGCAACCAAGCATTCTGTACATCAAACTAAGTAACTTCACGCAAAAATTATTGCTGGGAAACGTCATTTTTTTTAAGTGAAAAATATTTTTTTGTGGTAGAACTCAATGTAACGCACTCAAAACATTGTGCTGATGGATGAATTGAATAGTACGGGGGTCGTAGAGGAGTTTAAAGTAAAAATCTTACAATAAGCACTTGTATTTAAAAAAAAACTTGTCAAAAAGTTGGAACTTTGACCCCCAATATCTCCGTAACTAGAAGGTATGGTGTAGAACAAAAAAAATATCACGTGCCTTTCGGCTTCGTTAAAGAGGTTTTTTACACCCTTTATTTACGATTTTCTGATTTTTACCTTTACATGTACTGTACCTACTGTAAGACACTGCTTCTTGTCCTAGGTCAACGGGAAGTACCTCATAAGTACAAATAAATTTCCTAAATATTGCAGTTACTCTACATACCCAAATAAAACTGCATTCTAATTCGTTTTTGTTCAATTAATTGGTTTACTGGAAAAAGAAAATATTAAACAATTAAGACATTCTCGGGTTTTGTTTGACGTTAGTATCACTTAGTATGAAATACTTGAGGGTCAAAATATTTGTTAATGATTGTCAGCCGACCAACAGGTGCCCCGCTCCTTGCAGCCTGAACGCAACCCCTAATATTTTATAATTATTAAATCATTATAAGCACTCCCTAATTAACCAGGTATCTAAGTAAAATTACTTTGGGCGTCGAATATGAAATGATTGACAAAATGATAATTTGCTTAAACGACGAATTTTTTTTTTTTTTTGTAAAACGAAAATCATTTTGTTACCTGACTTGGAACTGTCATTTTTCGCTTGTACCTTTGTAAGTAGATGAACCCGGGAAAATGACGCGTCTAAGGCATAACCGATGCATCATTTAACTATTTTGCTGTTTTTTTTTTTGACTGAACTGTCCCACTTTTGCACAAAAGCCTGTCCCCGTTTCTTCCACTTTTCTCGGTGTTGCGCCTCGTCTTATCGCCAATTAACGAGAAAGCCATCCAAAGCGTCCATCTTCTCCTTGGTCTGCCGCGACGCCGTCTAGCTGTCTCAGGGCTCCAGTTTTGTGAAAAGCAGCCAGACGCGGAAACATGCGGTCAAGGACCATTACGCGAAGAGGAAACTCAGTGCGGAACGTCACTGCCCGCACCATCCGGAAACTACAACGGAACCGTACCGTCAAGACCCAAGACCAACCCCGATCCAAAAAAAAGCGAGGCAAGCGATCTGGATTTTTGCCCAACGTGTCCCTGGTACAAAAGACCACGCCAAGCTCCTTGAAACCGCAACCCAGACCAAGTGGCCAGGGAGCGGCAAAAAGGGTGCGCCCGGACGACACTGCTTCTCCGATCACGCTTCAGGGGGATGACTAACGCGTAAAAATCCATTCCGTTCAAGGGGTACAAAGAACCTATGCACGGGCCATAAAGGACATTCTTGCGCGGCTCGCCGTAGCGATCTGCCTCTCGCCTCCATCCCGAGACATGACCACTGACGAGGCCGACCACATTAAACGCAGCCTTGAATACCCCTTCATGAACGCTGACACCTCCTATCCACTCCCGGCTTTCCGCGGTTACCAGCGGGTAGCGGACCGTTCAGATGTGGTGCGAGAACCCCTGCACCCTGGGATGCCCTGACCGGGCCGAACCTGAATGTGGTAAAAATCAAACTGCCTAATACGGACGCTAAACTAACTGAACTAACTGACAGTGATGAGTCAGTCTGACGTGCCGACCCGTGTCCAAGCAGCGCTCTTAGTACCCAGGTACAACGAAGACATACCGGGCTCCAGACCGTTCCGAATCGTCAGAACACTTGGTACGACATAGGAAGGTACAGGGCGACATCAGTCGGTGGTGAAAAACAAAAAAAAAAAACAGCAAAAGTTCACACTTTTGTTGTTTTTGTTGTTGTAAATATATAGATCTATAATAAGATCACTTTTCAAGAAGTCAAACACATATTTTTGTGAGTATCAAATCCGACATTGAAGTATATAAATCATCATCATCATTTCAGCCGAAAGACGTCCACTGCTGGATATGGGCCTCCTCCAAAGGGGGGTTTTGCCATAATCGCCACGCTTGGCAGGCGGATTGGCGATCGCAGTGCGGTTGTTACAAAATCACAGAGAACGCTGCTGCCCATTCAGAAGTATATAAATAAATAAATTAAATTTTATGGACATAGTAAATGGAGTAATTAAATCATGTGAAAGCCTCTCAAACCTTAACTAGGTAAAAAACCTGTAGGTCAGGGTTCAGCGTCTCATCCTAATATTATTGTACAATTATACACACCTTAACTGCCACCAACTGACGAAAGTGTCTGAACAAAATGATACCCATCAATGTTTCATATTTCTCAAACCTAACTCAAAAGCTCTTTCTCATCCTGATGAAAACATTTTTAAAATAAACTAAGAAATACAAAATCAACCCATATATTCACAAACAGTTCAAAATCGATTCAGAAAGTCATATTATATGTCTATCTTGCTTGTTCCCTAATGCCAAAAAAGATAGACATACAACATGTTGAATCACAGCATTTCTGAATACGGGGCAGAACACCACAATACCTAAAGTCGTCAAAATAGTCTTAAGTAGGTATGTAATCTTGAGTTTAAAAACAGTTATTGAAAACATACTCCATAACAATCAGTTCATATTGCCATTGTAATGGAAAAATGTTATTGTGTGTTAGTCTTTTGTCATGCTGTTAAGTAAAGGGAAGAATGAGATGTAACATGAATACAAAAACATTACAAAAAAACCGATTATGGTTATTTATAATTATATTATAAATAACCACTGATACACACCCTGCCCAGACACTGGATGTACACATAATATACATACATAGACATATGTACTTATAATGTTAGTAAATGAATAAAAGAGATAAAATAATAAATTAAAACAACATTTGGAATTTTAAAGAAATTTATGTCTTGTGACAGACTAGCCCAGTTGACCATTAAGATAGAGATTCTAATTAAAAAAAACGATTGGTTTGTATGTCAATTAATGGAATGTCAACAATGACAATACACAGTTTAAGTTTATTTATTTTACTGGTTAGGGAAAACCCTAAACAAAACATAAACGACCATCATGCAGAATCAAGTAAATGGGATGCTTTGATCAAGACCCAATGATATTATTATAAGTACATAAAACTAGCGACTCGCCTTGGCTTTGCACGGGTGCCATGAACCATATATACATTAAAAACCTTCCTCTTAAATCACTCTACCTATTGTTGAAAACTGCATTAAAATCTGTTTTGTAGTTTAAAAGATCTAAGCTCAAAAACAGCGGAAGGGACTTTGTTTTATACTATGTAAAGATGAGGCAGATATGTTACTACGTCCCAACTGGGACATCTTGTCTTTAGTCCACGTCAACAAAACATTTGAAGAGCTATCATTCAAATGATAACTATCTCTTATACTTACGTACGGTTGTATGTGTATGATGTGTAAGTAAATGGTCCCACTACACCCAATTCCAATATTAACATAACTCTATTCATGTTAGTTCCCCATTAATTAAACCTTACATGAACCAAATGCTCTGGTCCAAGTGAGGGGTTACAGTGAGTTAGTTGAGTAGCCTAGTGGCTGAACGCTCCATCTTCACACTGTCTCACCTCTATGGTCAGCATCTATATCAAAGCATTAATACAATACACGCACAATGGTCCACTCTAAGGACTAAGTGCGGAAACCAAAAGCATAACTAGAACTATCATTAATACTTTCAATTTTCCTGTCTCGCTTAAAATGTTGACCTTCTAACCTACATCAGTGAGTTGTTTGTTACAGTTTAATTAAGTGCAGTTTTGTTGATATCAATATTCTTGAATCTTCTGTTATGTAATGATTTGAGTTATCAATAATGATAAAGTACTCGTTGTTTACAAATGATTAATTCTGGGGACCTAAAATTGCCGCATAAGCAGAATCTTGATATGAATCACGTTAAAAATGATATTTCTTAGAATGGACATAATGGTTAAAACATAAGATCTATTTTAAGAATTTAAAATTTTTAACGTGATTCATATTTTGATTCTGACAAAGCGGCCATTTTAGACCCCCGAACATGAATGTTGTAGACTCACCTGTGAGCTTAAGTTGCCACCCAGTTTACTTGTCTTTAACACATCACTCTCAGAAGCCATACGATTAAACATTTGCTTTCTCTCCTTCACTGATATTGTTTGTTCACTGTCTACTAACATGCTCTCACTTCTAGATGATGTTAACGTTGGTGACATTGTATTATCAAAACTGGACCCATCTTGGTTTGGTATAGATGATCTCTGGCCCTGTGCTGCTTGAATGCTTGATCTTTTTTCCACATTTTTGTCTGATGATCGTCTCCGTGGGTGCACTTTTGGTGGTATATCCTCACTTGGAATAGACGATAAACTCTCTTTAGAATCACTTTCATGTTTGAGAGCTGTATTACTAACAAGTGGGTTTTCTTGAATAAGATTTGTTAGAATGCTGAAATCTTGATTAAGTTGTAATGGCAGTGGTGGTCGTTGTGGAGGTTCTTCTTCATAATTTGACTCAGTTTCTAAGGGTGTCTCAGTAACAGTTATGTTGGATGAATCAGGAGCTTTTTCCGTGACATCTTCGTTATCTTTACCGTTAACCGTCATATATTTCTTTTTAAGTATGAGCCATTTCTCATTGTTCTGATTTTTTATGATGGCAAGAGTGTTCACGTGCTTTTTAAATGTACTTCTAGCTTCATCTACGAATAACACTTGCATAAGTCGAAGTAACGTCAAGAAAATTAAGTAAAAGAAGCAACAGTAGGTTAACTACTCACCTCTCATGTCGGGGTTCATCAGAAATACTTTGAAATGTTTAACTAACTCATGGTTGGTTACTTTGCCGTTATGCAACAACATAAATTTTAGTATTTCTTCAAAACTTAATTCGGATGGAGGCGACATTATGTTTTGTGTCTTAATGAATAGGCGTCAAAACTTCAAAACTTTGCAAGTTGTACAAAAACACCAACTTTACAGAACAGATCACAAATGAAATCCGTAAAATGTCAAGCGCGTTCCGTGAGTTTATTGAGTTTGACGTTTACGTTTCTTTTCACTTGAACGATCACGGCTGCGGGCTGATCTTTTATAAAATACAATATTCTAGTTAATGCTAGATACAGTTACACTACACCCATTTATTTTAAAATCTTTTGATGGTTATGACATGACAGGTTTGTGAAGAACTATTTATTCTTCAGTTTGATCAGACAAAAATGAGCAATCAGCTACACTACATTTATTTTAAAACAAAGTCCTCCGCCTCTGTCTGTTGTTCGCGTTACACTCAAAAACTACTGCACTAATGGATAGAGTGGTTCTCGAGGAAGGTCTTAATATGTACCTATTTATAATTGGTCAAGTTTTTGTTTAGACTGGCTGAAATTATAATGATATTTGTTGGAGGTGTCGAAAAAAATTAGCCGTCGAGCAAAAGTAAAGCTCCCACTTTTGGTCGCGATAACGGACATCCACGCGGGCAAAGCCGCGGTTATCAGCTAGTTAATCATAATAAAAGATCGGTTAGCAATTTGAATGAGTCAAAATGTAAGAGAGGTTATGCACATTATAAAATTGTTTCCGCTAAGATAACCCGCGACTTTTAAATCTGTTTTTTTTTTTAAGTTATACTGTCTTATTTATTTATTTATTTTACTATTTATGTACACACAGTACACAACACAGGAAAACACATGAAAAAATATGAGTACATAGGTACTGCTTATTTCTTAAGAAATTTCTGCCAGCAGCCCTGCAAAAGTAATGAAAAAGAAATGTAGACAATAGTGTGTGAGAGAAGGAAGAGAATACAGATTATGTGCCTTACCTAACTTAACCTATTAAGATATATAAATACACATTTATGTAGATATTAATAAATACTTATATAAATACATATTGCTAAAATATATAGACTAATAAATATAATAAATCATGGTTGAGAGGAAAGGTAATGCTCTTTCACTCTGGATTTGAATAGTGAAATGATCTTCAAATCACGAATGCTAGGCGGAAGTGCGTTCCACAACCTTACAGCATGGACGGAGAAGGAATACGAGTAATAGCTGGATTTATGAGGATGGGATTTAAGTAGGGATCGAAGGTGCGATCTACACGGTGCGTCAGTAGGGCGAGCATAAGAAAAACGCTCGCGCAGGTAAGAAGGATAGGACGGGTTGTGTAGGATATTAAAAAGGAGACATAGGATCCTAGTGTTCCTGCGAAGGCGGATTGGGAGCCACTTGAGTTCTTTGCGAAGGTGAGAAACGTGGTCATATTTACGGAGACCAAAAATAAAGCGAATACATAAATTTTGCAAGCGCTCAAGCTTATTTAATAGCTCCTCAGTAGCATCCAGGTAGCAGGCATCAGCATAATCTATTATCGGCTGAATAAGTGTTTGTGCCAAGGTGATTTTAGTCTTCAAAGGCAGGAGATTCTGAAGGCATTTCAACGAATGAAGAGAAAAGTGAACCTTGCGGCTTACCTCATTGACTTGAGCTCGCCACGACAGATAGGAGTCAATAGTAACACCCAGATCTTTGGCGGTATCTGTATAATCGATGCGAACACCATCGAGGTACAACGGCATCAGAGATGCAGCAACGGCTGCACCACGAACAAATCGGCTGCCTATGACCATGGCCTGAGATTTAGCAGGGTTAATTTGCAATCCAAATGACTTAGCCCAGGCGCTGATACAGGCCAGGTCATGATTCATAGCAGCAATGGCAGAATTGGCATCAGCTACCGTAAAGTGCCGGTAGAGCTGCAAGTCATCTGCATAAAGATGGAAATTGGAAGAGATTACACTGGTAACCATGTTTATGAAATGTCTGTCATGGATATCTTCCGTGATTATTCAATATTTTGAGCTCCCGATAATTCTTCATGATCGTAGTATGACTTTTTTTTCCTTTTTTTTTAATTCCAAATAAGTGTCTCTATTTCAAAAATATTTAAAACCATTATAATGGGTCTGAAAATTACAGACGCCAGCACATCAAGCTACCCGAAACGGTAAAATTTTCCCAATCAACCTTAAACATACGTAAGTATAGCTTTTAGCGATAAAATGTTGGCCAAGTGACGCCCATGAAAGAAACCAATTAAAGATATTATGGTTGACGTCACAGATGAAGAAACAAACACGTATTTTGTACAATTGTACATATAACTATAACTCGGTTGGACTTCTTTTATAAATCTATAAGAATTCAAGGTTAAAAAACATTCTTATGTCTTCGTGTATCCACTATCCACGCCACAGTTGACACGCTGTTGGTAAGCTGGTAAGTTCATGTGAATCAGGTTCGGCTTCGTGAGAAACTGGTACGGTATCCATTGGCAAGCCGGTGTCGTCGTGCGAGGCGGGTACAGAATCCAATGCAAAGTTAAGGTCGTCATCAGGAGCTGTTACAGGGTCCATTATCGTAAATTTCGTAATCAAAGACGTCGGAAAATCAAATAGAAAAACGCAGGAGAAAAAAATCACGAATCGCAAAAGAACAGCAAACAGCACCAAGCAAAGTGTGAAATGTTAAAATGTCAATTATCTACGATTATTATTGATGTAGGGATGTAGAAATGAGATCGATTTATCGAAATATAAGATGGGGCACTATTAACCAATTAGTTCCTTGATTAATTGGGCTTTTAATTCCGGAGGTTTCAATGCAAATAAGTAATGGCAAATATTTTAGTTACAAAATGGGTATCTTTTTTAGGGTTCCGTAGTCCTGACAAGGAACCTTTATAGTTTCGCCATGTCCGTCTGTCTGTCTGTCTGTCCGAGGTTTTGCTAAGAGACCGTAAGTACTAGAAAGCTGTAATTTTGTAGAGATGTGTATAATTGTATATCAATAACGCCGACAAAGTGGTAAAATAAAATTTTGGAGAATATATTTTTTTAGGGTAGCTCCCCTACATTGTGAAGTGGGAATGATTTTTTTTTCGTCGTCTACCCCATCGGGTGGCAACTCCTAAGTCATTTTAAAAGATCTATTCAAATAGGACCTTTAAAATGACTTAGGAGTTGCTAATCCTACTTTTCGATTTAATGCTCCATTATGCGGCATTACCCCACAAGAGCATAGGTACCGTACGACATCACGCTGTGGAAATAACTAAAGTAAACTAAACGGGCAGTCTCTAAATCAGTTAAATCACGAATTTTTCTAACGGCGAATGCTGCAGAGCTAAGTTTTTTTGATAATTTGTTTATAAGGGGCCAGATCGGGCCAATATCCGTGTAGTGTACTCTCCATTAACTCAGATGAGCATCTCCTTCTGGTAGCTTGTGCTCTGTAGTTTCTTCACTGATAGATAAGTTGTAAGGGAACCGTTTGTTTAGTCCGGGTTGTGACAAGAAAGTTAAAACTAAGGTAACCTAAACCGACATGACTAAGAGCAAAAAAACGGATAGATTATATTATTGGTGAAAGACAATGGAATGGTATGGCGATTGCAGCAACGGTCCGGTCGACTGAAAGAGCCACTTCCAGTAAGGAAGACTAACTTTACCTTGCAGAACTTACTTATGTTGTCACTTACGGGATATCTTCCGTGATTGGTACTTATTTTATTTTGCAAACACCCGCATTGTCCAGTCAACCCGCGATCATGGCGCATGCAACAGAAGCTCAAAATAAATACCAATCACGGAAAATATCCCGTATAAGTATTTGCGCCACCTGAAAATTAAACAAAGATTTTATAATTTTTAACCCTTTAAACTTTCTCAAGGTTGTCCATTCAGTAATTAGCTTGAATTGTGGCAACACGCATTACATTTTGTACAGGTACCTTTGGAGTAAAAATTGATATGTCTGCATTTCAACATTTTTTTTTGCTTGCTACACGCCGCATTTCATTGGCCATGTGGAGAACTTATGTTAATCATCTTCCTACTTGCCTAGCTTTTTCTCAAACTATGTTGGGATCGGCTTCCAGTCTAACCAGAAGTGCAGCTGAATAGGTTACCAGTATTTTACAAGGAGGGACTTTTTTTGGGACAAGCCTGCCACACTATTCCCAAACCAGTGCAACTCCTGAAAAGCCAGAATCAACAGTGGCGACCGCCAGAAAAGCCCCGAGACAATGAAACTCGGCGAAGTCCCAAAGAAACAATTTAACTGTCTTGGATCCCGCAACGAAATTAATCAGAAAAGAACAGCGAAGCAGTATGAAAAAAAATATTTTTGTGAGTTGTTATATTTGATTCTAGGTATGGCAAAAACGCTTGAATGCACGAAAATTTGTTATAGTTTCTACACGGTCCGTATAGTAAATAACTCTGGATGTAACCTGTAAAATAACCAACACAATATTGCGTTAATTCTGTCAAAGACTGCACTACCTTATAATGTGATGTGCAGATTGTTCAAATTCGCAGTCAAATATAGAACATTGACAGAAAGGCGAGGCAACAAGCTTGAAGGAAAATAATTTACTCTTAAGGTTTGATGCTCCAGGATAGCTCGCGAAATTCAAATTTTCTTACGTTTTTTGCAATTGGTGCAGGAATGAATTTGACCTTAAAAAGTCATTTCTGCACCTTTATGCGCTTGGAGGGTTGTATTAATGATTTTGATGATTATAATTCTGTAACTACATACGTGTTACAGCCGCGAATCATATTCTAATCAACATATAACCTGACACTGACCTGCAAATTGCAAAAAACGTAAGAAAATTTGAATTTCGCGGGCTACCCTGGAGCATCCACCTTAAATTTACCATGCCCTGTGAGAAATTGGGCAACACAGTGATCCACCTCCAGCCATGTCTTGGCCAGCCGTTCACGAATGGATGGACAGAACAGATGGAGGTGTCGGCTCTTGATGAAATTATCCCACCTACATTGCCATTCAGATAGGAGTTCCTCCCAGACGTCAGCCTATGGTTTGAATAATCTAGAAATTTTAGCACGATCACGTAGGGATAAAAGGTAAGATACAGTCATGGCTCTTAAAGCTGTTGGGTTTGCCACATATTCAACACTAATATGGGTAGACTGAGAGATGAGAGATACCAACCAGGTCAAACCACTAAGTCCCATGGTGTAGGTACTGTTTAAGCATGTGATCCGCAGTAGCACAGATATACAGAAGCAATATTGGTGCACGGAGAAAACACCTCTTTAGCGGGACTGTCAAACACATCACAACAGCTTCAGCTACACTTTAATGCACAATTACAGATTTTATAGCCCCTTACACAATATCGCGAGTTTGTGTGAGCGCTCTTTCCGCTCAAAGTTTCAAATGCAATCGCAGTCTAGCGAAGCTTTGGTGAAAGGCGCGAATCCTGTAGCAGAATCTTGCACAAGACAATTTAAGGTGATCCTCAGAACCTCAGGTACTTCGTGCTGCAGATTGATAGGATTTGGCTCTTCAGTGCTGGTCGCCGGACTGTTTGCTTGACACAGGTACCTATACGTAGTGGACAGCTATAAAAACATAGTATAAGATGGAGAAGATCTGATGTAGACCTTCTGTTATTGAAACTCTTCAATGGATGATATGGTCGCAAGAGCGTCTGTCGAGCATGAGGTTCGATATCCTAGAGCGATGACATTATTATTTTGGGTTTTTCCAGTATCAGCCATGGAGTCTGCATTCGTGCTCAGTTGATCGCAATAGACCCTATTACATCGAACTTATACATAACTGATGAAATATTTTTGCACCATTAAATACACGACTGTCCTTTGGGTATAACGGGTGTGAAGTGTAAGTCAGTTGTAATGTATTTGAAGGGTATAGGCTCTCGATTTATTATTTATGTCGCATTGTTTGTCGTATTTATTTACGATACTCATATTTTGTGGAAGCCGACCCCAACATAGTTAAATTAAGAAAAGGCTAAAAAGAAAAGAAAAAATGGGATTAAAAAAACAAATAATAAGTCGGGAGCCATATTGGATGGAATGATTTTAGTCTAAATTATTTAATGGGTCCCGACTGTTGCAGTCAATAGGAATGCTCCGTATTAGAATTTATTATTTGTGTTACTAGATGTGTGTATTGATAATTAAATTATTTTAATATTGTAGTAATTAAATTGTTTTCTACACTTCTGGATTGAACTTTGTTTTTTTCTTTTCAGTTTTGATTTATAGTTATTAGTTATTTTTTACGCAGACGGGTTTTCTTTTTTTTAATTCCTTGTTTTATTTTACACTTGTTAGTTATGATTATACTACGATGGAGAAAATCGCATTTTTTTGTTACGTTTGTTACAAATTTCGCAATTTCAAACTAAAATATGGTCATGATATACCATTTTTAAATCCTTATGATGAGCCCTTACATTTTATACCCATATTGCAGAACCCATTTTTTTTTTTACTTTAAACTCATGTTGGTAGTCGTCAATGTCGTCATGTTAGTTTTTTTTTTTCGCGTCGCCTAAGGACACTTGGGTTACCAAGACGAATCTAACGATATGTTACGTAAATGAATCCGTGCAGCGGTTTTGAACATAATTATGAGGTAACAAGATACGCGCGAAAATCATAACTCTACCTGGGCAGTCGGGTAAAAAGACGACATAGAAAAGAGTTTGTAAAAACTTATTTGCAATATAAACATCATGTATCATTTGCATAGATTTGTGGCTAAATGATAATAACTGCAGGGGCCCATGTTGATGTGTGGATCTTTGACATTCAGTAGCCCGAAACTCTGACTACTTTACCAAGGGGCGTAGTATTACCCAGTACTAACTGGATTCTGGAGCTCAGTCGCTCCATGTGCACATAACATCACGCCTATAATCGCCAAAACGTTAGGCAGAGGTGTAAGTAATAGTACACCCACATTTCGCCAGTTATGTTTAAAGTCTCATGTAATAGGAGGCGAACCTATTGCCATCAACCGGGCACCAATCCAGACTCCGTGACACAGTAACTACTGTGAAATTAAATTCCTGATAGAAAAACCTAAAAACAATTTTCTCGAACCCAGGACTTCATCCTCACTTGTTGTGCTTACGACCACTCGACTCATGGGGCAATCCAAATAAAATACTGGTATCTGTGTCCGGTTAGACTGGAAGCCGACCCCGACATAGCTCGGAAAAGCTAGGCAGAAAATGATACATACTTGACGATTTGCAAAGCGTAGCTACTGTACTGTACCGAGAGCACTTTTTAAAACAGCTTCCTGCTTTACAAGCTACTGTAAAAGTATCTATACCCGCAAGAAAACGAAAAGTTCGAAACGTAACCTGAACCGAAAATCTATCGCACCACAAATGGACACGTTATTTGATTTTAAACCCTGTTTGTCTTTTGTCTCTTATTTGGCAATTTTACTATTCAACATATCTACCAAGTAAAGTTTATTATTAGCAATCCTAATGCGGGGCAGTAAGTTTTAATTTGTTAGAGTCCAAACTTTAACATTATCCTGATTAGATTTTCGTGTGGTCCATCACAACCGGAGCAGGTCCGTGTCGTACCTATGCATAACATTGAAGAACTTTCGATTTAGTAGTATACCCACTAGTTGTGGACTTCCCGCTTCTAACAAGAATTAGACATTTAACTTTTAATTGGCCGCTTGTACGGTCTTCAGAAACTTTGTTCGCCGTAAGTGTTTAACTATGTTAGGTATAGGTACCTACTCCAAGGTTTTAATAATGACCAAAGTTGCTTTCTGCTCTGAAATAGTTTGGTTTCAGGCCCAAGCGTGATTAACATTTAATGTGCGATGTTTGATTTTTAGTTTTAGGTAGCTAACAATTGTTATAGAGAGATTGATTTTAGTGTTGCCGTTAAAAATCGGAGTCCTTATCTTTTGTTAAATAAAAGAGGGCAGTTTCAATAGCCTAGCCTGCTTATCATAAACCCGGTAAGAGGTAATTATAGCAGTAGCGGTCAATCCACACCGTTACAGAAGTACCATCGTTCTTGTGTCACTGTCACCGCTGCTGCTGGTGTAGAGTTTGAGTGCGTTATTGTTTAATATCGGGCGATAAAATCTTTGGTGGGTAAGGTTAGATGTTAACCCTCTAGGGTTAACATTATTTTTTATTAAAATTTTGTCGATATTCCTGATAAGCAGATATTGCAATCATAATTCAGAATTGGCGATTCAGGGGTGTTTTTGCGATATTCTTGTTGTTTTAGTGTTCACATTAATCGATCGCCATCGCCATGTTCCGTATAGAAGGGCGGAAACGCAGAAAAAAATATTACGTTTTTGCAATTTACCGGTCGGTATGATGTTTTACATTAATCAATATTATAAATCATGATCAGTCAAATGACCTATTTGGTCGAGACGCCATTGTTTAACTATTGTGTCTACTTCGTGGACAGATCATGGGATAAAGATTTATGATAAAAAATATGTAAGTACGTACATATTTATAACTACATATTCTAACTACAATTTATATACGTATAGTCATGCGCTAACATGGAGTTCTGCCTAATCCGAACGTCTGTACCCCAAAGGAATGTGGCGCACGATCATGGGTCTTTAGGACACAGCGAAGGTTAGGAAAAATCACTACGAGGAGTGAGCACTTGGAGACTGAAGGACGGCAGACGCAAGCAAGTGGAAGCGAACAAGCTTTTTTACAACATTCTCTGTAAATTCTATAAAATTCCTTGTAAATTATTTTAATAAAATAAACGTAGAGCGCTGAAAGAATACTCAGTCTTTGTAACACAAAGAGGGTTTAACGAAGTCGGGATAGGAAAAAATGTGCATTCGCTCGTTATAGAGGGAGATCCCGTGACCGCAAGACCTACGTAATTTTATAAAAGCTGAAACTTGTTGAAAACGCTCGCCAGACACCTTTAAAGTATGTAAAATTATTGTAAGTTGGGCAACTAGCAGACGGTTTTGATGACGTATACATTTCCTTTACCTTTTGCTTGCACCAGTTAGTTGACCTTCAAGTATGTCTGGCAGTGCTCTGGCACTCAAACTAATA
This sequence comes from Xestia rhomboidea, assembly GCA_963853795.1. Classification (NCBI taxonomy): domain Eukaryota; kingdom Metazoa; phylum Arthropoda; class Insecta; order Lepidoptera; family Noctuidae; genus Xestia; species Xestia rhomboidea. Next base: position 20,130,596 of record OY970756.1, on the reverse strand, counting down.
TAGGTACCCACGACGCGTTGCGATCACAAATTCGTTTACCGGGTGTGTGGTGGCACTAGCAGTGTTTCCTACAAAGACTGTGACTTTCAGTGTAACATCATCAATACACAACGTAGACAGACAGATAGACTAGAGAGAGAGGGAGATGATAGACTCGTCTATTGAACCGGTGATGTCTAACCAAAATACGTGTTTTTTTACTTAATTTTAATAAAACGAAGAAAATATTTATTTTATAAATATTATATTATTATTAATTTATAATCTAGCAAATGTACGCAGCTTTTTCAGCGTATACAACACTGGGTTTAGGTATTATATAAAAACAGAGCAACACAGAGAAATGAAAAGAAATCGCTTCACCGGAATCTTCTCTCAATGAAGGTATAGTGTATAGGCACTATAACATTCTTCATATTTAACTTAATTAGTATCCTTGTATTGAGCTTTTGCTGTTGCACGTTTTTTGGGAACCTACGGGTTAATTTAATAATTTTAAGAAGTAAAAATATAACCCTAGAAAATGTTTTAGGAGGCGTGCTTATCTAGACACGCGGTAGCGTGTCAAGCCAAAGTTCAAACCAACAGAACTCGAGTTATCTTAACTTATTTAACAAAATTATACCTTCGTAATTTAATTATAATTTATTTTTCGGGAATATCCTGGATGAGGTTGGCACAAGAGCGTGGACCTCGGCACAAACAAAGAGAGGCATATACCCAGCAGTGGGTGAAGTTGGACTGTGGATGATGATGATGATGATGAATTTATGCAGTCGAAATACCGCGTTAGGATATAGTCAAAGTGCATTTCCAAGAGAGCACATAGACTTTTCTTTCACCACCTTTATAACCTCTCTGGATAAGTTCCGGTTACTTATTCTGACGGATCATTTATAAAAAATCTGATTATATCTACATACGAGTATATTAAGCAAATACTGTTTTATACAGGGTGGAAGGGCCACCGACGCACAAACGCTTACCACGTATTCAGTACCTACGTTCTTCCGAACCCCACCGGCCACATAAATATAAACTTTTCATCGGTAATAAAAAACCAGCGTTTTCTTACAAAAGTGCAATAACTACATTACCTACAGCTACACACGTCAAAATGTATAAAAAGTCAGATTTTTTAAAATAATTAAGTAGGTACCTGATTTTCATGAAAAAATTCTATGTGGGGTGTGTTTCAGAATTATGTAGGTACTAAAGCGTAAGAAAGGTAAGCGTTTGAGCGACGGTGTCCTCTACCCTGTATAGTGCCCGTCAATAGTCTGAACACTACAACTACACTACCCTAAACTTTTTTGCAAGAACTTTTCGCAACTGACAACTGAAAGTTTCTGAAATGGTGTGAGTTTTTCGATTCCTAAAATATACTCGAAGTTTTATTAGAATGAAATTCTTTCTGGTTCTTTTTAATAGGTCTAATGATGAACAGAGACCAAACTGAATGAAGGATGCTGTTAAAAGCTGGTAAGCAGAGGTCTGCAGAGTGGTACGGCCATGTTGCGGCCGCAGACGGACGGCGGGAAATCGCGGCCGCCCATGGGAGGCGTGCGGCGCCGAGCCAGGTGAGCGGGACGGCTAGATTCATGCGGAGGAGGCACGAGCGAGAAGCGCGCGAGGCGGCGCGACGCAGAGGGCGTACGGAGTCGCGGACCGCCACGCACTCCTGTTCCGGTCGCGTCGACGGGCGGCCGGGAACCCGCGCCTCGCCACACTGACTCCGCACACGCTGCTAACACTGACTTTTCTCCTAGTACGTTTTTGAATGCGCGCCGGTAACAGCGGGCACGTGATACGCCCGCGGCCACAGCTGTTTTTTTCTCTTTCGCTCGACTTTGTGACAGCTGAGTGTCGCGTGCGATCTCGCCCATTTCCCGCCACTTCCAGTAGCTCACGGAAAAGTAAAAAGTAAAACTGAGAAGTTTTTGGCGCGAAATGTGCGATTCAATGTCGCGCTCGCAGGGAATGCTGGATACATGTGGTAATCGCTAAGACGAATACTCTGTTAGTTTGTGAAGATTGTTGAGCTGTGATTTCGGTTCGCGTTTTAATCTATCTGTTCAGGAAAAGTTTTATAATAATGGATGACTGGGAGCGGCACGTAACCCCGCTCCTTCAGGACATGGGGTGTGCAAACGAAGACGCCCAAGATGACTTCTTTAATCAGCAAGACGTAAGTGATAAACGTAAAGAATTAAATAGTAAACCAGGGTTTTAACAGCCAGGAAGACACTTATTATAATAATAATATAACTTAATTGATTAATGCGCTATTGACAGTTACTTATGTCTCTATTATATCTGACTACACAATAACTTACATTTTGATACAAAAACAAATGAAAACTGTGTCCAATTCCACACCATAATTTCACTTAAAAACTTCATAAGTATTATTTGGAAAATGATACTCACATATTAATGATTAAGTACATTGAATTGCTTTTTACTGAATTATAGAGCAATCGAACCATACAATATAATTAACGCTGACAAAATCTTACTAAGTAAGAAAAACTTCTATACTAAAAATAAACAAGATATTATTTAAGACTGACAGAGAGGTAATTAAAATAATATCTTTTGTATTCCTCGCTTGCAATAAACATAATTATCTTCATGTAATCTTTTAATCACATGACTTACAATTTCTTGGATTAGAGTGGAAGATTTTCTTAGTATAATTAGGTATCCTTAACACGAAAACGAATTAATCTATTATGTGATAATGGTATCCCAGAGTGCAGATCTATAATTTGCGTAAGAAAAATGAATAGGTAGTAATGACCAGAAGAACGGAATGACTTGATAAGAAATTTAACAATTTATTAAGAAGCTGTGTTTTCAAATATTATTCGACATATCTACATAATATTGTCAAAATTCTTATTATATAGGACACCTATTTTATTCAAGCCTTATATTCAAGCCATTTCAAGCCAATAGTTATACCTACCTACAAAACTACTAGAAAACGGAGAGGCGAAATAGTGTTCAAAATATTGCAGCCTGAATGATGGTTCATGCTTCAGGCTTAAAGAAGATTTGGCTAATAATCGGGTGTCATTGTAAGCCGAATCCTCTTCAAATACCTAGCTGTACAAACCAGAGATGAACACGTCCTCTAGAATCAGCTACAACAAATCTAATTACTTGTACCGTAATAATAACTTTTAGACACTGACATTAAACTAGGGTTTTTTGGAAAAATTCTTTACATGGACTTTTAGCTAAAATACTTATGTCATCCGCTTTTCTTTAGTCAATTCGCGAAAATTAAATAAATTTTATAAAAAAAATTGTATAATACTTAACTGTAAGTGTGTGTGTTTCCACTTTCACACACACACTTGCAGTTATGATTTCACACAAAAAAATCACAACTGTTAGAATAGTCCTGTTTTAAAAAATAACACTGTTTTAAGAAATGTGATTATATTTTGTTTACAAGGATTTTAAGTCACAAATGTATATCAAACAAAATCAATATCATATTCCACAAACCAGACTTACCTTTTCATTACCACCACACTTATTTTGCGATCAACTGCATCCGACCATTGGTTATTTTGGAGTAGCGCCGGGGAACTTATCAAACAAAAAAAAAAACATATTATTTAGGTAGCAACGAATAAATAGATTAATGGTTTATTTCGTTCACTTATTTCAAGTTCAACTGATCTAGTATCCACACTATTATTATTGTGAACCTGATGTGTCCCACTGCAGGGCAAATCAAATCAAATAAAAAATGTTTCTTTGTTAGAATATGGTACAAATGGATGTTACAATATTGGTTCCAGCATATCCTGCCATAATATGGCAAACAAATATTTTTACACACAAACAAAGCTTAAGTCACTAACACAGAATCAGAATATTTATTTATTAAAGTAGGTGTTACAGAGTGTTTGAGATGGCGTATATAAATATTATCATAAATTTGAATTGTGTGACAGTGCAGTGGTGGCCCAGTGGTGGCGGCCCCAACTTACGAACAGTAAGTCGCGGGTCCGAACCCAGGCAGGCGCATTACTTTGTGTAATTTATTAAATCACCACTGCTCTCAAAACGGTGAAAGAAAACATCGTGAGGAAACGCCGGTTTCCTCATGTCACATGTCTTCGAATTTTTAGTCCTAGAGCATGCCGATGCTCTAGGACTAAAAATTCGAAGACATGTGACATCTACCATCCGCACTGGGCCCGCGTGGTGGATTATAGCCCATTCACTCTCATAGAGAGGAGGCCTGTGTCCCAGCAATGGGAACATTAATAGGCTGATGATGAAATTTGAATTAAGTTAAACGTGCAGAAATAAGGCAAAAAGGCAAAGGCTTCCCTTCCCTCTTTCCATTTATTTGTCTTTGGCTATTTGGGCCCAAGCCCTTTGATAAGAGTCCAGCTCGTCACGCCATCTCATTTTGAGCCTCCGCCTAGCATCCACACTCTTTTCATAATCTGAAGAATGCTTCTTCCTCTTTATCGAAGTATTTTTACTTACATCTTATTTCATGATGATGACTTCCAGTGCTGATTGTACCGATTGTCATCGGGTTAGTGACTACTTAAACCATATTTCTGAATGATATAGGAAAATCCCAATTCCTTTCTTTCGGTTAATTCGTTGTTTTGTAGATAAGATAAATTCTTTATTTCTTTCTTTTTCATGTGGTTAGTGTAAAACCTGGTGTCAGACTTTTTTAAACCCGCCCCTGGGTCTCTGATTTGGCTTTACATGCCGTCGACAAATATCTCCCTGGCATGCTGGTTTAGTTTCCTCACGATGTTTTCCGTCACCGGAGCAAGTGATAATTATACAATACGCACATGAATCCGAAAAAATAAAAATTCTTTATTAATTTGATATCATGTTTTTAACCCTCAAAAGATTAGGCAGAGCTGTATCTATAATGTACTCACACTGACATAAGTCCAGTTTGATGATAACATCTTCAACTGTTCACACCCCGAATATGTGCCTAATTAATGGTGTATTTTAGAAGATGAAACAAAAATCTTACACCCCAGCTTGTCAGTTTTAAGTGTTGTAATAGTTTACACCTTACAATTCATTGATTTGGTAAATCAACTCTTTGTTATCAACAACAAGTTAAAAAAAAATGCAAAAACTAGCTGACTATCCAAAAATCCACAAATTATTAAACGGTCCTTCTCGTGCTAATATACGAGTAGTATATTTCGCCCAACTACCGGAGCTACGCTAGAGATATATGTCTAACCTCGCGGGTTAGACCAGTTTCAATATAAAACGAGATTCGAGTCTGCTGCCATGTGGCAAGGTGCCCGGGGCCTGGTACTGCTGTTATGCTTAATTGCCCGAGTAAGAGCGCCATTCACCGCAACATTCGCGTCTCTACAACGATGTCTTCGCTGAAACATGGAACTGTTATTGGTGTTTGAATCGGTTATTGGCTTTGTATTTGAATTGATATCGATGATACCGGAAAATCCTTGTTCTTTATGATATAGCAACACCTTTATGGGAAATCTATTGCGATATTCTGATCGCGTTTGTGTATTTCTCGTAACTTTTAACGGGTTTTCTATCTTATCTTTCGATCTTCGGACCTATGCTATCCTATGCATATTTCATGTCATTGTTGACTTCTGTTCACAAGTAAACCTCATATAAAGGATTTAGTTTTACACATTACCTAGGTTCATGTCTAGAGCTACCTAATTAACGTCGTCGTCAATTACTGGCCACCATCAAAATATTTTCGCGGTTAAGTAGCGGTTCGCACAATGCAATAGTAGTTGTAACATTTTATAATTTCCTATTATTTTCTTTCATTTTCCGTCCCCAACACAGTTGGGAAAAGGCTAGCCTTTTAACAGATGATGATTTTCTTTTATTTTCTCGCTGCATCAGCATGATGTATGAAACATATTTCAATCTCTTATAATTATGTTTCACTTTGATTAAAACACTTCTACTGTCAGTATTTTTAATTCTTGACACCAGATTACTGTAGGTGATCCTACGTAGTTTTGGACTTCATCCCTTTATCAAACATTTATGTGTTAGAAACAAAATATTGTTTTGTACGCTGCTAAATGCGGAGGAAAAAAGCGTTTCAAGTAGTTAAATGTTACAAAACTTTCTATCGATGTGCTCACGTTGCCGTTAGCGATTTTTTTTTGCAAAAAAACCAAGTGTGTAACTCTATTTACCAACGATTGTTGGCATTCTATTTATCTAAGAACATTACAATAACCAGTATGGAATGTTTTATTGTTTACAAAAAATTGAACAGAGAATATAATTTACATCATATCAATTTGGTATAAAATAAAATACTTATGTAAAATTCACTCGCTACGTGTTCACACGAGTTTCTGTCACGCAATATTGTCGAGTTGGTTTCACTCTCCCTAACGGGCGCGTGATTCAAGGTGATACACACTAAGTGAAACGCAACACTTCGAGGTGGCCGGGGGCTGAATTGAAACTTCTTCTTAAGATTTATCAAGAACATTGTAATATTACTTAGAAGATCATAGAAATATAAACTCAGGGACAGTTATTACCTTCATTATCGATCAAATAGAACATAGACAAACAAAAGGATTGAAAAATCCTTGACAAGTCAACTTTCCTTTCTATTTACTACGAACAGATGAAACCATGGATAAGTGAACCCCCCTACGAAGGTAATTATTATTGAACGTAACTTGTCATTTCAGGGCTCGTTAATGATAGGTTTGGTCGTGGCGCTCACATAGTCAACCCTTGTTTTGAAAGGATCGTGATTGCTAACTAAAAAGTACCTACCGATTTCAACATAATTAAGTATTTTCAGTATGAATCAATATTCGTTGCTTTGTTTGTTCAAATTAATCTTTGTTCTGACGTATACACAATTGATTACACTCTGCAAATAAAAATTGTGGAGTAACACCGAAAGTGTATACGTCCATCAAGCTTTTTATGAATGTCAGTGGCGTCGACTAATTGTTTGCAATAAAAATAGACATTCGTGGTTGTGTCGATTGTATCGATTGCTCTTAAATATTTTGGGAGCAGGGAGAGATATGTAGATTAGATTAGAGTTGATACCGAAACAGTCGTCAGTAGAATGCGAAAGGGCCTACAGCAAAAGTATTTAGTTTCGTCATTTACAAAATGAAATACTGAAAAGCATATATCTCTATGAACACGCTGTGGAAGGCACAGGATTGCTCTATGATTGTTATGAGTGTAAAAACCGTTATTTAAATACAAAAAGAAATACTACACAAGTAATTAGTTTCAGCTTGCATTGTTATTATAATACAGTTCAAAATGCAAAAACTAGATTGAAAACTTCAGGTCGGGCTCGGAAAGTTTGAGATAGATTTCGTTTTATAATAAGACTGTAAGAATTTATTTAGATCAATTCTGATATTCTCAGATTTCTGCGCTATCATTGTTTAACTATAATTATAAATTGTAAGGATAGTCCTATGGTGTCCTTTATCTAGGGTAGGTAAGTAGATTGATGAAACTTTTTTTCATGTCATACTTAAAAAATATTGATCTGCCCTACAAAAAGTGATATGTGTAAGTACGTAAGACTGTTATACTGACTGTAATATTTGGGAGGGAATCAATTAAAATTAACGTTTTCTGCTGAGTACACAAATCGGAAGTAGAGTCAAGTATTTATCTGTTCAATCAATAAACAATACCGCCCAAGATAGACCGATTACAGCGTTTCTGATTATAATGAAGCAACTTGTTTGATTTATTCGTTGTAGGTGGACAATCCTGTGAACGGTAAGCCCTCCCATTTGTGTGGAATTAATTGCATTTCTGTATAAATTAAATGTTGAGAACCTTACTGATATCAAGTTTGATTTAAATAAAAAATAATGAATGAAAATCGACTAACTAAGTAACTAAGTTGCAGAAGCTATTCTAACATTATTTAAAACGCTGTGGCAGACAGCATTAAAAGTCGATGATTGCTTTTGAAAATACAATATCCAAATTGATACGAAACTATTTGATATTACTAGTAATATTTTAGCATTTCATGAAATAATAGTTATAATAATTATAATGTACCTTAAATATAATTATTTCAGTTCAGATGTTTTTATGAGTATTTCGCTCAATAAGACTAAAAAAACTGAACTGTTCATCTTTAGTTGTCAACCTTATCTTCCTGCGTATTTGTCACTAGGAACAAAATAATATCATTATTAATCCCTAATCAATTTTATGTATTTATATGTAAAGATTTATACAACTTACTTGTTACAAGACGAATGTTTATGCACCTGCAATGTTCTTTATTTAAGCAGATAGGTACCTACTGTTTTAAACTTTGAACTAGACTGTGATTTAAAATAGATTTCTTTAGCGTTTTAGAACTTACCATAATCTAATACCTAACAACTTTAAATGTTACCCACCAACAACACGACGACCGATGACACGAATGGCGCAGCGGTAGTGAAGCTGCCTTACGTTCTTAGGGTCCCGGGTTCGAATCCCGGTAGGAGCAAATGTTTGTGTGATGAGCATGGAGATTTGTTTCCAAGTCATGGATGTTTAGATGTATAATAAGTTTGTATTTACAAACAAAAAGTATCTATATAGTATATCAACTATCTGGTGTCTACGACACAAACCTTGTTGCCTAGTGTGGCACTAGATGGCCCTGTGTGTAATGTCCAGCGATATTTCTTTATTTATTTTATTATTTATAACAATTAATAAAATATGTTATTTTATAGTCTGTCCCAATGAGTAGAAATATCGAATGTCAATGGAATGCCTCCTTAACATAAATCTCTGTAACATGTAAAACAAACCACTAAAGCGTTCCTGCACACACGCCGACTGGAAATCGTTTACAGGGAGCCTTAAAGTTAGCGTGACTCAAAAATGTCAGTTAATGTTTGTGAACACAGTGGCCGCATAATAAGCACACTCAAAAAAACTCGAAGAAAGCAAATTAACGAATGTATTACCACTGGTGTTCCGATATAAATCATTCAACACCAAATTGAAAGTAAAACGTGCAAGAAACACTTGTAGGTACAATGTCCGCGGGAAATCTCTTGGAAAGATCTTTACATTAATAATGTAGGATATGACGTGACACGTCAAAAATACAAACAACATTTATCAAAAATTACTGAATCTTATGACATACACATTATCTTGGTGATAATGATAGTCCATCAAAAAATTTTAGTTAAGGATATGTTATCCACCTTGTAAACAGATTTTGATGAATTTACTTACCAAGTGCAAAGTTAAACAAGGAGCCTTCCCGGTCTTTAGTTTATGATAACCCTTGGATCAATATAACGATGGAACGCATGGCATTTTATATAGGTAAATTGTTTCAAATGTTAATCATATTTATTGTTTTAACAAAATAAGTAGTTGCAATTATTAGTAAATTCTTAGGCCCCTATATTTATCATCATTAGACCATTTAAGAGCCGGATTATAATGACGTAAGATGCTTTTTTTTTTTAAATCATCGTACTTAATAGCTAATAATACCTAATATTTCATGTTTTCAACACTTTGACAGCTCTCTTATGTGAACTTTTATAATATAGGGGTTAGTGGGGCCGTAGGCCTTTGGAGATAGGATACCTTCAGCTTCAGCATTAGGGATTTCTACAATGCTGCATCACGTCTGATTCTTTGATTTCGGTCGATATAGCAAAGTTACGCATACGAGCGTACTTCGATGCTGCGTTGCGTTTTGGGGACTCGCTGCTTCAAACTAGGTCGGATTATTAGTGCATAAGCAACAGAATAAAACACAGATAACCGATCGTGACAATTTAGTAATTTAACCATTGTCGCGTGTGTAACATACGCTTATGCCCTGTTACATATAGGTGGTATATATAGGTACCGACGACGCGACGTTCAAAGGGTGCTGATTAGAATAACCTCAGCCTTATAGGAGCTTATACCACCTCACAATAAATATTAACTAATTCTTAACTGTGAGGTTTTTTATCGTCGTTACATTGTGGATCACGCCAAATGATGGGATAAATTCAGTATGTAATGTTTCCAACTAGTAGCTCCAAAATAATGCTAGTTCTAGCACTAGCTAAATGATATGTTACATTACCAAAGGTAATAACTGCGTGAGCTTCGAACACTCGATCCTACATTTTTATAAATTTATTTCATAAATATATCAAGCACCCGCATTTGCAACTTCTTCTTTTACCTTTTTTTTTGTAGTTTTTTATTATTATTATCTTGTGTAATTATTCTACCAACCTATAATAAATTAAATGAATAAACTATTTAATAATTATAGTTTCCATGTTCATTAATTCCACGACAACTAGATATGCATTTTTTCCCTGATGTCGTGAAGGTCTGCGCATAAGTTTTAGTAATTATTTTTAACGTTATATACACAGCTATATTATCATACATATTATGACAGAGGTTTCTTATAGAAACTCCTCTTTTTACTTATCTTCCTTGTAAAGAGTGAAATGACCAGGCTTTATAGACTGTTCTATGATTTCGACAGCCACTTAAAATATAATTTGTCCACCTAAGCCTCGGTCGTTCAACAGCCTCAACTTGACACGGGCCACTTGGTCGCTGACGGCTAAGTGCTGTTACTAGTTTTTCCCATTGTTTTTTAATGCGTTATACCCTTTTACTGCTACACCGTGAGAAAATCCACAAGTTTAGCGTTCAGGTGGCCTTAGGTAGCACTTCCTTGGACACGTGTGCCCGCCATTTGCCAACGGACCGTCTACCCGCATTATTTTACTTAAGAACCGGTAATTTTAATGAAATTCTATACTATAATGCAGCTGTGCTACACTCGGCTGGACTGTGCAAGCTCGAATAAATTTCATATAGGTACGCCAAAACGCATTTTGAATATTAAAATACCTGCAGGCTGTTATGTAGTTATTACTACTGAAATGTTAAGATTAAAAGTTTTCATTTCTATCTCTATCTAATAGATAATTCTAATCTACCGAACTGGTATTATTTGAGGAAACCTGACAAGAATAAGGATCTAAAAAAAGGTGTTTACTTCCAAGATTTACACAAAGCATCTAGTTTGAAGGACCCCTGAATGTAGGTAGGTACTCGTAGTTTTTTTATTTATAAAATATTTGTTTTGACAGTGCAAGATTTTACGGTTTTGTAAAAACCTCAGTTTTAAAAACAATAATTAGGCCATAGAAGAAATTTGCTGTCATGGTGGACCTTATTAATAAAAAACATTGATATTCGTGTACCAGTGAGCACTTTGTAACATTCGGTATCGAAATGAGATCGTCAAGTTCGACAAACAAGTACAAATTGTAAAAGAATTTATTCGTCGCGTGTAATAATATAAACAACAAGTTGCCGACTACGGAATTAGCATTCGAGTGTGCGAGTGCGTCGATCGGTATAAACGAAAACGCTCATTAAACGCTGACAGTGGACGTTATCTCCTTATCAAAATGTATAACCTTTCTGTGTGAGCGTTATTATAACATTTAATATAATAACCTAAATGATAATAAGGCAGACCGCTGCGGTATAATAATTACAATATTAAAAGTATAAATAATTCAATGGGCTATCGGCGATGGAAGCACGCGACGGACTTCCGGAGAGTCTAATGAATGCGTGCCTCATTCTCGAGGCGCTTGACGAACTACGAAAATTATATAATTATCGTGTAGTTGAGGTACACGGGTGGACATGAACTTAGAGATAATGGTCTTTGGAACTCGTTAGGTCTTCAGGGATCTGCGTGCTAACGGTCTGCTTACATACCTATGCAACTGATATGATGAATTGTGACCTTATGATTTATGAAATGTTGAATAAACGTATTTTTAGGGTTCCGGACCTAACGGAACCCTTATAGGATCACTTTGTTGTCCGTCCGTCCGTCTGTCTGTCAAGGCCGTTTATCTCAGGAACGCGTGGAGGTATCGAGTTGAAATTAAAAGTATATACTCAAGTTTACTACCCCTACCAAGTTTACCTATCCCTTGAAGCTGTGACAAAATCAATCTTCTAAGTTAAAAAAACGAGCAAACGACCGTTTATACCACAAAAACGTGTATTTCGAAACTATCAAGGGAATCAAAATTCATAGAGTACTTCCCGTTGACCTAGAACTATGAAATTTGGCAAGTAATATTGTCTTATACTACAAATGCAGGGAAAAATCTGAAAACTATACATTTGTAATTAAATCATATAAAATATACACCTAGTCTTTATTTAATGTACGCCGTCTGTCTGTCAGGACCCTTTATCTCGGGAACGCGTAAATGTATTGAGTTGAAATTAAAACCATATACTTACTTAAATTTACAGTCCCTTGAACTGTGAAAAAATAAAACTTCTAAGTAAACTTAAAAAAAAAGATACGGCCGTTTATTCCGTAAAAACCGGCCAAGAGCGAGTCGGACTCGCACACCGAGGGTTCCGTACAAACTTTTTAAAGGACAAATTTTAACTTTGCTGTTCGATCCCTAGAAACGGCTATTGCACCAACCGCATATAATAAGTTTGTAATATTAAAATCGAAAGATTTAAAAGATATTTCCCTTTACATGTGCTGTAAGACCTTGCTTTTTGCCAAATTTCGTGATTCTAGGTCAACGGGAACTACCATATAGGACCCAAAACCTATAGGGTACTTCCGGTTGACCTAGAATTGTCAATTTTGGTTGAAAGCAAGGTCTTACAGCACAAGTAAAGGAAAAATTCCGAAAAATAAAAGAAAATTGAAAATTAAGGTAAATTTTGGTACTTACAAGTTTTCGCAAAAATCTAAACTTGCCCATATCTTTTTATCGTGTTGATTCAGAACGTTGATTTTTATGCACCTATTTTTATATACCTATCTGGTATAAATTTCACTTGCTAGGTCCACCCGTTCCTGAGAAAATCGGTGTTGACAGACGGACAAGAAAGTGATCTTATAAGGGTTCCTTATTTTACCTTTTGAGGTACGGAACCCTATAAACGTATATTTCGACAGTTTCAAGGGAATCGAAATATATAAGGTACTTTCTGTTGACCTAGAATCATGAAATTTGGCGAGAAGCAATGTCTTACAGCACATTTATGTAGTTTAATAACAAAATACCTACAAGATTATACGGAACCCTCGGTGCGCGAGTCACGAACTCTCACTTTGCCGGTTTTTTTATGTTCACGAGCCTTTCTATACGTCTATCCCATATAACTGTTTGTAGTTTAGTTATAATTGTAATTAACAAAACCTATTATACGTTTCATTCGTATTGATTCCATTGCGAGAGAACTGTTAATTATCCGTTCCCACAAATCGAGCGTAAACCAAAGTTTGTTTGTGGTCGGAGAACAATTTCATAAAAAGAAAAAAAATGTTGTTTTACATAGGAATGATCGGTTTTATAGAGTAAGTTAAATTATTTTAATGTGAAAAAAACTCGCCACTGACGATCTTGTCCAAAGAGCTCTTATCAGACCTGAGGGAAAATAGTAAAAATAGTTGTAGTCTGGGTCTTACAAAATCAGAAAAATAATTTTCACAGGTAGGTTCATTCATAAAATTTGCTCGTAACCTTTAGTTGCCTAGAACGTAACAGGAACTGCCATCGAAGACATATCGAAGAAGTCGAAGACTAGATCAACAACATGTGTTGCCACGCGCAGCTATGCTATCGTTTGTGATAATCTAACCAAAGAGCTAGTTTAATGATAATAGGTTTTCGATCGTTTTCGAACACGATAGATGACGATTCGATCGACGACCTGAATGGCGCAGCGGTACTTAGGCTGCGCCTTACGTTCTTTGGGTCCCGGGTTCGAATCCCGGTAGGAGTAAATGTTTGTGTGATGAGCATGGACATTTGTTTCCGAGTCATGGATGTTATATGTAAAATAAGTATGTATTTACAAACAAAAAGTGTCTATGTAGTATATCAACTGTCCACGACACAAGCCTCGTTGGTTAGTGTGGCACTAGATGGCGCTATGTGTATTTATTCAAGACATGAACGGGCTTATTTTTGGATTTCAAAGTTAAGTACTTAAAAATACTTACCATAAATGTAGGTGGGTCAATGACCGCTTTTGCGATCTTAACTGGCACCAACGTTACTGTCAGGTCCAGGAAATGTAGGTGTAGGTGTGTAAGTTACGAGCAACGAAATGGTACTGTTCGAGCCCCAACTACGGTAAATCCTAAGGTATTCTAGAAAAACCTAAGATTTACCAACTTTTTTAATGGTAAACGCTACAAGCCCGAATATTCTGTGATCATCGTTAATTTCGAACTTCTACCACCATATGACCATACACATCTTAGGTTTCACCTATAAGACACGGTAAATGTTGTTGGTGAATGATTGTGAGCAACTGCAAATCGTGAAGATGGCAACTTGAAAATACGTACCTATTTAACTTGGATGTAGCGTTTGGTCACAGTACTAACCTGTCGGGTATTAGCTTAGTTACAACGATAATCTCGACTTGCACGTGAATGGTCATGGTTCTAACCCACGTGTACCTAACCCTTGGTTTGTCACCATTTAATAGTAATAATGAGTATAACTCATTGTTTTATTCCTGTGACCAATATTTACCAATTGTCATTGGTAAAACCAGCAGGCCTAGCCAAGTTACAAACGATTCGTATCGATTCTCTTTCTACAATCGTAAACGTTAAGTCACGTGGTCAAAACAAACGAATATAAACTTTCGTAGACAAGGTTTACATCGATCAAGATGATAGAATGAAATGTATTCGTTTCTACAATCGTGATCCCTACATCCCATAAAATCGTAACCAACTTACAGTTTTGACTAAACTTTAAAGTTTCCATTCGTTTGTTTTGACCACGTGACTTAACGTTGATAGATGTCATTCCCATACATTTGGTTAGTTTTCTATTAGCGTTAACGATTGTAGATTGTCAACTTGGCTAAGCCTACTGGCATGCCCGAAAACACTTCTTTATTAAATCTTTACATTTACCAGCTCATGTTGGTAAACCCAAGATTTACTTACCAATACGCGGGCTTTTGCAGTTATATTACACACTTGGTGAAATTCAAAGTGATTTTCTTCTACTGTAGGAATTGAATAAGAGCGCACGGAGCTTCTGGCGCTAATAGATTTTAGGTATTCCTAAGCAGGACTAAAGCGGATAGGCGGGAAGCGTGGCGGCTCTGGCTAGAATGGGCGGAACGCACGCTAATTTAGGTATTTCCTTCATATTATTCAAACAAATACACATTTCGAAAATTTAAAATGTGTGCGTTATAGAAAACATGTAGTTTTGTTATTATTCGAAATCTGATGATTTACCGTGAAGTATTTACGCCGTACTTAGGGTTTTTTTTGTTTTTTTTTTTTTGAGATTTTTGAGATTACTTTGGATGGATTTTTTTTTTATCGAGGAATCTGAAAGTAATCTTGTTTCTAAAGTATACGATGTATAGAGTGAATCCTAAAATATCTTACATATTAATTGCATAACTAAAGGATAAGTAGTAACGATGCAGCAAGGGATCAAGCAAATGTAATTATTTTGGAATTACGTATCGTTTCCTCGGTGCGCTCTTAACGTTTTCACAAACAGTATTTTGGAAGTCATACTATAACGTACCGTCCACTGTCCGTCTGTCTATCTGTCACCAGGCTGCCAGTGCGAGTCCGATTCGCACTTGACCGGTTTTTGTTTACATTTCATTGCTCGTGACTACCTTCACAGTATCTATGAGATGATAATTTTACAAAAATAGTTATATCGATTTAAGATAGGATTCCCAATTCTATTGAAAACTTCAGACATTTGTAAACATGCAGCATAATTTCATGCTGCGTTTTTTTTTTTATTTTACAACGAAATTAGAAAGAAAAGTTTTGCTGCAGAAGATTGTCGGGTGCTTAAAATGTAAATCGTAAACACTACTTACATTAAGTACCCTAATTACACACGTGATACCTAGGTACTGTTGTTGTACGTATGCAGATTTCATTAAAATAAAAATTGCCGTAGTCTGTTTTAAATTTCCTATTTTTGGAAACTCTGGGCGTTTTAGAATTCTCCCTGCAATCCGGATACTGAGCTAAAATTCTAGACTTGTCCGGAGAATTCCAGACGTATGGCAACCCTAATGTAAGATAAGGCCCGAATCATAAAGGGAGGATATATAATAGGATAACACGCGAGCCAATCATTTCAGCCAAAAGACGTTCACTGCTGGACATAGGCCTTCCCCAAGTGTCGCCACATTGACAGGTCATCGGTCCAGTGGGAGGCCTTCCAACGCAACGTCTTCCAGTTCGCGGTCGCCACTCCAGAACATTTCGGCCCCATCGGCCATCCGTTCTGCGAGCAATGTGCCCTGCCCACTGCCACTTAAGCTTAACAATTCTTCGGGCTTTCTCTTGCGGATGTCTTCATTTCTGATTCGATCGCGCAAGGAAACTCCGAGCATAGCCCTCTCCATTGCCCTTTGGGTGACTTTAAGCCTTCTGATGAGGCCCATTGTGAGCAACCACGTTTCGGTTCCCTATGTGATCACTGGCAACACACACTGGTCATAGACTTTCGTCTTAAGACACTGTGGTAAGTTGGACGAGAAGATACTACGCCACTTCCCGAACGCTGCCCAGCCGAGTCGGATTCGTCCATTGACCTCTTTCTTTAAGTTAGACCTACCTAAGGTACACAATAATCATCTACAACTTCGAGTGTAGAGTCTCCGATCTTGGTAGGAGTGGGTGTGACATGGGCATTCAACATGACCTTGGTTTAGTCCATATTCATGTCCAGCTCTACTGAGGTCATCGAGCATTGTACTCGAGGTCTTCCATGGTCTCAGCAAAGACCACTATATCGTCAGCAAACCGAAGGTGAATGATGTACTCGCCATTGACGTTGATTCCTAGCCCTGTCCAGTCCAGAACCTTGAAGACATCCTCCAGTGCAGAGGTGAAAAGTTTCGGAGATATCACGTCTCTCTGTCTCACACCTCGCAGAAGAATAGGTTCCGAGGCTTGGTCCTGAAGTCGGACTGATATGGTGGCGTTTTTGTACAAACACTTCAACACCTCGACGTACCGATAGACGATTTGGCACCATTGGAGAGGCTGCAGTGCAGCCCAGGTCTCGATCGAATCGAAGGCTTTCTCGTAGTCCACAAACGCTAAACAGAGAGGCAGGTTTTACTCTTCGGTCTACTGTATAACCTGCCGCTGTCTATGTATGTGGTCCACGGTGCGTTAGCGGTGCGAGGCTATATATTTGACCAATCAAAACATTCAAGAATTTAAAGACTTAATTAAAGACTAAAGAACCCAGACGAAACTCAGTGTTCAAATTCAAAAATTTATTGCACTCGCGAATATAATGACAAATGCAAGTACAATTTAAAAATAACTCTAAATAATCTAAATAAATAATAAAATTGAATATTAAAATCTAAATGAGACAAAATCGGAAATTGAAAAAGGCGTGAAGAAGACACTGATGTAATTTTTCCCCGGTTTTCGTATATCTGGAATCATACGTATCTGTAATAATGACATAATATTTAGTAATGATGTGTGATTCCGGTTATACGAAAACAGAAAAAAATGGCGTCAATGTCTCACGTGGGGTTTAATTATTCTAATGACCAAGTCTGGTTTGATTAGGAACAACAATAATTTGGAAAGTCTCTTTATTTCTATAATCAGTACATATGTATATTTATTTGCCTAACGTAAGTAATCTATGTCGTTTTCATTTGATAAAAGGTAGATAAAGGTAATATTTTAGTGTTTGTCACTGCCCTACTTTTGCGGGCCACCATTATGTTCAATCCCTGTAAGTAAATGGAGACACAGTCCTGTTCTCTGCCTTTTCTAATCATGACCTAATTATACAATATTTTGATATTTTCTATGCTTTCTGTTTGAATCCGTGGCCCATCAGGACCACGGCCACTGGCACTAGTTACGGTTTTTATCGTAATTTGGGCAATTGTAGCCATATGGGACGGCCCAGGGCACGCAGTACCAAACTTTAATTAATCTTTCTTTAACGTGTGGTTAGTGCCTAACCTAGTGTCAGAGTTTTTAAGCCGCCCATGGACCTCTGACTGGCTTAATAAATAAATAGGCATGACGACTGTTTTCCGTATTTAAAATTTGACACTTATACTTGACCATAGATTTGGATCGTGAAGGTGTCACTTAACTAATAGCTGAGTAGATTCTTCAGCCTTCACAGTGACTTCACGGCAACTATTTTTTATACGAAATAGACTTGCATTTAGCCGCAACTGATGTGATGCGATGATGCGGCTTAGGGCCTAGCTTATTATTTACTAGCCTCATGTCATGTTAGTATTCGACAAGCCAATAAACACTATAATAGCTTCATTTAATAAGTAACAATTAATCGCGGTCCTTCCGCTTAGTTATTTGTTTTAAACCAATATCAAGATGTAACAATGAAGTTATAATTAAATGCAAACGTTGGTGTGAATCGTCGGGCAACAAAATTCATATTTTTGTAACGAAGTATCGGGTGCGATAGTTGAGGCGAGATAACGTCCAATTAAAACAATTCCATCAAAACATTTTGTGTCAGGTCATTCCACCTGCCGCCAAGTAATAATTTATTCATAAGAAGCCGCGCGCCAGTCGGCGTGGCCTGCGTGGCCAACGCGTTTAATTTCGTCCAGAAGTTGCGGTTGTCGAAAACTCGACGCAACTTCCTGTGCACTTATGGAATATTGAATCATTTTCGAAATTAGACCTTTAGCCTAGAACTCGATGAAAATCCTTAAAATTCGTTTTATTTTTATAGATACGTACAAATAAAACAATGAAAACAACTAAGTAGATATAGACAAATATATCCACTTTATTTACATCGAATTTATTTATTTGATTTATTGCCATGGCGTGACAATAGTTGTCGAGGACTAATCCTAATTAGGTAAATCATGCTAATGATACTTACCTAGTAAATAATCTTATAAATTAAAATATTTATTTAGATTTAAACACTTACTTACAGAACAAAAAACTATTGACGTCGCGAGCTACTTAACAAACAACTTGTTTCATTATTTGACTAGCTGACCCGCGCAACTTCGTCTGCGTTACGTAAGAGAGAGAGGCTTAGAGAGAGTGTGAGTCAACCTAAAAAAAATGCAGATAGTATGCTTTAGCGGACTTTTTAAGAGGAACAATCCCGTCATACATGTATGATTGTTGAGTTACTTTAATCGTTTACGCAGCGCACGGAACGGAAGCTCTCAAAAGCAATAGTTTTTCGCTGTATTTGCAACAATTTTCATTGATGCTCCGCTCCTATTGATTGTATCGTGATGTTATATAACGTATAGCCTTCCTCGATAAATGGGCTATCCAACACTAAAAGATGTTTTTCACTGGAATCAGTAGTTCCTAAAATTAGCGCGTTCAACCAATCAAACAAACAAACTTTTCTCCTTTATAATAAGTATAGATTCAAGTAGGTAACAATTTAATATCTCGGAAATATATGCAATCATCGTTAAAAAATTGTACTAAGTTTTTCCAATTTGGGGCTTCCCTCGACAGCCTTAGGTTTTCATCCTTAGACACTCGATGACAGTCATACTCCAACTAGGTCGAAAGTTCTCATCAAGGTGCATGAATTGAGCCCAAACACGATACTTATAGCTTTTTTTTTTTTTCGGATGGGAAATCATCAAATGACTCCTCCCGGAGCAGGAGGAAGTGTCAGACTTTTACTGACTAAAACCCATCCATGTTCCTTCATCGCCCTTTGTGTTCCGGGGACACGGTATCTCTTTCGAATAGTCCCGCAGCCCCGGCAGGCATCGGCCCTTGCGGACCCCTTCTTTTTTGCTGACTCTCTTTGAGGCGCGCGTAGAACACGAACGCGCCGTCGACACGGCCTGTCGTCATGAGATGGACGGAGGGCGAGCTAGCCCATAGCTCCCCGTCCACAGGCCCGCGCCTACGGTGGCCGGGGGCCACCACGTGGCTCCCGACGCCCGGGGCTTCTCCCGCGGTGGCCGGGACGTAAGGATCTCTCCCTCTCACGTTCCGCCACCTCCTTCGCTAGCATGACTGCTTCGCAGAAGGAGGTGACGGCGTCACATTCCGTATCGCTCCGGACCATGTATTGAACCGGGGCCGGGAGAGAGAGGTCGCCGCTGCCGATCGCCGCTTCGAGGCCACGGCGGTGCTCCGCCCAAGTGGGGCACACCTCCACAGTGTGCTCCACCGTGTCCTCCGGTCGATCCTCACAATGGAAGAACCCGGGCGTCTCCTCTCGCCCGAAAATACGATATGAGGCCAATAACAATTTAGCTGTAAATATAATCTACGTAAACTGCGTATGGATTATTGATTATTGCGAGTAGCATAGCACAGTTCTTGCACGGCAGGAACACGTGGTTTTATCAGGCTTCTGATGTTTGCTATACTACTTTTTGGAGAAATCATCCTCATCATCATACTTATCCCTTAGCCCTTATCCCAATTTATTTGGGGTCGGCGCAGCATGATTGTATTCATTCTTCCATACTTCTCTATTACTTTTTGGAAAAATATTTCACGAAAAAAAATAAGAAATATAGAAATGCACACAATTTAAATACAAAATGAAATATAGGAAATCTCACAGCATCAAAAAAAAAACTAAACAAATCACAAAAAGTGAAAATAATGTTGGAGGGTTTGAACCTGCAACCCCGTAGTTTACAGAGCGGTAGCGGAGGCTATTTACTTCATTGACATAAGCCACAAATAGCCGTTCTCATTTACTTACGTCATGACTGAAACGTCAAACAATTGAAGTATACGGAAATAATGCAAAATTGTCTAAATATTAAAGAAGCCTATGCAGTAATTTTGACGTGATGCGCAAGCCTATGCAGTAATTTTGACGTGATGCGCACACAAACATTTCGTACTAACTACTTATACCGAAGAAAGCTGATTTTCTTGAGTTCCGCTATTTTGTGCGTATTCACGTCAAAAATCAAATTTCGGGAAAATTGAGAAATTATATTTACCTGTATTAGATACGAAGTATATGTAGCAACTTTAAAAGGTTACACTTCATTGGATTTGATTGTATAGGTGTTTGAAGTTTATTAATTTTAAACACAAATCCCTCTTTTTTGCGTCTCTGGATGAGATTTAAAAAAAATGCTGAAACAGGTATTTCTTTATTTTTATTAATAAGTATTTACTCTAAGTTTCTAGAACAATCTAAAATTTTTTTTTCATACAAACTTTACCCCCCCATTTCACCCCCTTTTTCCAAAAAAAACCAAAATTTCTATAGCCTATATGTTATCTGAATGTATTTAAATAGATTTTTAAAATGGTTTTAATATCTTCAGTTACTTATTTTAAGTCACCCTGGCCGGTTTTTTTTTTTAATCTTCAATGAACAGATTTTTTGGTCTCAACGATTTTATTATATGTATAGATTATGCTATGGAATTATTATTTGATGTTTTAACTGAACCAATTGTCGTGCTGTGCTGACGTAATCATTCTTATCAAATATTAAAATCAAATACAATTTTACACGTTTAATCACATTTGTTATACCTACTTTTCTAATGTTATAAAGAAAGCTTAAATCTCTCTGAAGTTGACTACCTACAAATGAATAGGTATAGTATGTACAATCCAATTCAAAATAAATCACATTGATTTGTTGTTTGTTTTAAAATTTAATCTGCCCCCTGCTTCAGATCTTTAGTTAACAATGATGAGTTTGAAGACAAAGACATTCGGAGTAAAGGACCATATGTACTCGTAGTATTCACTTCTAGCGCCCATTAAGACTTTAGAGAAGACGCTGAACTTTTTTTAAACTCCTATCATGCATGACCCAATGTGTCTGTTCCTAAAATTAATGGACTCAGAGCGAGTTTCATGTTAACTATGGTATACATTTTGACAGCTCATAAATGCGTCTAGACATGCTGATCGCGTTCAGTTCCATCGATGAAATTTGGCCTTAGCTTGTCATTAGCTTAGCTTAGCTACACAACTAGCAAGGTAAACCACGTAAGTAATATTTGCCCAATCAATGTAAACAGTCGTTTAATTTGCAAAGCGATCTTTTGATTATTTTGATAATAAAATCGTACTCCTAATTGAATGACTCTCATCATCTGCCAAGCCTTTTCCTAACTATGTTGGGGACGGCTTCCAGTCTAACCGGATGCAAATGTATTTTACATGAAGTGACTGGTATCTGACCTCCACAACCCAGTTAGTACTGGGTAATACGATACCCCTTGGTAAGGCTGGTGGTCAGACTTTTTGGGCCACTGACTACCTGTAACAACTGTCAAAGATCTACAAATGACAGACAAGACGAAGCTTAACGTGCTTTCCGAGGCACGGAGGAAACTCGGTATGTAAGGGTGGTCACCCATCCACAGACCAACCTAGGCAAGCACGGCTTAATCTAAAGATCGACCCGAGCGGCTGTTATTATTTAGCCACAAGCTCCTCTCATGACTCTCATGTACATTATTATTATACATCTTATAATGAAAGACAGAAATTCCTGGCTTAATGACGTTGTCAGCTTAGGAGCTAAACACTGGAATTCAAAATGAGAGAATAACTTGCCCGTAAATTGTAGCTATATAATGAGGGATTTTTGAAACAACCCCTTAGGGACTAATTTGACAACTCAAAGGACGTCCCTATGTGTCTGTTTGGAATTCTACGTAGTGACATTTAGGGCTAAAACATTTTGAATAAAAAGAAACATGTTTGTTGCTTACTACGAGAGTTACTTTTCATAAATTAGATGTGCGTTAGCCCCAGGTGTTTGAATCGCGAACTCTCCGTATGACTGATATAGTATATGAGTCCTACAGGGAACTTGTTGGGCTATTCCGATTAAACGCATGTCAGAAAATATTAGATCAAATCGAATTTAAAGTCAGCCAAAGACATCTTTATTTTTTCAGAGCCTGAAAGTTTAAAAAACTTTTCTAGTGTGGTGGTGGTGTTGTGGTGTGAGGAGAAACTATCCAAAATTACTATCGCTATATGTTATGATTCTGACCACTTCCCAAAAGAAAAAAGGACTTATGAATACATGTAGTTGCAGTTATTACTTGAGGGAAAAACGCCAAAGGCTTGGTGCAGGGGTGTGGTGGTACTCTTCTTCAAGAAGGGCGACAATATCCGGTTGAATACAAATACAAATCATTTATTTGCATAACACAGGTTCAGAGGATGTTACAGAAAGTTTGTAAGGTACACTGTATTATGGTTATAATACAGTGTACCTTATAAACTTTCTGTTTGTTGTTTTTCATGGTTATGCTAGGTATGCAAATATGTTAGGAACATTAAGGGATTAGAATTTATTCATATTCAGAGTTACAATGTCATTTAGACTATTGATGGTCACACAATTAAACACATAATTAAATTTGAATTAGTAATTTATAAGTAATAATAATGTCATGCATTTGCATGATATTATTATTATTACTATGACATCGACATCATCATCATCATCAACATCGACTATCATATGTCATAGTAATTATATTAGCCATCATAATTAAGTATTGAACAAATAAATTCTATAATTAAAATACAATATATTTTTCTTCTAGATAGTCTTATACAATATTGTAATAACATTTTTCAATTAGGATGGTGTTTAATTTATTCTGAAATAGAGCAGTAGGTAAGTTTTTAATCTCATTGGGCAATTTGTTATAAATCAGTGATGCCATACAAATAATACTTTTATTGAGTAGTGCCGTTTCCCCATACGGTATTTCTACATCTAACCTTTGTTTGTCTCGTAACTGTCTATAGTAGCTTTTAAAGACAGTCTTATAATAGCTTGGATTCGATTTTACAAATACATTTAATTCGTATATGTACAAGGAAGGTAATGTAAGGATTTTTATTTTTTTAAAGGAAGAGTGACGCAGCTTGTAGTACTATCTAGATGGCACATTGATCTGATGCATTTCTTTTGGGCTTTGAGTACAAATTCCTTGTCTACCGAGTAGCCCCAGAATATTACTCCTTATCTTAATATAGGTGCAACAAGTCCGTGATATGCAGGAGACGGCGTGATAAGACGGCTTCTTTGTTGAGAATTTTGGAAAGTTTGTAGAGAGCGAATGAGGATTTATTAATTCTTTTACAGAGATTATTAAAATGTGTTTTCCATGACAAATTGTAATCTATATCAATTCCCAGAAATTTCGTATTTGTTACAGGCTGTACTGTCTGTCCATCGTAATTTATACATATAATAAAATCGTTAAGACCAAAAAATCTGTTCATTGAAGATTAAAAAAAAAAGACCAGCCAGGGTGACTTGAAATAAGTAACTGAACATATTAAAACCATTTAAAAAAAATTTGTTTGTTTGTTTGTTTGACCGCGCATCACGTAAAAACTGCTGAACCGATTTTGTTAAAATGTTCACAAATCTGTTTAAATACATTCAGAATAACACATAGGCTATAGAAATTTTGGATTTTTTTGGAAAAAGGGGGTGAAAAGGGGGGGTAAAGTTTGTATGAAAAAAAAAATTAAGATTGTTCTAGAATCATGAAACTCAGAATAAATACTTATTAATAAAAATAAAGAAATACATGTCTTAGCATTTTTTTTAAATCTCATCCAGAGGCGCAAAAAATAGGGTTTTGTGTTTAAAATTAATAAACTTCAAACACCTATACAATCAAAACCAATGAAGTGTAACCTTTTAAAGTTGCTACATATACTCCATATCTAATACAGGTAAATATAATTTCTCAGTTTTCTTGGAATTTGATTTTTGAGGTGAATACGCACAAAATAGCGGAACTCAAGAAAATCAGCTTTCCTCGGTTAAAGTAGTTGGTACGAAATGTTTGTGCGCGCATCACGTCAAAATGACTGCATAGGCTTCTTCAATATTTAAACTATATATTATCACGCTACTTCCTTAAGGGGGTAGGCAATTTTGCATGATGTCCGTATACTTCAATTGTTTGACGTTTCAGTCATGACGTAAGTACATGAGAACGGCTATTTGTGGCTTAAGTCAACGAAGTAAATAGCCTTGCGGTTTCATGACCGCTCTGTAAACTATGGGGTTGCAGGTTCAAACCCTCCAACATTATTTTCACTTTTTGAGATTTGTTTAATTTTTTTTTTGATGCTGAGAGATTTCCTATATTTCATTTTGTATTTAAGTTGTGTGCATTTCTTATTTTTTTCGTGAAATATTTTTCCAAAAAGTAATAGAGTAGTACTTATGGAAGAAGAATACAATCATGCTACCCCCAAATAAATTGGGATACGGGCAGGAGTATGATGATGAGAAAAAAAGTATAGCGAACACCAGAAGCCTGATAAATTCACGTGTTCTTGCCGTGCAAGAACTGTGCTATGCTATTCGCAATAATCAATAATCCATACGCAGTTTACGTAGATTATATTTACAGCTAAATTGTTATTGGCCTCTTTTCGTGTTTTCGGGCGGGAGGAGACGCCCGGGTTCTTCCATTGTGAGGATCGACCGGAGGCCACGGTGGAGCACACTGTGGAGGTGTGCCCCACTTGGGCGGAGCACCGCCGTGTCCTCGCAGCGGCGATCGGCGGCGGCGACCTCTCTCTCCCGGCCCTGGTTCAATACATGGTCCGGAGCGAGACGGAATGGGATGCCGCACCTCCTTCTGCGAAGCAGTCATGCTAGCGAAGGAGGTGGCGGAACGTGAGAGGGAGAGATCCTTACGTCCCGGCCACAGCGGGAGACACCCCGGGCGTCGGGAGCCACGTATTGGCCCCCGGCCACCGTAGGCGCGGGCCTGTGGACGAGGAGCTATGGGCTAGCTCGCCGTCCGTCCGTCTCATGAAGACAGGCCGTGTCGACGGCGCGTTCGTGTTCTACGCGCGCCTCAAAGAGAGTCAGCAAAAAAGAAGGGGTCCGCAAAGGCCGATGCCTGCCGGGGCTGCGGGACTATTCGAAAGAGATACCGTTGCCCCGGAACACAAAGGGCGATGAAGGAACATGGATGGGTTTTAGTCAGTAAAAGTCTGACACTTCCTCCTGCTCCGGGAGGAGTCATTTGATGATTTTCCATCCGAAAAAAAAAAGCTATATCGTGTTTGGGATCAATTCATGCACCTTGATGAGAACTTTCGACCTAGCTGGAGTATGACTGTCATCGAGTGTCTAAGGATGAAAACCTAAGGCTGTCGAGGGAAGCCCCAAATTGGAAAAACATAGTACAATATTTTAACGATGATTGCATATATTTCCGAGAAATTAAATTGTTACCTACTTGAATCTATACTTATTATAAGAGAGAAAAGTTTGTTTGTTTGGTTGGTTGAACGCGCTAATTTTAGGAACTACTGATTCCAGTTAAAAACATCTTTTAGTGTTGGATAGCCCATTTATCGAGGAAGGCTATACGTTATATAACATCACGCTACAATCAATAGGAGCGGAGCATCAATGAAAATTGTTGCAAATACAGCGAAAAATTATTGCTTTTGAGAGCTTCCTTTCCGTGCGCTGCGTAAACGGTTAAAGTTACTCAACAATCATACATGTATGACGGGATTGTTCCTCTTAAAAAGTCCGGTAAAGCATATTATCTGCATTTTTTTTAGGTTGACTCACACTCTCTCTAAGCCTCTCTCTCTCTTACGTAACGTAGACGAAGTTGCGCGGGTCAGCTAGTTAACAATAATATTTTTAAGTCGAATTCTTTGGTAAAAGTGCATATTTTTTGTTTTGTCCATATTTATTTGAAGGTTATTGTTTATTTAACCATTGAATTATTGTACTTAGTGTTTGATTGATTTCATTTTCATAGTCATTTGGATTGTCACATTTTATTATTACTGTGCTATCGTCTGTAAAAAGTACCATTGGTTGCTTGACGTGTCTAGGCAGATCATTAATGTACACTAGGAAGAACAAAGGACCCAAAACAATACCTTGTGGGACTCCAAATTCTATGGTTCTAGTGTGGGATCTAAAGTTGATCTCATTTCGTGTTTTCTGGCATATTCGTATAATTTCTGTGACTTGTTTTCTGTTAGTAATATATGACGAAATCAGGTCGAGCGCTTTACCTCTTATACCGTACATATTTAATTTCTGGAGCAATACTTTGTGGTCAACACAGTCAAATGCTTTGTTCATGTCCATTAAGATAGCACATATTGGATTTTTTTTGTTCATACCAGTCAAAACAGTTTTAATTAAGTCATAAATAGCAATGTTAATTGATTTTCCCTTGCGAAATCCTTTTTGTTCGCTTACCAAAACATTATATTTTTCTAAAAAGTTGAATGGTCGACTATATATGATTCTTTCAAATAGCTTTGAGAAGATGGGGGTCAAAGCTATCGGTCTATAATTTCCCATGTTTTGTTTGTCATCTTTTTTGTGGAGTGGAATAACAACAGATGTTTTAAGTTTTTCTGGGTAAATTCCAATACAAATGCATAGATTTATTATGTAGCTTAAATGAGTAGCAATAGTCAGTGACAAATGCTTTATAACTTTGGTGCAAATACCATCATAACCCACGCCTTGGGTATTTTTTTATTGCCTTATTTCCCTATCAATTTCCATTGGGGTTGTAGGGGCAAGAAAGATTGAATTTATGTTAGTGTCAATGTTGTGATTCGAGGATGGTTTATTATTTTTAGAACTAGATGTATTTACTGATTGTGATACTTGGTCGATAAAATAGTCTTTAAAATGATTAGCAATTTGATGTAGGATCACTAATTTTGTTCTTGTCGTTTAATATTTGAGTAATAGGTTCTTTGGGAAAGTTAAATTTATAATTATTTATAATTGACCACGTAGCTTTTGATTTGTTTTGTGAGGTACTTATGTGATGATAATTTTGTGACTTCTGTGTTAGGTATATATATTTTTTAAACTTAGCAGTGTATTGCTTGAAAATGTGTTTGTTTGTTCTTGTTGGATGGGCCCTATACTGCCATAGTAATTTTCTATTTATTTTGCTACATGTTTTGATACCTTTGATGTCCATTTAGATTGTTTATTTTCGTTATTATTTTGTAAAGAAAACACAAATTATAGAAACATAGAAACAGTTCTAGAAACCTATCATAGGCTTCGTTAGGGTCATCTGTCAAATAAATGTCAGCAAAGGTTAAATTGTTCATACAGTTTTTAAATTTAGTAAAGTTTTCTTTACTATAATCACGTCTTCTAATACGCCAAGATTTTATCACACATGTTTTTTTTAATCACTTCTAAGCCATGTCTACAAGTGGTTTTCAAGAGTCATCACGTATCGTCTCGCGCGCAGGTTTGACGATTTCCAACCTCCCGAACAAGCCGGTTTCCAAAAGGCTTTAGCACCGTGGACCACATACATACGCTGCGGCAGGTTATACAGAAGACCGAAGAGTACAACCTGCCCCTCTGTTTGGCGTTTGTTGACTACGAGAAAGCCTTCGATTCGATCGAGACCTGGGCTGTACTGCAGTCTCTCCAACGGTGTCAAATCGACTATCGGTACGTCGAGGTGTGTGTTTGTACAAAAACGCCACCATGTCTATCCGACTTCAGGACCAAGACTCGGAACCTATCCTCCTGCAGCGAGGTGTGAGACAGGGAGACGTGATATCTCCGGTGAAGACATCCTCCAGTGCAGCGGTGAACAGTTCCGGACTGTTCACCGCTGCACTGGAGGATGTCTTCAAGGTTCTGGACTGGAGAGGGCTAGGCATCAACGTCAATGGCGAGTACATCACTCACCTTCGGTTTGCCGACGTTATAGTGTTCATGGCTGAGACCATGGAAGACCTCAGTACAATGCTTGATGACATCAGTAGTGCTTTCGGAAAAGTGGGTCTTAAAATGAACATGGACTAAACCAAGGTCACGTTGAATGCCCATGTCACACAAACTCCTATCAAGATTGGAGACTCTACACTCGAAGTTGTAGATGATTATGTGTACCTGGGACAAACGGTCCAGTTAGGTAGGTCTTACTTCGTGAAAGAGATCAATCGTCGAATCCGACTCGGCTGTGCAGCGTTCGGGAAGTGGCGCGGTATCTTCTCGTCCAACTTACCGCAGTGTCTCAAGAAAGTCTATGACCAGTGTGTGCGAAGAATTGCCAAACTTAAGTGGCAGTGGGCAGGGCACATTGCTCGCAGAACTGACGGCCGATGGGGCCGAAAAGTTCTGGAGTGGCGACCGCCAACCGGAAGACATTGCGTTGGAAGGCCTCCCACTAGGTGGACCGATGATCTGGTGAAGGTTACGGGAATCTGCTGGATGCCAGTCGCACGGGACCGGTCAATGTGGCGACACTTGGGGGAGGCCTATGTCCAGCAGTGGACGTCTTTCGGCTGAAATGATGATGATGTTGTTGGAAAACCACCATAATTACCATGCCCTAAAAAAATATACGGTCAAATACCCGTGGAAGGAGAAGAAACAAAGCAAAGTTTTGAGACAATCTAATTTCGTGCCAGCGACACGAAGAATAATAATAATAATAATTATAACTTTATTAGGAAAATACAAGTTTGACATATATTAAAATACACAACCGTCACAAAGGTAGGTACAGAAAAATTTGCAAACAGAAGTAGTGTGCGAGAGATGAGTACATTACAGTCAATACAAAATTTGAACCCTGACTCCTAAACTAGGAAGATCCTGTATCTTAGGAGGCAGTGTCTTCGCATAAATAGTGGACTAGCAAATTATGAGCGTACTAGCATAATCTCGTAGTCACATACAATTTAAAGACTAAAAGGTATGGTAAGAGATATATCTATAAAAATTATACTTAGTATTTTAATTAGGTGAACAATAATATGTGTGACGTGTATTTGTGTGGGGAGTCGTGTCATGTGCAAGTGTTGTGTGTGTGTATGTGTAAAGAAGAGGGGTGAGTGGAGTGGTGAGGGGTAGTGTAATGAGGTGAGATGTGATGTGGTGTGAGGTGATGTGATGTGGTTTAGTGTGGTGTGGTGTGGTGTGGTTTGGTGTGGTGTGGTGTGGTGTGGTGTGGTGTGTTGTGAGGGTGTGTGAGGTGTGTTGAGTGAGTGGAATTAGTGCAGGCAGCTTCCTTCTTTATGATGTGATAGATACAGTGATTTAGGAGATCCAGGCAAGTAGACTTTCTGTTGTCTCGTAGTCTTGATCTTTCAACCACTCCTCAATTCTAGCTTTAGCCTTATAAGTATCCAACTGAATTATGTTTATTTTTTTATTTATTATTGTGTAAAGGTGTAAGCCTAGAACATAATGTTGGCGTCTAGCGAAAGCGGTCTTATGCGTAACCGTAAGAATAAGAGGTTTTTTCTTGCGGCGTGTTGGGTCTGGTAGGGGGACTTTGGTGTGTTTTCTCAGTACGGATCGTAGCACAAACAGTTGCCTAACAGTAAGTACATTTGCATCTTTGTATAATTGTGTGGTGGGATACATGAAGTTCTTCTTTGACATCACCTTCAGGGCAGCTCTTTGTGCTCGTTCCAACTTGAGAAACTTTGTTCGAGCTGCGCCTCCCCACACTGTGATGCAATAGGTGATGACGGACTGACAGATAGCAGTATACACCATTCTAATTGTGTTGAAGTTGAAGAAGACTGTGAATTGGTTCTAATTGGCATAGCTGACAAGTTAGTTTGTATGCATCAGCAACGTAAACAACAACTTATGTACATGTGTGCCAAACCTTGATTCGTGACAAAATTCTCTTGAAAGCTAAAATCTACTGAATGGCACTTTGATAATTTGTTTATCTAACGAAACTATCGCTGAAGAAAAGCGATTAATTAATTGGAGACGAACACCGTTCTAGTTTTCGTTTCATTTCGGCAAGACACTCAGACAGTTTAAAATAGATACAGAGCAGAGTGCACGCAGTGTCAAAATTGTTAACCTAAAGTGGTCATAATTGTTAGAGGTACAGAAGTTTGAACAATTCAGAGGTTAGATATTATTTATTCAAGACCCTTATTATTTCAGTTTACAAGATAGATAAAAATAGCATTCTCCTTCCTAGCGCTACTTACCCCACTTTAGGCATAGGCATTATATCGACAGCTTAATGTTTATTTTAGATGCGCATATATGAAGGACTCCTAACCAACATTTGTAAGTGTTTGTTTAGCACATTACCACAGAACACGCGATACAACAACAAATAACAAGTAAAAAAACAATAACGCATTACATGACATTGAAAGACAAACAGCGCAATTATGTAGCGCAACAATACTGCTCAGCAGTACAAAAAGTGACAGTAAAAAATGAAAACGAAACTGCTGTATTTTTTTAATTTTATTTGCAAACCGCTATTGAATGTTGATTTATGGCTCAAACGTTACTGTTGATAAATTGAAAATTCTAGTGTTTCTCGCTACTATAATTTTTTCTTTGTCTTCAAAGACCGTAAATTAAACAAAATGTGTAGGCATTTTGCTCCGGTATTTGAATATGAAGCACATAACATAAACATAACCTAAGCGCTGAGCAAGGCATCCAATACTCAAATAATACGTACAAGGTGCGATTAATGCATATTTTGCACTTTTTCACCTTGCTTACAGTCATTAAACGTCTTAAACATAAAGCACCGAAAACCCAAATCTACTACATACTAATCTTAAATCAATTAAAAACTTCGTTTTCATAACACAATTATGAAGTCACATCCAATCGCATTGAAGCTGATCCAGTTTGCGGGTTCAGGACCAACTTGAACATAAACGAACGACTACATTTCCGGGAACAATGCAAGACTCACGTCCGACATCGTTCGAGCGGCATAAAACGCCTTTCCGACCCTTGGTAACATTTTCCTGTACAAATCTTTTGGTGACTATTTATTTTTAAACTTATCCTACTGATGAACAATGTTGTAGCTAAATTCATCTGAGTGGTCATGAAATAAAAGCACTATGAAAAATCATAGAATTGTCTTTACTCTGAAGGCATTGGAGAGGCAAAGTCAAATTCAATTTTAAATGAATTAAAAAAATATAGAAGATACATTACATTTTTTTTTTTATTAGGATTAAGAAACCTAACTGCGTAATAACAAATTTAAATAAAAACTGAATTAAAAAAAAAAAATTGAAACCCATCCCTTAATGGATGTAATGATTTTAGTATAGATTATTTAATGGGTCCCGACTGTTGCAGTCAATATGTTCCGTATTAGAATTTATTATTTGTTCTTGTTTTTTTTCTTTTCAGTTTTTATTTCACGTTATTAGGTATTTTTTTACACAGTCGTGTTTTTAAATGTAAAATAGTATATTATGCAACTAGTGAATAAAGGACGGATTTAAAGCGAGGGCCCCGGCCGTAGATGAGTCACGAGCAAGTGAAAGATTCTATTGATTGACTCGCTGCGCTCGTGATTCAACTGTTAGAATCCTGAACGACGCGAGTGATTCATGGCCCTCGAAATAAATTCGTACTTTATTCAGGAGTTGCATACTATACTTTATATCATGACTACGAGAAAAGACATAATTTAAGCGAAAATAGAAATTTAATCAAGAAATAAGAATTGTTACATTAATTGAAATGGACATTAAAATTAGAGCATGGCAGGCCCGAAGCCGATTCCCGCCGGCTTCCTTTGGGAACAAGGCACTAAGTATTGTCTAGGTGTCTAAGTATCAGTGGCGAAGATGCCATACAACTCGATTCCTACAGGATCCCCTTTGAAAAATAATACAGTCAGTATTCTATAGACAATTACTAATATATTTACACATTAAAGATAAATGTACTAGGGCTTACCTCTTATAAAAATTAATCCTTCGCTATTGCAAGATGGAGAATTTCGCATTATAGCGTTATCCCAAAGCTTAGAAATATACAATAATTGACTGAATTAATTTTTGATCGTTAACTTCCTTATCCGTTTGTTCCTTATTTTGTCATATTTTCTTTTCCCCAGAATACTCCTTTCCATAGCAAGCTATTTTTGCTACGTGGGCTGTAGCAAAAGCCCATTTTTTGGCAATCCACATAGGGTTAGAGGAAGACCAAAGAAACGATGAATGGACTGTGTGAAGGATGCAAGAAAGGAGGTGTCTGATGAGATGTCGAGTATTAGACAAGTATAGAATTAGGAAATATACTGCGACGACCCCTAAATTGGGACAAGGGCAAGACGATATGTCGTATAGTTTTCTTTTTATTAGTATTTTAGTTTGTTTGTTTTTATTTATTTTTTTACAAGACCAGTACATTTTTCATGCATTTCTAATCCGTTTTCCTACTTCCTTTATTGTTAAATTGTTTGGAGAAATCGTTTGACCTATATACAGGGTGTAAACTACCTCATCACGAAGCCGTCAAGCAAGTATTCTGTACATCAAACTAAGTAACTTTACGCAAAAATTATTGCTGTGAAACGACTTTTTTTTTGGGATGAAAAATCATGATTTGTGGTAGAACTCAATGTAACGCACTCAAAACATTGTGCTGGTGGATGGATTTAATAGTACGGGGGCCGTGGAGGTGTTTAAAGTAAAGTAAAGTAACTTGTATTAAAAAAAAAGTTGTTAAAAAGTTGGAACTTTGACCCCCAATATCTCCGTAACTAGAAGGTTCCCAGGTATGGTGTATAACAAAAAAATGATCGCAATGACTAGGTGAACAAGTGCCGTTCGGTTTCGTTAAGAGGTTTTTTACACCCTCCCAACATGTTTCTGGACATAGTCTATGGTATTGTTGCCTACTTTGATGGGTTCTTCTAAACTTTTTGTAACTCTTGTTCTCTGGGTACTCATCGTTAAACCAACGAGTTAGGTTTCTCTGTCTTCGAGCCTCTGCTGAAGCTCTCTTGATGTTGGAAGGATTATGATATCGTCTGATGAACAGACAAATAATTATGTTCCCATACATATAAAAGTAGCAATATTCCAAGGTACCATAACTATAGGGAGTGCCGCTTGTCAGGTTGAGCATGATCTGTAAGCACAGTAAAGTCAGTCTAAGCCGCAACGAGCGCAATCAATGACCAAAGGGCTTCCTCAACCGAAACGCCGAAGTCACCCGTGCGGCTATTAAACATTTACCTATTGTATCGAGTTCTTGAGCTGACAATGGCTTCCTATTCAGCATGTCGAGACCAAAGCTGATTGGAACTGAGTATAACTTAAGTACGTCATAATCTAAAACACACATTGTTAAATTGTTTTGTTTAATAGTACCTGTACGTAATATAAAATTTTTACCCTGCATTTAAATTAGTTTCGATCCCACTTGATTTTGTTGACATTTTCATTAAATTATTAACTAATCATTTATTTGTAGGATTTAAAAATCCTATATTGTACTTAAAATTAAGTATTAAAAGTTCGGATCTCAGTTATCATAGACTACAATTTACAACTAACAACCGCTTAGTAATGTTTAATTTAGCCCAACTGCTAACTGCGCGTTTCCGAATACACAATTAATGAATGAGTAACAATATTACGGACATATAAAAGAACAAAGTGCACAAAAATTAGGTTGTGTTGCACAAAGGGTTAACAAGGTCAATTTATTGTTGCGAGGTGTCGATGCTGAAGGCCCCAAGAGGCCGGCGACGTGGCTGTCAAGATAAACATCGCGGCCCGGGCCCCGATAACGTGGTAACGAGCCTAACGTCCGTAGTAGCGTCGCTTACAAACATCTTCAACATTATTGTTAGATACAGTTTTTAACGTACAACTTAAATCTACCTTAAGAACCTCAGAAGTAAAACATTTTAGTGAATAGTTATTGAGAGGGTTAAGATTTTCCCATTAAAACATTTTTTGTTACAATGGAAAACTATTCATTTATCAGCTGTGATTGTTGATCGTTCTGGCAATAACAGTTTATGTAGGCATTGGTGTTACAATCTCGAAAATGCTAACCAATAAAACATAAGACGTATACATTTTATCAATTTATAATCTTCTTCCTAATCAGATAGTAATGCAGTGCAATGAACCTTTAAATGTCAACCTCATAAACCAAAAGGCCAAAAAGTTCGATGAAATTAAGTGTAAAGAAGTACAAAGCTTCAGTGTTCATTAGATAGCGTCTACAGTTCAACAAATAACTTGTGTAGTCGACTATACCGCCACTTACGGTTGATTGTAAACAGCTTTTAAAAAACTCCGTTGTCCCTCCTTTATCTTTGTAGCAGGTAGATACTAATTATATGTTATTATTTAATACGATGTTATTACCTAGTGTACGCCAGTGTTCCCTTATAAAATGAATAAGACACTGATAAACTGTTAAAGCAACTTGAATAGGTACCTACATACGTAGTGAAATGATATAATTTAACAGGTGTATCATTTCGTACCGTTTCGAAAGTTTCGACACAAACTGATATTTAAGTTTTCATTGTGGTTTGATTGTTCAACTGAGAATACTGTATTCATTATTCATGTATTCTAATTACGAGTATCCAACTGGCGACGCTATAATCATAATTAACTCACCTATTTAAGTATCCATTGAAAAAAACACGTTCATTGTTATTCAGATGTGGTATGATATCGTTTGCTTTATTGATCGTTTTCTTGTATCATTTTACCCATTTTTATTGTTCAACTAATTAAATTTACATTCAGAGGCTTTCCAACTGGCAGTAAAATATAAAGGTATCCATCTATTTTTGCATTAAAAAGGTAATAATTAAACACGCAGACTTGATGAGATAGGTAAACATCTAGTATTATACGAACTCACCGTAATACCTATTTGCGGACGGTTTTATGGGTGATCAATAACAACTTCTGTAAATATTATTCGTAAAGCATGAGCGGTATAACATCTTCGATGTCATTTTGTTTTATGGTCGTTCTGTACATAACGAGCACTAAGAAAATCATTAAAACGATGCATTCAATTACTGTTATTAAAGTTATCGGCAGTACAGAAGCCAATCGGAATAGCGGAGGTATTCTGTTCCATAATAGTGCGCCTCGGGGTCCGACGGTCAAAGACAATCCTTTACTCGAGGCCTGCCGGTCGCTGTTGGCACTTTTTATTTGAGAATATTTTCCTAACTAATTAAAAGCGTTAAAATAAGAAGACAAAAACTGGCTTCGTTATCGAAGGCATCGACCCGCTTTGTGAAGCGGCCACCAGCGCGGCTGCGGAGGAGCGCCCGGCGCCCGGCGCCCGGCGCTTAGTCGCACTCTGTAATTAACTAAAACCGAGCGAATTGAGCCCGCCGATGTATCCGACGCACAACAAAGGATGCACAACTCTCGAAAAATGCACGTCCACGCATATATTGCGGCCGACTTTGGCTTCTGTTACGTACTGTTAGTCCTATTTCTTCCTTTTTTCAGCAAATTTTAGCAAACCATCTCTGTAAACTTTAATTTAATCACATTAACAAAGAATATCGTTCATACTACCTATTTTGTTTTTTTAAGATGTTCATAATAACGAATGTGTAAATCTACACCTGGACAGGTTATTTTGACGACAATATATCTGTTGTATTTGCAAAACAGCCCATTGGCATCAGAACAACCTGAACCATAGAGAGGAACCTACTGCCTGAAGATATGCGAGCCTGGTCCAGGAGGTCCCTTGGAGGTCTTTTTGAATCAAGCTCTTGACTCAGCCGCGCAATGTGAGCCTCCTAGGGTGGTGGCCGATGCGTTTTGCTGTTAGTCCATTAGCCGTTACGACTGTCGATATAATGACTGCAGTTTCACATGTCGACAACCTCATGTGCTAAGTCAAGATACGTAGTTAAGGCACATAAGACGTTTTAGTCCCAGTCAAACATTAATAACATATGTGCATCGTAACTTGATTTAAGTGAGAGTTGACAGCCACCGTCTTAGCTCATCACGCGTCGTAATTTTGTCGGTTGTATCTTGGGATTTGGCAGGGTGTCAGTAGAATATGGTGGCCAAGTTTGGCCGAATTCGGAAGACTTTGGTAGGTTATTTATCTTCTTTCAACTTGCTCTAGGCACACTTTATAAGACATTCGATTTTAAGTGACGACTTCTATTAATTTAATCTTCATTAATTTTTTATTGTTAAAAACAGTCCGTAAGTCGTTACTGGGCTTTCTTTCTCTTGCTCGTTTGTCCATCGCTATGGCTAGTCAAACGAATGCATAAGAGCGCCTGTCACGAATCTACGACAGAAACGTTACAAAATACGAACGATTTTTTAATCGAAAATACAACATATAGGATATTGGTTTGCGACTAGCGCAAGTATCATATTACCATGGATATTAATAAATGTTACATGTGAAGCATGTATATTTATAACCGAATTTTAAAATCGTTCGAATTTACCTTGCATTTACTCCACGCATTCTGGCCAGGATCACATGTTACATTTCCAAGACACGTAAATCCTGCGTTGACGTTGCGTCGGCTCCGCTTTGAGGTGAACTACAGGGTTTGGGAAACGTCGTATCGTAGAGGTGTCGTAGAGCTCTCACAGATTTAATTGAAGTCCCGTAGTGGTCTTGCATCGCTCTCGCAGGGGTTTCGTAACCGTCCCGCAGACCGAGGTCTCATCCCGGGTTTCGCAGAAGTTTATTAGCGGTCTGGTAGAATTTTATTTCATGTTTATAAGCCCGTCGGCGTCTCTTTCACTCGTGGTAGAGATTTGAGTGTTCTAGTAGCAGACTCGTACAGGCGTCGTAGCAGTCTCGTAGAGGACGCGTCCGCGTCGTCGTAGCGGTCTAGTAGAACCCTTGTAGACGTCTTATAGATGTCGAGATATTGTAGCGGTCTAGTTGATGTGTCGTCTTGACTGTATACTAAGCTATCTTGTCTTAGGTGCCACCACATTGTTGGTTCTGCGAAATAGGAAGCTATGGCATGGCACCCATTGCGTAAATAAAATTACTGCAAACATTTTCGTCACGATTATACATTTTTCGACCCTTATCCCATGTTTCTCCCATGTCATTTGCGTCATGACGGTAATTCCATATTCTGCGCTTTGCGTATAATTATTAGGCGCAGTTACTGCTGTGTATTCTTTGGCGAACCCCTACGTTGGTCCCACGCCCAGTTCAATTGCTATATCTACCTAGTCAATACTGGCTTATTTAAAACTATTTCTTTTAGTGACAAGGATGAGAGAACAAAACAGTCAAACTGCTTTGTCAACTATGGGAAAAAAAAAACCACACAGCCTTAATTTAACGCTAAAATAATTTTGTACTAAAAATATGAAATTATTATAAGATTAAGATAATAGTTAAAACACGTTTGCGGTACACCACATAACATTAATTGATTCTTTTGTTCTATAGCTACGGTGTTTAAATAATATCTATTACACGGAACAACACGTGGTCGCTGAGCTCATGTATGATGTATCAAGGCGCTCATTGTCCTGTCAGTTTGCTCGACAACGATATCAATATTATATTCAAAATAATGGAGTCAATAGCAATTTATCAAATAACTGCTTTTGCACATGTAAAATGACCTAGAATCCCATTGTTATGTTCTACCTATTGTCTTTGCCTAATGTAATGTCACCCACAATTTACAAGATATATTAGAATTTATCGTTTTAGCACACATGGCCAGTAAGCCCCGTTTCCGAAGCTGCCATTTAGTAATTTTCGATGCCTCCTTTTACATAAAATCTTATTATTTTATCAGGGTATTAAGTATGATTCTATAGTTATTCTTTCAAGTTAAGCATTTCACACAACAAGACCTTTAACTTCAACTAAGCTTTTATTATAATTTATGTTTATTAAAGTACTTACCTACGCATGCCATACAACAATCACTACGGAATGAAATATTCATTTTTGTTATTCTAAAAATATATATTTTATCTCTAACGTCGATGCATCGATTTTATCATGATATAAATCTAGATAATTAAGTGGTGTGACAAAAAATGGAGGCGTGATATGTTTTCGGTCCGTCGACTCTTATAAAACTAGATGGTAATGAATGAACACAGATAAGGCAAGATGTAGAGGATGGGTTCAGAGGACAGGGGACACGTTAGCCCTTTGTGAATGAACATTTTCGATGTCCCTACGCGTGCGTGTGTGAGTGAGAGGTACTTGTTTTGCGTGTAGTGAGGCGTGTGTGACAAAGGTCGTTGGTGTAGAATAGGTTTAAGATTTTTTGTTCATCGACACTTTCGAAAAAGCCTTTTAAAAGACACTCTTGGATGTATTACATTCGAAATTCTTTTAAAATTTGTGATCTGAGTGAACACGTTTCTTAAATACTTTTTTAAAGTGATATAGAACAAAAACACCACTCGGTTTATTGTATCGTAAATTAAGGAAGTATTTATAAAATACATATCATGTATGTTACCGCTCGAATATAATATGCAAATAAAACAGAAATACAAACTATTTTTCACTTTCGTAATGAGCTGTACTTAGTTAAATTGCATGAAATTGTATGCAACGACCAATTAAACAAGTTGTATTAGCCTCAAATTATACATGTACGTCGCTAATTAGTGGACTTTTGCTACATTGTTAAGCGATACGTAATATCCCTTCTATTGCTTGGCGATAATAATTGGCTTCTCGTTATTTTAACTGCAATTTAAGTGGTCTATCATCACCTCATTTGGAATTTGATACGTATTAGCTATGATTAAAAGTAAATGTATCCAACATTTGCAAGGATATTATTGTTAGGGTGAAAAGTATATGTCTGACACGGTTGAGAAAGTTTTAAGGAGTAGTTACATAAACTCACGTTTTTTTCCGATGGGGGTAGGCAGAAACCACAGACACCACCTGCTACGATCTTGAAATATTACCTCGTCCACGGTCATACACGCACGCCGGTTGCGAGTTCTACGCACATTCATCATCATCATCATCATCAGCCTATAATGTTCCCACTGCTGGGACACGGCCTCCTCTCAATGAGAGGGAATGGGCTATAATCCACCACGCGGGCCCAGTGCGGATTGGTAGATGTCACATGTCTTCGAATTTTTGGTTCTGGGACATGCCGTTTTCCTCGATGTTTTCCTTCACCGTTTTGAGAGCAGTGGTGATGAAATAAATTACACAAAGTAATGCGCCTGTTTAGGTTTGAACCCACGACTTACTGTTTGTAAGTCGGGGTAGCCACCACTGGGCCACCGCTGCCTCTCTCTACGCACATTAACTTACCGAAAAGGTCCTTTAAACTAAAATGTCTAGCGGTAAAATCATGTTAAACTGTTATAACTAACTAGACTGGATATAAACACGCTTTTGGGTATGGGTTGAGTCTACTTTTTCTATGAGAAATCATAGTCATTTGGGATTTATCACAACTTCTGACTGTATTTGTTGAAGGATTACAATATTTTTTTCTTTTCGCGTTTGCCTTTAATTTTTGGCGTGTTCCAATTGCTTATCGTTTTGTCAATAACACGATGACCGATAGCTTTTGTAAACAAACAGAAATGGTGATAAGTGTGGAACTAGGTATTCTGATATCTATATGTATGTAGGTCTAATTGCAGTTAGACATTTTTGTGCTTCAAGTATAAAATACATAATTTATCATTTAAATAAAGGTTATTTGTAGTCTCTGACAACAAAAACCGGAAACTTTTATACATAGACGGATGTATTTTTTTATTACCAATTTTGTGTTTAGGAATGTGGGTTAGGTAGGTACACGATATATCTCCAAAATGAGATCGTATAAATTGTTATCTTTAGAATCAGTTCTGTTTTTAGGACAAAGGTAAGGTTAAGGATAAGTCGCGATGTGGTTGGCGCTACATCTGATTTCGTTTTCCTTTTTTTCCTTTTAAAAACATGAAAGCAACTATCGTTGTTTTGAGGATGAAATTCGAATTTCATCCTGCTCTCTTTGCTATTGATAGGACATGTACCTACTCTTTCCGTATCTACCTAACAATTGATTCAAAATTCGTAATATGTAGGTACTATGCTGGTTCTAATTTCAAAACCAATTTCTCTGTTCAATTAGTTAAACTGTTGGTACCAACTTGTCGTCGTATTGTCGACCTGTTCGTGTTCAACTAAGCTATGTCGGTACATTATCTATATCCACTAATCTCCAATTATAATTCGTCAGTGTACAGGAACCAGGACATTTCCACAAATTCCCCGGTCCAAAACTGTGAAACGACGCTGTCTGCCCTCCTTAATATTATAATCTTATTCTAAACACAGAATATATTAAGAAGGAGTCAGCCCAAGTTGTTACTCAGCCCGACTTGAGATGAAATATATTTTGTAACATTTTTGGATAGAACTTGTTCAAATGTTTAACTTTTCGGTAAGTAGGTATAGACAAAAAATTGTGTAAGCATGTGCCTCAAGTTTTTTCTTTCGAGACATGTTAGAATTACTTTATTTAACATTTATATATCTACATACAAACGGGTAATTCTAACATGTTTCCCGAAGGAAAAAGAGTTTTTTAAAGGTAATGTTTCCTTTTATTCCCCTCTTTTAACTGTCTAAATTAAAGATGTTTTTTAAATACCTACGTGGAATATAGATACTCGTAACATGCCTTTTGTCTCACAAATTGAAAAAAAGATACTAAAAAAACCAAAAATACTAGTTGCCATGACCCACGGTACTCCTGGGTATCTACAATTTACGAAAGATAATTAAATTGAGTATTGTTATTCAGTATTGACAATTTTTTTCTAAAAAGGCTTGTTTTCAATAGGAGATAGCGACAATAAAAGTTTGAATCGAATAATGTCTAACGGCTTTAATCTATAACTCCGATAATAAAACAGCTATAAACATTTACAGACCCTTACTAACAGATAAAAAGTTCAACACAGGATGCAATCAAACCATCCGTACTATTACATACTTCATTATACAGTTAATTATTAGTTGAGCCTCTTGATCTAATCGCATAATGTAATCCAGATTGTTTTAATTTACTTTTCATTGAGTTTTTTTTTTTCAAACAATTATATTATATGTTTTATTAATTAAATTCTATACTAGCTATAAAAGGTTTTACTTGCCGCTAGATAAATCTAGACTTGATACCAATTTAGAAACCTGAATAAGAAAGGAGTTCAGTTCAGGCAGAGGTATTTCGACCACTTGAAACTACAGCGGCGGCGATAGTCAACAGTCGACTAAAATAAATTCAAAGTTACTAGTTTATTGAACAAACTTCTTCCGTACCTACGTAACTAGGCAAATACTTAATTTGGCTTCTATGTGCAGTATCTATTTATTTTTACTGTGTGAAGATAGCATTGACAAGCGGAACAGTGATAGGATCATAATCGCAGCTATTTCTCAAACCCACTAAGTTACATAATTTACAATGCTCAAATTGCTGCATCAGAGTTGATGCTGCCCACAAAAACTGCAAATAAATCGATCGTTGCTAACTACATTTGCCCAAAGGCTACGAACAGTATTAATTCCACCAGGGAACTGCACGTAAGTACTTACCTACCACCCCCATGGGCTCCATCCCTAATGTTACACTGTAGTGTAGTTACCCTCAGCGAAGTACAAAATTGATATACATACATTTTTAAATTCATGTACTAACATATAGGGAATTCTATTTTTAGAGTCGGAACTAAACGGGATTTTCAGGCCATGGACCCAGTTTCAGCCCAAAAAGAATATATTTTTTTAAATTTATTTCTGCTTGCCTTCGTGCAAGTGATAGATTGACATGTTTTATGTTTATCGGATGAACGATATGAAATATAAACAAACATACATTTTTTTATCGATCATAATTATTATTAATATTAAAAAATTAAAGCCGAGCACGGCGGTGAACTCAGCTGGTGATCATGAGCAATGAACTTACCTGAATTTAGTCGAACGACACACGACTTATTCACGCATACGGCATACCTACCACGCATATGGCTGGGCTGAAGCTTCGGCAAAATAATAACTTCCCGAAACTGTGGCCGAAACTAGATTTCTTGATCAAAACTGGCTGAAACCGAACCTCCATCGATCACTATCAATTTTTTTTCAAATATAATTATTACATAGCAGATATTGACACCCAAGGGTTCTTTAGAGATTTGTATTCTCCTCCGCTGTATTATATTAAATAGTCAAGGCGGTAATTTACCGAGCACCAGGTACCTGAGAAGAACCTATGTAAACAGCGACTAGATTGCTTCCGAAACTGTTACTTCCAAAATCTGTTTGCTTATCCACACCCCGGCAGTACGCGAAGCCTTCGTATTAAACAAATACAAGACTAATAAACCTCAGTTCATTGGGTGTCGTATCAAACGGGGCCTTTGTGTAGCGGGTTTGTTGATCACTAATGAAACGCAAATCGCGTTTGTAAAGGACAGGCGCTTAGGCAAGTTGCAACGGTTGTAGATAATATATAACGTGCCCTTGTACCAATGGAGTGATTACCCAGACCAGCTTCAATTGTCGAATTGATTCGACAATTAAAATAAGAATATGACAAAGTTGACCACTTTAATAATGGAGATTTAACCTGAAATCCAAATAAGCTTGGAATACTGGTATCTTGCTATTTCGTTGGTCCTCTGTGAAAGGATTCAACTAACAATAACACGCCATGAAGTTTTGCCTTCCTGTATTTATGCAATTTATACCAATTGGTAAAAGCCACATTTCAATTAATCAACCCTCCTTACTAACGCACACAGCCGCATTGTAATTGTACGTAATGCTAAGTATCGACGAGTTAATAACACGATATCTACTACATGAGAACAGGGCAGGTACAAGCGTACAATCAACGCCACGTGCAGATTTTCCCATAGGATCTCGTGACATGTAAATGCATTTCTGGGGAGTTCGTCTTGGAAAGCTCTTAGTGTTTCCCTAACACATATGTATGGTGCCTACCTACACGCAAATCGTGAGGCTTGCATTCTGAGTTCTATTTTAGTTTAAAATTCCATTTGAACTCGTTCGATTTGTTTGAAGCGTGATATTTATTTTCGCCACGTAGTGCGGTCTCATTTTTTTTTTGTTTTTTTTTGGCTGTATCCTTTTTACCCGACTGCCAAGGAAGGGTTATATTTTTCGCGTGTATGTATGCATGTAATTTTCTTTATTACCTCATCTTCCAAAGCGCTGCACGGATTTATTTAATTAACATA
Source organism: Xestia rhomboidea (assembly GCA_963853795.1). Classification (NCBI taxonomy): domain Eukaryota; kingdom Metazoa; phylum Arthropoda; class Insecta; order Lepidoptera; family Noctuidae; genus Xestia; species Xestia rhomboidea. Next base: position 20,086,459 of record OY970756.1, on the reverse strand, counting down.
TCGTTAGATTCGTCTTCGTAACTTAAGTGTTCTTAGATAGGTGACGCGTAAATAAAACCAACATGACGACTGTGAGACGCTATAGTTTAAAGAAAAAAAAATGGCAAAACCAATATGGGTATCAAATTAAAGGGGTCATATTTTAATTTAAAATTACGGAATTTGTAACAAACGTAACAAAAAGATTGCGAACTTCTCAATCTTACTACAATCGTAACTAAAAAGTGTAAAATAAAAAGGTATTCAAAAATACAAAAACTCGACTGCGTAAAAGTAACTAATAATAATTAACTAATAACTTTAAATAAAAACTACACACTATTATTATTAGTTATTTGTTTACGCAGTCGGGTTTTGTTTTTGTTTTTATTCCGTGAATTTGTTCAAAATCGGTGTATTTTAAGAAAGTATTAAATGATGAATGCTGATTTGTTAGTTGTGTGTTTTGAAGTTGTAGTTTCTTCAAATGGAATTACATATAATCATTATAATCCTTCCTAGTTCATGTATATTCTATGAATTTTCAACTAGCTAAACATAATGAGCTGGTTGATCAAGTGATTCATTTAAAGATATTTCATTGATTTGTAATTCTTCTGTCATTTACTGGTTTTTGTGTTTTTAGTTTTACGAATTGAAGAAACAGTTTCAGATTAACTTGAAAAAGTAGATAACCAGTTATTAACCTTTCTGTATATACAGAAAAAATATATATACAAACATAACGAAAAACAAAAAATGGAATACTTAACTCATTTAAAAAGTTCGCAATAAAAGTACCAGCATTTTAAATTACACTTGATATTAATTTAATATTACTTTAAAACCAAGCCAAGAGGAATTATAGTGATAAGTATTTCAGGTAGACACTTACCTAATAGCTGATACTTGATCTCAGTACCTATGTATATTACATGGAAGTTTGGTATCATTAGAATACTTATGTAGTACGTTTTCACACTGGATGTAGTTACCCAAGTTGTTAATCTGATCGTGACGTAAACTGTATGCATTCTATTTCAAGATCTATCGCCAATACGTCTTATATCTATCCTGGAACTAGGTATAGAATAATAGAGAATACGCACGTATTTTTTTCTTTACTTATATCAATAAAATACAGTACTATCAACTCAAGAAAAGTATTAAAAGTTAAGTTCAACTACTGCTTGTCGCTTAAAAATAATATTATACTCCTGCAATTTTCTACGACAGTTCAAACGTCCGTAGCTGTCACGGCCATGATGTGACGTCATTTAGCACAATCTGCCAAGTTTACATCTATTTTTTTTCCTTTAATAGAATAATTTTATTAATTGTATGTGCTCTAATCAAGCAACAATTGCAATAACAATATTATAATAAAATCTTAGTGAAACTTTAAACACTTATCAAATAAAGGTGTTTTTTTGGCACATAGACTTTGACGTCACTACCGGCGTTATCGAGGACGACGCGTTTTGAGAGTGCGTTCCGTTTCACCAAAATCATGTTACATAAAACAGTAATTTGTAAAATAAGTGATGTATTAGCAACTTAAACAAATGTACCACAATGTTTTTGTGGGCCAATACAAGGCATTTTTAATGCATAAAAATAGTTTTGTATTTCATGCATATTCCCTATTGTGTTAACTTTATGATATTACATTAGAAACAAGAAACATCTACCTCGGGCGTGAAATAGAATAAAACTTTTCTTTTTCAAAATTTTAAACAAATAGCATTATCAAAATAACATCCCTTCAAAATAATAAATTTAAAAACTGAAAGTTATATTATTCAGTGAAAACTATTTCAAGAAAAATATTGCTGCTCTAAAGCTAGTCAACTGCATACTTTATCATAGTTAGTAAGTCTCAAATTACTTTTAACTAGCACTTCAAACAGCCGAAACCTCGCGTGCTCGGCCATACTTGCACGGTTGTGTTAGTTAAAAAGGAGGCGATTAACTTACGAAAACGTCTGTAAACACATATGACACGTGTATCGCAGATACAGGGTACAAGTGGCTTTGATAACACGTTTCCGCTATATCCGGGCGCTTAGAGTAGTTTTTTCCAAGTCATTTTAACTGATTAGCTCTCGAGTTCTTGAGTGTATCAAGTAGCTTGCAGATGTGTGGATTTTTTATTTGTTTGTATTTGACTATCGCGTGACGGACAAAAAACCTTTTAAGTGACGTTAAGTTTCTTAAAGCAAATCTTGAAAGATTTTTTCAGGTATTTTGATGGTAGCTTAAGTATTTGAATTTATTACTATTATATTTGTGGGTTTTTCTTACCTACTCCTTGTCGTTTTAGATTTATGTTGAAGCCGGTTGCGAACTCATTGCCTCAAAACATAGAAAGCTGTTGCCAGTCGTGGCATTGCACTATTTCTAACACAGTATTTTTCCACTGAATAACCTGTCCGACGGTAGATTTTGAAAACAAAACTTTAGTGTTTCAGTCATACCAAACAAAACCGCATACCGAATCAATAGATACGAGTATAAATTATAGATGTAAGTAACGTGTAGGATTATAGAAAAATAGAGTCTATCACGTGAACTTAAAACTGTCTCTAAATACTCAGGTCACTCAAAAATTTAACTTTTTTCTGAAGTTAAAGCCTGAAAAATATAAGTTCATTGGCTTAGTATTAATCTATGTAAAACATTTGGTAATTAAACTAAACTTACAGTCATTCAAATAGACGTTGATAACAACAATGATTATAAAACGAGATGGTCTGATTATATTATTAAACAAATGTAGGTCGAATTCTCGCGCTAAACGTAGTGTACGCAATGATTAATGACCGCAAGCTTTTTAACGACGAAAAAATAGTGTTTTGTTTTAAGATAATGAGCGTTAAGTTGATAAATAATTAATGGATTCGGGCCCAAGATGTAACGGCCAACACACTGTGTTTGATAAATTAATAACGAGTGTTGTTTATAATTTTGTTAAAAATTAATGAAAGCAGCACACGTAGCGTTGATTTTTGAAACAATTGCCATTGTATATTAAAACATTTATAATAAAACAGTTGTTACAAAATAGTACTTAAAAGAAATATTTCAAATCTAAATCGTTCTATATTTGTAGAATAGATGTCATCTACTTAAATATACGTCTTGCGTGTTCATCATCATGGGGTTTTTGACCATTGTGTGTTTTTCTAGAATCAATGAATGAAGTGCCTTTTCCAATAGAATCTTTGAATTTAAAATTCACTTGGGAGTGGCGATTCTAACATATTGACTGGTATTCTCACTAAAAGTAGCTGTACCTGGGTATAATTAATAGTATCACTAATTTTATTACTAATTTTATTCATTCACAACATAGTCACATTTTTTTATTTCTTTATATAATTTTTTGATTTAATATGTAATATTATACGTATTGTGTCAACACTCAACGGTGATGACCATGAATATATATTTTCATTTAGTTTAATATTATAAGAAACCATAGAATTTTCTTCTAAATGTTGAAATGTTTTATTAAAATCATGGAATAATTTGAAATCTACATCAAAATCTAATATTAGTGACCAACGACAAGGCCTATTATCAACAAAAATGGCGTCGCTGTGCGTCGGACCACGCACTGGGAAGACACGATAAACGGTCGGCGGGCAATTCAGCTCGTGCCTATTCTACAGGCGAATTCAATTAACTGTACAAGGCACGGGAGTAATAAATTCTCTAAACAATCAGAATTCGAGCCCTGGTAATATGTCCGTCCGGTTGCATACGCATTGCGGCCGTGGATATGTTTAATCAACGAATAAACACGATGTACCAGCGACGGTTCCGAGCCGACACATGTATCTATGTGCGCGCACCCTTTTTTTTGACCGCCCGTAAAAAGGTTTATGTGCCCATTGTTGCTGGAAAGATTACTTTTTGGCATTTATTCAGGGAGAGTTAATTAATGCGAATTACAAATGGCTGGTTATAGCTTTTTTTTTTTTACGAATTACCTATTCCCTGCTATAGATACGGAGTGGATAGGGGTCGTTATTGATATTTACGGCTTTTTTGTGTTATCTGTTTTTCTCTGTGTTACATTGCGCAGTTTTCAAACTCGTAAATCGGAGGTTCCAATTTTTTTTTTTACACTTTAAACTTGAACTACATATTTTCTAGAACCGCGATCACAGTACTGTAAAATAAGCCGTTAATGAACCAAACATAATACTCTCCGCTAAGAAGTTATAAAGGGGTGCCGTGTTTATTGCGGGGGTGGGACATAAAGCGCATCTTCACAAAAACGAAATGTCTCTAAACAAACCGTACACGCGTCACGCAAGCAATACATTACCACTACACAGAGCTCTTTATCTATATCTCCGTTAGCACATAACATCAAATTGTAACAAAAGGATTATTCACGTGAGCGGATTAAAGCCGCTCTTCTAATTTATATCCGTGACTGGAACACCAACAAAGCGATTTTCCTTGTTTTGACTAAGGAAACTAATCCGTTTTTTAAGTGCTTTCTATGGAAATGTGTATTGTGTGTGAGCGATGTTAACACTTCAGCGGCGGCGGACGTGGCCGTGTGGCGGGCCATTGTTCGTGCGTGGCGGGACTGGCGGCACTGGCGGGGTCGCGAACTGCAGCCTCTCGTCGCCTTCAATGCTTTACGAATCGATCCGCGGAAAAACCTCCTTAGCCGCTAATTCAAGCTTAATTAACCTTTATACGAGTCGCAGCCGAGACGCCGCCGCCGCGACAAGCGTATCGCTCCACCGATTCCGTTATCTGATCCATCGTAAAAATTAATTACGTACACATGTTCATAAATATCTAAACTGTTAGCATTTACGGCCAACGTTCGCCTCGACGGTTCACGCGAGCGCTCACGCACCTACTGTTGCGCCCGCGTAATTAGTGAGCCAGGGCAAAAAGTAAACATGTCAACCACTACTTTATTTAGTGTTACTTTTTGTATTACTTCCTGCCGTGAGAGCGAGACGCCTGGGCGCTCTTCGATATTCTAAAAATGCAAAATTGGCTCAAATTGCTTGTTATTAACGATGACAGATGTCTTGGCGCCAGCCCCTGCTGCGTTTTGATTTTAAATACAACCTTGCACCGTCGGCGTAGGGACGTGTTTGGAATAGAGTGGGCTCTTAAATCTCGAGGCGACTGATCGGATGTGTTGATACTAGAGCTATGGATATGCAATTAGTGACACAAACTTTAGTTTTTTGTTAAAGGCGAAGAAAAGTGAGATGTTTAGATGTCGAACGTATTGTAACGCCGTGGACAGGACATTTGGGCTCATACTTAGGTATATTTTGTGGTAAGGGAAAAATAATAATGAATTATTATTTAATTTTAAATATCTTTAATGCCTTACAACTAATTACATATTATTTTTCACTTAAGAGTTTCGCTGGATCATTTATTCCTCCAAAACATCCAGTAGAGTATCTTCTTACTAATTATTTCGGTTTTGCTTGGTTGAATTTATGATTGATATGTTGTTAGAAATATGTTTTAGTTATCGTATCATTTGCTAGGCTAGTTTGGGCAGAATATAATTACTTAAATCAACACCATTCAAAATAAATTCATTTGTTGTTGGCTTTGGAATAGAATTTCCTTGTTATTTTCGTACATTTTCCGAGCCAGCGTCCGCTACAGTGTCAATATTACTTCTCGCATTTTCTGTCACTTACTAGGATTAGATTGGACACGTTTTAGAGTTATTTGTAATTTTGTTAAATTTCCATTTTGTAATATTCTTCAGATATAAAATTAGATACTGTACATGTCTTTCTTCACAACTCTACAAGTTGTCGTCAAAGGTAGTTTACTTAACCATTGTAATAGGGTAAGTTACCAATTAGTTGGTTACTGGAGCAGAAAGGCCACCTTTTATTGGCGCCTTCATGGACCAGTGACTCTTTCAGATTTTTTGATGCGAGACAGCTATTTTTAAAAACAGTGTTATCGAATGAGACCTATTAATTTATTGAGCCAGGTAATATTTTTGCTGTAGTTTTACGATTTCGTGTATAAAGTCTTCAGGTAGATTTTTGTTCAACAAAATAAAAAAAAATGATTTATTTATTTAACAAAATACACTAAAGTGCATTGAGGTTGTGGAGGTCAGATAGGCAGTCGCTCCATGTAAAATACTAGTATTCAGCCGGATCCAGTTAGACTGGAAACCGACCCCAACATCTAGAAAAGAAAAGAAAGAAAAGACTAGGCGGATTATGATGACACTAGAGTGCAATATAACTGGCAAAATAATATAAAATAATAAATAAAAATTAGTTTATTTCTCTTCCACAAATAAAGAACATACAGTACTTACGTTGTAACATATACATACAGGAAAAAGTATTTTATTTGTGGGAGACTGGCGCCTAAACTAAGCCGAGGCCTGTATTTTAGGACACCAGGTCCCCACTAAGATAGTTATTAGGAAATCTAACAAAAATATGAGTGTACCAGGTGTATGGGTACTTATATGGTGTGCACCTGTGCTAATCCTTCTAAGAAATATAGGCGTGATGTCACGATAACAATGAAGTAAAAGTATGGAACGATAACCCCCATGATCTGTCCACGAAGTAGACACAATAGTTGAACAATGGCGTCTCGACCAAATTGGTCATTCGACAGATCCTGATTTAATTGACATGAGTTACTGACAAGCTTATGTTTGAAAACTATTGTAGAAATAGGAAAATCGTTGAAAGCTATTTCCGCTTGGCTTGAAAGAATGCGAATGACTTTTGATAAGATAAGGCTTATCAAAAGTCATTCGCATTCTTTCAAGCCAAGCGCGTGTTCTGACTCTATCTCTTACTCTTTGTTATTTAACTCTCGATATTTTTCACTTATTTCAATGCGAAATACTGAATATCGCATTTTTATAAGCGATATTATGAGATCGTTTCAGTGTGCCTCTCAGTTAAACTGTGCATCACGCTTTTATCTGTCAGTATCATGATTATTTTAATCTCATTATTGTGTTTTATAAGAGTTTATTGATCTTCAGAAAGTGTAAGTAAAAGTAGGTGGGTTTCCTCAAAGAATTTTTGGCTTTTCATTATCAAATTGGCCATTTTTCATTGATCGCCCATTAGTTTGACGGATATTTGGGTATCTTCTCCAGCAGATTAGTAAATAGGGAGTGGGCCACCGTAGGTATATTACACCTTTTCTGATTTTAATTTGCACAAAATATACTCTCATGTTAGTTAATTATCAATGATGTAACTTTATATTGCTTAAGCAAAATGCTCACATCTGCCTACTCTTAACATAGTTTGGATATCTTAGGGTAGTATGATAAAAGTAAAATTTTTGCTTAAAATGACGTTATCAAACTTAGCTTATTGATGATAGAGTAACTATTACCCATTCTATTAAATAAAACATGTTATTAACATAACATCACGCCCGAAACCCCGAGAGATTAGACTGAGGTGTACCTAATAGTACACCCACATTTCGCCAGTTATGTTTAAGTTCCATGTAATAAGGGGCGAGCCTATTGCCATCAACCGGGCGCAAATCCAGACTCCGTGGCTGCTACTATTCCTGATGGAAAAACCCAATAACGCTTTGCCCGACCCGGGAATCGAACCTCATGCTCAGCACTCGCTCTTGCGACCACAAGACTAACGAGTCAGTCTTATAAGTATTTCCATTATTTGTTAATTCGTAAACTAAAAACATTAGGTAAGTGCACATCTAACTTTTAAAAAGGTATCTTGTAAATAAAACAATATAAAAGTTTTATAAAAACACTGAACACCTTGGAAGCCAAGTTTTCACAGGCTTTATTTTTTACGACGTACCTAATGGCACCGGTGTTAACAGAATTTCTTCAGTAATTTTTTAATCCCTCACTGATATTTTGAGCATCTAAGCACATGTTAATGTAGGGTTAATATTCCTTTTTCCATTAAAAAGCAGTATTGATAGTCTTCAACATACTGTACTTGTACATACATGTCGAATCATAAATTTTAACGATTTGAAGACCTAGTAGAAGAAGTATCTCGTTAATTAGCTGAAAAGGGTGAAATTTAACATAATAAAATAACTGCAATAAATAAAAAATCAATCTTTAGATCTAATAAGTTTAATTAGTTTCTCAATTATTCTATAAGTTAAGCTATCAAATAAATTATGAAATAATTAATACATTTTTAGATACGCTGTCGCTCCAAAAACACGTTAAAATCTAATGCAAAATATTTACTTCACACTTATGAGACGGTAGTTGAGTAAGCAAGAGAGAATGCAGAGCTCGGGTTGGTCGTTTCCTATTGACAAAACCCGGCAAGAAACTCCATGTTTACTCTTTTAAATAATAATATACTCTTTTAAAACTACAGTGATTTTATTTCTATTACAAGATATCATCATCTACCTAGGTAAACCTTCTTAGTATAAAAAAACCCTTCGTAGTCAAGAAAATAAATAGAAAATTTACATTTCCAAACAATAGCCATGGTCTAAAAACGTGGGTTTTGTTACTGGTGACAACGTCGTATTTTAAATTATTGTTTAAGGCCGTATCAAAAGGGATCAACGGCGGCCATAAATTGTGCCGCAAACTTATGATATCCTTTAATGTAAACGAGATGTTTATTAGTCTATTGATCTACTCAATTGTTCACAGCATAAATAATATAATTAAGTAGAGTTAATTAGATTCTATTGACAGGTAGAAATTTAGAAATATTCACGTAATTCTACTGTTTCTTGTATCTCGGAGAACGTGGTGTAGTGCTACAAACAATTAAAACTACATATTTGTTAGCGTCCGCTAAGTCTCTAAGTAGATGTGAAAGAAATATATTTGGGTGCCTTTTTAGAGGCGAGGAACTTTAAATTGATATAGAACACAGAAAAATGTGTTTTTTGTATCCATGAAATTGTCTTTATTTGATCAAAATGCAGCCTGATTCACTGCGTAGAATATGTGAAAATTGGACCTCCCGGGTACGCCATGTACGCGCCTGCCGCACTGGCCAAATACCCGAAATCATATTCAAACATAAAAATAGCATAAAATTATCATTCCAATAAAGTCAATTTCTTTGATATTATACAGTTTTACCGTCAGATTAACCATACTTTTTCGTAATCACAAGGTCTTGAGTTTGAATTACAGCAACAGTTTGACATTTGGCTTACGGACCGTTAGAAACAAAACATATCAAAGAAGCTTTCTTTGTTTTTTCTACGAATCACAGTCCTCCAAGTGACAGGTAGGTGACGCGGATAGGATATTTCAAGCTAACTTTGTTTATAGAAACACCAATAGTTACGAGACGTACGCATATTAACTAACAGTTATACGTAAGTAAGTTATAGAAAAGGCCGTTAGAGTTGGGCAAAGTGTTATGGATTTATCTTCAGAATTTTCTCAGTAACTAGTACTTAATAACCCGGAGAAAAGATTTGTGCTCGTTTGATGGCTATAGACTCGCCCCTATCACACTGGACTTGTGAAATGTCGGTCTGCTCTACCTGCTTTACAAAATTTCGCCCTACCCTTCGGAAAAATAAAGATTTGATATTATATATCCTACAGGTTCTGTAGGATGAGGAGGATGAGTTATGTCGGATGAGGGAGGAGTTCTGTAGGAAGTGAAACTCACTTAAATCCGTTCAGTCATGTGTCAATACCTGTAAATTTATCATTTAGAGAAATCTTTGAAAGTAGGCCAAGCTAAAGCGGTTGCAGATATTAAGTACTTATCTCAAGGGGATTTGTACCGAAGCAGGATGCTACCCTCTATTGGAAAGACGTTTAATAGTTGATTCTCTGCCATTTAATTAGTTTCATTTCAGGTGTCTTAAACAACAGCCAATGCATGTAACGTTCGACATATTACATAACTTTCTATTATTCAAAATCTACGTATATAATATGACATTGACGTCTTGCCAAACAGCACATTGTCAAATGTCTGATTAAGTTTATGAAGATTTTTTTTTATTACTGGTATAATAAATGATGTAGATGTGGGCTTTAAGATTAGGGTCAGTATAAACAAGCTGATTTATTGATGTGTCGAAAATGTTTGATACCCATTGAAAATTAGCCCCAGCAACAAAAAAATGTTTAAAATTTAGAAAGAAAATGATCACTTGTTTCTTCAGAACACGTCGATCCGTCGGTCACAGCGATGAGATGACTGCATCTGTGATATCTAAAACGGAAAGTCTAACCTAGTAATTATATAACCTTGTAAGTACATACTCCCGGGGGGATACCATTGCATTGTACCTATTGCTCCCTTTCATGCTATTTTCAAATTGCTAGTAACATTTCCCACATTTTTTCACTTCTACCTATGGGTATTTATGCATTTGTAGCCAAGTTCTTGTTGCACTACGACTTAAATGAGAGCAGTCAGCCCTAAACTTACTTCATTGTGATATCTATAGGGTAGGGGGCTTCGGTTTAACAAGAGTTTCATATAAGCTCTTTAATGAATTGTTTACGATAATCTTTAAAGCAAGAGCGACTGTAAAAATCTGGCATAGTGTTTGCTACAATGAGAGCGTTCGTATTGTCGTCTGAAGATCTATATGTGAATGAAACTAATGGAAAGCTTTTCTATGTGAACTAGGCTGTAGATATTGAGTAGTATCAATATATTATATCATAGCTAGTAGCGTTAAATCTATTTTGGACGGTCTGTCTAGACAAAGTGACACATTTTTCGCTCTGTTGTGGAAAAGTTATTGATAGTTGTGCAGAACGAGGTTGGTGAGAGGCCTATCAAAACCTATTTATTTTAAAACTTAGCTCCCACCACATACGCAGGGGTTGCCAATTTATTTATAATAAATAGATTTAAAACAACAAAACAAACTGACATTCGTAACTAACAAGCAAAGTTATGTTATTGCAGTTTTTACCGTGTGTTTCGAAGATACTAATTAAATCTTTTATTACTTACTATCGGCTCTTACAACCTATTATAATTTTTCGTGTAACCATTATTTTACAACATAAGAGGCCCACAGTGAATCAAGTAAGTTATTATTTCTGCTATTCCGTTATAATTAAATAAAAAGTAATAAAGTAAACCTTCCTTTAGTACACTTTGTAGGCAATGCCTATTTATTAATAAAAACTTGTCTTCCGTATTTGTTCATGATAATAATAGATGAGAAACCGCTTTCGATAAGAGAGATCGCTTTTTACCAATAGGCAATATTATGATTTAATTTTGTATAAGGCAACATATTCATAGAAAATTGAGAATCAAATTAAAAAAAAAGGAAAGAGAAAAGTTCGTGGTGCCACGGTCCAAGCCAAAATGCGTCGGTCAAAAATTCAAGTTTGGCACACTCTTTGTGTCTTTCTGGCTGAACTATAGGTCGCTAAGGGCTGAGGTAGGTGTGTGACCTATCTATGGTCACACACCTACCTACCTGGTGAGTGTGTTACCTAGTTGCTATAATTGGTTACGTGAATTTGTCATCTAGTTAGTTTTGGGTGCAATTCCGCAAATGCGGTTCTATTTTGTTCTGTAAACTCAAACTCAAAGCATTTATTTCAAATATACCATTTAGAGGCACTTTTTAATAATAAGAAAGAACTGTATTAGTTGCTCATTCCAAAGCGTAAAATCTCTATGCAGAAAAATGGGCAAGAAACTCCATAGACATTCTTTTATTTAGTTTTGAAGTTTGATTTGCAAGTAGGGTCAGGCGTTTTAAAAGACGAGTCCTCTTTTGCGAAACTAGCTATGAAGAGAAAGCTAGTGTTATTATAGTCTAGGTATGAAACTTCCTAATTCAGTAAATATTAAATAGAATCACTGTAGAAATTACTTTTTGAAGGTACTTAGATACTACTTTCAGACCAATTAATTGGTTAAAAATTGAGAATTGAAAGCTACTAACTGCTCTTTTCTTAAAAATAATGGTCCGACACTAAGCAGTTACCTGTTAAAACTACGTACTTTGAAAGGTTCCCCACGATCAGTTAAAATGAGCCATCTCTCGTCGGTCCTCGGCACGAATAGCGCCACCTATGTAGCGACCTCTAAATCACTTCGCAGACGTCTCCGCGAAACCTCTCCTATTTCAGCTAGTACCGCAAAATTCCGGCCGTTCTTTCAGTGAACACATACCTAGGTATATTCGACGAGGTTGTCAGTGTAGATGCGCTGTAGTTCTAATGTATGATAAGTGTGTTTTAGTGTTGCTCTACTTAGCTATTAGTTTTATCGAAATTGTAACGTAGATACTAACGTTAAAATATCGACCAGCTGTATAACACTAAAAAACAATAAAAAAAGAAGTGTTTTAAAAATGGTATTATCTATCCATAATCTTAGGTAAATCTTTGAATAGTGGGTATTCGCAAATGCAATAATTTGACTATCAATTAAAAAATATTCTTATCAGACTGGCTTTTTAAAATATATTTTTATTTCGCTGTGTGTATGCTGCTACGTATTATATTTTTTTTCTGGCAATGCCCTTCGATAATGCTTAGATTTTGAATGAATGATAATTTTGTTAAGGTATATTTTGACCTAAAAACTCTTTACGATTAACCTAAATCTGATCTGAAGTGTAGGTACCTACCTGACCCAAATAATATAAAAAAAATCAATGGTTTCACATGTTTTCAAATGGAAAATATTTTACTGCAACTCATGAAGTTTATTTTTCTAAATAGCGATATCATCTTATCTTGACCCAAAACTTGATGACGATGTCTCCAATTATACTTATCCATCTTTTTATCTGAGCAAAGACAACAACATAAAGCTGTCCCCAATATCAGCGCAGGTGGTAGCCTATAAAGTCGATTCTTAACTTCGCGTCGCCTTGTTCGTAAATCTGACGAGGTGAAACAACTTGTCCTCGGCCGAGCCATTTTTTTGCCACTAGAGATTTGTTTGCCCGCGGTACAGGGCTGGCGGACTGTCTCGACGGAAACCCATAAACATGATCAAGTCGGGCCGACTCTGCCGCTTTTTTCCAGTGCCCCACCCGGACGTGGGCGGCAAAGAACGTGTGGGCGGTTTGCTTCAGTGGAGGGGATAGTAAACGCCAATCCGACGCCACATTTCCGTCCGGTGTTTTGAAAAGGACAGAAAATTGCGGCCGCGGTTGGCGGTCGATACGCAGGGCCGCCTTTAAGGAGGGGCCAAATTGGCCGTCGCCTACGGCGGAGGGGCGTCAGGCGTCGTACGCGCGCCAGTCGGTGTTTAACCTCGATCGCGTAAGGAAGGTATAGGCCGGTCGCACACGAGCACGAGAGCCCGGCATGCGAAGCGCGCGCGCACCGGCCTGACGCGCAGGAATGGCAGCGCGCCGCGCAGTCGCCGCGCATACAACCAACTGTGATACAATTAATTAACTTAATTTCATATTAGCAGTACTAGAAATATTTATAGGAAACTAATACGTCCGTGCTAAGACTTCGAGAGACAGTGTTTAGTGTGAAGCCGCCCATATGATCGTCCCGATGGCAGCGTATGCGCAATTTGGCTATTCATACCCGCCCGCCTCGCAGGTTAGTAAACAACTGTGTTACCCACCTTTATATTGTAAATCCTGGCTTTAGATTTCTATTCTTACTGCCCTTTGTCCAAACATTTGTAATAATATTAACCCAGTGAGAACATTCTTTGATGTAGCCTGATTTTAGTTGTAAATTAGCGGTGTCTGTAAACAGCTCTACCTTCTCACATTGTAGAGACGTTTTCACAATACCTAAAAATCAGTAGACAACATAGACCTAAGTTTGAACATGAAAATCTGTTGAAAACCAGAGACCGATACATGTATGGTATGTACAAAGAATGTTTCCCTGATGAGGCACCTACCTGTTACTTCTAAGCATGGTAGAGCTAGATACTTGGTTTCCGAACTTATTGAAATAGCAAAAGTGTCAAAAAAAAAGTTGGTTTCATTATTGTTTGCTTTTGTGTAGTTGTAGTGCGTCCATTTGTACACAAACACGGAAGTGCTTGGAGTGGTTATAACCTACATATAATAACGCTTGTTAGGTTGACTGCAATCTAATAGATCTATGATGTTAAAACAACTGATGTATGATAAAAATAATGTAGATCTATGTATAGATAGGTCATACTCTACGATTACTACAATAATTTATTGTGTTTACAAGGACATGAAGTCAGATGATTTGTTTCATTTAAACCATTTTGTTGAAAGTTCCATAAAACCCAAGGATTTTTTTAATTAATAGAGAATTAGGCGACGTAAATCATGTATTTATTTATTATACATACTTTATGAAGGAACTTACACTTAGGTTGTATATCTTATAATGCGTACTTGATTAGAAAATAATACAAACACCTTAATTAAAAAATATTTTATAACCTAACCTAATATTACTTTGAATAATTTATGATACAATTGAATATTTAAAATGTTGGGTTGGTAAGAAAGGTGCCTAATTCTAAAATGTTATTTTGCACAGTTTTGTTTTTTTCACACAGTTTACTCAGTATTCTTAAAACAATACAATGATTCGTTTTTTTCTTGCAGATGTTTAAAAAATCTTTATCTCTTTTATATAAACAAGTATGAAGTTTATTTAGGCCTATCCAATTTTTATCAAAACCGCACCTATGCAATGTAAATGTAATATAGGTATCATACACATATTTTTTTTATTGACAGGGTTGGGTTTTTGGTTATATACAATATCATAACACAAAATAACAAAAAGCAATGTGAACAATTTTAACTATATTACGATCAAGAAAACAACTAAAGATTTGTTTTAACTTCATGTTTACAGAAAACAAAATTTATTGATCGGATACAAAGCGAAGCGTGAGATTACTTACTTAATCCCAACTTAACTAAATGAAACTTTAACCACTTACATAATCTTCCTTAAAATAAGTTAATGGCCTCCTACTTTGTGGGTTCCTCTTGCTAGTAGTGTTTATTTCATTGATATCTATTAAAATGTTAATCCATACTATTAAAATTATTTTATTCAATTTTGTTTGGGAGTTTGTGTTTCATTTAAAGACTTTAGATATTACCTACTTGGTAAATCTACTATTAATTTATATTATAATAATGCGAAGGTATTCGTACATGGATATGAGGTAAAACAAGCCATTAATAGGATAATAGGGTAGTTTTTGACGTAATATTAGGTATATCATGTCCACCTCAGTTCCACTTGTCAGCGTTACCGCAAAAATGCTTATTTGGAACATTGCTTCTTTTGCATGCTTTATTTACATATTTTTCAGTTCATGTAAACAGATGTCCGCTGACCAAGATTGAAACTAGATAAGCCTCAAAATCAGTCGTTTGTCTCTTGTTGTACTAATTACGTATATGTCCGCTACTTCTTATTATTATCGGATATACTTATTCATATGATACAACTGTGTTTGCATATACATTTACTTGTAAGTAATATATTTCTTCAGCATGTTGTTAACTTTCCAAACATCTACAAACACAAACGAGACGAGGAACAACTTACATTATTACTGTTTAATAAAATATTTAACATAACAAAATAAACAAAGGGACGTATTTTATATGTTGGATAGTTAGTGTTTTACACCATTGGCTGTACTTACAACATAAGCATTTGTTTTACGAGTAATATAATCGTAATCATGGAAGCTAAACACCGTATTGTAAAACAAAAAACACGTATTATAATATTTTACTGACGCTGTTCATATAAATTAACAAAACCAAATCCAATTTATAACACAACAGTATTAAAATAAAACGATTTTTGTTTTGACTTCGGCTGAAAACTTGTAAGGATAATGCTAATGCTAGGATCTGACGTTAAGAGTATCAAATAGGTAAACGAAAAATGTAAACAGGTATTATGGTTGTCCCATTAATATAGGGCTTCATTAATATTACAAGTCAATAAATAACACACGTTCCGTTATTATCTCCTGACATTTTCATCACCTGTTGAAGGTATAAGCCGTCGGACGGTATCCCTTAAGTACTTAGCCCGAGTAGGCTCAATTAAAAATATACTTAAAAAGAATATTATCTCTGAAATTAAACAGGGTACGTGTTGATAGTGCTTAACTTTCTGAAGCCAACTTAATGAAAAACGATTATGTTAGGACAAGGTCGCATTATATGTAAATGTGTCTAAACATTATTAGTTTTAAAAGTAGTAGAAGTAACAGAAATTACTGTTTAGTGTAAAAACCAACAAGAACAGAGCTACAGAATGTTGCTTACAGGCGTCCACCGGTTTGCATTTCTGATAGATTATCAGCGAATCGAATTGTAATTTTACTGCATATAATATTTTTATTTTGTGTTACGATTGCTAAAACATTATTATGTATAACAATGTAACTACAATTACAAGACCGACTGAATTGTAAAGCAGCTGGGTATTCAATAAATATTTAAAGATTAACTTCTTGGTAAGGAAATATTTTTGCATCGTTTTAAGTCACGTTCTGTAAAAAGTGTTTGGTATAAAGCTGCCTTGAAAATGTTCACTAAAAAGATTAAATTGCGTTATTTGAATGAATTTGTTGATGGTTGTGGTCCTGAGTGCGAATTTTCAGCAGCATCCGTAATCAGTTTATACCTAATACCTGAATTTTGCCTTGGTTGTACTTAATAGGCTATGCCTAATTACTGGACAAGATTTATATTACTTTACAATCAACTAAGACAGATATAAACAATAAAGCCTCATATATCACATATAAAATATGCTACAATATCTGTTTTGAAGAATTGTGTTACAATAAGTTTTGAAGTTATCATACTGTAGTTTACAAATAAGTAAATTTTAAAATGCATAATGTGTCAAATTATTGCGGCATACAATAAAGAAAAATATCTCTAATCTAATATCTGTATCGAACAAAATTAATAATCTTTAAGTATAATATACATGTAAAGAAATAGTTATCAGCTATACCTAAATTAAAGTATTAAGTTTTGTGAAAGATTTTTATCAGTTTGTTCTGAAAACAAATAAAGACTGATATACCTAATGAGTAGGAAATATGTATAGTGATATAAAGTAGGTATACTGAGAAGCGAAAAGTAGGTAGGCACATTTACGAAATAACAAGTTACCTATAGGTTACCCGGAACTGATTAAAATCGCGTTAAATATTACCAGACATTATCAATCTACCTTCTAACTCACAATATAATCAGTTAAAAATACCCTACATTCACTTCCTTATAGAAAAATAAAATAAAATCCTATAATCTACAAAATAAAATCTGCGTGAGTTTCTTTACCCAGTATTTGGCTGAAAACATATCTTGTAAAAAATAAATATTTGGGTTTCCTACGTCAAACCCAAATATTTATTTTTTATATCACCAGAACTGTACTAACTTCATTAGTTAGTAACGAAAGAAAATCTATTTGATTCAAAATCAATAAATGCCTGCTCTGTTTTTCGTAAATCCAATATATATAGGTACTTACAGAATGTTATCATTAATTAATGCATGTTAACAGCTAATAACCTGTATTTCTTATGTAAGTAGATCAAGTAAGTAGGTAGGTACCTAACTACTTGTCAGATAGCCTATCAATAAAATGTATGTACGTACAATTACTAAATAAAATGATATGCATTATGTTATGCACGTTATTTGTTTTGTCTGTTGTCATAAAGTTATGCCTCCATTACTTGCACCCACCTAATAAAAATAACAAAGCCGAATTTGATTAAGTATTTAAAAGGTAGGTAATTAAAAAGTTGCTCTCCTTAAAATAACACAACAAGATATAATCTTAGGCCGTAGACTCGACAGACATATTGACGTTAATAGAAAATGGTAAATATTATTAAACTAAATAATTAATTACAACAATCTCAAAAAGGTGGTGACTTCGATCGCCTAGTTAGATAGGATTAAAGGCTATTAACATCTGTTTTATGGTGCACACGATTCTCACCTTAAAGTCTCATAAGATATTGTGTATAATGGCATGAATTTTTAGCTTATACCATTTAATAACATTCTGGATCAAATACTTTACTACGTTCAAGTAACGAAACGTTAATATTTGACACCCGCATGGACTGATAGAAAAAAGAACAAGCTAAAATTTCTGCAAGGATAACAAGGTTCTGTATTGATTTTTAAAAGTCATGGTGCCATTCATTATATCCTATGTCTTTTGAAGGTTAACACTTTATATTATAAGCAATACTATTTCTAAAGTAATAGTAAAACATTTTACTTGCATACAGCCTCATTCCGATTTACCACAAGGTAAGCCTACAAATCCGACTTCTCGATAACTAAACAAGATACTAAAATAATTAAACATAAACGAAAAAGGAAAAACAGTCACAACAATAAATAACGTCCCAATTGTAAATAGATGACTGGGTGACAGATGAATGGCCGGACGGGTTGATCAACGAGTTATCCCTCGCGAGGTTCCGTTGTTACCTTTACGGGACTCCAAATAATATCAAGATGGCGCCTCTGTGAACAAATACGATCAGATAATGTTTAGGAGCAGGTAAACTTGACCCTTGCGTTAAATATTGGGTTTTTATTCCTCACACATTTAGAAAAAAATACCCTAATAAAAATTCAATTTTAAGTGCTACGTATTTAGCGCTTTGGCAACAATTTACATGTGCTCGGCACGACTGCGATCTAAACTCTCAACCGACTATGGATTAAATAAGTATTTAATCCGTTTATCGTCGAGGGCGATCTGTGTGCCACTCAGCTGTTACATGCGTTTCCCCATTGCGATCTGACGATAGGCATTTCACACGACGTCAAAGTATATTTTCGGTGTGTTTTTTCTGATAACTTGCGCGCCCATGACTGTTGTTCTATTTTTATAAATCATAAGAATATGAGGCTAGAATACTACAACTCTAGAAGCCCTATAAGTTGACGAAACAGCAACAAGGTAATGTCGGTGTAGTTTGTAGTCAATGTTTATTAAATAAGTCGTTTTTGTTTAAGCCGTTACTGTTATTTATAAATAACACAAAATGTATTTATTTTCAGGCACGTCGAGAATACGGTCTATCAAGCAAGCTACGGTCTTATAAGAACAAACGCACATTGTTAATCTGACAATCATACTTATTAGAATATTTATTAGACTCTAACTTTGCCTACTAGCTCCATTCAATTATTTACAGGTACTATGAATTAAAAGCGGATTTGTTCGCAGGTAGAAAGCACCAAGGACCTGTTTGTGTCGCTCGTCACGACAACAGAAAGGCGCATGTGCAATCCCCACAACAATTTTCCGTCTAATTGACCGAATGCAATTGAGCATTCAAGTTGATTCGATAGCAGTTAATAGTTAATAGCCTTCTGATACGGGTCCTTTGCTAGAAAATCAAACAAACTCGAAAGAAAATTGCATTGGGTAACCTGCCGTTTGTAAACACTTTAGCTTTTTAAAACACGCACGGGTCTCTACTTTACTTTTTGTGATCCCTTCCTTTTAATTAAATCTGTGCTGTTTCATTTGTTTAAATCAAAATGTTCTTTAGTGAGACGTTTGAGCCATGGGATCTTTTATAAAACAGCTACTGGTACTTACTTGTGTTCATTATTTTTTTTTGTCGCCACTCTTTGCTCCCATTTAATAAGCATGCAATGAAAAGGATAATGGAGGTGGTTTTCAATACATACACACAGATTGTGTTTCAATGACCTACACACCTCGAGAAACTTAACTTAATTTTTTTTTAACCCCCCCTCAAAAAAGAGGGTTCTTCTATGTTTTTTACGGATCGGAGACTCCGCCTTCTAGTGTTTTCTATGGATGTAATAAAATAAAATATAATAAACAAACATTTGTATTATTTTAGCATATTTCTAGAATAACTCTCGTTACGAGCATTAATAATAATAATAATAATGTTGTTGACTTTTAGATTAGCGTTCCTGCTCAGTATTGAGCAATTCTGTTTTCTTTAAAAAAAATAGTTTTTTTCAGTTATTTAGATGAACATAATTTGACTTCGAGTGTGGGTAGATGTAGTTAAAATATTAAAAACAATGTTTTCACTTACATAAATATTCTGTCCCTTTAAGGAAATCTTGTAAACTCATTATATGTACCAAACTAATTTAATTTGAGTGTTTTTTCATTTTATGTGACTATCAAGTAGGTACCTGTAATTAAATTGCGATCTAAGTTTCGCAATCGAACAATTAATATTAACTTTGTCAATTTAAGAAAACGTGGTGAAAATTGTGGCGGTAATTTTCCAAAATGTGAGATATAGATATTTTACAATTTTAATAAGAGTAGGTTATTTATTTAATTATAAAGTTTTATTCATTCGACGCAATCAAATACCATTTAAAAGTATAAATAAAGTTTATTACAAAATAAACAAATAAATTACCTAATTACATTAAATTAAAAATTAGATACTTAAGATTTAGTATTGAATTTCATACCCAAATGAATTGGGATAAGGGCAAGACAGGTGATGATGACTAAATTGAAATACATACAATACAATACATATATAATATAAATAATACCAGCCTATTACTGTCCCACTGCTGGGCAAAGGCCTCTTCTCATACAGAGAAGGTAAGAGCATTGATCACCACGCTTGCTCAAGACGGGTTGGCGATGTCAGACTTATATTATTTATAAGTCCAGGTTTCCTCACGATGGTTTCCTTCACCGATGTCTGTGATGTCCAAGATAAACTAAGAAAATACATATGAATTGAAAAAATCACATTGGTACTTGCCCGGATTTGAACCCACAATCTCATGCATGGAGGCGAGGCCTTAACCGGGCTATCACGACATTTTTTTATTTTATTTAATATAATATGTACGACTAATAAAATCGGAAAGAACGTTTCCTAACGACAACATTGTACGAAAACTCACTTTACTTATTTCAGATTTTTTTCTTTTTTCATTTTCACTAAGTTTATTTTTTCATTTTAAGACGGGAAATAATTATGTATTAGTAGAAATCACATTGAAACACGTCAAAGTGTCGTTTGGCGGTATTAACTATGTAAGTAAAGGGTGAAGCATACCTACATGATACTCGTATATGTGTTTGGACATCACATGTGCGTCACTGAACGACCAATTCATCAGACAATAAAAACAATTCATTGGTAGCTGACTTAAAGTCAGACAACATTTTACTGCCATGATATCTATTTTTACTTACTAATATGGAAGTATTAATTAAAATTCAGTGACTCGATTACACGAATTTTACTAATTCTATGAGCAACTTGAAAAATTGTAAATTTCCGAAACATGCTTTAGTGAACAGAAGGATATATTTTAATATTAACTTTTTAGATCCAATATCTATGAATATTAGATATTTAAAAGGAAAAAAATAAGGTGCAACTACAGACTTAATATTTTACTTAAATTTTATTAAAATTTTATTTAACATTAGGAACGTGGGTGTGGTTTTAAGATGACTTGTTAGATGATTACTTATTAGATTCTTGTAAGTACCTATCTAGCATGTAAAAATGAACATAACCTAATCTAAAATATTTTCATTTTAATGTAATAACACTTAACCAGGTACAATAAAACAAACGATAGAAATAAAGAAAAAGAAAATGCTGAAAATATTTCCACAACAACAAGGGTCGGTCTATTCTAATTCTAAATGGTTTTGACAAATTGTGAGTGATCGAACGGGCTAGATTAGTGCAACTGTGCGGGTGCTGCGACGGCCGGCCGATGACAAGGGCATCACGCGTTTTATCAATCATAAGAATCTGTGAGAGATACGGTACGGAAATATTAGTAAAAGCGTCTGTTGTCCCAGTAGCAGTGCAAAGGTCTCTCTTCCAATGTTAAGTCTTGTATGAACGTTGTCGTTAATTTACACACGAAAACCTAACGTTTTATTTATCAGAGCTACTGTTTCTATCTTCACATGATTATATGGCATGAGAATCTGATCTAAAAACCTCACAGGATTCACTTTTGCATTTAAAACCAAGCTTGAACCCTGCTGCACGCCAAATCAACTTGGAGATTTATAATAGTAACATTAGTAGTTCTGTTCTCATTTTTATCTGTCTTAACACTAATATTCATATCTTGTCTTTTAAATTTAATTGTAGTAATCTCTTAAATGTAGGGTCTATGTATTTCATGTATATAGCCATTATTATTTTTATTTTTTTTCTTTTAAGTTTACACTTATTTTTGTGATTTCTGGTTAACCTGTAATTGGCGACTGTGTAAGTCCTATGCATACCTAAATGCTGTACACAGAAGCTGTTAGTGAACCTATATTAATAAATAAATTAATTAATTAATATCTCAGTGGTCTTTATCCAAATCAACCTTAAATAAAGTAACCGCTATCTGACCATTTAGGTACTCAAGTTTGTGGGAAAAATAAAATTCGTACCTACATAGTTTCACGGCGTTCTAAAACTATTGCTAAACAATCTCATTCGTTTTTAGGGTTCCGTACGCGTAACCTGGTCCTATTAATAAGCCTCCGCGGTCCGTCCGTAAGTCCGTCTGGCTGTCAGCGGGCTTTATCTCAGGATCCGTAATACTTAGGAAGACAGATGAATTTTTCACAGAATTTGTATTTCTGTTGCCGCTAGTACAACAAAATAATTAATACTACGATGGTACCCTTCATGCGCAAGTCCGATTGGCACTTGGCTGGTTTTCTCTGCGACAGGGAGACATTATAGGTCATTTTTGCTCTCTAGGTAGGCACCTATCTTCTTTACCCGAAGAACGGTAATAATTATCAAGTTTAAAAGTAGGTTGTAAACAGACTCTTCACGAAGCCGTCAACCAAGCATTCTGTACATCAAACTAAGTAACTCTACGCAAAAATTGTTACTGGGAAACGACTTTTTTTTTGGGGTGAAAAATCTCGTTTTACGGTAAAACGTAAACGTACTCAAAAGCATTGTGCTTATGGACGCATTTAATAGTAAACGGGTTATGGAGGTGTTTAAAGTAAAGTTATGACCTCAAAAACTAGTAACATTTAAAAAAAAAAAGTTTTGAAAAAGTTGGAACTTTGAACTCCAATATCCCCGCATTTATTTATTATTATTATCCCCGTATCTAGTAGGTTCCCAGGTATGGTTCAGAACAAAAAAAATATCGCAACGAGGGGGAAACAAGCGGCTTCGTAAAGAGTCTATTTACATCCTTTATAAAATTATAAGTATTGTTGTAAATTTTCAGACTTCACCTTCTCTAAGAAAGTAAAAACGCACAAATTAAGGTTATCTAGTTAACCTGCATTTATTTTGTTTTTGCCATTAGCCCATCCCGTGTCTTCTTGGTGTTAGTTTTACCACCTGTATATGGCATTATGCAAGCAAATTCCCATTTAAGTAATTCCCTTAATAAGTATTTTGTCCCATATAGCTACGCAAAATAGGTCTACGCCTTTTTTTGCTTACGATGAATGCGGTATTGAATTATTTATGTGTAATTACTGCACACTTTGTACAAGGAATACATACATGAGCTACATATTTTTTACTATTTTTACTTTAAATACAGATGGAACAAATTGCTAATTGTTTAAGACAGTCCTTGTGTACATTCATCTTTATATGCTGGTAATTAATCATGATACGGGTAATAAATTATGGCACTTGAGTACAACTATGGGTTTTTATACTTCAATTCCTAGACTTAGCTAGCTGAAAGA
Organism: Xestia rhomboidea; assembly: GCA_963853795.1. Classification (NCBI taxonomy): domain Eukaryota; kingdom Metazoa; phylum Arthropoda; class Insecta; order Lepidoptera; family Noctuidae; genus Xestia; species Xestia rhomboidea. Next base: position 20,062,785 of record OY970756.1, on the reverse strand, counting down.
ACTTTCAAAGGGGCCGGTAACTCTTATTTTCCTCCTGTAGGTTTAGAGCTTCCTAAGTATTCCTGTGCCAGCATCTCGCTTTACATTTGGAGCGACCTTGGCCACACAGTGTATTCACAAAACAGCAAAACATCTATCTAGTAGGGGACACACGCGGGCCGCTTGTGGTGAAATCATAATCATTAATTCACCGGAATTTTGTGCGAACGCCAACGTCGTGCGTAAAGTGGATCCATTTATTTGGAAATCCGGTGGGAGGTCACTGCAAAAGTCCACAATAAAAGCCGGGTCCGGTAGCACAGTTTAATTGAGTCCTCCGACCTCATAATCCGGCCTCTCGCCCCACCCGCTAAATGTTATTTATAAGCGAAACTCCAAACAGCCGCCGGCCGGCGCACCTACGCCGTGTATAAATTTTAGCCTATTGCAGCCCATACTGGACGCCAGCCACTGGCGTGCTTCAGCAACGCGTCATTACTTTTACTGTTTTTCTTCGCGCTCGCTCTAAGCTGGTAATTAATTTACAGCGATTATTGCTATTGCCTTTACGCTTGTTATTAAACTTGTCGATAATTTAAGATGGAACACGAATCTCAAATTGCGGCGTCGCGGCCGATTGCCCTTTCGCATACGCTTAGATTGTGTTTTGTCGGGAATAATTACTCGACGCGTTTCCATTCGATTTGTTGGCGATGTACAGTGCGCACAACGAACACCCGCGTCTCCATATCCGTGTGAGTTGTTCACTATTTATAAAAAAATGCACACTTGTAATTTACCTCAAAATATTGACCCTGGTTTTTCACTTTAGGATTTTACTAGATTAGGACCAACCTACGTATTTTGTTTAAATTTAAAAATATTTAGGTACCCTTGGTGAAAACGTTGTATCTCTATTATTATAATAATATTCTAATAATAAATTATGCTAGTGGCGTTGTATGCCCACCGGTTTGAAGTTATTTCGTAAAGGTTAATTTGTGCAAAACTATTTTGTCCAGTAATTGCTGCCGGCTATAAAATATCTAATAACAGACCTGATGTTATTATTTATTTTTGTAACAAATTACCTAGGCCTTTTTATTATTTGGCTATTAATCGTAGTGTTATCGCAATTTCATCAGGTGGACGGGCAATTAAACGAAATACTTACCTAGCAGATGACATTTTTATCCGTTACTTTAAGTTGTAAAGTTACATTAACATACTTTTACGCTCTGTCGGCTTCGAACGTTGCAGAATTAATGCCCAATGGACGCCGATTGAACATGTGGCGAGTCCATTGCTCGCATGGCAAGAGCCATAAATGAAGTACCCGCCGAGTATTAACTACTGGGAATTTGGCCATCGGAATTATCGGCGCAATCCGCTTGACGATAATTGAATGGAAGCGCGTTAAATAACCATTAATTGTTGTCGCGAGCGCGATTGATATTTATCGCCGGTGCGATCTGTAGGCCCCAAGGTGCGGCCGGTGCATCTCTAATGGCGGCTCGCACACGTCCGCGCGTGTCACAGCCGACGCCGACGCGTCATTTCGTCGTGTTCCGATAGCCACGCACGCCGCGAACCCGTTTTTCGTGACAACGTGCGTCACGCACACACCTCATTTCAATTTTACTACAAGAATCGAGCCGTTTTATCGCGCCCTACTCATATCGTTGTTTTCGCGAACGCTCATATTCCAACTAAGTATACCTACTTCGCTCGACATTCCGACGCCTAGTGTGACACTAGACATTAATACCGACATGACATATTGTATATTACAATGTAGACACATTATACGACGCTATGCTCCGCACAGCGCACCGAGCTCTGGTACATAATAATATTATGTCAGTGCAGTGTAATGTACTTTCAACGACACATTATCGTGATGTAGAAAGGTGTCTGTTTTATAAAATAAAGGAGCATTTCTGTGGAACTATTACTTTTAAAGTTTGCTCGAGTTGTTGGTGTTCCATACTAACAGAAACAAAGAATGAATTTGTGGCTATCATCCATATCCTGAAAAAAACATTGAACTTTGTGCTCGACTGTAAGACCGACGGACGCTCAGTGAGACAATATTTCCGAAGCAGCGCTGCAAAGCGCCACATAATATTTCCAAGGAATGGCGCTTGAAGATTTATGTTTATGATACGCATAATAGTGGCGTCAATTGAAAGCTGGCGGCGAAGGAGACGACCCCTTTTGTGTTCCGTCTCGATGCGTGGATGTTTTGTGATGTCTCCACCCATTACTGTGATATTTAAATAGCGCTTAAGGGCTATTATGACTGACCATTCAGAAAAAATATGTTTCGAAACGTTATGGTTATGCGGTGCTACTGCCTTTACGCTTTACGAGCGGGATAAGCTCAAGATGTTATACAGGTAAGCATGTTTAATTATGATGTTAGAGGCGTACGAAGAGGAGAAAGTAATTCCTACTCGAGTAGCGACTTAAAAATGAGAAAATTTGTTGTTTAATGGTTCGACCTCGCCGAGTGGTCAGGTGGAGTGAGCACGCATGGAGTGCGCGCCCGCGCAGCCCGCGAGACCCCTCGCGCGCCCTTGCTCAAATTAAAATACGACTCCCGTTCGTCAAGCGTCTCAAAAGAAACAAGAGTGGCGTTTACAGCCCAATCATTATAATGATCGGTTATCGATTTGTTGTATGGCGTGTTTTTCTAAAGGACCAAAATTTAGTGCGTCCGATTACGCGCCGCTGCGCTGCCCGCCGGCTATTCCGTAATCTATTCCTACCGTCGTCACGATATCGTCGACTTATCTTCGTCGTTCACTCTTATAATTTTGGAAAATTCATATAATAACATCTGATAACAATCTAATTATTATAATGTCCTCTTTAACATATCCCGTTGGTCGGGGCGAAATTGGAACGAGAGACGAACCTTCGGGACGAGGTAATGCCTTCGCTAATGTAATGGAAATTATGAGATCATCTTTATGCCTTTCAACTGTGCTTTTAAAATAAACACATTACTTTGACTTTAGCGTCGGTCCGGCGAGTTTATAGCGGGGCATTCGTGTGAACCACGCTTTATATTCAAATGCACTGTCCGCACAGGTAGCTAATGATTTTCAATTAAAATAATTTGAAAATGATGGAGATAGCTTTTATTAGTTGTTATAAATATCCATGAACAGACTTAGGACAGGAGGTAACAACATTGAATAACTAATCAGCAAAATAGAGATTTACTTAACAAATATTTATAACTAGTATTGTGCACAAAGTGGCTAAGTGCGTTGCTCGTCAGTGGAGTCACGGTATATGTTGTACCTGGTTGCTAATCCGCATCCGTATTTTATTCTTACAACAGGACAGCAACACGGTCATGGCATTCGAAACATTAGAGTAGGTGTCCTCACACTCGGATATCTAGATAACACTATTCTGTTACGATAGCTCTAAAGTATTTGTATTTTTAACGTAGAGCAGCGGTGGCCCAGTGGTGGCGGCCCCGACTTACGAACAGTAAGTCGTGGGTTCGAACTCAGGCAGGCGCATTACTTTGTGTAATTTATTTCATCACCACTGCTTTTAAAACGGTGAAGGAAAATATCGTGAGGAAACCGGCATGTCCTAGAACCAAAAAATTCGAAGACATGTGACATCTACCACTCCGCACTGGGCCCCCGTGGTAGATTATAGCCCATTCCCTCTCTTAGAGAGGAGGCCTGTGTCCCAGCAGTGGGAACATTAATAGGCTGATGATAATGATGATGATTTTTAACATTACACTACCGCTGTTTAATATTTTCATAGTCAAAAAACTAAATCTAAATATAATAATAACCAGTTTTTGGGAGCCTAAAGTAAAAAACTACGGCCAATATTAATAAATTCCTCAGACCTTAGTTACTTTGACTAAAATAGCGGGTCTTTTAAGTTAAGTCTTTTTTTAACCAGTGCCACAGTGAGGTTGTTCGTTGATCTTCTCAAAGCAGTCCGTGTTGCATTTTCTGGTTTAAATAGTAAATGGTTGATGTGGTGAAGACAATAAAACCATAATAAAATATCGACAAAGAAAAATAAAAGTTTTAGTTACCCAATTCAATTCCTACAACAACAACACTGGATTTTCCTGGATATTACCATAATCGGAAATACCCAAGTAGAATTCCACAAAAATCATTTTTTCCGCAGGCTCTAGTTCCTGCAGCTAGAAAAATAACTTTAGATGTAGGAAATTCAGTCCGTCGTGCTCGAATTATCCTATCTACAGCCATCATCAATATGTATGAAGGCTGACAACGAATCGCTATGAAGGACAAGCGGTCGCGCGGACACTGTCGAATCCGCCCTCGTCCGAATCTCATCAAATATTGACGGGAGACTGAAAGCTTCTCATCGGCTATATACATGTGTATACCTTCATCTCTAGGCCTGCGTACATGACAAGGCGCATACAAAATGAGACCACGCCTCAGTCCAATTATATTTAGATATAAACATATAATTTAATGTATTCTGATCAGAGTGACCGTTTCTATTCGGGATCAAGTGTTGTCAAAACAATCTAAATGAAAGGGTCAATCAGCCTATGAATGCATACAAATTTGAACGGATTTTCCCTCACCAGGTTTAATTTATTTGAGCAGGTTGACAAATGATGTGTATATTATTATGCGACTGTTTAATAGTTTGGGTAATGGACGAAATGACAAAGTTTGAAGGGAGGGAGATACAAGCAATGATCTAGGTTTGTGGATCGACTGATGCTGACTTGCTTTTAAGTAATAATAATGATTAATTAAGAAGGCCAATATCAGACATTAACTGACGCAATTAAGCAGTGATAGCCTAGTGGTGTGACCGTCGGACTGCCAAGTCGTAGGTCTAAAGTTTGAATCCAAGACACGCACTTGTGATTTTTCGGATTTATGTGAGTATATGGATTGTATAATTATCATTTGCTTCGGTAAAAGGAAAACATCGTGAGGAAACCAGCATGCCTGAGAAATATTTCACGGCAGTATGTAGAGCCAGGCCAGGGGTGGCTTAAAAACTCTGACACCAGGTTAGGCACTAACCACACAATAAAAAAAGGACTGACGCAATTTGTTAGTACCTAGTTAACTGATCTGAAACTTATCTAGATCATCCTTATTTTTTTGGCGAACATAACCATTCCAACATCTATTAGACAGGTAAGACCTTATGTGGTTAGCTATACTAATATTATAAAGAGGTTTTTGTTTTTAAGTTTGTATGGAGGAGTCAGAACTACTGATCCGATTCCAAAAATTCTTTCAAAGCTACATTATTCTCGAGTGTTCTAGGCCACATTTAAAACGTTCCCGTGGATTAATTTCCGTAAATATTGAGAGCGAAGCCGTGAGCAAAAGGTCGTGTTTAAGACGTACTAAGTTATGGGTTTTATGCAAGTATTTAAATGAAGATTTAATAGGTAAACCATTTATTACGAATAAATATCTGAAATACAAAGACGTTTAGCGTGGATAGATTCAATAAAACTGGCAAAGACGAAAATCAATACGTTAAATTTACATTAATAGATTACAAGCGCTATATTCTTTCTAGCGTTTCAAATGACGATAAAATAAAATTTTTAAACAATAATTTCGTATTAATCCGGAAAATCAATAATTTTTCACAACATTAACGTGCCTACGCATGTAGGATTCAATATAATGTTATATACTCGTATTAGGTAAGTTAACTGTACATTCTAATCACGAACTTCAATTGCTAGAATACCTAACCGGTATTGTTTTAATATGAGATATGAGCCCTTAGAAATTCAATGCGGTGCTTAATAAGCTTATAAAAATTCTTAACGTTTAATTCTGGAACTTTCCGACAGGCACGCGATCGCTGACGAGTTTACAATGTCCCTTAGACTAGTTCGCTATGTCCTAGTCTTGTGCCTACATACAACCGCTGAGCTGAACCCAACTCAAGTCATTCGTCCGTTCTAGGGCTAGTGCGTATCAACTTAAATTACTAGAACTTACACCAGCTATCGTCTGAGTGGTCGAAAGCGCGATTGTTTAGCATGAGGTCCTGGGGTCGATTCCCGGGTCGCCAAATTGTTATCGGGTTTTTCATCAGGAATTTCTCAGTAGCTGTCCCGGAGTCTAGATTTGTGCCCGGTTGATAGCAATAGGTGTTCCCCTATAACAAGGGACTCAAACATATCTGGCAAAAAATTTGGGTTTTGCTATTAAGTACAGCTCTGCCCAACCCTTCAGGGAATACAGGCGTGATGTTACGTGTTATCTTACAACAGTCATCATCTGCTTATTACGTTGCAAAAGATACGCAAGTCTGTTAGTTGGTATCAGACTATAACCGTACTTCAGCAAACACATTTTTAAATCGAGCCTCGTTGCTTAGTGTGGCACTAGATGGCGCTGCGTGTAATGTCCAGCGATATTATTTATTTATTTATAAATTACATGCCAAAGATTGGGTTAGGTAGTTCTTGTATTTTAATTATGGGGTTCCTTATCTTAAATTGCATTGATGAAATTTATTAGGAACTTAAGTTTATTAACGAGTTTTAGTTAGCCAACTTAAAATCAGTAACACATCATTATCTAGCCCTTGTCCCAATAAGCATGACGACAGTATCAAAAAATTGCAAATCTATTTAGTCCGTCAGTTAGAGTATCGGAAATTAATGGACACGTATTTTTTGTTTTTGTAAATCAATGAATATTGACAAAAGATAAAACGCATCAAAACTCGGGAGTGGAGGCTCGTGACGTCAGAACTAGCTAAAAATTATACCAAGGCGTGACGTATTAAAAAAATTAAAAGCGTCATATCCTCGTCAATTTTGGTTTACGTAACAAAAGAAAAAACACGGGTCAAATATTTTTTGATAATCTAACTGACAGACTAATTAGATAATTTTGTCGTCTTGCCTATTCATTTGGGATCGGCGCAGCATGTCTTCTTCTTACATACTTCTCTATGACTCGTCATCTCATCAGACATTTCCTTTCGTGCCATATCATCCTTCACACGTTCAAGTGGAATGCGGGAGTCGCTGATTGTTCCCGTGACCTGCCGCCATTTCACCTATTCCATTAAAATCAATAAATATCGAGGATTAAAAATCAATGACAAATGGCCTAACAGTATGTAAACACCTTTCCAAATTTTATTCTGAGCCAACAAACCTATGTACAGATTTACAAAATAGGAAGAACAGTCTTTAAGAGTTTTTAACATATTTTTTGTCAGAAACCGATATTTAGTAATAATGCAACAAAGTACAATTTACAATAACTGCGGTTTTGTTGTGTTATTGTATGTGTTGTGTGTATGTTTTACGCATTGAACCCACAACGCACGAGACCAACTTGCACTTCACTGGATTACATATTGCTCGGACTCGTTAAATCATAAAAATCCTTCAAAAATACACCATGGTTTTCTTAATTGATCCAGAAGGTGCCTGTTCTTAAAATATATTGTCGACGTATTGTCCCAAAACAAAATATCAATAAGTGAATAAAAATAATAATCAAAACATTAATAGGCAATGCCATTACGCAGTATCATAACAGCACTTCGCTTATAAATCCCCTTAATTGTTTTTCAGCATGTAAGTAGTGTAAAGTGTATAAGATAACCGATGTCAAGCCGAGCCATATTAACAACTGGCTACGTTACTTTCACCCCCCTCTTGAAACCATCTGATATCGCCCACATAAAACATTAATCCGAAACCCTCTCTTTGCTCAACACTCTTCATTTGACAGATTGGACTAAATTACTGAAGCTTTTTTATTTAATTTGAGGGTAACAGCAATCCTAGGAGTATTTCTATTTGAAAGCTTGTTTGTTCTGTCTCGCTGAGATCGCTCTCCGTCCAAGTAGTTTTTATTGGAACTTCTGTTGACCGAAGCAGTCAAGCGTCGGCGGAGCTTTGCCCCCTTTTGTACACAGTGACATAATATTGCTTATATTTGATTTGATCAGCCCTCCGGACGGCACAGGAAGCCCCGTTATTGCTCTCGCCCTCGCGTTTTTATTAGCTTATAAACGCTCGTTACTTTTCTTAACAAGTGTCTAATTTATTGCTAAATTTAATTAGCAATGCTCGTCAAAATTCAATGAAAACGTTGCAAAAAGTGTAACGTTCCAGTAGATATTGAATATTGTTGTTTAACCAAGAAGTAATTTAGATTAAGTGTGGGAAGTTAAGTTCATACACTTACTTTTTGCTATTTTTAGGTTATTGCGCCAAGCTATTTTCCAGAATCAGGCCATATATAAAAAAATACCGGTGAAGTACCGGTATACGATTTACCACAATGCCATATCATTCATAATAAAATAAACTTAACATTTGCGTGACTTACGCGTTATCGAGAGAATATTTTGTAAGTGGCGGTAAAAGCACATGTAGGTACATCAAATAATCATAATATTTACATACAAACGTCCAATAAAATTATGCGCAACTATTCTCTATATCACAAAAATAGGTGCATGACTAATAGCTTTGTAATTCATAGTACTGACAGCAGTGCAATTATTATATAATTATGTACCTATGTCACCGGCAATCTATATAATCCGGTATTCTATAGAATTCCTTAAAATCTTCAGGCAAAGTATAATGTATTTATTACATACTTTGCCTAGGTCTTCTAGACAATTCCGAACGTTCAGTTGGCAATGTGTTGGATACGCGGTTTTCGGAATAGCGGGACTCGGGCGTGACTTCGGTAACTTCGTAAGTCATTTGATGCAACAACTTGGGTGTAGCGCTCGTCGATGCCGTTTCACCGCTCGGTACGCTCGCTCGGCTCGCGCGCGTTATTTCAGTTGTAACCTTATACCCATTATTAGGTTAGGGTGCCTTAGCTATGTTAATGCCATTTGCAATCGCTCAGAGTCTTTTGCCCGCAGTATTTCAGTAATGTAATTAAAAATAATATGAGTGTGACTTAAATTCGATAGATCCTTCATTTAAACCTATATTTTACCCAGGATTAAATCATATGGAAGGAATTGGGGGAGGCCTTTGGCCAGCAGTGGGACAGTATAGGCTAAATAAAGAAAAAAACATCCTTAATTTTATACTGAACTTTATCTCTTCATGGCATTCTACACAATGCCGAGGCAGTGTATATGTTAAAGCTAAAACGCGTTTTCCCTAGTTAAAACTAGTTTTTACTAACTGCCGTTGTTAGAACTAGTATTATTTGCTGTTCAAAATTGAATATCAGTGAACGCGTTTTCTCGAAATGATTCAGTTAAAACTGTTACCTACATTTAATTTTATTTTTTATTATGCTTTTTTTATTACAAAATGGGCCTGCTCTTGACCTCGATCACACCTGATGGAAAGCGATGGGTAAGGTATATGATGGAACGAGCGTGCCCAGAAGATGCCTGTTCACTCTTGCTTTTGACGTTCTTTATTTGATTATTTAAATTACTTAAAATGAATATTTTCGCCCTGTCGCACTTAAAACTAATATTAGAGAAACTTGATGGGGATTAAAAATATGGAATTTGTTTATTAAAATATTTATTAATAATTCTAGGTAAATGTTAAATAAAAATAATCATCTTACTTTTATAATTATTATAAGCCTATATTGTCCCACTGAAGTGGGAGTGGGATGGCTAGGTAGCACGAATGCGCCTGGCGAGATGGGCAACGATCGTCACTGGTAAACCGCGGGGAAGGTTGTGTGACGATCTGATCTCGTTTATCCGAACATAGCCAGATATTGCACAGAACAGAGAGGTTTGGAAGGAGATAGGGGAGGCCTTTGCCCAGCAGTGGGACACTCAAAAAGGCCAACAAAAACTTACCACTGCAGGGTAAAGGCCTCCCTTCCGTCCTTCCACATTTCGCGATCTAGTTCAATTATAGGCCAATCCTTTGAGAAAGAGTGCAACTCTTGCCACCATCTCCTTCTGGGCCTGCCGCGTTGAAATGAAATGAAATTTTATTTGCTAGAATTGAAGTATATAAATAGATGGTTGAGTTTTATTACAGTTGCTCACACAATTCGCTAAAACTAGCATGCAATATTTAATAATACATTTACGAATACATGAATTTAACGTAATTGGTATGTAATAATAATAAGGATGTCAACACAAAGATTGTCAATGTCAGTTATAAGAACGTCAATCATTTTTCAATTAATTAATAATAGGACACCGGTACCGGTGGGGTACTTTCTCGTTTGCAAGAACTTAGTTTTTTAGACATTTTTTGTACCCTATCACTATGTTTTCCTATTTAACCCAAAGGTTGACTGGTAGAGAATGCCTTGTGGCATTAAGTCCGCCTATGTACATGTACATGAAGTTTAAATAAATAAATAAAATGTCAACCTGAATCTTTAAGGTTAAGATACTCATTCACAGAATAAAATGTCTTGTCTATAAGTCCATCTGAATAACGCGGTTTTAAATCGATTGATTGGCAGTTTCCTATATGATTTTGGTAGTTTGTTATATATCCTTATAACCATTGGAAAGCAACTTCTGTGATATAAGTGACTTTTCATTGGCGGGATAATCAATCTATCAGGATTCTCGTATTTTTCGTTGTTTCATCGACCAGTAGCTCTTCCAGGCATTCCCGGTACGACGAGCTACTTCTTTATCTTGTCTTGCCTGCAAAGAAACTATATATGTATATTCATGGACATATTCAATCACCACACCCCCAATTTCCATTTTACGCTCTGTCTCGTTCGTGATCAGTTTTGTCTTGGTCATATTCATTGAAAGCCCGACTTGGACACTGGCGCGACTCAGTTGATCGAGCATTAGGCCTTGCTCAGCTGCTGAGGAAGAATCATCTTACTTATAGGAACATTATTAAGAAACATCAACGTATAACAATCCATGGTGGCAATATAATACTAGTTTTAAGTGCGACAGGGCGACTATATTAATTTCAAGTAATTTAACACAGAAAATTCAAAAAAGCTTAATAAGAAACGTACATAAAATGAAATAAAACAGTTTTTACTGAATCATTACGACATAACGCGTTTTGTCTAGTTAGAACTAGTTTTCACTGATATTCATTTTTAAACAGCAGTTATTACTAGTTCTAACAAAGGAAGTTAGTAAAAACTAGTTTTAACTAGGGAAAACGCGTTTTAACTAAAAACGGGTTTTAACTGTAACATATAAAATGATAAACAATAGATAACTTTTATACATTGCCTAGACGAGCTCTTTAGTCAAAAGAGTAACTGAATTAAATGCATTGCCGGCTACATTAAAATATCAAGTATCAATATCAAGGGCCAACGCAGACCGGGACGGCATGGCAAGGGATTTAAATTTTTGCCAATGGACATTCAAGCGTATTGATATAGAAATACGACCATGGTGCGTCTTTCAATACTTCCCTTTCGTTGCTATGACATGCCACGGGATAATTTTAAAGCATAGCAATTTATGTCGTATTTCTATTTCAATACATTTTAATTGCACACGGCGTATTTTAAACGCGCAGAAGACGCGGTTCAAACGAGATTTGAACGCAACCTTGTAACCTAAGCACACGGGGCGATTGTTAAACGCGCGTCTACTGCGCGTATACACGCAGCTACATCGATACAGACGCGCAGTAGTCGCTCGTAGCTTCCGCGTTTTGGTCAGAGACTCCTCGTCAGTTGTACAATGGCGTCGGTTGAGACAACACTGCTTACGCTGGCTTTGACCCTTTGTACGTGCTTCAAACGCGCTTCACACACGCGTTTGTATCGCGTTTTACGCGCGTTTGAATCTATAAAAACGCAAAAATCGGTATCTACGGCGCAGAAAACGCGCGTTCCTGAAACACGCGTCGTCTGCGCGTTTAAAATATGCCGTGTGCTATGGGTCTTATTTAATGCTCCACGTATACATATATGTACAGGTTAATATTGTTCATAAACAATCGGGGTAGGTAGTGCGCGGCGCGATTATCGAGCGGCGTGCGATTGATATCAAAATCACAATTTCATACCTAAATATCGTCGTTATCCATAATGACATAGTGTGTACGTGTGTTATCTTGGGCTATTACTAATTACACGTGTGCACGCAAGCAGTGATAGTGCTGTTTATACAAATATGGCGGTCCAATAAGCGGCTGGCTCTTTGTAATTGTAACTCAGAATAATCGCGACGTGGTCGCCCCTACAACTGCTTACTCTAATTTCACTTGTTCATAATGTCCACGAGGATGCTATTTTTATGATTTTTCTTACAAAACTCTTTTGATTATCGATTATTTTTACACAAGTATTAAGACCGCCAAAACGATACCGCTACCGCAAAAAAATAAACAATAACAAGGCAACTGTTGACGATGCCCTGAATTTACCTAATATAGGATGATTATTGATTAGGATAGTTAAAATTCTGTATCATCATTATCAGCCATTGGACCGGCTTCTATCATACCATATCTTTGTTTAAACAACCTTTAAAATGATAGTTAACAGTTTAGACGCATGAGTCAGAGCTTTCAGCTTGCACCCCACAATTCCCATGTAAAATTGAAGGCCAACAAAGGTACAAGACTTGTCTCTTTGAAGACCTCGCTCTGTTTAAAGAAAACAAGTTGGTGCACTCAAACGGAGCGTCATAGGTGAAGTGGGGTCCAGTGTGTGCACAGTATCTTATGCTATTATTTCTAAGTCAACCCGGCCCCAATGTTTAACCAAATCTGTTTACGTCCCCGTTCCCTTTAGTCTTTCACCGCCTAAACTACACTCATATTTATTAAATAAAGAAATTCATATTTGTTATATCAAGAAGACTGAAGTGCCTTGTCTGAACCCACTCTTTCATCTCTATTCAATGGGCATACGTCGTGTTTGCTCTTTATACGAGTATAAGTATACATAGTGCTTACATTTGCGTACGGATCATTCGTTTATTCCGAATGGATGAACTTTCAATGAAGTAATTATAGCTGGGTTACTGGCTATCAGAAAGATTTAAATTGAAGCAGGTACTATCCAGAAAAGAACAAATAGAGCTAATTGAATTGAATACATATTTAATAATATCAAAAACAGTTTTTTTATTTTTAAATTAGTTTTTACTATATATCTTACTATAGTTGCTGCCAGTTAAGATGTCAATAGCGGTCATTGCCCTTTCCGTAATATCTCTTCGTATGAACCAAAACAACATATCGTTTTTCATAAGATTAAAATGTTGAAGATCACGATAGATGACGATTCAAGACTTGAACAGGCTTATCTTTGGTTTTTAAAGTTAAGAACTTTAATCAAGGTATGTGAGTCAATCGGCGCGTTCGTGTTCCACGCGCGCCTCAAAGAGAGTCAGCAAAAGGAAGGGATTCGCAAGGGCCGATGCCTGCCGGGGCTGCAGGACTGTTCTAAAGAGATACCGTGGCCCCGGAACACAAAGGACGACGAAGGAACATGGATGGGTTTTAGGCAGTAAAAGTCTGATACTTCCTCCTCGAGTCATTTGATGACCGCTATTGACATCTTAACTGGCAGCAACTATAGCATTTCGCCCGCGACTTCGTCACATCATATAAATATAATTCATAGCCTAATAGCACCCACGAATAAAATAGGTATCTTTCTACCATTTTTTTTTAAATGTATCATTCATTTTGGAGAATATATATATCCCCCTACATACAAACTTACAAACATTTGGAGAAAGGGCTTCGAAGTATGAGCATCTGCCCGAAGGTCCAATAGCCATAAGATATATATATATATCATTGAAAATAGCTTTTTAGGGAGAACCTTTGCTACTAACACGACTTTTGGCAATTCACAGTCCGTTCGGAGTTATTGAGCTAAGTAGGTAACTAGTTGGACAACGAAGTTAAGATTGTCTTGGCAAAGAATTAATGTTTTCTGGGTTACCAATAGTAATATCATATAATTCATTGCGTAGAGCTCTTTATGGTTCCCTTTAAAAAGCTCTACGCAATTTTCCAGTAACACGACTTTCGCCAATCGTCCGTTAGGAGTTATTGGCTTAAATAGGCGACTATTTGAGCACCGAAGTTAGGATTTTCTGGGTGACCAATAGCAATAACATATATACCATTGGAGAGAGCTTTTCAGTGACAACTTTTGCTACTAACGAACTAACGCTAATTCGCAGTCCGTTCAGAGTTATTGACCTAAATAGCTGACAATTTGGACACTGAAGTTAAGATTTTCTTGGCATCATTAGATAGAGCTTTTTAAGGAGTTTTTTTTGCCTTTTACACGACTTTCGCTAATTCTTATTTCGTACGGAGTTTATTGGCCTAAATAGGTGACAATTTGATCACCAAAGTTAAGATTTTCTTTGATAACCAATAGTAATAAGATAAGGATTATATACAGTTATTTAATACTACTATTGGCTATCCAATAGTAGTATTAAATAACTTCGAACGGAATACAAATTGTGGCAATTCGTTTAATGGCATAGATTTTCCTTGAAAGCTCTATCTAATAATCCTTTTCTTATTGCTCTATAGCTTTGCAAAGAGAACTTTTGCTACTAGCACCATTTTTGCTGATTCGTAATCTGTTCGGAATTATTGACCGAAATTTGTGTCTAATTGGGCACCCAAGTTAAGATTTTCTAGGTGACCAGTAGCAATAAGCTAGACACCATTCGAAAGAGCTTTCAATAAGAACATTTACTACTGTAAAACTTTTGCTAATTCGTAGTCTATTTAGTTTTATTGATAGAACTAGGTAGTTGATTGGGTACCGAACTGTAGCTCCTCTCTGATTCTGAATCGAGAAAAATTGTCAAGGCAAGAAATATTCTTCTTGAAGAGATAAATCCATTAATACATATCTTAACACTATTGGTCGTTGGGGTAGAATTAACGATCTGTAAACCTTCAGTTACTGTAAGGATTTGTTCCTAAAACGGCAGTTAAGATGTCAATGTATGTCAATATTGACGACCCGAATGGCGCAGCGGCTTTCGTTCTTCCCTAAGAATCGGAATTCGAACCCGGGACCCTTCCTGGGTTCGAATATAATAATATATAAATAGGTATGGTCCAGAAAAAAAAAATCGCAATGACGGGGAGAACAAGTGCCTTTCGGCTTCGCCAAGGGTCTATTTACACCCTTTGGATAGTACGTTTTAATCAGCCATAGTAAATAAGGTGCTCTATTAATTTTTCGTTTAATCGAATAAAAAATTATGCAATAATTTGAGCCTTATATTCTGTAGATACAATTACACATCATTATCGCTGACGTAATAAATATCCGGAATAAGAATAGAGGAAGTGAACGAGACTCGTCTATTCCATAATAGCAACACAAAATAACGATGAGTTAAACAAGACGTTACGATTAACAAATTGTGCCGATCACGTCGTTACTTTGATCAACGGAGCGTTAACTCGACTCTTCATAATATGTTTACTAATTATTTCCACGAAGTAATTCGAGAGTATCTCCAGTCGGACGGGACGACGCCGCGATGGGCGCGTCACAGAGATGCTTAGATAAAGCGGATGCCCCTGATATTATCTTACCGCTCTGCCCTAGAAATGGAATTAATTTGCATTCGTTTAAAAATAAACGCACAAGAAAGCGCTCCACTTGTTAGGTGTGCTCTCAAATCGACCGAGTAACTATCTTTTTAACTGTTAATTAGCTTGTGGTTGTCGTTGAGTTTCTCAAATCTAAAGAACATTCTAATATTGCGTTTTTTTACCATGAACAGGTATCATCATCTGCCTAGCCTTTTCCCAACTATGTTGAGATCGGCGTCCAGTCTAATCGGATACAGCTGAATACTAGTATTTTTAAATGTAAAATTTGTACCATGAACAGACATGTTGACCACAAAATAAAAGACCACAGGCCCTTACGTCAAACGAAACCAATTTAGGAACCTAACTTTATGGCTCGTGACGTGTTAGTGACCAGTTTGCAAGTTAAGTTTATTAAAATTCTTGTTGACTATCGATGTGTTTTCTACTTAATCGTATCATCGTCATCGAATCATCATTTCAGCTGAAAGACGTCCAGTGCTGGACATAGGCCTCCCCCAAGTGTCGCCACATTGACCGGATAAATAACACTTAATCGTATATTAACGTACATTTTAGTTGATTTCAGGTTAACTGTTGGTTAGTCAGGAAATGTTTGAAGTTGCTGTACAAACTGGACTTATAAGTCCGGATCACAGTTGTTTTTCCCAAAAAACATTTTTGTTTACATGACTCTGATATTGTTGGTCGTTGAGTTATGCCTACTACCTAAGGCCTCGTGGAATCAAATACTTATATATGTAAGTTAGAAGTAAATAATTAGAAATACTTTCTTAGGTATGGGAAATATTTTCACTAAGTAGGAAAAGTCACAGTGATTTGAGTAGATAACAACGTGGGCAAAGTTTGGTTCAACCTAACAGCTACATATTACGAGAAAGGGCCCAAAATACCAAAACCAGTTTCAATAAAAAATAATGTTATTGCGCAGAAATCAGACGATTGTCCGCCATAGAAGAGTCACTTGCCGTGCAGTTAGAGGATGTATGTTCCACAAACGATGGTACAATGTAACGTGTCCCGATTCAATAACATTGAAGAAGAAGAAATAAGGGAATATGTTGTTGTTGTAGTTGCTCGTGGGCAGCAGCGGGGCGGGCACCGGCGGCGCGGCCACCTCGCCGGACGGCGGTTCGAGCTCGGCGCCGCCGCTGTCGCCGGGCGGCTCGGCCGTTGCCGGCGCGCTTTCGCCCGGCGCCGGCAGCCACGCCAGCACGCCCGCCGCCTCCTGCTGCGACACGCCGCGCCCCATCATCACAGACCCCGTCTCCGGCCAGACAGTCTGCTCCTGCCAGTATGACGGGGCCAGACTCGCCCTCTCCTCTTATCCACGCCTCTCCAGCGCCGCCGTCGGCGTCTACGGAACACCCTACCCATCGACAGATCAAAACCCCTACCCCAGCATCGGTGTCGACAGCTCAGCGTTCTACTCACCGCTGGTATGTATTTTTATTTTCCACATTAAAACTCCTAAAATGTCATGAAAACCTTCATTCTGAATTTAATACCTACGAGTTACCACAGACGAAAACATGACATTCTAGGATGTTTTTAGATAATCATAATTGAATCTTAAGTCATGTCACGCAGAACAAGTATTAAGATTCAATATTTAATGTTATTTTATCTAACGAACAAATTGCTGTCGATGTTTATCTTAGTTAATTGAGGAATATAAGGCGCTGTTCTTCGTGATAATCCTGCTTCAAACGTCACAGTCGGATATATAAGTAATTATGATACAGTTTATTTCGTAGTCGCCATTACTTGACTCAAGCTGTTTACCTCCTAAAACAGAATGAACAGACTGCAAATTGGTACGAATAGGTCGTTTGCCGTTTGCCCGTATACGAAGCAAGGTTTATCGCTCTCGCCTGCGATACAACGTGTTTGGCTGTTCTGCCGTGGCGTGCGAGCCACCGGCGAACCGGTCCGGGCGCGCTGGGCCAGAAAACCACCGACACCTCGCAGACCCCGCCGCCGCCGCTGCCCTGTCACGAAACATTCATATTTAAACTTAAAAATAAATTCAAAAAACGACTGCCATTATTATACCAATTACACTCTATCTCAGTTTAGTTCTTACGTTTACGTTGTTTGAAATAACACGAAATTTCTCGTTCTGTATTTTCCTTTTGCCACTTTAAAATTATGACAGTTGGCGAATGCGTTTTTCATAAATTGCAATAAGTATCCAATTTGTGGTCAACCGAAGAATGGTTGGAACTGCTACTCGGTTAACACCTTGTCTGAGCAAAGGGGACAAATGGGCGGTCGGTTTATGCAGCTCCCATACCCTTATAAGGTACTATAGTCGCCAAAGAATTGAATATACCCGAGCTACCGCATGCTTGGAACAGGCTTAGCAGCGTAAGGCTTTCAGAATAATCACTATACGTAAAGCATTAATTTGTTTTCACTATTTTATTTCTTTCACTGCGATAACTTTTACCGATTCTTCGTTTTATTAAACAACTCCCGTGAAGCACATGTGAAATCCGCTAAATCCGGAAAATCCTATTGAACGAATCATACGTCCTTTTTTCGTTTTTCGAGAGGAAGTTGAAAGGGCTTAATCGCAAGCCGCTAAAACATTCATAACGGAAGTTTTCACTAAACATATGAGTGACGCTTGGCAAGATTATGACATTAAAATATCTTTTGAATGTTTTTCGTCACGGCTGTTCATCTAACATGAGTTTTTTGTACAACATGTCATCCAAAATGTTGTTTCGTTGAAATCTTTAGTGCCCCTTTTTTGATGTTATATTTAACATTTTTAATCATAATACAAAAAAAATGATTATTTCAATTTTGTTTCTCGAATATCGAAAAAAATAGTATTTTTTGTAAGGCCATTAGATTCTTTTGCATAGAATTATACTTCAACTTCATAAATCTTCTTAGTGTGGAGCTTAAATCGTTAGCATAACACAGTGTTGAACGATAATTCGTTCATAATATTACTCAAACTTTATTGAAATTACACATTTTGAGTACGATGCGAAAATCTAAAAAGATGAGTTCATTCAACTCATAATTATAACATAATGTGGTACCTTGTTGTTTGCTGGTAATTGTGGATGCATCCTAAACCGACGGCCGCGGCAGTGAGATCTCTATCTGTCATTTATTTAACGAAGCTGGTACGTAGGTACGCTCTGTGACCCTGCATGTTTAATAACAGGTGTTTAAATGTATGTATACTGTCATTGTGTGTCCCTGTTCATACCTAACTCACGACAAGCCCGGCCGGTTCCGTGCAAGCGACGATTTAGCGAACAATGACGACGCTCCACCGCAAATACACTTGTGTCTGTTTCTGGCTATGTAAGTCTTCACCAACCCACAGACCAAATACAGCCGTAAGTACAGGACAACTGGGTGTGGTATCGTTTGACCCTCTTTTAAACCGTTGCGGGGGAAAATATTCAACTGCCATTTTTGTACACGAGCAACTCCGGTGGCGGCGTCTGTTCGACTTGCGACTTACAATACGAGCAGCGCCATCTATTGTATGATTTTGATAATCAATATAGGGGCTTTGTTTGTTTAACCGAATTTAATGACACACGTAATTCTTCATTATGATTTTGTAGTTTCACGGTGAAACTGTTTTAGCATGGAAATGAATTGTGTTTAATTGAGTTTTATAAAACTTCGTTGGCAGGCTGGCAGCACAACGTCATAAAACGCGGAATAAACAAAACCAACAGAACAATATTAAAACAACACTTTCTATCTAGAGTGCAACAGGAGCTTTTTTTTATTGTCGGTCAAACGCTTGAAAAAATCTCTAATTTTCTTTGTTTCCATTTTGTATCTAATGTTTAAAATAAATTATGGCCATAACTAACGTCAAGCATTGCCGTAAACACCTACTAATCTGATAAATCCATTTATGCTAAATGAATCTAAAGCTGGATCCGGGTCCCAGGAATCAGTAACAAATGAATACGTTATTGGCTAAACTTCAGGGTGGCTCAATAGTGCTATTTAACATTTTAATAATTTCTACCAGTTATTTCAAAAGCAGGTTAACATAAATGTTGTTTTATTACTAGATTACAAGCATCGGGCGCTACGCAATTAATTTTTATGTAGACACAATAAAACGAATAGTGTTTCTCCTTTGAAGATAAACGCATAAATACTTCATAAAACGTGATAAAAATGTTAATTAATATTTAAGAAACTGATGGCGAATCGCGAAGGCAGGCAATAAAATCTCTCATCAGTCGCTCGAGAGCATGTGCAGCAGCATGTGTCCTGCTACATATACGTTTATCACTCGTTTATTGCAAACGGAAACCTCA
Source organism: Xestia rhomboidea (assembly GCA_963853795.1). Classification (NCBI taxonomy): domain Eukaryota; kingdom Metazoa; phylum Arthropoda; class Insecta; order Lepidoptera; family Noctuidae; genus Xestia; species Xestia rhomboidea. The sequence goes on along the minus strand of OY970756.1, from coordinate 20,042,934 downwards.
TGCAGGCGACCCTTTCTCCCATACAGCATTATAGCCCATTGATAGACATATGACGCGACGTCCTAAATTAACTAGCGCGGAGCGACACATCAATAAGAACTGTATCTAACATTCACGCCAACTTCTTAGTTCATAATAACAGTTCGAACAGATTAAAGTATCGATAAGTAAACAGTAGAAACGTAAAACGACGAAACGCGCCTTCGCCGTGCTCGGTTATAAAAACGTAACAAAACGCCAATTTAAATACATCACTAATCTTAAGTCAAAGAGAATAAGTTTAGAAAAAGAGACGAGAAATTCAATTAAAGGAGGGTATCGGAGCAGGATGCAAGATGCGCAGGAACTGCGTGAGAGTGAGAGGGAAAAAATAAATAAAAGTCAAGAGAAATCAGGCGAATTGAGAATAGCCATTAAGGTGTTAATGAGGGTCTTATTAAGCCGTCTCCTCCCCGTGGGTGGTCTGCCTGTAGTGCTCGCTTTGTTCATTAATCACTGCAGATTAAATTTCGACTTAATTATCAAATGTGTATCACGAGCAACAATGGACGATGAAGTTTTGATAATGACATCTTTTTTGTTCGTGAGTAAGCTTGTTCGTATCGATGTGCAATTTGAGTCACAGTATGCGCTAATCTTTAGTAGTGGAAGATGAAGGTTTAAAGTTTATGAGATTTAGGTCACTACTGTCTAAAAGTGGTTTTTTTTAACTACTTTTTTTTTAATAATTAAAGGCGGATGAGTCGATTTTCAAGGTTTAGCCGTGCCTGACTAGATCGGTCCTGGACCGACCAGGCAAACACGACCATCCATTACATGCCGAGTTTCCTTCGTGCTTCGGAAAGCACGTTAAGACTTTGGTCCCGGCTGTAGTTTGTTGATCTTTGACAGTCCTTACAGGTGGTCAGTGGCCCAAAAGTCGACCAACCAGTCTTTCCAAATTTCTATTTTATTCCTATGACTAACTGGATCGTAACTCCATTCTACATGGAGAATAGGCTCTCCATGTAAAATACTCAATCCCAAAGTGGTTTGGAAAAGACAAGGCACATGATCATTAAAAGTTTATATGTAGCCTGGATAGTTGTATAAAGAGATGATTTTGAGAAAAATAATAACACTTATAAAGTGGCCGAACCGAACTCGAAGTTTCGGTCGGACACTACTAATCTTTTAAAATAAGGACGTAAGAATATATTGATAGAGTTGCCTCAATCATCTTAGATCTGTCGAACGACCGATTTGGCCGAGAAGCCATTGTTTAACTATTGTGTCTACTTCGTGGACAGATCATGGGTTAACATGCTTATCCGGCGTTGCGAAAATATAAATTTTATATGGATATTTTAACATTTACTGTTATAGAACTTTATTCTTGACAGACAGATATTTTTCTTTGAGGAAATCCCGTTACCAAGTACTACAACACAATACCATGGAATATGACTATCTAAACAATATGAGGTGACGAGTACGTAGTACTACTTCTCTAGATGTTTACCATGCTGCAGTGCAATGAAGTGACAACTCAAAGATATCCAATTTAACAATGATGTAATGAGCTGCTGAGATGAGATGATCACTGAGATGCTATGGCAAGTTAAGTACAAGGTCCTACATAATAGCTAAAAGAGTTGCATAAATCTCGAATCCTTCGAACTTTAAGGACACTTTGGTTAAGTTAAACCATGTTTCCACTAGTGTATTCTCAGAATTAGTAATGTCGGATTAATGTGACATGGAACTATAAAACGCGGCTGAAAATGGCCCCTTAATCTGAATGTGGGCGATTATTCTGAATGTACAGCGTTTGAATATCTAATCGATGTTTCAGATTGATCTGTATCAGTCAAAGGCACTACTTTAGAATCGAATAATTTTAGGTTGTGCGAAGATTAGTTTAACTACTTTTTAAACAGTTTTGTAAGTAGGCTAACTTAGTAAATCTTTAACATCGCTCTTTTGAACGTAAGGCTTAATAAGTTGTTACACTGACACTTTACAGCGTAGTGCAAAAACACAATATTTTAGACAGTTTAGTGTTTATTTAGATAAACCTTTGATGGACTATATTTATCCTTTTTAGGAAGGAACTTATTTATAAATCCAGTTGTAAGTTTTCAGTTTCATGAGCTAGATTCAGTTACCTATATTTAAACTTTCGAGAAATATTTCAAACTGAGCACAAGATTGTGTCGAATCTTTGGTATTAATGTACTCGCACCACTCAAAAATTTCTTAGTAAGAGGTAATATCTTACCTGTACTCAAACAGACGGTAAAAAAGGCCAATCATCCTTACCTATAGGCTGACGAATTATGGCTGTATTCAATGCTAGAGCTTTAATCAAATTATACTCAGTTTGGTACTCTAGGTATAACATAAATATCGTAGTCGACGTCTATTACCTCCATTACTCTTTCGCCAATTAATTAGTCACAAGCGACCTTGCTTCTGAGTAATGACCACACTTCATTTTATTTTCTTTTTAATTAGCTTCAGCGGGAAAAGAGCATTCGGCAACAGCCCAAATGAAATAACACTGTACAACATCGCAATAAGGCTCCAAATCATTTGATCTTTAACATTCAAACATATGTGATTTTGTAAACATGTGTGCGTCAATCTGTACACAAGTAGGAGTATTCTGTAAATGGATAAGATATCTTTAGATTGGGCGGTGTACTTAGATAGATAATACGTAGCATAATGGCTGTTTTATTTTGATGGAAGAGCGGTATACATTCATTTTTATCGCAAATCGTACGTTCCTGTTTATTAATTATTTTATTTTAGTTTACCAGGAAAACAACGGAGCAGATGCAAAAAAATACAAAACAACTGTATTAATCTGAGTCTGTTGTACTTACGGCAGCAATCAGTGAAACTTAGGTCCAGTATATCTTTTCCTAGTTATTTCCGAAATCTTTTCCTAGTTATTTCCACTGAAAATTTTCAAATATATTTATGCAAATTTTCAATGTTTCAATGTAAACATAGCGCAAACTCTCTGTTTACCTTCTTTGATAGCCAAAACGGTAGAGCTCGGCCGTCTCACCGTCCAAACGACGAATGGAAATAAATATTTCTGCTACTAAAACAGCGATTCAAAACAGGTAGGTAGCATAGAAGAAGCTTTTGAATATAGAACATGATTATAAAAAATATAAAAGAATGACTACCATTGAAACATTTATTAAGAGTTCATAGGTCAAAATAAATGGAGATGGTGAAAACAAAGTGTGAGGTTCGCTGTTCAAAAAAAAAATAGATGAACCACATAACTATTAGGATACTGTGCTCAAGAAGTAACAAAATGCTTGACTACTTACATATAATGTTTACCAGTCATTCTGTTTGCAATATACACCAAACTACTAAAAAATTGTCAGTCATGAGTGGCCAGAGACTCATAAATTATCTACAAAAACAGTTAGTGTCAACTTTAATAACTGCAGCAACATGTTCTACGAGCAAATTAGAAAATTTTAAAATTTTCTTCACCTGTACATATCACCAACATATTCATGCAGGCGCGATAAGTAACATATGTCATTTTTTGTATTCGTAATGACGACGTGTCTGTGTAAGTGTTACAGTACATAATATCAACCGCCATTGCTTTAATGATGCAATAGAGAGCCGGCGAAACGTGGGTGGGCTTATCAATAGGTACATCGGCGATTTGACATAAATGCGTTATACTTAGATTACCTATGTGACAACCGATAAAATGTTGTAAAGCGCCGCCTAGCAGTGATTGACACCGCGCATGTTTACACTGCGATATCCTGACGTAGATACACCTTCTGTATCAGCCGCCTTATCTAGCAGACACATAAGCGTTTTAACGATACCGTACAAACGAAAGATGGTCGAAACACCGTCTAAAAATACATAATATGTATTCGAATATGATTCGATAAATGTGAGTGTCCCGGCCGCGGCTATTAGTCCGTTCTAAATGATTCACAAACAATGACCGTTAACCACCCCGCAACCCTTGTCTCACCTCAAACGCGTTAATTGCTCCGCAAATATACTCATCTTCGCACTAAGCGTTTACTTGCCGACTTTAATGACTGGTCAAACAGAGCGAGAGCGTGGTCGCGCGGTCAGCCGCAGCGCGGCTCTACCGCTAATAAATCTTTGGATTTTCCCCGATTTCCCGGCGTCCCGTGGCGGCGGGCGCCCTACGTCCACTCTCGTGCCACTCTTATAAATTACCTACACGCTTTCGCTATAAATCACACAATGGTCGGGCTAAATGCATTTACTATTGTTTGAATACACCTCGAACACCACTATCGTGACCGATGTCCGTGTGTGTTGATGCATATTTCATTCGGCGATCATTTTAGGTTTGCGTACCTACATGTAGCAGACGTTAGTCAGCAATCTTGGACGGCACAGGAAATTTGTTACATCCCTTTGTTAGGTCCGGAACTGAAGGATATTATGACCGTTCCGTGTGAAGGCGCCTGCGATTAATCTTGAGCGAAAAGTTTGGCCGGTCGCTTGACCTAAGGAAACAGTCTAATGCGCGATAATTGAAAGTTATACGAGGAATCGACGAGGGTTGGGATTAGCTTGAAAATAAACAATTATATTGTATGTGCCGTTTACTAAGCGATCTGTGACCACTTAACAATATAAAGGTGCTTATTTCGACCGTTATCTCGGCCGGAAGTAAAAAAAACGTGATCCAAGCGTAATTTTTGTCCGCGCCGCTTGCCTCGCCCAACGCGCTAAGCATTAGTCGAATAAAAAACAAGGTGTCGATTAAACTTGAGATAGCTTTTAACTACGTTATTATTTAATTTAAAGTTTGTTTTAGGATCCCGCGGTTTCGTGTTTTTGAAGTAATTTGCATAATAAGAAAGTTTATAAAAGCAAATTATACATGACGTTTAAGTAAAATATAGATCTAAGAACAATATGTTAATACGCTTTTAAAATTATTTGAAGAACACTTAATTGCTATTTTTATGTTTTTATGTTAAGTGCAGTCAAGTAATTAACTTTTCAAAGTTTCTATAAACGCGTTTTCTTTTGAATTCTTACGAAGAAGTGTCTAAAAACTAAGTACAATACTGTCACTCTACGTAATAAGATAATCTCATAATTCAACTGAACATATTCGACATGAACTTATCTTCTGTTATAATTTTGCACAAAAAATAACAATAACACTGAAAAGACAAAATTTACGCCATTTATAATATTGTGACACGATAGTGTATCCTGCTTTGATCGATTTAGGACCACCGAAGTAGGGAGGCACTAATTCAAAATGGAATAAATGATACGTCACCGACAACAATGGCTCAATGAAGACATTTCGGCGTGCAGGCAAAGCTCTACGATAGCTACATTGTATATTCAGCGGAAAATAATCGCAGAGAAGCGCTTTACAGTTGGTAAATTTGGAGTGAGTTTTTTGCGAGTTATTGTAGCGATTCGGACAGATGTCACGGGCAGGGAATCCGCGACAACAAAAGCGCCCCGGGGGCGCATTGTCCTCTCCTCCCCGACCTCCCCGAGTCAACCATTAACGCTGACACCTCCAACATTCATTCCTGTATCAAAATAATACGTGTAATTTATTCAATTTATTTATGGCTATATTCAGTGTATAATAGTTATTGCTCTAAATGGTTTTTAATGTCCTTATTTTATAAGTAATGTATAGATACGTACAGTCGGGCCTTTACAGCTGCGCTGCACCCTTCAATGGCGGCTATTAGCAAGACATCAGATAAATACGATAAACTTGGGGCCCCGGAAACTCTTATGAACCGACGTAGTCCATGTTTCATTGTAATTTAATGCTCACTCAGTTATCATTGAATTAGATGTTACGAGTTTTATTTTAAGTCGTTGCTTGTTTTTTTTTTGTCAGAAGTGTTAACTAATAAAGTAACAGCTTTTGTTAGGAATCGTTGAAGGACAGTAATCGAGCATTACTTTACTGTTGTTTTGCGGTTTGAACAAGACCCGTAATGGATACAGTTTTAGAGGAGTTAGAAGTCGAGGCAAACAAGGATTAAGAGTGAGGTGTCGCGGAGGTGGCGGAGGTTGCGGAGTGCGCGGTGGACCGCGGCGGCCGCGGTGCTCCGGCGTGCCCGAATCAATCACGGAGGCTCAATAATTGATCGCCCTCGGCGGCACCGCGCCAGGCTCCCCCGACCTAATTACCTCTCTCGCCCTCCACACGCGCACGGCTCATTAAGAACCGTCTGTTGTTTGTTCTCCTAATTAAAGTGGAGCTTTATCGGTCTCGGGGCCCCGTCTAATTGATATCATTGCGAGCGTTTACGATCATTGAATTACGCCGGCCGCGATCGGTTACCGTCGGGTTCGGCAGTTAAACGTGACCGCACATTGTCTGTGTCTGAGCTCCAATTGACTTGTTTAATCCCGGTTTATTGTTTATTTATTTATGGGTACGCTTTTCAAGCGGCGTTGCTCCATTCTTTTAGCAGACAACACTCATGCACGAAGGTCTAAGTATGGTGGTCACCTACTACCTACCTATAAATCTATAGCTATCTAATTAAAAGATTGAATAAAACATTTACTAACCCGAGCCAGTCGTAAGCGTCATTAATAAGCTCGCGAACCTCCACCAACGAGGTTTTAATAACGGCGTACAACTCAATTCAAAATTACGAGCGTTCGCTCAATTTTCAATAATAAAGTGTTGTAAAAAGAAATGTTTCTGATTAGGAACACAATATCATGCATAATAAAATAATATTAACTCGATACCAAAAGAAATAACTTTCAGTTCTCGAAGTGGAAAATAACCAATTCCGTTTAAATCACAATCTAGCAATTCTTTGATACCCGTGAAATTGCCGTAACGAAATAAATGTTAAATAAAACGTAAAATAAAATTATTGTGCCTCCACAAACAAATAATTGGAACGGGAACGTACCTAAAACGCCCGCGCCCGTCGCCGCTCGTTTTATGGCTTATTTGGGGGAAAGCTTTATTGAAGTTAGCCACGTTGTCTGCGCGACTTACAAATACCACCCTTAACTCGCTCGGCCACGACTCACAGTGGAATACCGCACACCGTTGCGTCACTGCCGTGCGCCATGAAATGACTTTTTCGTTTGTATTCGCTCTTTATCCACTTAGAGTCATTCTTTTTTCCACTCGCTACAATTCACTTTTAGATTCTGCTAGTAGTGTTTCCTACCAGTATTATTTTATAGCATGAATAATTTTATTTCTCTTTTGTAGTTACGGCCCAAGGACTTCGTGTATTAAACCATCGATGATATATTGAAATGCCGATTCGTAATCCAACGTAATATTTTGCTTAGACGCACGTATACTTGGTGTGGTGCAAGACGTATTATAATACAGTTTATGATGCAGAAAATGTTATCGCTGTACACGATACCGAAGTAAAATCATGCCTTTAACTGGCGCACAGTAGCCAGAAAGCTGAGTCGCGGTATGATGGAGTGTCGTCGATTTGGCAAGGCGGCGGGTCGGCGCGGCGCCTCGGGCGGTGCCGGGGCGCGCGCTAGCTCAATAAGCGGCTCCAACCACCGATGGGGTACGAATTTATGAACCGTCAAATAACTTATCACCAGTTTAATGCAATGAAATAAACGAGCCTTATTTATGAACCGCACAGATCAGTCGAACGTGAACTTTGTCTTTTTTGTTTCTAGGGTCGCGGCCGTAGTTGGCTCTTATTTATGGCTCTAGCGGCGCGTGTGAATAACGTTAATAGTGGGGCCGGCCCCTTTTCGCTACTGTTTATATTTATTTGGGGTTGGTGTAATGAGTCTATCTGGCGCGCTGACTCGCGGAGCCTGTGGAGAATTGATTAAAATGTTGTTAGACCCAGTCTTACGGAAAAGGGGGATGAATTGGTGCGGATAAGATTTTTCGAGAGTTAATAAATGAGTTTTATCACCCTAGTTAAAATAAACACGTTAGAGATTTACGAACTGAAGCTTGTATATTCAATAATTAGGATTTGTATTCAAAAACATAATTATTGGATTTTGCTCATGAAAATAGCCAACTGTATGGCACACCTCAATTCATTAATGTATATATCTGTTTTAATACAGAGACTATAAATAGTCCATTTAGTCTAATGATTTTCCTTGTCTTTTAAAAGCGAAGTAGTTACCGAACAAATTAAGCAAAATCTTTGGAGCACATTCAAGCAAATTCATTCATTCATATCTAATCTAAAGCGAACATAGGTAATTAAAAATGAAAGACTGTAGAAATAGATAAAAATTAAAGACATTGATACACGTTTCTGTCTTATATTAGAATAAAAATAGCAAGCTTAAAATATTTTATAGCTCCCTCGTAATGTGCACTCAGATCAAAAAAGTTCATAAATCCCTAGCAGAAAGTCGAATATGCATAGTGGTATAAGTAACAATAGCATAATCATTAATGTTCGGGCAGGCACGTGCGTTCTCGAGTTTGCCGCTAATGTCGGGGGCGAGACAATCATCACTCATAGTTAGCGAGCCCCCGACCTCAGAGGGAACCTCACTGCCCTGTCACCGCCAGGAAAAGAAGCAATCTTTATCACAGTCCCACAAAAGAGTTGCGGTCGCGAATTTGTCACTGGCTTATTTGCTGGGGAACGTCGAAAAAGTGTAATGTTTACTTATACAATGATAGATATTAATGATACGGTAATCATTTACAGTTGCTCTCCGGCTCTCTGACTCTCCCTAGTGGCTTTGGAGGTGTAATCTTATTGTATGTACCACTGTATGACCCGCGCGCCTTTCCTAATGGGATTAGTGCAGAAACAATGACGCATAAGTACACAATATAATGTTAGTACCCTTTCGCCATAAAACTAAGTAGGTAAAGGGTTATAGCCACTGCAATAGTAAGATGCTGAAGACATCTAATCGTTTTAAATATGATAAAGAGATGAATCAAAATTAGATTATATTTAATACAGGGTGTAAACAACCTCATCACAAAGCCGTTAACCAAGCCCTCTGTACATCAAACTAAGTAACTTTACGCAAAAATTATTGCTGGGAAACGACTTTTTTTTTTTGGGGTGAAAAATCATGTTTTTTGGTAAAACTCAATGTTACGTGCTCAAAACATTGTGCTGATGGATGGATTGAATAAATCGAAGGTCGTGGAGGTGTTTAAAGTAAACATGTTACATTAAAAACTTGTATTTAAAAAAACTTGTCAAAAAGTTGAAACTCTGACCCCCAATATCTCCGTAACTAGAAGGTTCCCAGGTATGGTGTAGAACAAGAAAATTATCGCAATGACGGGGAGAACAAGTGCCTTTCGGCTTCGTTGAGAGGTTTTTTACACCCTTTATAAAACCTAGGTTTTTTTTTAATATAAAAAGGAAAACAAGTTAAAAGTTGTAAATAAGTGTAAAAAAATAACAGCATCTAATCATCTGCTAATACCTAGTAACAACATGTTTTATTGGGAATTCCCAAGTACACAAGTAAATGATTTGCTACATCACTCTATAATTGCTATGAGAGCCTTTAATGACTGAAGATTACAATCTCGACTGTTATCACACATTTCAGGTAGATAACAAAATAAAAACGAAACTTATCTTGAGATCAAAATTCTCAGAAAGCCATTGGGCAAACCAGATCATCATAATGTCTTCCTATCAAGCGGAGATTGATAAACGATTGAACGTGTATTGCCAATTATAATTATCGAATTCAATTATGGTATCAGTGTTGATCTTGTACCGAAAAATATGTTCATTGATACAATTATAATATGTCCGAATTATAAAATACATTTAATAGATATTAACAATTAATTTAATATCTTCAATTGTCAAACGAAGTTACACAAGCGAGGCAGAAAAATACATAGACTTATAGGTAGCATACATACATCAAATATCTTTGTACTTTATCTTATATCGCGAATTTGAAAAAAAATAGGATTGGCGGTGGTATTGAAGCTTCAAAAACTACATTTCCAAAAGCTTTTAATGACTAGAGATTCTGCTGGCTGCTTATCAATAAGCACGTATGTTTACAAGGTGTAAACGAGCCCTTTACGAAGACGTCAACTAAGCACTCATCATCATCACTTGGTGGGAAACGACTTATTTTTGGTGTGAAAAATCACGTTTTACTGTAGGACTCAAACGAATAGTACGGGGGTCATAACTTTCAAAACTAGTATTTAAAAAAAAAAAAAAAACAAAGTTGGAATTTAAACCCCCAATATCTCTAGTAACTATGTAGAAAATTACCAGGTATGGTTTAGTTTAGAACAAAGAAATATAGACGGGGAGAACCGCCTTTCGGCTTCGTTAAGAATACTTTTACACCTATCGTATATATACCTAACGTACTGAGTTGTGTCCATCTTAATTTCATTGCTAATTAAGTAGACTTTTGCATCAATTTACTAATGGCCGGCTACTATGGAAAGAACCCCTATCAATACAACATCCTAATTATTACAACCTTTTGATTAGTCTATTCGAGAATTTTACAAATAAATTATTTTAACAGTAACACTTCTAAAGGATCGAGTTCATAAAGAATTTTGCCTAAGATGATTAAAGCTGAGCTCGTCCCTGACATCAGCAAAATATTTTGTAATACCAATAGAAGATGCAACAAGTGATCGCTTAGTTTGTGAAATTAAGATTGTTTGAGTTGGCGAATGCTCTGTAAGGACGCAAACTAAACCTTCAAAAAAGGTGTTATTGGTATTGTTTAACAATGTGGCTAATGCAGGTCGTTTATTTCACCCTTTTGATACAAGAATCTTATATTAGATCTTACAAATAAATCTTGCAAACTGGAACGTTTTTATCCCATTATGTGATAATTTTTCAACGCACCATTAATTTTTGCAACTTGATCGCCGATTACTTTAGTGTATTTAATCAATGTTTATGTCTAACATCCGTAATAAGAAATTCTGATTGACAGACTGGAAAATTTTACACTTAGGTATCTATCTCAGTCATTTCTCACGCATTTGAGAGCAAAAAAGATATAATTATTAATTAAAAATGGCTGTTTGTGTGTGTTAATGAACCCGAACTACATTTTTTTTATAGATAGAGTAACATGTAGCCGTTTGAATTTATTATTGTACACACGGCGGCACATCAAGCTTTACAGTTCCAGTATAACATATCTTTGCTTTGTATAGATTTCATGGGGAATGAGAGATGCGCATAAACTGGTGTTGTATAGCTTGACTACCGTCAAGCGGTTAATAGGATTTTATGCTCCCTGCACCAAATTTCCGATTATAACTATCGGTAGTCGTCCTTTAGTGTAACAAAGGGATTATCAACTGTGGGGTTGTTAGAAATTTCAGCAAATCGACTAGACTATGCTGTCGTAGTATGCTTGTGCATCATGATGCACACTACAATTTCATAGTAGAATATTGTAGTCGTTGTTTCCCATTACACTAAAATAAGATCCCTAGGATTTAGTTCTGCAGGCCTAGCCAAGTTACAAACGATTCGTATCGATTCTCTTTCTACAATCGTAAACGTTAAGTCACGTGGTCAAAACAAACGAATATAAACTTTCGTAGACAAGTTTACATCGATCAAGATGATAGAATGAAATGTATCCGTTTCTACAATCGTGATCCCTACATCCCATATAAATCGTAGCCATCTTACAGTTTTGACTAAACTTTAAAATTTCCATTCGTTTGTTTTGACCACGTGACTTAACGATGATAGATGTCATTCCCATACATTTGGTTAGTTTTCTATTAGCGTTGACGATTGTAGATTGTCAACTTGGCTAAGCCTACTGATACTCTTGCTTTCCGTAGTAGTAAAATACAAAATAATTAACGAATTAGAGCAATAAGTATGCCAAAAGGATGAGAACTAGGAACTGCTAACTCTCAATTGGAGTGTTATAGAAATCATGTGTCCTCATTTGTATTTGTGCGAGGTGGATAGCAATGGATTTCATTCAATACTCATCTGTTATTGGGTCATTTATGTAAGAGTATTTAACAGCTTGAATGCTCGAATGCTCGAATGCACAAAGTAAAAGTTAATTGGAGTGATCATCGTATTTGCGTAGAAGTACCTAATATTTCCAAACAACCAAATTCTAAAGATCTCTTTGTCTCGACACGATCCGAGTTTGACGTTAACGAGAAACGTGACATCCAACATGCAATAAGGATTTGTAAGTCAGTACTATCGTGTCGAACATAAATCGAGTGACGTCACCAATGACAATAATTACTAATGCAAACAGGTAACTAAGCCGAACAATTTGTCTGCGCAATGAACAAACGACCTGTTTACTTAGTACAACTATTTAGCTCAGCTCTTGAACAAATATTATGCTATTATCTCACAAATACTCGTTACCATTCTAATAAGGTACGGTACGAGGCATTTTCTTTTTGTATATTTTTTTCTCTGTAATTGCTTGTGTCACTTTTTATTTCCTATAATGAAATGTTACACTCGCGTACACATTATTTCGCTCATCTACGTATACATTTTTTATTGCTGTCAGTTCATTTTATGACAAGCACTTAATTTGAGAAAATTATGTTCGGTATATTACAATGTCGTCTTCAACAACAGAGCATTATGATAAAAAATAAAGATTTTCTTTTACTTTCTTTTACGGAAACAGCGCCATTAACCATTCCTCCTTTTTAATTTCCTCGTAACTAGTTATAGCTATAATTAACAAAATAGATATAGCTATATATATATATATATATATATATATAATAGATATAGATATAGCTTTAATTAACAACATTTCACAAATTGCTAAAATTGTTTTGGACATGATGTGAAAACATATCAGTCAATCGGTAAAATTATCATTATATCAGCCATGATATAATACGTAGTACTGGACATCGGTCTCCCCTAAGAGTCGCCATAACGCGTGGTTCTGAGCTTTTTATCATACTATGTATTTGGCTGCATAATTCTTCTGACGTGTGACCATGGTTAGATCAAACGCCGCCATCTTGTCTTCAATGCAATTTCCACAATAGGCGAGACGACAAAAAAATCTAATTAGTCCGTATCAAATAATATTTGACCCGTGTTTTTTCGTTTGTTACGTAAACCAAAATCGACGAAGATATGACGCTTTTAAAATTCTCAATACGTCACGCGCTAGGTATAACTTTTAGCTAGGTCTGACGTCACGAGCCCCCCACTCCCGAGTTTTGTTGCGTTTTATCTTTTGTCAATATTCATTGATTTACTCAAACAAAAAATACGTGTCCATTAATTTCCAATACTCTAAATGACGGACTAAATGGATTTGCAATTATTTGATACTGTCGTCATGCCTATTAAAACTCTTACATAGATTTACCAAAGCACTCTGCTGACAATGAGATGACAGCGCGTTTCGATGTATAATGGCAATGACACCGTGGTTCTTTATATCGCAATTGCATTTACTACTGCCTCACTGGTCTGGTGATCGCAAGCGCGACAGCTGAGCATCCTGGGTTTGATTCCCGGGTCGAGCAAAGTGTTATTGGGTTTTTCCATGTTGAATTTCTCAATAGACAGCCACTGAGTCTGGATTTGTGCCCGGTTGATGGCAATAGGCTCGCCGCCTATTACATGGGACTTAAACATGTAACTGGCGAAATGTGGGTGTGGAGGTTCACCTCTGTCTAACTCTTCGGCGATTATAGGCGTGAGCTTATTGATGATGTTATGTTGCATTTATTATGACAATCCTCAGTTTTTTCATTTCGATAGTTTATAAGGACGGAGTACTCTTTACGACAAACCTGATGTCTTAACACTTATATGATCAAATGAGTCATTACTTGCCCACGGCATCGGCTTAGGATTAGGTAGAAAATTTGGATAATTGTACAGACATTGAAAGGCAGTAACAAATCTAATACGAAATCACCCCGGGTGAGGGCGGGGTGAAACACAGACGCTACTGGATGCAACTGGTTTTCAATAACAACAACAAGAGTGACTGCATCACTAGGTGATCTCTAGAAAGTTCGTCGTTTTTTTTCTGTGATTTTATTTTAAATAAATGCTTTTTCTCGTTTAAAAAAAAGAAAAGAAACCAATTGGAGCCGGCTCTCTAACTTAGCTTCTAGATCTTGACATCCATAAGTAACGTGGCTGCCCAATTTGAGAAATATTTCAATGACTATTGACAGGATACTCTTTATATCTTCTTCGTATAGTAGATGCGATCGACCATGCCTGAACACATTGAATGTTAACGGCGCACAAGATGCTGCATTTAATTCTGTCATTTTTATTTAAATGTTTGTAGTAAATTCGTATTTCGGAAGAAAGCTAAAACTAATGCGTAGCGCCTACGCCGCGTAGGTGGTGCTACGCGGCCTCTACGAGGCCTCTACGCGACTGTTACTCTCCGCAAACATCTGAATAACTCTTACGCTGGGCATTACGCTTAAAAAGAATTTGATTAATGCGTTTTGGTACGCATGATACATTAATTTGGTAACAATGACGAAAATATAAGAACGAGTGTTCGTAGTAATTTCGTACTCGAACTCGCTCTTATTGGCTCTGTCAATAAGAGCTATTTCGAGTCAGAATCATTCAGTAAGACAGTTTCGGAACGATTATGTAGCGTTTCCACGACGTCCGCGCAACTTTAGCCCAGTATAAAGAAAGTTTTACGACGTGTGTTTAGCGCCTACGCTACGTAGGCGCGTCGTAGGTGATGCTACGCGGGTGCTACGCTGTACAAACATCCGAATAAAACTGGACAACTACTAAAGCAACTTATTCTAAACTTAACAAGCTTACCTCAACAAACTTAACAAGTATGTTACATTATCAATTAATCATATTACGTGTCCATTAATTTCTAATACTCTAACTGACGGACTAAATAGATTTGCAATTTTTTGATACTGTCGTCATGCCTATAGTACTAACAGTTAACTACAGAATCAGATAACTACAGTTTTATGTACAAAGATTTCCTGGCAGCCCTGAAATAATATTGATAATTAATGTTCAATTAACGTTTTAAATGTTGAGTAAAATTAATCATTTGTATAAATATAGTCTTAATTTTGAAAATCTTCAGGGCGAATCTGTAGAAATGAATAAACAAAAAGAAATGAAAGTTACATAATGAATGAATACCTAAATAAAATGTTCATGGTACATTACTATTTTTTATTAAGTATGTAGGAACAACAGATTCTGATGTAGAAGCATTCTCACCCTACAGTAGTAGATAAAATGCCAATTGTCATCAGGCATCTGTCACGGCGACACGACGACGTAGGAACTGCCTCCCTGGCTTCTCACTCCATGCTCTAGAGTCCGCAGCTTGCGGTAAACAATGAAATGAACTTAAATGTTACGTTGTGTTTGAGTAGAAAATCTCCACAGAAATATTGATCTAAAGTTTTTAATGTTAGTTTAGTTTCTGAGATTAACCTACCTACTTAATACTTTTTGAGCAGATGTGGCAAAACTAGGATTTTGACTTGCTATTTTATACACAGATAACGAACTTTCATATCAAGAGTAAGAATGGCCGACGAAGCCGTACATCCACAGGTATATCATCCTCTAAGCAAAACAGTAACATCTTTGAGTCGTCACAAAATGAAAACAAATTACGAAACACAACGACACACACTTTTCTTACTTAAAGCAGGGGGACAAATAAGCTTGCTCTTTTTATTCAGTTATCGCGTCACAACCAGTGCCATACGTATCATAATGCTTTTCATTTTATTATCAGAGCAGCGGGCTAGGGTGAGACAAGGGACGAGATCCCGAGGCGCGCTCGAATCGTTCACACTTTTAATTTAGTTGCTCCTAATGTATGCGAATAACTGAGTAAGGAGGGTAGCATCCCCGCTCGCTACCTCACTGTTAAACAACTATCACGCGTAGGGTGCGTTAGGCCTTAATAGTTTTCCCCTCTGCTTCCATACATTATGCAAATACGCCAGTGATATGTCAGGCAGTACACTTGGGACTTTTATTGTTGTTCGTGAGTTTATTCCCTTTTATTAAGTTAACTTTAATTAAATTCAAGCCGACGTATTTGTAAGGCCGATTGACTGAAAGGTATTAAGCGCCGAGATTTATCCGCTTACATGTGGGCTTAGCGATGCGGAGTGCGAGCGTTAATGGCTAACGGATTTGAAATAATTGGATAACGATATCGCTTCGAAACGAGCACTAAACCGTGTGAATATCGCCGATCGGCTGATTGTTTAGTTTTGCTATGTAGGTAGGTAATAAGCTCTGGATTGTTCTATGCTCTTCTCGATAGTGACCCATCGTTTTATATAATGACAGGTTTTAGATTTTATTCTATGTTGCCCTCAAAAGTTAAAGTAATTTATTGTGTTTCAGCATGTTTACTCGCTAACCAAACTTGCAGAAAAATCTGTATGTTATGTTTGTAATAATGAAGGTCTATGTATATCAATGTTTTCCTACATTGAGATCTTTGATGAAATATTAGGTGCAACTATGTTACTTTATTTATGTGTACCAGATGAAAGCTTACGAGTTAATTAAACAATATGTCGACTGAAGTAAACTGTATCTGTATCTAACGACGTTACGACGTACCGACATGATCATTTAGCCAGAAGCAAGTTTGTTTATTGTGTCGTGCGGTATTTCAGAGCAACCCTTACGCGCTCAAGGAGGGCGGCGGCGAGATGTCTGCGTGGACGTCGGCCGGCCTTCAACCCTCGGGCGGCTACTACCCCTACGACCCCACACTCGCAGCCTACGGGTAAGTCCCCAGGGTCCAGGAGACCCCAGAGGTCTACAGCGCGCGCCACTTTAGATAAAGCCCGTGCCGCGCCGCACCCGGATTAACATAATACCTCCCTATCGAGACTTATCTCTCTAATAGATTGCAATGCGAAAGGCTCATGTTTGTATTTGGCGACTCGTTCTGACTTTAATAAATTCTGTTATGTTGTGCATATGTATCCCCTAACATGTTTAGTGTTATTGGATTCGGACGCGTTTTACTGAGTGATCGTTTTAAACAATGCCCCTTCTGAATACATTAACATACTTGTAGCAAAATTAAAAGATTGTCTCCACTATGTTCCCCGTATCAGCTTTCTCGTTAAGTTGATGTGTTTGTTAGGTTTGTTTGATTAGTTTGTCCCCAATAATATCTGCTCGTGAAATCGTCATAAAATAGCCGTCATTACGATCTGTCATTGTGTCCAGCTGGTTATTAGACCGATTTGTGTGTACAAGCGTCGGTTTCGTATTACTCATTTGACGTTGTCAAAATCACATGTCATTATTAACTTGTTGACATTTTATACGTGATCGTTAAAAGCCAGTAACTATAGCTTGACATAAGATTTACTAAGATAGGTTAAATATAGATAATGTACAGCCGAAGCCGTGTTTAACAGAGCATACAATTAGTATTAAACAGGTTCCTTTAATGTATGCGGTAAACATATCCATTAAATAGGTAATACATATGTTGTTTGAGGAATATAGGAATGTGGATAATAATTAAGTTTTCCCTCTCTCTCTCTCAAAATTAGATACTCATTTAACAAACGACGTAACAAGAAACTGCGTTCACAGATTGTCTCAGTTAGCATTGTAATGTGTCAACGATTCGCTCGACATCCTTTTTCATTATTAATACTATGACAAAGAGTGGGAACATACGACTCTTTAATGTAACGACTTACAGATAGTGCTATTTTAACTTTTAAAAAAATCAAGTGCAACGATAAAGGCATACACACACGTAGTTGTGCGCTAGGCAGTGCGTGTCGGCCGCAAGGGACAAATGACCGAGTTACCACTCCCGGTTGTTCGCCGTCCCGTTTCGACGCGTACACACCAGCGCCTCTGACAGAGATGGATGACGCCACATCCATTCGCACTAGTGCTTGATTAATTCACAGTTTTTCTTTGAAACGCGATCGCACGACGCGTTGCGTTGACGTTTTCGGCAAACTTATCAACCCGTCAGACTTGTCGACGAGAAAGGGTGGCCTCTTATTCCATTTTATTTATATCGTCTACACAGTCTTGTCGTCTACATATAAATCGGCAACGGTCGTCATAAGAGTGTCATAACAACGTATTATACGGACGCATCAATTAAATATACGTTTCACGGCGCACTTGAAATTTATCCGTCCATGAATCACATTGAAACTGCCTGAAAATAAAAACAAATCATGATACATCAAAGCGGAGTTATGCTGACAATTCGGCTGCGCTCGACTTAATATATAGCAGGCGGTGCGTTATAATCTAAAAATAATTAGAGGCAACATTAGTTTTTATGCGTAAAAAAGACGCGACGTTACGGTATCGTGGCGGGACGAGCACGGAAATACACCGTGATATATAGCGCTCCCGATGTTCCTGCACAATTGTTCACTACGGCGACTCACGCATAGGATGATCACTTTATATTTTTCCAACAATATAATTAATTACAACCTCCAAAGGTGTTCCAATAAAACATTTTCAGCAAGCTCTATTTGCAAGTGTAATTACAGACAGTTGCCAACGAAATTGTTGTGTATTTATTTCAAAAGAAAAACTTCATAAGAGGCTCATAAAACGTTCCGGGGGTCGCAATAAGTTAGCCGGACCGAATAAATAGCATCACAAAGAAACAACTACAGTGAAAAGCGTACATAAGCAACAAAACTTGGCCACGAGTGTAGGCGCTCTCGAGTTAAGTACCGTTGGCGTATTATTTGGAACAGCCTGTAATCTGCCACGCCCGCCGCGCGCCGAAATGAAAAATTACTCAGCTATTTTTAACAAAAGTCTCGAGCACAGAAAACGTACAAAAATTAGAGAAAAGAGACGAGGGAGCACTTGTACCGCACCATTGAGATCAAAATGCGCAGGAAATTACCGCGCCCCGAGCACGGAGCTCTGAGGGAATTATTTGTGGGCCAACGATTTGGGTTGTTACTTTTTAAATAACCGAAGTAAGGGCGCTTGTTAACGAGACACGAAGCTCGAGCGACATTTATGAGCGTTTAGCAAACGCTTATATTTACGAACTCTGTCTTTAGTATCGATTCCCTCTTCGAATCAGATGATCTAAGCTACCATTGGCTTTAAGTACCTTCGGAAAAAACGTGGTACTAAGAAAAAAAATCAAATGACTGGTCGTTTGTTTACTACAAATGACTGACACGGCAAGTACTAGACTAGCCCAGAAAATTAAAAAATAATTGTCTTGTGATATCTGCAGCTGCAGTTTATAATAATTACTCATTACGCCGGTCGGTGTTAAGCTAGAATTATTAATTATTTTGTCGCTGTCAAAACCTACAAAAACCGTATGTTATCGGAAGACAATTACCGGTGCGTGTATTGATCATAATTAATACATCATACAGCGCGTTCCAATCAGGTGTAAGTTAATAATAAATGTATCAGATAATTGTGTTGGTGCGGGCCTCGACAGGAGGAAGCCAATTTAATTAACTAATTACAACAGAATTACAACATGATTGACACTTGTTCATCCTTTCCGAAATTCGCTCGTTAAGCACACAATAATAAACCAAGTATGAGGTTATATTTTTATCCCAGAAATTGTTGATAACCTCTTTCATTATAAGTTAAAGTTAAATTAATTAATATTGGGCTTTCGGGTAACTTAGGTAATTTCCTCAATAGGAAATGACAAGATAAGATATGCAAGATATACAAAACTCTTTTTATTTATTAAAAAAAAGCCTTGTAATGGCGCTTATAAACATTGTGGTACACTTGTTTAAGTTTCTAAAACATCACTTATTTTACGTTTAATTGCTTTATGTAGCATGTTTTTGGTGAAACGGAATGCACTCTCAAAACGCGTCGTCCTCGATAACGCCGGTAGTGACATCAAATCCTATGTGTCAAAAAAACACTTTCATTTGAAAAGTATGTAAAGTTTCACTAAGATTTTATTATAAAATCGTTATCGCAATTTTTGCGTGATTATAGCACATACAAGTAGTAAAATTACTTTATTAGGACCAAGAAAATAGATGTAAACAAGGCAGATTGAGGTAAATGACGTCACATCATGGCCGCGGCAGTCACGGACGTTTGAACTGTCATAGAAAATCGCAGGAGTTTAATAAAAATTTTGAGCGACAAGCAGTGGTTGAACTTAACTTTTAATACCTACTTTGCTTGGGTTGATTATACTGTATTTTATTGATTTAAGTGAAGAAAATATTACATGCATATTCCCTATTTACATTAACATAACTATTGTAAATCATCATCTTTGATAATAGTAGTACATTCTATTTAGTGTTATTTCAATATGGGTTTTATGAGTGACACATAACTGTCGAAATGTGGGCGTACTAGTAGGTACCTCTCTACCTAACTCTTTGGGGATTACAGGTGTGATGTTATGTTATGTTATGAGATGGGTTAATATTATCTTTCGTTGTGTATCTGGCCGGTGTAAGACCTACTTTAAAACCAAATCCTTGGCAAACTTCACAATCAAACATAATAAGCATAGCCTTTGTAAGTATTATTATCATGCGATATGATCGATCAATTTTAAATTATATCGTGCCATCTACATGATATTATTCATTAAATTATATCTGAAGTCTACTACGAAAATGACTTTTGTTGAATAATATAATAATTGCTTATATGATTAACTATAAGGAAATGAAACAGAGATTGTAGATAGATAGAAAAACAAATAAATATGATTTGGGTGGCGTCTGTACTATTTATATGATGTATATTATACAGACATATCTTTTTATCACTCAGAAACCTTACATTTTTGACCCTGTTTTAGTTATCACGAAACGAAACGGGTCATCCATGCTTATAAGTATTGATGACCAGTTGGAAAGTGGCTTTGTTCTAAGTAAAATAATAAAATGTGAAGGATGTTCAAGACTGCAACCGGGGTAAATTGCGTAGTATTCATTAAAGTTGATTTAAAAAAAGAAAACTTTTAAATAACTTAATACTCATGCAGCATAAAAGTCAACTGAATGTTTCACGGTAAAAACGGGGTGAAAGTAAAGTAAAGGGGTGCATGAAAGTAAAGTCAACAAAAAAGTTAGGTACCATTGTTAATTTTACAAAAATCGAAAAAAACTAATCTTAACCATTGACCCATCATAATGCCAATAGAATACACAGTCTTATGAATAAAATCTTTAAAAAAATATTAATAATTGTTGTTTTTTCTGACGAAACGCCATGTTCTAATTTACCTTGTATAAAAATTCAAAGTGTTACAAAAATCAGACCCTAATTATAGGTGATGTAGTCTTTAACCAAACTGACGATGTGAATCTAGATACTAACACAGCAAGCCACGAACAGTTCTTAAAACGCCAGAAGTACTCGTACTTGAGTTACGAATCCTAATTCTAATACGAGCCAAACCTCCCCTATAGCGGGGGGTATTACTTATGTACATTCGTTTTCGTATATAGCTGTACGGTTTACGGGGGAGGGCACGTAGAGGCCGCAATTCCCCCAAGCGGGTAGATCGTAAACCTTCGATACCGCGAATTGAATACTCGGCAAGCGCAAATATGTAGCAGCGGTAGTAAGCTCCCGCCCAACACTGCGCCGCTCTTCACGAGGACTCGGGGTGACCTAACATAGTCTACACGTACCTACTGTTTATTTGAAAATGTATACTATTCCCTACATGTGATTTACAATGACACACAATACTCTACCTATTTAATTTATTTGGGGTTTAAAGTTAGGTAATTTATGTGGACAACATACCATTAGAACTTAGAATCCTTGATTGTTATATGAGAGATTGATGCTTTTCCATTGCAACTAATCTATTAAAGTACCTAAATAACACTTAAATCAAACGCAGGAAATGTCACAGAGAATTAATCCAGACATTTGTTCGGTGCACAAATATGGAACATTATTCAAAGCTCGCCAGTTTTATGCTTTCGTCCCCAAATTAACAAAGATACAAAGTATTTCCGCCCATGAAAGTATTAACATTCTCGGAGCAGTGTGCATGTGTTCTCACAGGGCGGGCGTGCCGAGTAAGTGGACTGTCTAAATTAATTAACATGGTTTAAAGGATTCAACCCTCGCAGCAGCTTCGGGGCTGTAAACCAAACCATGCGAGACCGAATCAATAAAACGTACAGCAATAAAGCGCTGTTTTTCCTAACCAGCGCTGTCGTCACTAACCACCGTAGATTTCTGAAGAGCTTATTCGTGTTCAAACTAATGCGGTTTGGTTTCCAAGGCTTTGTATAGATGCGCGTTTGACATGTGTATTAATATGGCGCGACGCGTGTTTCATATGGGAATACATACGTACGGATACGGCGCGTAGGTACTTTACGGCAGTATGAATGTTCACAAAAAAATCGAATTAGAATTTCAAAGTATGGGTCGCCTCCTTCGTTGTTTTTACAATGAAACCACCGGCTCGGTGGGCGCGTGAGGCCGGTGTCGCCGGCCGGCGGTCGTTCGGCGACTAGCAATACCGGTGATGTCCGGTGAGCAACATGGCGTCGCGATCGATTGCTGCTGAGTACGCCCACGCTGCCCACGCCTGCGCTGCACCGCCCTGCAATTGCAACCGCGATGCAACGGTCCGCCCTCTACTTTGACAACGACTTGCTTACAAGAAAGAAGTCTTCACATAGTAAAGAAAGTTCAATCTAGAGGTATAAAATTATTTATTTTTTTAACAATCGTCTTGTGAATTTTAAATAATTACAAAGAATCTAAACCGTCATACATTCAACCTAAATCAAATCGAACAATACCGTAACAAAAGAACACAAGACAAATGTTGTCAATTTTGCAAATCTTATTCGCGTCATGCACAACACGTAGGCGGAAAATCTCGACAACCTTCTCGAAACTAGACCCTAAGCGAGACGCTCAACATCGCAATTTGCGTGAATATCAATCGACTCGGGACCATTTTTTAACTATTTTCACGCGCGAAACCTATTTATTGGGCCCCTTAGACCGCGCCTTTGTCATGTCGGCAGGAAAATCGAAGTCAGGTACGAATACTGGCATCGCCGGGGGAAGCCACAATTACGCTCAGAATGCGGATGCAAATGGGACCGTAGGCCCTAAAAAGTGTACCGAATGTCGCTCTGTGCCGCGATAGCTTTATTTTTGCTGCCGTTACGTGAAATCTATTGCCTCAAATAAAACGCCTATCTGCTACGAATTTAAAAGCCACTTTATTGCTCGCTGTAAACGATTCGACGCATGGACGGTGTAACTAACTGAAATATGTATAGTGAAACTTCTCGTTATATTACGGATTTATTGGTTCACGTTTATTATGGAGACGATCCGAATGTCGATGTCATTCTCATCTTTTATAAACCTTGCATTTAAATACGGTACGTGAATACAGGGTGTAAACGGACTCTTCACGAAGCAGTCAACCAAGCATTCTGTACATCTAACTAAGTAACTTTACGCAAAAATTTTCGCTGGGAAACGATTTTTTTTGGGGTAAAACTCAATATAACGTACTCAAAACATTGTGCTAATGGATGGATTGAATAGTACGGGGGTCGTGGAGGTGTTTAAAGTAAAAATCTTACATTAAAAACATGTATATCAGGTAAAAAAAAAACTTGTGAAAAAGTTGGAACTTTGACCCCCAATATCTCCGTAGGTAGGTAACAGGTAAAGATCGCAATGACGGGGAGAACAAGTGCCTTTCGGCTTCGTTAAGAGTCTTTTTACACTCTGTAAAATAGCCAGAAGTTATTTATTTATTTAGTACAGCATAAACCTTATATTCGGTCTTCTCACAGTACCACAAACATTCTAACATTATCGTATCTGTCTTGTTATCAACATAATAAATATTACGCAAATACCCAACTTTGTTGCATTTGTTTGCATCTTACTCTAATTCTGTATAATGCAGACGGGCCTACATTTAACTCAGAAAACGAAAATAAATGTATCACTCACGAAAACGTAGTCTGAATCCATTTGGCAGCGTATTTACGATATAATTATGCGAAATTTTGTAGCTCTGCTAAGGTCGGAAGCGTAAATTACCCACTAGGCAAATGTAAGTATAAACATGTTTGTCGACAGATACGGAGCCGGGTACGATTTAGCTGCGAGACGGAAAAACGCAACACGGGAGTCGACGGCAACGCTCAAGGCATGGCTGAACGAGCACAAGAAAAATCCGTACCCTACGAAGGGTGAGAAGATAATGTTGGCGATCATCACGAAGATGACACTGACACAGGTGTCAACGTGGTTCGCGAACGCACGCCGGCGTCTCAAGAAGGAGAACAAGATGACCTGGGAGCCGAAGAATAAGACAGACGACGATGACGACACGATGCTCTCCGACGAAGAGAAGGAGAAGGACGAGCAGGAGGAGAAAATTAAAACACATAAAGGTTCGTTGAGAAACATTAAACACAATGTCGAATAGTCAACCGTCAGTAATAACATGAAATTATTATGACGCAGTTTTCCATATAATGAAAATTGAACAGTAAAAACAAATGTTGACTGTTGGACGTTGATTTTAATTTTAGAGCTTTCACACATGACTATGTTGCAATATAAGTTTTCCGTTTCCGATTGCGATGCGAACTGTTCTGTTTGATGTATTATGTTGTGTCTGTTGTTGATAAGCGCACCTGCGATTGTTTGAATTACCACTAGTGCACTAATTACCCTTGGCCTGTGAGTAGTGCGTGTTGTTTTATGTACAGATTGTGACGGTGTTGTTAACCGTTTAAAATTGCTTTAATTTTGTCGGTGTATAAATCGTTGAGTGAATTGGCATAACACGAGGAGGGTGTACGGCTCCGCGAGGAGGCGAGGGGTCAGAGAGGCGTGCGGTGCCGGGGGAGGTCTCAGGCGTGTAACTGTGCGTAACCGCTCCTCGCTAACGGATTTCCTATTCGTAGTAAAGTGGGCGGCGCCCGGGCCCAAATTTCATATAACGCGTCTTCCGTTCGTCGCTACAACGGGCCGACGACGGCGCGACGCTCGGAGGTCGCGTTCAGCTTGTCTGACGATCTGCCCTACTTCATGTTCTTGCCAAAGGATTTGTCGAGTTCGTGGATCGTTTCTTTTATGAGGATATTTCTCTGGAACGTAAGTAAGTACGGTTTTGGGGATTTATAATGCAGGTACCTATGTCTACTCATCGGATTTTGGTCCTGAATAGCTGTTACAACGTTTTTCTTGACATCTTGTTTGTTTATTTAAAAGTGATTTACAGATTAAACAGGTACCGTGGAATTTATATTCCTGCTCTTAGATCTAGCCAGATCAACTACGTATACGACCAAAAAACACGTAGATACAGAAGTTGAAAAGCGTGTTTGAAAAGCGTAAGTGCAATTATAATAAAATCCAGATACGTATTCGACACGCTACGTGAGAACTGCTAGGGCGGCAGTTAGGCCCTCTTGTCAACAACATAAATTATAAGTAGGCATTGTTACAATAAAGATGGCTTCTAACAGAGTGTTTTCATAGCGAAGTTCGCGTCGCTAATGGAGGCGCGAGGGCGTCACGCATAACGCCCGGCATACGCTCGTGTAATGAAGCCCACTATTGTTGCGACAGAAGTGTACTTAATTCGCTGTGTATAACGCTTCTGAATGGGCCACTCGCAGCCATCTCACACGATGCATAAATACTAAGATGCATGGCAGGAGCGTGTGTACGAATCTGAAACTGATGGAACAAATTTCAAATTAGTGGGTTATTGACAAAATATCATGTTAAACTTGATACAACAACAACAACAACACAGAGTAATACGATACTTCACTGTGGTGTTGCAATCCAATCACGGATCGATTCTTTGTTCCTAAAATGTTTGATTAAAATAAAACAAATGGCCACTTACAAATTGAGAAAATTGATTTGTATAAATGAGTACGTAGGTAGGTTTTTTAAGTCTACGATATTTTTTGTGACAATTGACATAATTTTTATAACTTCAAATTTTATCAAAGATTTTCGACCGTCAGCGTCAGTTTGTCGCGTCCCGTCTAGTCATAGATACAGCCTAAACCCTCTTGGTAGCGAGTGCGAGAAAAAAACGCAAGACGCAGCGCATTGTCTGCCGGATTATAGACACGCGCCCCCGGTGACTGGCGCGACGTCGCCAAAGGCCGGGGTGTTACCACTTAATGTTTTCTTTCGACTCAACTATATTTAATTTAAATAGTAAACCTCGCCATTTTAAGTTAAGTGATGCTTGGTAAGTAAATTGTAGGGTAGGTTAGATTTAATACCTTCAAAATTATGGAAATTGGAACTGTCCTATATGATAGTCAGAACTTGTAGTAAAGCTTTCTTAAAAATGGCCCTAAATACCAAAAATCGCGTGACTGATGCTGCAATCAAAAACTCATCACCATAAATATGTAAAACTTTCGTGACCACGAAGCAAATTCGTGAGAATGAATCTGTAATCAATAGCTGGGCATCATCAGATTAAACTTAACCAAACAACTTTCCGATTGAACTAATCCCGGGGACAGATCGCAAACAAACCATTACATTTCTCACTAACGTGCAGAACCATTCTTTTACAAAAACGTCAATGTTAGCGACGTGTAATATATCATTTTAAGTCACGGCAAACAAAGCCACTATAAAAGCTTTCACACGCGATCCCTAGACCGTCGTCGGCAAACAAACACACAGAACTATCCGGAGCTAAGCCACTCATGAATAAAAGCTTAATTTTCGGACCCTACCAATAAATGTAAATTTTTGTCGTGAGCGCACGCATTGCAAACAAAATATTAATCCGGCGCGCGTTAATGGAAAACGAGTAGAAGCAACACAAACAAGTGAACGTCGTCGGTCCGCGCTCCGGGGACAGCCGCTAGCCGGGTAGGACCGCGACAACCAATAAATTGCACTGACCTCAGCTGTTAAGTGCAGGGCTGCAGCGGGGGTGCAACCACTTAACGCCAACCGCTCTTACACACTTCAAATGATACACTGCATACTTTTATAATGCATCATCCGTGTCATTTCCATAAAACGCCAAGTTGAGAGGACTTAAAATCGTAGGCATCTTTGCATCATCAGCAGAAAAACCTTGATGATTCAAGCACAGTTTCCAAAATATACGATTGAATGATGAAAACACAAACAAATCCTAGACGTATTATTTCACCCCAAACTAGGGGTTTTCATAAAGTGGATAGAGTACGGAGAGTGGGGCTGCGGGGCGCCCACAGCGACCGAGACGACTCTCTATTATGTCTCACTTTTGCCCGGCTTGTGACTAAACCATACTGAAGGGAAAACCACTCAATGCGGAGTGTGCAAGTTGCTACGTCCCACACGCTCGCACGCTCCGACCGCCGCGCGCCCTGCTCGACTCATCGTCAGACACGATACGGCGCGCGCAGGTAAACATTCTAGTTTTAAGACTATTTAGGACATTGGATATTAATTAACAGGTAGGTGTGAAAAGTAGATCACTCTT